>OY754476.1:2500000-3750000 GCA_963575645.1 Xanthostigma xanthostigma | reverse complement strand
ATAATCAGACCCATAAATATAGGCAGGGGTAACAGGGGCACATACCTATAAAAGCCCAGGCGGAAGGGGGGGGGTCCCAGAAAGGTAAAAAATCGCATTAGTTATATTAAAAAATAAATGCACTTATAGTACCTACCTACAATCGATAATGTACTAAAAACTTGAAAATCAATATGAGTCACTTTTAGGGGCTTTGATTAAACTAAAATAAAATCGCGGGGGGGGGGGGGGCATTTAGTAGAAAACTTTCATTTGTTTGAGATTGGAAATTATATTTGGCTTTCGATTGTCTTCTTCGACCATAATGTAAATATAAATATGCCCCACGCGATTTTATTTTAGTTTAATCAAAGCCCCCAATGGTGACTCATATTTATTTTCTTGTTTTTAGTAACATTATCGATTGTACAATAAAAGCGTTGAACTTAAAAGTTTTTTTACCTCTTTTTATTTTTAAGTTTTTAGTGTGCTTTATTAAAAGTGCGATTTGCATCCGGACGAAAACCGGACCAGTCAGTTAGTTATTATAATATTGTATTATCGTCGGAACTACATACCTATGCAAAATTTCAACGGATTTGGATAACGGGAAGTAGTTAAAAAATATGTAGCATGCTTTATTAAAAATGCGATTTGCAACCGGACGAAAACCGGAAACGGTCAATCAGTTATTTATAGTATTGTATTGTCATCGGAACTATATACCTATGCAAAATTTCAACTGAATCAGATAATGGGAAGTAATTGAAAAAGCTGTCCCAGGATTTCAATCAAGAAAATATATATATGACCCGGAGTCAAGCTAAATAGTTCGTCTTTCAACAACTTTTGGGAATATGTCCGAAAATAGTAGCCTACCTTCCCCCTCCCAACTACTGCCCTATTTAAAAATTGTTCGTAGAAATCAGTGGAAACATACCTAGCAAATTTTTTTTTAGCTCACTCCAAAATTCGTTTTTGTGGTTATTCTATACTGGTTAAAACTATTATTAAGGGGCAATAAGTAGCTTTATTTTATTCATAAAATTTAGTTTTTTAGTTTAGGGGGGCCTAGTGATAAGGTCTTGTCCAGGACCCTAAAAAATCTAGTTAAGGCCCTGATCATAATATTTACTCTTATCGATATGCTTCCTTAATCATCGCGTCATAAAAAAAAATTATCGACAGGTTTCTAACATTGGTTACACAATGTAATTGTTGATATAATTATTTTAAAATAATGCGTAAATAATAGCGATAAAATTATCTACTATAGATAAATTAATTAATAGAAACCAGTAATACGGCCGTATTTTTGTTTACTTAGTTTTTAAAATTCTAATATTTTAATTAATAATATATTCAGACTAATATTACAAATGCGAAAGTATCTCTGTCTGTCTGTCTGTGACCTTTTCACGCCTAAATCGCTGAACAGATTTCGATAAAATTTGGCAAGGAGATAGATTGCATCCTGAGGAAGGACGCAAGCTACCTTTTGTGTCAAAAAACTTGAAGGGCGTGAAATAGGGTATGAAACCCATCATTTTTCATGTTTTTCTTCTGGCAAAAAAATCAAAGTAGGTACATAAACAGTCTGTTTCAAAGTGGTGCTGTAACACGGTGGAGCCGAGGGCTCCACTACTGTTGTCGCTGCCGTGTTGCATCTCAATCGTGTGCGGAGGCGCTGGTAGCGGCTAGATATATATTTTTTACTCAAATAATTCGGCATACAAACAATATGTTATTGGTCGTATTCATTGCGATTTATGATATCTATATTTATATAAAATTCTCGTGTCACAATTTTGGCCGCGCTAATCTCCGAAACCACTGTACCAATTTTAATGAAATTTTGTAAATGTGTCTTCCTTGGTGCAACTTACGCTATAGGATAGTTTTTATTAAATATTCTTTACAAAATTAGGGTGTTTTCTCAAAAAAACTGTTTTAGTAACGTGTAACGACATCTGATAGAATTTATTCAAAACTATTAGTTCAGAAGCAAACAAAAAAGACTGTTTTAGTACCAAGTAATGCCATCTGTTAGAATTCACTCAAAGTTATTAGTTCAGAAGCAAATTTGGTAGAATTCGCTCGAAGCTATCAGTTCAGACGCTGGGTCGCAAACGAAATACATTTTGCAGAATTATATCTATCGCTCCCGGGTGAAACCGGGACGGACCGGTATTCTATTGTAAAAGAATGATAGTGCTACATAAATAATACTTTCTTTATTAGCTTTTTAGGCACGGTGATAGAACACCAACTGAAACTTATGTTAATGATCCATATATAAATTATGATTGGCCCGGAGGTTGGGGAGCACTTACAAAGGTAAGTACCTAAACACCAGGGTTGCAAATAATGCATTACTTCGATGTTATATATATATTTTTTTTCAAAACAACAATTCTGAAATTTGCAGTACTGATTATTAAAAAAAAAAATAATAATCCAAAATTTACATTGCAGAATTATTAAAAAAATAAATCTAAAATTTGCATTACGGATTATGTTAGAAAAATATTACTCTCAAAATTTGGATTACGAATTATTAATAATCCCAAAATTTGGATTTCAAATTATTTTCATAACGTCCTCTTTAAATAAGTTTATTTATTACAAAGTGTTTATTGCATTAAATATTTTATTTACAAACAATAACTTACATAATATATTATGTAGTATGTTCAGGGTTTCACATAATGCATTACTTCGGTATCAAAATTTTTTTTCAATTCAAAAATCCAGAAATCTGCACTAAGGATTATTAAAAAAAAAAAACAATCCCGAAATTTGAATTGCGAATTGTTTTTTTCATTTATGATCCCGTATTTTTATGGTGAATTATTGCCTGAAATTAATTATTTAAATAATTTAATTTATGCTTTCAAAAAACTAATACATTATTTTTTGATTATTATTTTTAAACACGTAGTTTGAAGGAAAAGAAGCCAAAAAGAAAAGACGCGTTATTTGTCTACTTTATATGTTTCATCACGATGTGTTATAAAAAAAATATGGCATTTTAGTTTCTAAGTAGTTTTTCAAATGTTTTAGTTCTCCGTTGTGTCGGATTCTTTTGTCATTATAATATGGATTTGCCTTGAAACGATTTTACCTGTGTTAATTCGTACACATCGTGATGAAACACATACTGTGCACTTCTCTTCATTAAAACGAAGAAAACGATGTATGTTTCATCATAATGTGTGTGAATTAACACACTCAAATCGATACCACACTCTTTTTTTCCTTCCCATATTTATATAATATACAGGCGACCGGTAATTGCTCGTATTCCTTTCGAGAGAAGAAACTATGACTAATATGGAATGATTTAACCTGTATCACTTGGGGGTTGGAAATGTGTCATTTTTTATGATGACACTTCTGTGAAGAATTTTTATTTTATTTTTTTAAAATTTTTGTAAGTTTTAACACACAACTTAAAATCTAACACTAAACTTCGTGGTTTTTAGCTTTAGGAAGGTTGGCCAATTAGTGAGCTATCAGATCATGGAAAAATTCAGGCAGAAAAGAGAGAATATTTTTTTTAAATTTCATCTCCCAAAATTCGGATTTTAAAAAGAAAACCGAAGTAGATTTTCTCGAATATAACGCATTTCCGACCCCCAAGTGATAGAGGTTAAATCATTCCAAACCGGTCATAGTTTCTTCTCCCGAGAGGAATACGAGCAATTACCGGTCACCTGTATATAGATATGATCTTAACGATTTTTGAGAATTATCTAACAAGTGTCGGATTAAACCGTGTGAAGGCATCTAGCCTCTGATAATAAATCATATTTTAATTATCCAGACAGGTAAAAGACAACTGTATCATCTGGGAATTACACTACGGAATAAATATAATTTTTTTTTAAATGAGCAATATTCTCCGAGTGTTGTCTACGTTCAAAGTAGTGATTCAGACAGATGTCACATGAGTGTAGCGACTTTACTGGCAGGGCTTTATTTTCCAAAAGGTGAAGATATTTGGAATGACGACATATTATGGCAACCAATTCCAATCCATTCATTACCCCGAAATTTAGACAAGGTAGACTGACTCATTGCTGATGAATTTAGATCAAATGTTTTGTTTAAGTATTGCGTGTTTGTTGATTTCTTCTTTTTGAATGATCCGTACGCACAATTTAAAAAATTTGAGTTAGAAAAAAACTCAAAAAAAACACTCTTTTATAGCAATGTGGACTAAAAAGTAAAAATAATTTTAATTAGCCAACAAACAAATGACTATGTTTTATAAATTATTTATTTATTTAGAAATATTTTTCCAAATTATTGTATTTTCATGGGTTCTTAATACGTGTGCAAAATTTCAAATTATTCAGAGGTCGGGTAGTGCGTGAAAATTAAATTGAAAAATCTATTAATACATACTTAATAAAGGAGTGTTAAAACTGTACTGTGCGCATGTTGTTCCCATCATTTTGATGCAAACCAACAAACACACTCATTGTTTAGAATATAATTCTTTGCTAAATTGAGATATTAATTTTAGAATATTGCTATGAAAAAGCCATGCTCAAAATATGAAATTGAACTAAAGAACGCGTACAATTCACCAGAAATTGAACAATTAAACGATGAAAACAGAGAGCTTTATATCTATTTAACAAATAAAACAGGGCAAAGCGTGGCTACTATTACTGATGTTGAATTTTTATATAATACTTTAGAAATTGAAAAATCAAACGGTTTGGAATTACCGCAGTGGACAACAAATGTTTTCCCTGATAAAATGTTAACTTTGTCTAAACAAAGCTTGGCTATTTTTACTTACACTGAGTATATGAAGAGAATGAAAGGCGGTAGGTTATTAATTTATTGTTACATAATTGCATCTTATATATAAACAATTATTTCCAAACATTGTATGCCCCCATAACTAGATAGAAAAGTTTGAGAAGACATCAGACTTCAAACATCATCCATAAAATCATATCTTGCTTTGATTAGAAAATACGATCTATAATTTTATTCAAAATATTTTAGGTGTACTTATCAAAGAAATATTAAATAACATGCAAATGAAAACCGAAGGAAAATTAAATCCAAACAGGCAATTGTTTCTTTACTCTGGTCACGACATTTCATTGGTGAACGTATTAAGGCCACTGGGCTTTACTGATCTGATAAAACCAGAATACGGAGCTGCTCTGGTTTTTGAACTTCACGGTTTGACAAATGACGATTTTCAGATAAAGGTACAATATATTTTTTCATGATCATTGATTGTTAAATTTAAGATAATTCTTTTTTTTATTAACTCTCAATGTTGGTTAGATTATGTCCTATTTTAAATATGTTTCGAGTGGTTATATAATTACTCTATGTGTGCTAAATCTGATTTAAATTGGTTCTTTCAAATGTTACAAACTATTTGTTACGTAGGTAATGTTTGACACTTCTTATTACTTTTTACGTAACACCTGGCTAATGTAGGAAATTTCAAAATCAGGTAAATCAAACAATTACAATGTTTATTACAATAGCCGATCACGTTCACATTTCAATAAGGTCTGATAGCCTGTTACAAAATATCTACGAATTTATATTGTATTGCGTAATAGTACTTCATTATTTGATGTCATCACCAGGCTAGTTTCAAAACGTAGATACAGCGTATCGAAATAGGTGGATTTCCCACACTACCGAGCCGATATTTAGGAATCTTGAAGAATTAATCGTAGTTTGATTTTTCCTGCTAACCTAAAAACAAGAGTTCGTTAACAATGGTATTGTGGTGTTGAAGGCAATCTTTGAAATTCTCTATTGAAGCCGTTCTTCACCACTAAAACTTCTCGTGTTTTTCGTCACCTGTATTAAGCTCGCTGCACACGATGCTGGTTTTGCAGCTAGCTTATTTACTAGACTTAGCTGCTAGATTTCAACCGTGTTGTGGTTCTGGGTTTCGTGATTATTTTGAAGCTAGTTCGAATGTTAACAAAAGTGAACGTTTTTCGTCTCTGAACAGAACACACACTATGACGCCATGTTTGTGGGCGTTTGTCCATGTCGCCCACGTAAAAGATACTGTTTTATTGATTCGTGCTCAAAACAAGCAGTCAAACTAGCACGAAAAATAGCCCCGATTCTAATTTTGAAATCCATCTTGTGACCACGCACGCGAGTCTGCAGTGACGGCAGTCAACACAAGTTCCAGCAGTGATTCCAGCGACAAAACCAGTGTCGTGTGCGGCGGTCTTTAGATCTGTCGGAAAAAATGGACCCCAACCATTTCTTAAGATTCTTAGTTATTGGTAATCAGGGTATTGCCTTCGAATGCATGTTCCGTGCAGGTAGCTGGGAGATGGTAGGAGTAAAATGTGCCTTTGCGACGCTGTTTGTGACTAACTTCCGAACATTTTAGATCCGTGGCGCGAATTATACATTCATATGATTGAGTAAAAAGCTGTTATTTTGACATTACAAACAGACACTTCAATTTTAGTTATCGGTATAGATAATATATTTCCATTCATGTGTGAAGATGCACATTGTATAGGCACTTCATTAGCTCGTAAATGTAATATTAATGTCTATGTTCCATGTTCTTATAGACACAGCTCTATCGGAAATGAATGCATTCCTCGATATATTGCCACTAGGTATGTTAAAATTATACCTACGTGATTAGGATTGAGTGATTACGTACTGTATTTTTTGTCTATTAAAAATTAGATCTATTTTTTATTATTATAATAACAAAAGATAAGTGTGCTTTAGTCGACCTTTGTCGGCACATTTTAACCCTAAAATTTGTTTTTGTTGTAAGGGATCGCTAGTAGATGAATAAACAAGCGGAGATAATAATATGTCATTAAAATAAATAATAATAATTTCTTTTTAAGGGATGACATGACCTATATAATATCTTCATAAAGTTTGGATAAACAGGATATATTTATCTGGATATTTATTTCTACATTATTTAATAATCTTTTTTTATAAGTATACAGGTGATTTTTAAGTTGATTCTTTTTTTAACAGAGTGTAGAAATCAAATAGACCAGTGGTTCTTAATTGACTAAATTTTTGACTTGCCACTTGCACTTTGAAAACACACAAATTGGTTTTCGAAAGCTCCGAGACATTTCCGAATTGCAAATTGTTAATTTTCGCTACTTGGAAGTGGTGCAGCTATTTTAGATCCCCCGCCCCCGTATCTACGCCACTGCTGGGACAAAGTAAATCGTGATTAAAAACTTACTTACATGATATGGTTTGGTATATTATTACAGTACCTGCAAAGCTGACTTAACGAATGACATAACAAACAAAAAACGTTTTATTTCATATTCAAATCAGGAGCGCTTATTTTATGAACCTTCGTAGTCTCCAATTACCTATTTTTCTCCAAATTTTGTTGTTAAACTTGAAAATTCAGAATTAGTGTAATCACTCACAATAACGAAGTTGGACTGAAATAAATGCGAAGAACGAACCGAGAGAAATTATTCGTCATTTATTTAATAATTTCAATAATAATTGTAGAATGACTTCGTGGGCCATTTCGGGTGCTCTCAGGGACCACCAGTGGTCCGCGTACCACCGGCTAAGCACCACTGAAATAGACGAACAAATATTTCAAGTAATTTTTTTATCAAAACTCAGAAATGAAAGAGAAACTGGCTTTCACAGTTTTATTGTTTTATCAAATTTTGAGGTCGGTCCTGGCGTTATGTTATGTCAATATGCTATGTCATTATTCACAGAAATTATTCGAAGTTGTACCCGTTTTGTTGGACACAAAGATGCGTGCGTCGTAGCCATGCTTGTAGTAGCGATAAGGGCCTTCCGCGAATTATTTGGGATGCATTTCCGATTCGTGCTATCATTTCCTCGCGTGTATTAACCGGGCTTTTGAATTAATGAAATAAAATTGAAAAAATGTAATTAAATTTTGAACGGCTGTTTCCTCTAATTTTTGAGTTTTGATAAAAAAGTTATCTACTTAAAATATTTGTTCGTCTATTTGATTTCTACACGCTGTTAAAAAAGAAGAAACTTAAAAATCATCTGTATAAGCAGTATAAAATATTGGGTACCTATATTTACTGACGCGTTAATTTTTTTTTTGATAAATTGATATTTACGTAAAATATTTTATTTATTGTTGTATTTACACAGACGTTTGTTATTTTAATGAAAATAACAATAATTTGACATTTGGGTTGTTTCATCATAATAAATTCATTATTCAATTTTCAAAATAGTAATAATGATTATTATTAAACAAAACAGATTTGCCCAATTCTGTTGTCTTTGTTATCTATTCGATATTGAGAAATTGTGTTATTCAATTTATAATTTTAATTACCCATTTCCTTCTTGTTTCCCGAATGAATCCTGAACACTATTGATGTTATATTATTGTGTATAGCTTTGTTTCTTTTACAGTTGTTATACTTCAAAAGCTGGAACTCAAGTGAACCCGATGTTTTGCAAATACCTAATTGTAACACACCTTGTTCTTTGAGTAAATTCGCGAAATTAATGGAACCAATATTGCCTGTTGATTGGGAAAAAGAATGTTTAATATAAAAGTGTCTTTATTGATAAATCCTGTATACCGCACAGTCAGTGCAATAAGGCAATGTATTGGTATATTGTTCAAGTGTAACTTTTTATGCGACATTAGAATGTTTAATGCACATTAAACAATTAAAAAAAACCAATTCTTGAGCTTGTTGCTTGACAATAGTTACGCATTGTAGTTCAAGAGCTCGTGGTCAAAGATTGTAAAATTTTTATAAAAGTTAGTATTTTAAGAAAAAATCGCAGGTATGTGGACAAAAATATATAAGTTCATTTATGAACTTAGACTTTTTCATGTAGGTACTTGAAAAAGTCTAAATTGATAGACGAAACGTCGTACAATAAATAAATCTAATAATTATTTTTGTCCACATACCTGCGATTTTTTCTTAATTTTGTTATCACGATGGACGCGATATCTAATATCAGTATTTTAAAATTACCTAATATTTAGGGTGTAAATAAATATACTGGTCAGCAAGCTGGCGGTCGGAACAAATGGCGTCGGGGTGCTTAAAAATGTGTAAAAAAGCTAGCATAGTGATACCTCGGTATACGGCTGCGTAAGAACACGTTCTGTTTGGATGAAACAAATTTTGCTCGGTATACGACTTTTGTTCGGTATACTTTTTAACTCAAAAGTAACAAACCCAGAATATTATATTTTAGTATCAAGGAGAGTTTAAAAACTATACAGGTGACGGGTAATTGCTCGTATTCCTCTCGGGAGAAGAAACTATGACTAATTTGGAATGATTTAATCTCTATCACTTGGGGCTCAGAAAGGCGTCATTTTCGAGAAAATTTACATCGTTTTTTTACAAATATCCGAGTTAAAAATTAAAAAAAAAAAATTCTCACTTTTTGGCCTGAATTTTTCCATGATCTGATAGCTAATTGGCCAACCTAAAGCTAAAAACCACGTTTACTGTTAGATTTTATGTTCTGTGTTAAAACTTACAATAAATAAAAAAAATAAAATAAAAACTCTTCGCAGAAGTTTCATTATCATAAAATAAATTACGCATTTTCGACCCCCGAGTGATCATTCCAAATTAGTCATAGTTTCTTATCCCGAGAAGAATACGAGCAATTACCGGTCACCTATATATTTTACGTTTTTTTCGCTCGTTAGTATGGTAATATACTTGTGGCCCAAAACACCATGTCTTCTTCCAATGTGGCCCAGGGAAACAAAAAGTTTGGACACCCTTGCTCTAAATACTAGCTTATTTTAAAATATGTACTAGCCTTTACAAACATTTTGAAATTTTTGACTACGAGCTCTTGGATATTATTAATTCCACTACACGCGATAGTCTTTATATTTATTATTAAAAATAACTATGTAAATACGATTTTCAACTTTAAATCTAGGAATGTCATTAATTGTTTTCAACTAAACGATAAATCTAGATTTGAATTGGTATCATAAACCAAATGTTAAACCGGATTAGTCTTTTTCATAATTTTTTTTGTCTGTTTGACACTTTTTTTTTGACTTCAAAATAATACATCGATACAACGATTGTGTACCGTAATTTAAGTAAGAATTTACACTGCTGTTAATTTTTTGTCACTTTCTAATAAATTTAACATCACATAAGTGAAAGTGAGACAGAAATTTAACAGGGCTGTTAATTTTAACATTGACCACACAGAATACCGTCAGAAGAAGTAACATCCATTCGAAGAACTGATTTTTATTCAGTTAATTTTAGATTAAATACGAACAAACAGAAATCAATTTTATTCTGTAAATCTTATTATACTGATTGTGCGATATATCATTTAGCAGAAAAAGTTGTATTCGTATTTTGTGGTTTCGCTACAAGGTTCAAATCACAAAATAATTGCGAAATTACCGAAAATACAGGGCCGTAGTAATGTACTTAATGTTATTTTAATGATGCATGTAAAAGACAAATATAATATGATTGTAGTAAAAATGATTTTTAATTTCTTTTTTCATGTTCCAATATTCATTTTTCTCCAGTGGTGGTATAACCATTTTGAGTCCTTGAAGCCCAATGTCATTTTGAGGTCCGCTTCTAAGAATTTTAAATTGTATTGTCAGTCAATAAGACATCAAAAATAAAAAAAAAAAATTATTTTTGATTTTTTTAGGCCCCTGCCATACTAAGAGGTTATACGTGCGATAGCATTTATTTCTTCTAAGGATAACCCACAGTAAATCTTTTAAAAATTTTATCAAAAATAATAAATTATTTGCGTAGCCATTTTTACCGACATAATATTAATCCTTATCCGATTAAATATGTTACTTAAATAGATATCTTAGAAGATATCACATATTTAAAAATTACTCGCAACAAAATAATTGCGGTTTACTTGCTTGGCAAGACTTGCGAAGCTATTTTGACTGACATAGTGTTTAATCCTTATATCCATTAATACATATTATCTTTAATTGTCAATTTACAAATCCGGGTGAAGCCGGACCCGGTCTCTAATTCCATATAAAATAATATCAAGATGGCTTACGAAAGGTCATGGCCGATTACCTGCCAAACTCCTATGTGCAGGAACTTGTCTACTTTATCCTTATTTCCTATAATTCCTGCACTCGTAATTAATTAAGTTCAAAGTTAAAAAAATAACAATCAGCGGGGAACTGGTAAATGGACGACAGTAATGGTGTGAGTGAAGTCTGTTATCATATAATGCCGAGAAACGGACGTCAAACGCATTATATGATTGTTGTTTCAATTTTCGACCAAAACTTTAATAATGCGTTTAAATTACTTTATTCGAATGGGTAATGCTTTGGCCTGTCTCTGCACATCCGCCGCCTTAAATAAAGTCACTCAAGTCTGCAGTGTCATTGCTATACATGCGTGCAACGATGTGACGAAAAAGATGTCTGGTTTATACGATTTTTGTGTACGTATCGTAGATGCAAAGACTAAATGTCTTATCTCATTTTTTTAAGACTTCTAAGCAGTAGCGGATTTGCAGTCTTAGCTGCCCTAGGCCCAGGCCATGTAGAAACTACCAGCCGCTTAGCAGTCGCAGCACCAATCATATAGATTATAGACTACATAATGAATTTACTTTATTGCCAACTTTTATCCAAATCGATTCAGAAATTTAGTTAACTACAATAGCTGCTAGTTTGTAATATTTTCCGAGGTTTCAGGAATAATTGTACATTTAAATAAAACATTTAATATACACTAAATATGTGTACATTCTCACGAACTCATTTTTGAACGCGCTATCACAAACCTGACAGGTAAGGCGATGCTGCAGCATCTAGTCAAAGTAATTATGTTGTTACAATATCACATAAGACATTGATGTAACAGGATGCCTGGAGCCGATCTTCTGGAAGTTACTCACATCCCTCCATCAACTTGATCATAATTACCGTTTGAGATCCAGAATATCCAGAAATGGTATTGAAACAAATTCTGACAAGCGATCTTATGTTGAGGTACAATATTTACTTCGAAGCATATTAAAGATAAGACGACGTATTTTGAACTAAAATATTTTAGACTGAGGAGCTTTTTTGCAATCGATTACTGAATTTATAATGTAATCAAGTTTAAAAAATAGCTGATTTGAACGTAAGAAGAAAAACTTGAAATTGTTTATTTTACTCTACTGAAAAGTAACAATTTTTGAGTTACTCCATTTTGATCTGTACGACGACGCGATGATAATATGTAATATGTAATGTACTGCATACAATACATACACATTCTAATGTATATTGATTAAATTACACTGTCACAGTCATATCAGTAGTACCTAGGGTTGCCGAACTGCTCTGAATTTCAAGAGGATTCAGTTTGGCATCAGCAAAAAATGTGAAATGAAGTAGGAAAAATGTTAAGAAATTAAATTTAAATTTGGGAATACATTTTTTTTTAATCAAAACTGACTATAGATATGGATTTTTTGATTATCTTTATCTATGTCTTGAAAAATTAACTCCTGGAAATTTAGTAATTAATACAAGTTCAGATGAAAAAATGCCCGGAAACTTACAACGAAATAATATAAATATAATCAAAAAAATTCTTGGAATCGGGAATTTCCGGCTAAGGTATAAATAAAATTACACTGTAATTTATTGTGTTTCGTACAATAAATAATTTATATGTCGCATCGAAACTACCAACATCAAAAAATATTATTCATTTTAAGTTGAACGTTGGCAACCCTATATATTCAGAGGTCTCTGTACTCTAACCGTAAAGAGTTTTTTAAAAATCAGTTTCTTACAATTTATAATTGCACAAAGCGACAGGTTTAACTTACGGTAATGTTGGTTTTCCAATTGATCAAAAACATTCGGTTTACATAAATACATTCAAACGCATTTTTTTAATTGCCTTGCATGCCGCTGACTATTTTAGAAAAAAAAATCAGTTCTCAAGCTGGGCAATTGTCGAATGCTATTTTTAGGGTTCGGAACCAAAATGGAACGCACCAGAACCCTTATAATGAGCCTTAGATGTTATAGACTGGGAATGACAAAAAGGATTTGGTATTAGTGATGCATGTCTGCTATAATTCCCTTTTAATAGTTCAATATTTTTACGACGAACCATTTGATGTTCTGGGAAGACAATTTAATTGCGAATACAGAATTGTAGAGGCCCACCAAAAACATAAATGTGAAAAAAGGTCAAGTTCGATACAAGGAATAAGTAGATTTATCGGCTTTGCCAAAAGATCTACGAATGTGTCAAATTTAAGATCTAAGAAGATGGCAAGTTTTCACTCGACAAGTTTATATACACGAGCCATGCATTTAAAATAAAGTCAGCAAATCTACTCGTTCATACTTGGCCCGTTTTCACATTTATAGTTTTGGTGGGATTTCAATACTTTTTGTAAAATTCTATTCTTCCTTATTCTACTTAAATATTATCTAGATACAAAGTTGTATAGTTATATACAATACTTATTATACCATAGTTATACACCATACTTCTATATCACACGTCATGTCTATCCCAGCACCGACTAGACGCGAGTAGTCTTCGGACGACCGGTTAATGCAATCGAGTGAATGCTCCTGGCATCGGCTAGAGACTTGTGAATTATTATTATCTATCAGTTAGTCAGTGAATGCCCAAAATCGTGATTTTTGAATAAGTACTCGTATCTTGGAAACTATTCCATCGAGACGTATGAATTTTGAATTACTGTTTCTTAATCTTGACTCATCTGAAAAACTTCAGCTCAGTAATGTAACTGGCCTCGGTGACAGAGGAGGGTCGAAAAGACCTCGAAACGGTTCGCGTAAAAATATAGATGTGCTTCGCGAGAACTTGGTCGACGCATTTCGTGCGCTACGACATTGCAGGCACCGAATCTTTTTTAAGGCCTTCGCCATACTAATTGTTCATGGATTTAAAATTTATCTTAAAAACACTATGTTTTCAAGACAATTAGGCTCTTCTTTAACACCAAAAATTTTACAGAAAAATCGAGTGGTGCGTTAATTTTGACCAGTATATGTTTTTAGATCCGTGAAAATATTTGGAAACATGACAAACATTTTAAGTTTGCTGATTTCTTATTAATGTGTGACCTTATAGGGCTTAAGCGTATAACATTTTTTATCTGAATTTAATATGTAAGTTTGCGTAATTCAAGTTGAATGACTGTCACTTTTATATTCATTATTATCATCGAGTACCTACAATGTACATTGTACATAATCCCATCCTATGTATTGTATTTAATTTACGTAGTTGGTTTTTACAAAAAAATAAATATATGACGTGAATTGTGTTCAAGGAACAAATAATTTACTACAGATCTAGAGATTATTTCCTTAGATTTTAAACGAAGATTTAAAAAAATAATTAGATTTATGTTTCTCACAAACAGTAGCCTACGCAACTTAAGGGGTTATGCCACTTGAAGCTCGGAAAACCAGGTATACCTAAAAAGAAACTTATATTATGATTTGCACGGTGGCAGATTGACTTTCGCTTGGAAGCTTGTTCTTAACCGTGACAAGATCTGCGACAGACATCACGACTGGTGGGCACTGATTCTATACGACCTACAAGCAAAAGGACGTTGGCTGAGCTACGCGTTACAGCTACGCATAAAAAATATTCAAATCGAGCTGATATGTGCCGTTCGCGATATTGGGTTTATATAGCTTATCGTATTCAACACGTTCTTTTATTTGATAGATGATACCCATTCCAAGTGGATTGTGAAGAAAAAGATAATAAGGGCGTTCCGTCATTTTGGATTTATGCATTTTCACTGCACTAATTATACACGCGTACACAATTTCAAAGCTCTAGTTTAATTTTGATTGTAAGATGTGACCCAAACTGATAGTTGATACACTAACTGACTGACAAACATTGCAGAAGTTAAATAAGAACTTGTAAAAATAGAAACACTTTTTATTTAGTTCAGCTTGTATAATTCTAATATTTCATCAATAGAATCACGTTTGTATTTCCACCCAGGAAAATATAAATCCCCAGTTACACTAAAAAATCAGCTTGCATTTGCACGAACCCGGATACAATATTTGGTATTTCTCTGAACATTGTTTCTCTGAAATACGTCCTTTAATAGAAAAAGTATACATTTGCATAAAGATTCTAATTGCGTTGAAAATTCTTAGTGTTATTTCACGAGAAAAATTACACGTCTTATTAACAGTCGACATGCACAGTTAATTTGTATTTTCATTTATAAATAAATTAAATAAATACTATTTTATACAAACAAAAAAATTCTAAATACGGTTCACCTATAATTTAGGTATCTATTGGCAGTGTCGTAACTCGTAACTATACAATCACCAGGGATAGTTACTGACTATAAAAGAGGAGCGTTATACGTTTAACAGACTATGACGCAGTGGCGGATCCACGGGGGAGGTTTCCGGGTTCAAACCCCCCCCTTCCAGAGAATCAAAAATCCCAAATTAAAATCTTACTGCGCAATAAAAAAATGCTTTTCATGTTTTCATGAATTCTCCGCAAAAGGAGTAAAAAATTTTCAAGACCCCCCCCCTTGCCGTAATCCTGGATCCGCCACTGCTATATGACGTATGTGTTTCCTTTGTTTCTTGCTAGGGCGCAAACGACTAGACCAACTTGCGAATGAGACTGAATAATGAAAACCTGAAAAACCCAAGATGGCGGATTGTCAGCATCATTTTAGTCGAAAAAAAATATATCCGAAGTGTTTGAAACTCATCAAGTAGAGCATCAAATGAAGATACTTGAAAAATGGATTGGAGAGAGAGAGAGACGGATTTATAGATGAAAAATCCGTTTTGGACAGATTTACTGACTAACTGACCCATTTTCTAGGGATTATGAATAATAAAATACTATATATCCACATATTACCGAACCGGGTGGCGTAGTGGTGAGAGCACTATAGACTCGCAAATCGAGATACCGGGTTCGAATCCTGGCGGAGGCAGATGTGACTGGGACTTTTTTTAAATTATTATTATTATCATTATAATATCTACATACTTTAAATTCGCCTACCAAGTTTCAAGTCCAAGTGTGATAATTTTTTTACAGATATTACGTTCTGCAAAGCGGGCGGGTAGCAACTATTATTCTATACTTATAGGTAAATTTGTTTAGTTTATTTTAGTTCAAACTTATTTTTCATAGTCGGGTCTTTTGATTTTCTAATTAGTTCATTTATTTGCAGGAATATTACAGAACAAAATCAATGTCCTAAGCAAATGTTTTTTTTTCAAAGTGTTCAAAGTTATAAATTGAAACAAAATATATTCCTCAGTGTTCCTGTTTTAAATATGAAATGCTTTATACATTATATGAACGATTTTTGTTTTGTTTGATAATAAGGAACTACATACTTATATTTTTAAATAAAATTTTAGAAACAGTCCATTTAAAATTTTCTTCGAAATTTATAGCTACGCCGCTGGATATAGGAAAATACGCGTCGTTTTTAATAGAAATTTGCATTTAAATAAAAAATGTTTCAAAATTTTGTTTAAAAAAGTGACATTATTTCAATTTTTTGTTTTACTTTGTACGAAATATTTTTAGAATGCTTGAACGCCACAAATTAACGCAACTGTTAAAACCCAGTTAAACTAAGGTGGCCTTTCTTTTGTATTCTGACAATTTAATCGTAATTTTTAGTTATTTTATTCGTGTACGTACCTAATATTTGTATTATCTGAAATTTAATTTGACGTAGAATTGAACCTACATTTTTCTTATGAGATTTGTAGAAAACTAAAATTCGTAACACGACCGTAAAATTTGCGGTTTTCATTTTTGCTTCTTTGTTTTCAATTTCAAACATTAAATTCGTGACAAATTCACGTGTTAAAAATCATTTTAGGATTTTCCCAAATAATGGAAGTAAAAAAGTTTTGACTTAGGAATGTTTTATAGGAGAATCCGGAAATGATTTAAACATTTCTGTAAACTATTTAGTTGGTGGTCTGGAATATCCCAAGGACGGAAGTCTATGTCTAGGATTAGTTTTTATTATGCTGACAGTCTATTATATAAAAAAAAATTGAATATAACATTCAATTAATTGTTATCATCTTTTTCATCATTGAAAAAAAATAAAGGTAAGTTTGCATTGTCTTAATGGACAAGATGAAAAAAATCCCATCTTTATGTAACAAGGGTGCCCGTAACGCTAAGATATGGATACATAAAAAACGTAGTTAAACGGTTTTATTGTAAAATTGATGATGTATTAAAAGTTAGAAAATAATTGTGAGTCAGCAATATGGGGCTTTGATCAGATACAAATAAAATTGTGGAGCGTATTTAGTGACATTAAGGTCGAATAAAACAAACGAAAGCGTAGATCATTTCCGATCCTCAAGTTTGTATGAAATGCATCCCGCGATTTTATTTCAGTCTGATCAAAGTTGCAGATTGCTGACTCACAATTATTATTTTGTAACTTTTAGTACACCTTCACTTGTTCAATAAAACCTTCTTATTTTTTAATTTTTCTAGTGTGCTTTATTTGCTTAGTCTGATATTAGGTGTCACAATTATTCAATACACTGAAGCGCTATGAGAACTCGATCTTTGGCCTAACATTTATAGTTTTTTTCCCGACACCAGTAGCTTCAGGGTTTAACGTCATGTGCCAATTTCTTATTATCTTGAAAAATTCAAAAACATGTATAACAGTGACACAATGATGGATGGTTTGATGGAACTTGAAATAGGGTCAAAGATAGCAACAGATAGGTATATAGTTAAATAGTGGATATTTTAATCGCGCTATTTATTGCAACGTTATTGTCTTTGCGTAAAAAATTCAGTTAACGGGAAGTAAGTGAAAATTCAAAAGTTTGATTCACACGCGGACGAAATCGGGGCGGTCAGCTAGTTCCCATAATATTGTATTCTAATCGGAGCTACACATGCGTGAAAAATTCCAATTCAATCGAAAGCCGGAAAGTTGGTGAAAAATCGATCTTAAGATTTGAAACAATCAAACAAATATACGGAACGTGTAAGAGAGAGATTTTGGATTGTAGACGCTTAAAAGCTAAGAAACGTGAAGTTAAATAAAACAGTTTAGAAATATTTATCTCCCTTAAAGGATTTCTCTAAATGTGTTATATTTATTCATACTACGCACGTATTATGTATTTTTCAAGCTTTTACTTAATTTCACTTGTTTGCCAGTCGGCCTGTTAGTTTGGAACAAATCTTGCAAATATTGATCTACCACTTTGAAATTTGGCATACTTATGTATCGGTGACAATACAACAATCTGATAACTATGGCAATATGATGCTGCAGTTAGGATAGTCAGCTCGCTATGCAACTTTTTAACAGTCTATGGTAGCTGTACCGAGTTTAAGTTCGTTTGGTCGGCAGACTAGCCTGATGGATACATCCATGTTATACATCCTTATAGAGTAGATGAATAAAAAGAAACAATAAAATATAAGTAAAAAATATCTTAAGAACAAGTCTTTGTTAAATTATAATAAAACGAAGAAAATAACAAACAATCAAGTAACCAAACAAAATAAATCATTTCATCATTGACCGAAAAGCTTTTCGTGAGAATTTTAAATGATGACATTTTTATGGGCTGTTGGGCCCCTAAAATCAAACTTGAAAAGTAGCGAGCACATAACAGCAATCAAGAAAACCAGCGCTATAAAAACTAGTAGGCAAATCTAGCAAGGAATTTAGCAGGATTTCTAGCCTCGTGTGCAGCACCCTTTACTTCTGCGAAAATCCATCCCAAGAACCTCAGCTAGAAACGGGAAACTCGTAAAAATGTAAAGAAATAAATCAAGAAGACTACTTGAAAGAAATGCAGGTACGACAATATAACGGAAAAACTACTCAAACAGTTAAATAAGGAACGGATGTTTTTTTTTTCAAATAACTATCACTATTTAGAATGAGGTATTCCAAAAGCTATTCAAGAGAATAGTAATAGGATAATTATATAATAGACCTTTGAGTACAAGAGGTTGGCCAAGGGTATATGCATGTAACTATATTAAGTTTAAATGTTATTTTCTGTAATCTTTATTGCAATTGATTAAACTCTAAATAGTTTTTTCTTTTTAAATTTTTGCTAAATAATAAATATTAATTAAACAAAAATGCAATAAATTCGCGCGAAATATAAAATATCGAAACGCAATGCTATTGATTCGACCGTAATGTGACGTCATAAAATCACATAAACATATGGCTGCCATAGAATTATTGCCTCTTTTTCAATACAAATTTATTTAAACAAAATTGTTGACATGATATATGACGTCACAGATCTCCCACGCAAAAATGGCGCGTTTAAATAATCAAAATAGCTTGCCCAAAAAGAATATTTATTTTTAAATTCAATAAGAATGTTTTAATGAATGATTTCATGTGTTTGATAACTTTTAATATAAAAATAATTGTTTTTAAATATTTTCAAAAGTATGCATATACCCTATTGTGAATTATCGAGAACACAAACTAAATTGTCCTGATTGCGTGACCTTAAGTCATTATACAAGTTAAGTCATTGATACAATAACAGATAAAATATTGGTTGCTTTCTATTAAATTCACAGACTTTAATTACTGAAATTCAATATCTACTTATCGTCGTTGGTTCTGTAATAGCTCTTATGTGCATAATTGGCAGATTTTACGTTTTTTAAATGAAAAGATTCAGGAAACGGAGCTCTATACACTAGTAATACCTCCAAATTAATTTTACAGTAACCAACAAGGCGAAGAAACTCTTTATGTGAAAAGTTGTATCAAATAATTCCTCCCATGTGCCAATAAATCCGAAATTAACGTTAAATATTTTTTAAGAAAATACTTCGTCTTAATTAAACACGTATAGTGAAGATAAGTATGAATTAGTAATATACCTCTGAAATTGCTAGTTCTTACCATCCATTGCTGAAATAACCAATTTTTGGCCTTTCCTGCAAATTTTACTTTTTGCACATAAGAGGTATTACAGAACCAACGGGCAACGACGTTATATTAATACAGTGCGTTCACCGAAAGTGGTAACAGTGAATTATTAGTGTATTCTACTAGATACAAATAAAGTTTAAATAGTTTTTTGCTCAACTCGAGATTTACTATCGGAAACTGCTGAGTAAAATTTTTTGTACTTCAAAGTCAACCGGAAGTGTACATGCACTTTTTTCAAATGGCAAAATACATTCTTTTTACATTTTCGTAATCTCAATTTTTGACGTGATAACGTCTTATAAATTGATGAAACACCGGCTGTACGCACGAAAAAGTGTCACGTTCCGCCTGAGCCTGAGCGTGCAAGCGAGAGCGCGGTATAAGCGATAGAGAGGCACGATCGGCCCAAGCGTCGACTTGTACGCATTTCTCTCTCTTCTCGCGTGACGTCAGAGAGTTCATCAATGTTTCTTTATGACGTTATCACGTAGAACTATCGTCCGTAAACCGACTTTACAGACAACCAATTTTTCTCTCTAAATTCATATAAAATTTTGATAAAGTTACATGAGAAAATATTCGGGAAAAGCGTTATCCATTTATTAATTAAATACATAGTAATAATTATTATTAATAATATTTTCTTATGTAACCTTATGAAAATTTTATATGAATTTATAGAGAAAAAATGGAGCTTTGGTAAATGTTTAAAAAAATATGTTTCCATTTGTAAAAAAATGCATGTAGGTTGAGTTTGAAATACAAAAAAAATTCCTGCCAGTTGGGCGGCGGGACCATTCCAACTTCAAAAAGTTGACATTTGATATATAAAGAAAGTAAAATTTGTGATATTGCGTGAGGTGACACGGGCAATTATATATAATATTTGCTATTCGTTGCCCTGGTTACCTATATAATATGTTCCACGTCATGTGAAATTCTGACAAATCTACAAAGCAGATTTCTTTTTATTTTCAATATATTTCCGAAACTATAAAGTTTAGAAAAAAATTGTTTTAACAAAACTTTCTTAAAAAAGTAAATGGAATAATAAGCCGTTAAGAAAAGTATACCATTATTATCTAAAAAACACAGTTATAGCATATATCTTTTCTGCGCATGCGCCGATTTTCTTCAAAACACAATAGAGCTCTTCATATTTGCATACTAAACATTTTGCCAAAATTTAAATTCAATCTGACAAACAGACGCAGAGTTTTTCTAAAAATATGTTTTTTGGATTCGGGGACCTCAAAACGAAAAAATATTGTAAAATTTTGAAAAATGATTTTTGACCTAGGCTAGTATCGTTCCCTACTTGTGGATTAGAATGGTAATATAGGTACTTTAGTAGTTTCCGATAGTAAATCTTCAGTTGAATAAACACGAATTAAACACTGTTACCACTTTCGGCGAACACACTGTATACTTGTTTCAAAAATCTTTAGTAGTAGTAGGTATAAAAAAAATAACAAAATACATTCTTTCATAGATAATTCTCTAAAATTTTGGAGCGTACACCACATTTTCATGTAGTCAGAAAGGGACATGGTCAGAATGTCGCCCGCTTTCGCTAAAGTTGTCAGTAGCCGTGAAAACAATCTTTTTAGCTCACAATTTGGTATTCGATCTCTTAACTCTATTCCAAATTAACTACTATACATTGGATAGTACGTACCGTGCAGCACGCGGAGTGTTTAGTTGCAGGTTCGTCTAGTAAGACTTAAATAATCCAAGATCCCACTGCCAGGCTTATACGTTCATCAGTTATTGAGTTAAAATAGGATTAAAATGAATGATTAACTGTAAATAAATAAAATTAATAAAATTATCGATATCTCTTGAACAAATGAACCGATTTTGATGCAGTTTGTGGCAATCGACGCAGTTTTTTGCGGAAAAGAGCTGATTAGATTTTGGAATTAATCGGTTTGGTAGTTTAGAAAATGTTCTAAAGAAACACACTTCTATGAATTTTTGAAACTTGTATTTTTAAGATTTCTCAAAATCTATTGGGCCGAATCATTCCAATTTTTCAGGAAATCCAAGTTTAGCAAAGTCACGCCAGCTGCCACAAAGCGCGTATCAATAGGACACTCCGTTCAAAAGTATAATAAGGTGTTTACAGACACATATATACAGCCCTACGGACATCATCGCCAAAATAGTCAAAATAGCTTCCTAGGACCTCAAAACGTCGAGATCTGACGAAAAGTCGATTTTCAAAAATCGGGGTGAAAACAATAAATTCTCGATTTTTTATTGATTGCGGGAAGTTAAAAAATTATATTCACAAGCAGCTAGTCTGTTGCATGGAGATAATGGTGAATTTTCCTTTCGAATATTTCACTCCCTGCTCATACGGCCAAAAGAAGGCTTTTTAAACGTCGACAGCCATCAACTGCAACAAGTTTTATGCAGGCAACCAAATTTTATTGTGCAGCTAATATTAATTATAGATTTAATTTGGTCTATAATTTTGTATTAAAAAAAAGCATGTAGGCGTACTAGATAAACTTTGTTGTGTTTGTGTGTTGTAAATATTTTGTGTACATAATTTAGTGACTTTATATTCTTCTGTTACTTAGACTTCTATTTTATTATTTAGAACTATTAGTTTTGTTTCTGTTAACGTTATTATTACTGTTACGTTTGAGAAGTACGCTTCCGTTTGTGTGTAAACATTTATTAATGTAAATAAATAATTTTCACCACGGACTAGAACAGTTTAGTTACAATATAAAACAAAAATTTAATATGATTTTTTTTAGTTGTATGTTAACAAAATCACGGATGAACTTTGCGGTGGAATCTCGTACCATTAAGCAAAATAATTTATTTAAACACTGTAGAGGAATTTTATCGATCGTCACAAAGTTCAAATGCAATTGTCACCGTCACCTGTATTTCAATCAGCGTTAAATTACCGCTAATAAAAATATTCACACAATAAACATTTTTTCAAAAACAATTATAGTTCTTTATAATTTGATTAAAAAATAATATATGCTCAGCCTGCAATTAAAACAATAAGGAAAATTACAACCAGGCAGAAATATTGCACCAAGGAGCACATATTTTGAAGACTTGCATTTTTGTTTTTAATTAAATTTGAATCATTAGATGTCTGATTAAAATCAATTCAAATATTTATCCTAGGTTTGGATAGTTTTAATTTTCGAGATTCCAATTTTTCGTATTTTAGAATTTATAGTTTGAAATAAAATGCAAAATGTATTTTGTATATAGTTTAAATTGTAATTTTCGTTGTTTGCAAGCTTTTATTCAACTTCATATATTTGTTTGTTTGGGATAGTTAAAGGTCAAATGTTGGCACCAAATTTTGCAATCAGTTTGACTCCATTCCACATATCCGATCTATTTGAAATTTTGTATACAGATGTATTCTTGATAAAATGCCTGGATCACAATCAATTGAATGGGGGTCTTATCATTCGATACCTAATTTCTTAAGAATGGTTTAAATCTATAGGCCTGGCTTCACCTGTGTACAAATAGAATTGATTCCAAGTTGAACAGCGAACGAGCGAATCGCCTGTATAACTTATAAATTAATTATAAATTCAAGCAAGCGAGGGAAGCGAGTGAGTAAAGTATTAAGTCGATTTAAATGGAGTGACTATAAGATATAGAAATTAAAGAACTTACTTAAAGAAAGTTTTGAGATAGTAAAATGACATCTACCGGGCGAAGCCGATCCAGACAGTTATAAAATCGAATACTATTATATCCAATAGTAATAAAAATAAGTCGATTGCAAAAATTATAATGTATCTATAAATTATATTTGCACCCGGGGGAAGCCGCTATAGTATAATGTTTGAGGAAATGCATACAAATAGATGCCCCATATTTTTTTCCTAGAATTGAATGTTTTTTTCTAGAATGTGTTAATAATTCTTTGCATCAGTAACGGAAATGACAGTGATTTTTTTAGAATAATATAAAATAGTTGCATCAGCAATAGGCATTTGTCTCTGAATTTTAGTTGTAGGCATTGCAAAAATATATATTATAAATTAATACTTAGACTTAGCAAGCAATTGTAAAAAATACATAATGAAAAAAAAACGGCTTCTAAATTTACATAAATTTTTCGAATGTTGTGGTTTTTTACGTCGAATTCTAAATGGAAGGTTGGTAGGGAAGTTGATTTTAAAACGTAAAGAAAAATTCAACCCCTATAAGGGTGTAATGGGGGTTCAAAATTTGCATAGCAAAATCATATAAGATAGATGTATCAATTCGAAAATGTACAGGAATACTCCTGTCAACAAATAAATAAACACGTGTTTCATGCTTTTTCAATAACAACCCCTTTAGGATGTGAAAAAAGGTAAATAGTCTAAAAATCATTATGGGTGTCAGGTTTGTCAGGATGTTGATTACGTGAATGTCATCAGTTTTGAAATTTATTTGGGGGATCTATGTCGAAAAAGGAGTAACTATGTCAAGTAATGGGAATGCATCCGTGTTTAGTCTCAATCGCGTTTCGTCTCAATTATTATCTCTTGCACGCAGAAATAAAAAACCTGCTCAAACTTATGTCCATAGGTTCCTATTAAAATTGATTCAGTGGTTTCGGAGATCAGCGCGGCCAAAATTGTGACACGAGAATTTTATTGACCGCTGATGACTTTTTTGGAATGATTTAACCTTATCACTTGGGTTCGAAAATGCGTCATTTTTTATAATAATGACATTTCTAACACACAACATAAAATCTAACAGTAAATTTCGTGGTTTTTAGCTTTAGAAAGGTTGATCAATTAGTAAGCTATCAGATCATGGAAAAATTCGGGCCAAAAAGTGAAATATTTTTTTTTAATTTCTAACTCCCAAAATTCGGATTTTTGTAAAAAGAAAACTGAAGTAGATTTTCTCGATTTTTTCGGACCCCCAAGTGATAGAGGTTAAATCATTCCAAATAAATCATAGTTTCTTCTCCCGAAAGGAATACGGGCAATTACCGGTTACTTGTATAAGTGTATCGAAAATATCCATGTTCAAAAATAAGTGAAAATACTTAAATCGTTTTTTCCCGGAATATTTTACCAATTCATTTTTGACCGCAACTTCACGCTCGTTCTTTACGTCGTTCTTGCCCGCAATTTCGAAATACGCCACTTTTTCTCTCAGCCTGTCATATCTGTGATAAATCATTTACTAGTACCTAGTAAGCATTTAGTAAACTCACAAGCATAGCTGATTGCAGCGAATGACTTTAATTTTAAATTTGGCATGCAGGTATAGTGACGTGTTTCGCAGGGTATCTAGGGATCATTTTACAAAAAAAAAGTTTTGAGTCCTTTTCTGTGTGACTAATAAAGTAGAAAAAATAGATGAACTATATATATCATTTGAAATGGTTCACGTTGAAGATATTAAAAATATACGAACAGAAGGATATTGAGAGCTTGGAAAATAAAGCAAATGCTCAATTTTTCAAATTTGCAGCGTTTCGTAGATTGTCTATTTCTTCAGGCAAGTTTGTAGGTTAGCATTCTTGTTGACATTTCATTAAGTCCGCCACTCTCGTCATAATTGAAATTAGTAATCTTCGTGGCAATTATTTATTCCATAAAATATATAATATAGGTACTACTTAGTTAGCTTATTTGACTTTTGTTAATAAAAATGTCTTCTAAAATTCCTAATCAAATGCTCAAAAACAAGAAATAAACTAAAATGTATTATCTTGATGAATTTTTGAAATTGACAAGAACTTTATTTTTTCTTTTATCTCCAAAAGTTTTATGTTTAAAATTGTGAATATCGATTTCCATAGGCTGATAAAAATTACAGTAAATCTATAGTGAATGATGTAAGCAACCCTCAGCACATGAAATTAAGGTACACTCATGTTTGACCGGTTTTCTTCTACGCAATTTGTAGATCATACAAAAAAAATATCCCAGGTGATGTGGTTTAGAAATAATTAGATATAATGTTTACAATCTATACTTGTAATAAAAATTTATGATGATGTTACATAAGACTCCGAGTTAGACGAGTTTTATACTGGGATGTTGCTAAAGTACCTGTCGTTTCTTGAAATACAAAATTATACTGACATTTTGTATTTTTTTAAATCTATTTGATAATAATATGAAGATAAATTATACTCTACGGCGTTTATTTTTTCTGTTTATAGGCAATTCTAAAAAGTATCATTTCTTCCATAGTCATCATACTTATACAATAAAATGAAAACATGACGTATCTTTTCTGAGATTTTCTTAACCATCTTTGTGATTGAATTTGTGATTTAAATGTTCTCATGGCAACGAAATTGTAAGTACAGTTATAATTTCTTACTTTAAATAAATCAAACATTAACCAGAAGATTATTTTTTTCTGAATGTTAATTATTCAGTTTTCCTGCATAGTTATGGAAAAATAATTTAGGCAATATTACACTAGAAAAAGAGAGAGAGCGTGAGAGTTAATGCAACAAATAGTTACTATAAGATGCTTCTAAAATTAATGAGTTTTATAATTCTGATCAGCAGCTTCAATGTTTGGTTACATTTCAATTTTTCGAAAGCTTTTCTTAATTACGTCAGACTCCATAAACTAGGGCTAGGGTTGGTAAAAAAGTATTTAAAAAAACACTATACTGATAACATGTGACAGCATTTGAACACTCTGAAGATGATACAAAACGTATCGAAACGTTAGTATTAAATGCAAGTTTAAAAAAATCTCAGTATTGCTTCATTTTCGATCCTTATGCCACGGAATTCTTTCCAAATACTCATCATTAAATATGCAGTGGTTTCTATTTTTTTTTAAGCTAAACTCCTTGAAGGAGATTCATAAGCGATGAGCAAAAGTACTTTTTTATGAGAAGAGCGGATCAACTATAGGTACATCAAGTACCTATACGATATAGGAAGTGTATTGAAAAGACGCCTGTTCCCCCAGAACGAATTTTAAATGGGAGGGGATCATTTTATGACATAAATAAAGAGTGGATATGAGAACGATAAACGGCACTTTGGTGACAGAAGCACCACCAGTTACCTAGATAGCCGAAGAAGTTAAGAGGAAGAGAAGACTTGATTGGCGATTGATTGGATGTTATATCAACTTATGACGTGCGAATCAGACGTCTTGCAGTCTACGCCGACACTTAAAGACAGAAGATCGTAAAGTCTTGTTTCAATCGCCGCGGTCGGGCTGTTGCAAAGAAGACTATTACATTGTATATAGATATATATACCATATAATACCTATATTATATATATTATATAGGTATTATCAACATTAATAGTGGTATTCCACATCATATGTGTAAGTTTACATCAGGGCTTCAGCAGGCCAGCAGAGCACCTCCCTGCGAGTACGACAACATCACTCGAGTTCAAGTAATCGCACAAATCATTGGCCAGGCCGTGGCCTGACTGCCACTGTGTGTGAAGTGACAGCAAATCGACACCAAGTGTACACTTATCTACATGCATAGGAACCTGCTTCAAACTCGTGCAGAATTATTATTATTTTAATTACTTTTCGATTGGCACACAACCCTCAGCAAATCCGGTTATAATGATGGTGTTTATGGTGCCGGTATGTCTGTTTGTGGCGTCTTTGTTGCTTTCTGCCGTCTATATACGTCGGCGTCGTTCTACGTCGTCGTCGCCGACGCTCGAAGACATAATCTCTGCGTCGGTTCATCCCAAACCGCCAGGACCGAAACCCTGGCCGCTAATTGGAAGTCTTCACCTTTTGGGACAGTACGAGGTACCATTCGAAGCTTTCACAGCTTTGTCGAAGATCTACGGAGATATTTACAATATCACGTTGGGCTCCACGCCCTGTGTTGTTGTTAATAGTTTCAAACTAGTTAAGGAAGTTCTTATTGCCAAAGGAGCACACTTTGGTGGAAGACCTGATTTCATTAGATTTCATCAGTTATTCGGTGGAGACAGAAACAACTGTGAGTATTTATTTTTTCTATAGTAGTTACTAGTTACGATAAAATTAAAAATATATTTTCGGTTGGAATTTCCTGCCTAATTTTCCAATATTTCTGTATTTTTAACATGACGCATTTCCTAGCTAAATATTTATTTATCAAAAAAGAAGTATTGATTTGATTTGATGTGCAGAATTTCGATAATGCATAATAATTGCCTTCAGTTGAAACTGAAAATTTTAGATTTAATATTATTTCGGCTGCCAAAATTAAAATTTGATAAACTTACTTAGAATTGTTAATTAAAATTTATTTAATCGTTTTTGCAAATTTTCATTTTTCCATATTTTTTGTATATTCGTAAAAGTATATTGCTTGTTCAACAGAACAATAGGAAGCATTACATATTGTTAACAACAATCGAACGTAATTATAAAATATAATCGCGTTGATTAAATGTATATAAAACACATTTTTAAAACATAGGATTAAATTGCTAAATAAGTAAATAATCTAAAATTGTCATACAATAATAAAAAGTCAAACAATTTTTTTTGCAATGTATACAGTAAAAATATTTAAAAATTTATTCAGTTTTGATTATTTGTTAAGTATATCATTTTTCGTAAAAAATGCGTTAAGTAATCTTCAAACGGATTTTCTTTTAAACTTTCAATCAAATCCTCGGTAATTTTTTTTTGCTAAATTCAGCAGATCTTCATTTTTGTATGCATTTAAAATAAATACAATTACCCGGAAATGAATACACTGCATATATGTAATGAATGAATATCAGTATTGCCGATCTGTCGATCTCGATCTTCTGCGATCATTGATCAGTATCTATGCAACGAACTACGTGTGCTTAAATTAAAGTCGCGCATACATAAATAGGCCAGTCGGTAGCGATAAGAGTTCCGTTCAAGCTCAACCATTACAAATCTACCTCTTTATTGAAGTGAAAACTTCTTTAGCGGCGTTGTACACTTAAAAAATGTTAAACTCGCGTCAGGACACGTGACCTGATCGAAAATTCGTAAGACGGATGGAGAGTAGAGGTATGGGTAAACTGATCGAAAATTCGTAAGACGGATGGAGAGTAGAGGTAATATTCAAATTTTCACTTCTGCCGGCACTCCCGGAGTGCAACCCGTCTTTTTTATATTAGTATAGATTTGTAACGGTTGAGCTTGAACGGAACTCTTATCTTACAAACTTTACCTCTTTATTATATTAGTATAAAGTTTGTAAGTTTGGATGTAGGAGGTAATCTCCGAAACTGCTAATCCTATTGCATTTTTTTTCACCAATATTTAAAATTGACCTTCAGGATGGACTTAGGCTCTATAATATCGCGTTAAAATTAAAGCGCTTTTCGTGGACACCGATATTGGAACTTAACTCGACGAAAAAACGGTGGCAATCTATAAATTCGGGCGAGGCCGAACCCGGCCGCTAGTTGTATATAAAATTGTACCGCGACATCTCTGCTTGTAATTTCGTCGCGCAGATTTTTTAGTATTTTGTATGACAGTTATGCTGGGCTGCAGAAAGTACTGTCAGTCTGATTTGATAATGACCTTAGATAATATAATTACAATCTAATGACGTGAAATTCCATGCCATGTAGAAAATTAGAATTTAGATTGAAGTTGTAGATAGCGAAACGAGCTTATATCGCTTATCATTTGCTGATGTGAAGGCAGCCCAAGCAATGCACTTGCTTCAATGTAAGCGACTCGTCAAAAAGGGCTCATTATTAGTTGTAAGAGCTTTCATTGAATTTTAAATCAAAGCTGGCCTCCTTGCGTGAAACCTTTGAATTAAAACATATAAACAAAATTGAAAGGTTTACGGTTTTTTTTTGTATGTATAGATATAGATAAATTCCGGGTAAAAAAAACGAAAACTAAAAATTCGTTGTATAGGAAACTTAAAAACTGCGTTACGGTTTTATTTATTTTTATTAACTGAACTAATGTCTGTATAGTTCATTAAAAAAATAACTTTCACAGTATGTGTACTTTGTAATTCGCTGCTATATATATACCGGATGATCTATTTTAATCTATATGGAAAATTTTTGAGACAGGGCAATATTTTCGGAAAAAAGTTTCAGACAAAAATTCTTTAGTTTCAAGTGGACATCGTTTGGAAACAAATAGCACCCCTACCCCCACCCTCAACCCCTGCGCAGGGATGAGGGTGACTCATATTTTTAAAAGGAACACCTATTTTTTATAACAAATTATGATTTTCCGAGAAAAAATATGCAACATTTGTCTGAAACATTTTTTTACCCGATGCCTCCCTCAACCCCTAAAAGACATGTCAAAAATCGATTTCCCGAAACTCCATTAAATTTTTGTGCCTAAACATTTGATCTTGCGCAGAAAATTACGAGAGGTGAAAGTTGTTTGGTTTGGGAAGGGTTATCGATTAAACATAAAAAAACACCGCCCCCTGCGCGGTGGTGGGGATGAATGAAATTTTTAATGATTAAAGGGGGCGGTGTTTTTAGAATGTTTAATTGATGACCCTTCCCAAACCAAACAACTTTTACTTCTCGTAATTTTCTGCATAAACGGACTTCGTAGGCGCAAGGGCGTAGATATGAAGGGTAAAGGGGTTAATTACCCCCCAGGATCATAATAATAAAAAAATAAAACTGAAAATACTACGAATACCTGGTTAAAAAATAAAATTTAGAAATAGTTTTTGAAAAATTAGTTAGGGAATAATATTTTGCTTGACACCTTCCTTCGTGAGTAAAGCTTTTCGTTTTACGAAATTCACAAAATGCGCCTAAAGAAGTTTTGCTTCAAAGTAACAGCCGTTATTGACGAGACGACTCTTGATAATTGCAACTTCTTCTCTGTTTATTTGTCACTGAACCATGATTAACAACTTCTAGACATCGATTTGCTCTTATATTCTACTTGCTGCCAAGCTATGATGAACTTAGTCAACTGACAGCCATTTTTATTGTATTGGTAATCAAATTCTCTTTCGAAAAATTGATTTTTTAATATTTTGATCTATTAATAGACTAGACAAAAAAAAAACACCTGTACAACCACCTGTATTATGTCACTTTCACTATTACCCTATATTTTTAAATTCAGTATCTGATTTTATTTAGACACAGTGAGAGCTAAATTGTGACACTTCTCAAAAGTACGATATATTATAATCGGAAAAATGCGAACTGCAAGAATGAAATCATTTGTAATTGTAATGTTTAGATAACATTTGTTACATACATAATGAAATGAATGCAGTTCGAATAATATTACAGAATACCTTATTTGATAATACATCACTGGAGGTAAGACTCACTGTTACTGAATTAGAGATATATTTTCAATCAACTTCAAAATAGTATTTTATGTATTTGGTTTGTAATGCTAATGCGTTATTTTATGACAAGCTGTAACATTGTCGTAATAACGAGCGGATTAGCAAGTTTTAACAGTCACACGAGTCATAAATGCATTACAATTGAGCATTTTTTGCACGTAACTCATATAAAATAGCTAATTTTCCCATCATCTATAGTCTATTCTAATATATAAAGCTGAAGAGTTTGTTTGTTTGGTTGAACGCGATAATCTTAGGAACTACTGGTTCGAATTGAAAAATTTTGTTGTTGTTGGATAGCCATTTATTTTAGATTTAATAAAAGCATAAAAATTTGGCGTCGACTTTAAAATTTAAGAATTTTCTCTTTTTAGTGGGCTTTTCGAAGCGGGTTCTATTTCTTTATAAAATGTTTTGCATATTAGTCGAGATATCTTCGTTAGTTTGATAGTTTCTTCGAAACACAATAATAAATATGTAAGCAAAATCCGCATACAGAAAGCAAGCACATAATCATTATATTAGTATTGAAAGCAAAAAGAGATGGTTAAATTAAACGTAAATATTTTACAGTACTTATAATTAATAAAGTATCGGCAGTCATACTGTACCTACTTGAGAGTATAGAACAGTGGTACCGAACATTTTTGTGGCTAAGAGTACATTCGAATGGCGCAGCGAAGTATTTAACGACGAGAACACAAAATATGTTTAGGACAATATTGTATGTTTGCTTTTTTTAATCTCATTTCCAGTTTATTGTGTAGTTAAGTTTCCTAGCTGGGTAAATGTACTGAATTTATATATAATTACGGGAGGGCAAAAAAGAGTGGGGTACTGATTAGAGTGTGTTAATTTGCACGCATTGCGATGAAACATAAATAGTTCTCTTCGTTTTAAGAAAGGGAAGTGCACAATACATGTTTCATCACGATATGTACGAATTAACACAGGTAAAATCGATTCAATAGAAATCCATATAATTGACAAAAGAACCTCAAAAACGTTCAAAGTTAAAAATTTAATTAACTACGGTCGAACTTCGACCAATGTTCCCTTTAATTTTTTCGCTGACGGCGCGGTACAAAAGTATATGAGAGCAAAAATGTTCAAAACGTATGGAAAACTGTGCCAGTGGGGGGAGAGGGGGGGGTTCCTGTGCTTGTGTTTAAAGTAAATTTTTTTTGAGTACTAATACTCTTGAAAATTACATAATAAAGTATTTAACACACGAACAAGAAAGGATTTTTGCCATTTTTAGATGCAGTTCTTTTATAAAATGAAATACAAAAAAATAGTGAACAAGCCCATCGTGCGCAGAATACAAAAACGGCTGCGCAACTTTAGAAAAATTAGTGCGCGGCCACGTATCAGAACGGCTTAAGGCCGCTGCACACGAGGCTAGAAACACTGCTTGGACTAGTGTTTGCCGGTAGGCTGGGTACGAAGCTGGAAATGACGTCACTGCGGGCTCGCTCGCTATAGCTCACAAGATAGGTTTAAAATTAGAACAGGGACTATTTTTCTTGCTTTTCCGCCTTGTCGTCTTGCTCATACCTAATGAGCAAGAACCAATCAGGAAGCAGTATCTTGTCACGTGGGCGACTTGAATAAACGCCATAGCGTGTGTTCTGTTCAGAGACAATACACATGCACTTTTGTTACCGTTCTAATTATCACTGTACGCGCACCGAATCTACCTGCAGAGCAAGCGTGTAAAGACGTCTCGTGGGAAGCGATCACATAATAGCAATTAAGAAAACCAGCGCTAGAAAACTAGTAGGCAAATCTAGCAAGGAATCTAGCAGCGTTTCTAGCCTCGTGTGCAGCGGCCTCTACAGATCAGCGACGAGACTAGTAGTGAAATACAGGAAGGAACTTAGCGGCAAATCTAGCCTCGTGTGTAGCGGACTTTAGAGGGAACTTTGATTTCGACCACTGGGCAACCACTAGTTTAAATAAAAGTGGTTTAACTTCTACGTATAATTAATTAACTGGTTTCGAGTTTAGTTGTTCAAGTACTTGACTCCAGTTAACTCCCTCATGTACTCTGCGCTCGTTGAACTGGCTCACACGGTGCGACGTAAAGTAGTTATTTAACTGATATAGTTGCAATTTGCATGATCCGTGGTTCCGCGAACAAGTGATTATCAAGATCAGATAACACTTTTGTATCAGGTTTTCAACTAATAAGTTTTCTCTTGCCGAGTTATTTTTGTACCGTTATAATATAGGTTCAAACTGTTTACAAAACAGGTCACAGATTCCATTTTAATAAAATATTGTGTGTTTAATAACAAACTTTCCTTCATTCTTACTGTTTATTAAGCAGAGGCTATACACATGACAAGTCTGACCCAATATTATCCAATAACGATTATGTGGTCACTTCACAATGATCGTCAAATGTTCGAGGCTGGACAGTATTAGAAAGCTGGTTGAAAAGATCGACAAATACTGACCAGGTTCCAACCCGAGGCAAATGAGCCGCTTTGTTTGACAATGCTCCAATGAGCCTGGTCACACATTCGCCGATGATGTTTTAATAAAATCAATGAAATGCATAATAGTACAAGTATTATATTTCAATAAACATATTTTGAGTATATGTGTTTTGAATTTAATATTTAAATACTAACACAGCCATTTTGTATTTGAAATAGGAAAAAAAGATGCTATTTGCATTTTAAACGGATTTATTTGTCTGTTTGTAATTAATTGAAATCAAAATCTTTATGGTTGAAGAGTTGGAGAAATGATAATTCAAACATAAATATATTGTTAATACCCAATGCAAAATAACTGAGCCAGAGTATCCTTGGTAGGTGTTCTGGAAGCAAATATTTGCCAAGGAATATTGAGCCTATGCTGCTATTGCTTCATTGAAACAGAGGTAGGCACAAATTGGAAGCAAATATTTGCCAATGATTATTGGGCCAGGTTTGGCATGTGTGTGGCCCTAGTCTTATTGAATAAATCCATTTCGATATTTCTAAAAAACAAGCAGTTATTAATTATATCTTCCTCGTGATGACCTCAACACATTATAAACGGAGCCAAAATTGCCAAATTAAATAATTCATAAACCTAGCAGGTTTTACAAGACGTATTTTTATTAAATTCATTATTAGCGGTATAGGAGTAGCACGGCTGGTTATATTCAATGCCAATAACCTGCAACAATCTCATTATACAGTGTGTCCCTAAATATACATTATACAATCTATAAAAATTGTATGTAAATTTATTTCGGGGCATATATATAATATGGCACTGTTTTTATTTTTTAATACTGGTGAGCGTGGTGCTTGTATATGTAATAGAAATATTTGTTTTCGCCTGGGGACTATTTAACATGGTTACGATTCTTTCGTTGTTTTGTCTTCAATCGACTCCTATCAAATCAATTCATTTATGAACAATCTTTCTAGTATTTATACTTTGTTATTATTTAAACGTAGATAAAAACATTGCAAGTTTTATATTTTGATGTTAGAATTCATAAAACGGTCAGAAACATGAATATGTATTATAAACCTTATTTGGATGAATATTTTACTCAAACATACTGTATATTTAGATACGTTGAAGTTGAGTTCAGTCTATGGTATTTTCAGGAAATGTCTGTACTAATCGGTATATGTGCATATTTTAATATTGTCAAGTGTTAAAGATCTCGTATGGAGGCCAAGGGCAACTGTTAAATAACACAAGTTCATATTATTATGTTGGACCTGTAAAATGAAGGTTGTCATATATATTTGAAGACGTAAGAAATTTATCTCTTTAAAGTTACTCCGCTCTCAAATTGATTCTGGCGACTGGCCCCTTTGACAGTTAATAATAAATTTATTGATGCTCAAAATCGAATGTGACGACATTCTTCATTTTATCGGTTAATAAAAAAATCGAAATTGCTCATCCGGTTTGAACATTTTTTTCACCAATATTTAGAATGGACATTCAGGATGGGCATAGGCTACATATTATCGCGTTAAAATAAAAGCACTTTTTGTGGAGACCAATTTTGCAACGTAAGTCGACTAAAAAACGGTGGCAATTTTCAAATTCGGCCGAAACCGGACCGGACTGCTAGTATTATAATGAACAAGTTGTAAATTTAACAGCTTTACAAAGCGACTAGTCGTTTCATAAAATGATCTGTTTTGTAAAAAAAAACTAACGTTCGGCCGCTTTACGAACAGACTACACTAATGGCTGATTTTCACGTTACGAGCTGCTGATCTGACAATAAGGCAGCTGCTCGCGTTGTGTATTTGCACGCTAGTAGCTCGACTCGCCAGTGCTGTCCACATAATTCAAGAGCTACTTGAATTATGTGGACTCGCATGCGAGTTGTCGCGATGTTAAAAAACTATTCGCAACCACAAATTCTCGCAACTATACCTGGCGACAGTGGCTAGCTACTGCCGAACACGTCTGAACGATGCGAGTGATGTGCGAGCTGCTGTCAGGCGCTAGGCGAGTGAAAACAAAAAAATGTTGAAGTAACTCGCATGTGAGCTACTATCAAACTCGCACGTGTAGACCGACGCGCAACGTGCAAACCAGCCATAACAACCGCTGGATTGAACAGACTTTTTACGTGCTTGCAATACGAGTGATCCAAAGATTAGCCGGTTTATAAAGTATCTCAAAATAAATCGCTGAATTTTTAAAGTTAGATTCGATTCCTATTAATGATGCATTAATTAAATATAATTTTACATTCTGAAGAAATAACATAAAATTAAGTAAAGCAAGCGATTAAATAAAGAAATTAATCTTTTCATTCCTTTTCAATGATTCTTTTTATTTCTGATTTCATTTTCTTAAAATTTTTGATGACGTTATTATGTATAAATATATGCGACAAACACCCGTGGTAGACCTCGTTGTAATTTTTTTTTTAATAAAATTAACAAGAATGTTGCCAATTTTGAAGCAAAATTTCTTTCGGCATAGTAGGGTAAAATCCATTCATAAGGTTGAAAATGTAACGAAAGTATCGCAATGTACGTATAACTACTATATATAAAAATCTCGTGTCACAGTGTTTGTTATCGAACTCCTCCGAAACGGCTTGACCGATTTTTATGAAATTTTTTGTGTATACTTAGTAGGTCTGAGAATAGGTCGTAGGCTATTGTTTATACCCCTTGGTGATAAGGGTGGCCCTCTCCAGAATTTTTTTTTAATTTTTTGGACAAAATTTTTTTTTATTTTTTTAAGATTTGCCATTAAAAAATACTTAGGTATAACCCTAAATTTTCACCGTTCTACCACCAACCCTATTTTTTAATAGCGATATTAGTATTTTTACTTTCATCCACAGATGCGCAGTAGGATTGCAAGATGGCAATATAACGGTAAATTTATAACGGTAAATTTTTATGTATTTAACCCAGTGAAAACAGAAAGTGCGATTGTTGTAATGTAGGTAGTCGATAACTTATTAATTTTATTATCAATCGATCGATTATCCCCGCCAGGCGTCCACATGTGTCATCTCTCATGTTTTCGTACGCTTACATGACTAAATCTTTAGAGATACATCAAAACAATGTACTTTGATAGTTCTGCTGTGTAATTATGGGAAGGTCAATATAATATTTCCAGAACAGTTTTGTACCCGGGTAAACCGGGACGGGCCGCTAGTCTTTATATATAAAAATTATGTGTCACGTTGTTTGTCCGCGATGAACTCCTAAATTACTGAACCGATTTTAAATTTGATTTGCACACCGTGTGCAATTCGACCCAACTTGAAAGATAGGATAGCTTACATTTCAATTTATAGTCGCAATATTATTTTATTGCAAATTATTTGTCTATTCCTTGACAGTCATAATTATCTGTTAGCTCCAAAGGATTCTAACAGATGGCGATACCTGTTGACCATAATATTGCAGAAACAACCTGTAAAACTCTCTGTCATGTAGAACATTAGAGTGTACTCCCACAAAAACAAATGATTGATCTGTATAGAAAAATATCCCTTTTCCAGTTAAATTTTGATCAAGATGCGTAGGAAAATGCTGTTTCGAAATGGGAATTGTACGAAAAATTATGTTAATAAATACATGTATAAATAGTTTAAAAAATATCGTTTCAATCGGTCAATTATTTTTCAAGCAGGATCGATTCATAACTCTACAAAGCTTTTCTTATATGGACAAGTATGTGTGATCACAATCTAAGGCCTTTCAGATTAGATTTTGTGACAATACTTTTAGCAATCCAGCATAACAATGAGTCCAGTAGATTATATTAATCACCCAGTCCACGAACTGCACAAGCTAGTACAAGGAACGAGGATATTGGTCCGAGTGATATGAGATTGGGAGATAGCAAACGTCATGAAAGATTTTGAATCCGGTTTAAAGTTGTTTTTACATTTAAATAAATTTGTCTTACACAATTTCGATACTTCGATTTTTTACCTGACTGCGGCGAAGCCAAAAGGAAGGGTTATGAGTTTAGCAGTCTATATGTATGTGTATTTGTATTTAGGGATGTTCCACCGTAGCGCCTAAACTATTTATCCGATTTTGATAAATAAGGTGTCAATCGATTCGTTATTATGACCCGAGTAACATAGGCTACATTTATTTTTGAATTTTCATCCCAGAGGGGAATAAGTTGAAAACAAATAAAAAATAAGTTCATAAAAAATAATTTAAATGAAGAATAAGTTCCAAAACTAAAACCCGACTACTGAAATGTATGAAACAAGAAAATATTCTCATATCATATAAATGAGGCCCCTCTAGATGTATAGAGTGATGCACTTTACCGTTGCCCTATAGAGTTTATGATCGCTTACTACTGTTAAAATGTAATGTTTTGTTAGGGTAGGTGGCATATGACCACGGCTATCCTCAGATGAGAATATTATCTTGGTTCATACTTTTCAGTAGTCGGGTTTTAGTTTTTAAACTTATTAAACTTATTTTTTTTTACTTTCTCGCTCTAGTGCAATAATCAGCTGCACTTATGATCTGCGATGTGATGACAATCCGGCTGAGCGTTAAAAACAGAGCATTTCTATTAAATGTCTAGTAGTTTTGTAAAACGGTTAAAAGTTTGATTGCGACTTATTTATACGGCATCCTCTTCAGGATAATAATTTAATAGCAAGTATGTGAATGAGTTACAAGCTGTAGGTAATAAATAATACAGTGTATTTTTTATATTTACTGTTCTTATCTTTATTTGTATTACAAAAAAACTAGTCATCGCAAAGCAAACGTGAGATGAGTTCATTGATCACCGATAACTGACCAGTTCAATCAGTGATCAGAGATCTCGTTGCAACATCCGCACTAAAGTCTTTTGTCTATACTGAATTACTTTTATGATCGAATCTATGCACATAAATATAAAATTAATAAGTGTTTGTAATGTCAAAATAACAGCATTACTAAATGCATATAAAAGTATATATACGGTAGTACTTATATAACAAAAAAACAATTTTTTCAAGTTTTTGTCTGTCTGTCTGTTCCGGCTGATCTCCGAAACGACTGGACCGATTTTGACGGGACTTCCACTGGCAGATAGTTGATGTTATAAAGGAGTAACTTAGAGTATAAAAAAAGGGAAGTCTTTTTGTAAACTTAGCGAACTGAGCAAACATTAATTCCACGTGTGCGAAATCGCGGGTTACTGCTAGTAATAAATAAATACAAAGAGAAAATAGCCATTTTTAATAAATACATTAGGAGTATTCGTCCCTGCAAATACCCCCGGCACCCTTCATCTCAAATCTTTTCCCCTCGCCTAAAAACGATTCGCGCTCTCCCGACGCTATTTTTAAAGCTAGAGGGTTCTGGTAAACGCCAAATGAAAGACAAAGAATCAGACTACAGATCCTTCAGTCGAATTTTTTGAAAAAAAATTCCTGAAAAAACTTACAACCTTTTGAAAAAAATAATAAGTTACGTAATATCTCACGCGTAGGCGAAACTGTTTTTCAAAAAATTCTCCTGAAGGATCTGTAGTCTGATTCTTTGTCTTTCATTTGGCGTTTACCAGAACCCTTTAGCTTTAAAAATAGCGTCGGGAGAGCGCGAACCGTTTTTAGGCGAGGGGAAAAGATTTGAGATGAAGGGTGCAGGGGGTATTTGCAGGGACGAATATAAATAAGTATATTTTGATCGTTATATAGGTTTAAGCTGACGGTGCGTGATACGGTTTAATAAAATTGTGTAGCAACAGTTTTATAATCGATAATCTTATTTTTTTATGTGAATGGCCTTGTCCTCGAGACTAAGAACTGCAGCAATATGTAATGTTCGTTGTTTTATTTTCATTTAAACATTGTTTTCCGTTTTATAGCAATAGTATCACGAAAAAAGAACAAAACATAAACATAACTTGTGACCATACTGACATAGTTCACACAAGGCATGGGCTATGGAAGCATGTTTTTATGTTTACGCGGAGAAATATTTTATATTGGCTTTATTTAGTATTAATAGCAGACAAGGCCAACCGATTTTTTTCTTCATTCAATGTAAACTTTATTTTGTGCGAAATGAAAAAGTTCCAACTTCCATAAAAAATTTAATTGTTTTTATGTAAGATCGTCAAAACTGAATTCATTTTTTTTTTTTAATAAAATTATCTAAGCTCGAACATTTTGTACGACTTTTCTGTGAACAAGTAGGTACTATATATAAAAAAAAAATCAATACGCCTCTGACTCATAAAGGTATACTAACACACATTTAATATAGTGAATTAATAGTAATTCTGTTTGGTATAGTTTTTACTATAGTGGTTGTATGGATGGATACCCTTTTGTGACTTAAATGAAAAACTGGATAATCGTTAGAAAAACACGTATAATTCTTGTAGGTCTCCTAGTTTCTTTCCAGAACAGACCGTATTTATATTAAAGATTTGACCAATCAGACATCCGAATTAGCTTTACATTGATGTATAAAAAGCGGTTCAAATAGCAAATGAAGGAAGAAGTCCGAGTAAAATGGAGTCAGATTTTTTCTCCAGCCTGGCATATATTTTTGACTAGTGGTCCCGCCCGGTTTCACCCGGGTGCAAAAGAATGAATGGGGAAGGAACAGACATGAGTACACACATTCATCTTAGTTTTCCGAGATGAATGTTGTGTCGAAATTTCATGATGATCGGAGTTGCCGTTCAAAAGTTTTTGTCGATAAAGAGCAGTATTTAAACTTTTTTTAACTAATTATTTTTTTTAAATGAATTAAATAAAATTAAAATAAATTTAAATGTAAGCCTTGGAATAAAGCAGTGTAAAAAATAAAAATATATTCACCCAACGTGGGGCTCGAACCCACGACCCTGATATTGACACTCGCTTGCGCTACTGATTGATCTACCTGAGGTTGTGTTCTTTCATCACTAATATATGAGTATATCTAGTTAGTGCATTTCACATGAATAGAAACTTATTTTTGAGGTACTTTTTCCAACATTTTTCATTAAAGCTCCGCTCTTAATGGTCGTAGCGTAATATTATATAGTCTATAGCCTTCCTCGGTAAATTGGCTATCCAACAAAAAAAATGTATTCAATTTGAACCAGTAGTTCCTGAGATTAGCGCGTTCAAACAAACAAACAAACAAACTCTTCAGCTTTATATATTAGTATAGATAATGCTAGATAATTATTATGCATTATGTGAAACGTATCGACGTTTTATTTACGCACACAAATTAATAAATTAATATTTTGTTTCAGCTTTGGCGTTATGTGATTGGTCATCTTTACAAAAAACGCGTCGCAGCATTGCTCGAGTTTATTGTTCACCGCGATTTACGTCGACGCAATACGATAGTCTCAATATGGTTGGCTGTAAAGAAATGACTGCTTTCATATCGGAATTGAAAAAACAAACTCGACAAACCGAAGATTTTCATGCCAAGCCTTTAATAATGTCAGCGTGTGCCAATATGTTCACTCAGTACATGTGTTCAACCCGATTCGATTATGCCGATCCAGGCTTCCAACAGACCGTTCGATATTTTGACGAAATCTTTTGGGAAATAAACCAGGGATATGCCGTCGATTTCTTACCATGGCTGCTTCCTATTTATAGACGACATATGCGTAAATTGTCCGGATGGGCTCACGACATCAGACAGTTTATTTTGTCTCGCATTATTAAAGATCACAGATCGACACTTGACTATAATGCACCGCCTAGAGATTTCACCGACGCTTTATTGATGCATTTGGAAGAAGATCCAAATCTCAACTGGGAACATATCATTTTCGAATTGGAAGATTTTCTCGGAGGTCATTCTGCCATCGGTAATTTGGTAATGATAACTTTATCAAACATTGTACACAATCCGCATGTTGCCAAAAGGATCCAAGACGAAATAGATACGGTTACCAAAGGAACAAGAAACGTGAATTTATTCGACAAACCCTCAATGCCCTATACGGAAGCAACTATTCTTGAAACTCTTCGCATTTGTTCGTCTCCAATTGTTCCGCACGTCGCCATGCAAGACACCGACATCTGTGGCTTTGGAATTCCAAAAGGAACTGTTGTGTTTATAAACAATTACGAATTGAATACCGGAGATGATTATTGGCAAAAACCGAAAGAATTCCAACCGGAAAGATTTATATCAATTGATCGTAAAATTGTTAAACCGGCTCATTTTATTCCGTTTAGTACTGGTAAGCGAACCTGTATTGGTCAAAGACTCGTTCAAGGATTTGCATTTGTTACTCTGGCGTCCATATTGCAACAATTCAATGTATTCAAGCCAGACAAAGGGGGCATTAAAACGGTTCCAGCTTGTGTTGCAGTCCCTCCCGATACATTTGCGCTTAAATTTGTTCCAAGAGCTCTAGACTGAACTTCTTAATAAAAATATAATTGATAATTATTTACTAGCGGAATATCCGCTTTATTAAAACAATATCACATACATTCATGGTAAGTGCCAAACTGCACAGGCTTTATTTAAAAAAAATAGTGAATGTAATTGTTTATAATTTACAATTACTTATAAACGATCTGCTACTTTTATCAATTTAATTGTGAGGAAGTCGCATTTGATCCAGCAAATTATAAGCATTGATTATGACCATAAGGTTCATGTACCTAAATGTCACTAGATTTTTTTTATTATTTCATCGAATATAAACATGCTCGAAATGAAAAAAAAAGAAAGTTGTGATATTCTATTACTGTAGCATTTGTTTCGACACCAATTTGTTTTCGGTGTATACCTAATAATACGAAACGATTCGCTTAAAAAAACGCAGGAAAACAGTGGTTCTACACAATGCCATTTCGAGTGCTGATTATTATTTTAATAACCATATCACATACTACTAAAGTATACACTTATCTCAGTATTGTCTTACAATGTATCTACCTTTTTTATCAATTTTTATTGTCAATGCTTTTCAATTTCAACGACTGATTTTTTATCTCAGGAAAAAATGATATTAATTTATAATATTTTGAGCATTGTTAATAATACACGACTGAATTTTAATTAGATTTGATATCTAATTGTAAACCGTTCGGAAATCAAAAGTGGAAATAAAAACGACCGAATTTCAAAACATTTTATGTAATTTACAGACCGAGTAAGATATAGTATTTATTCAACTCATGCGCGCTATTCATGTTTTATCATGCCTAAAAACCGAACCCTAAATAGCCATTTACCGACTGGTGACAATTACTTGTCATAACTCATTGAAAATTCCTACTAGCTCGGCCATTGTGGAGTAATGAAAATAAACGTAACTATTTTCTGAGTCGTAACGAAATAGTAGGTAACAACAACTCCGTTGTTACCCATTGAGGCTAAAATTGAGAGGCCGAATGTTTTCGACATGGAGTTTATTCATAACCGGCTAACCTTAAACCAAAACATTGAATCGTGCTGTTTGGTGCTGTTAGTATTGACAGTTTTTTTTTATAAAGAAATAAATAGATATTTACAACATCTCATTAATAACAATAAATAAAACATGAATAACGCGCAATTGTTGAATAAAATTATGGGCGTAACTTGTAGGCTAAGTCATGACCTGTCAGCGCGATGAATGACTTAGACTACTAGTTACACCAATAACTATTTCTCAATATATTTGCTTAATCGGTAATAATTACTATAATACAAGTAACCCAAGTTATGTCGATTTAATTCTTTAAAATATTCTTTTTAAAAATATACTACTCATTGTAACTATTGGACAGTTGTATAGACTATAGAATATAATATTAAAGAAACCGCAGTAAAATGTTCTACCTCTTCAAAGAGAAAGCTTTACAGAAAATGAGGCATAAAAATATAATTGAATTTCAACTATAAATTGTTTATGAATGGCGTGTTTTATATAAGTAATAATAAAAATTATAGTCTTAAATTGTCATTTTCTTTACATAACATGACTTATGCTATTAGAATTGTTCATAAATTAAAATCTTATAAAAAATCTGGACGTTCAAAGTTAATAAGTAGCACAAAATGAAAATGATAGTTGATGATTTTTTTTAAATGTAGTTATCGTATATAATAAATGTATTGATAGGATTTTTTATAATATAGGTATTACCTCGCAAACTACGTTTTTATATCTGTAATAATAAAAATAAAATAGTGAACATAATAATTAATTAGTCATTGATAATTATTTTTTGTCTATGCATAAAAATGTGTTATCTACATTTAAAAACACTCTCAGTTTGAAAATATTTAAATGATTTTTAAAAACTTACATTGTTAAAAATGTAAGCTATCGGTGATGTTTTTAAAGGTTGAAAAATAATGTTTAAGTATAGTTTGTAATATGTACATTATAATTTTGATCAATGATCTAATCTTCAAAGAATTACTACAGAAAAATATAATTCTTGCAAATTGTGTAAGTTTTGTCACTAAACGCATTTAAATAATACCTAATGACACAGGGCATAACTGTATGTTATCTTCATAATTATAAATAATTAGTAAATAAAGGATTAAAACATTAATACGCTTATTATTTGACTTATTATTCAATAATATAAAATATTTAAACATTGTTAAAATGGGTTTCCGTGTCGCACATGCATTGAAGTCACTAAGTACATACCGGAAGCAATGGATATCTCATACAAAACTGTAAAGTTGGATAAAATTTCGTACGATGTCGCAACACATATCTAAAAAAAGATTCTGAACTTGGATTTTCAGAAAAACTTGACATAACTGTCGATTTTATCATTTTTTTTATTTCTATTTCATTGATAAAAACTATATATTATCAATATGGTAAAATTTTACTTATTCGTCGCTTTCGATTATGGTATTATTTGTAATAGATAAGGTGCGTTCTAAATTTGCCATAATCGAAAGCGACGAATAAGTAAAATTTTACCATCAATTTATTTTCAAAATTACAAGTAAAATTTAATTACACTTTTTTCTATATTTAACTTGGGATCTATGATACCTAACCACAAAATTTCTTTTATGTTTTATAGTTGGTAAAGCCAATGAACTTGACATAAATATCAGCTTGACAGCAGTTGACAGCATAGAGAAGAGAGTTGACAGATACTGAGATGACAGGCGCTGTGTCTGTAAAATTTCTGAAAATACAAACGAATCTTTTTTTTTAATTTCAGTCAGTAAACAAAAATGTTATTGGTATGTACTGCCGTCGTTTTTTTTTTCAAGATAGAAACTACAGTCAATATATTTAATAATGTGTTGTAGGTACCTCTACCCACAAATTTAGGAAATAAAATTAAGGGCATTGGAGACATACCATCACCTTTGGCTCGCGCTTTAGTTCAGCGTAAGAACTTAAAAAAATAATATTTATTATAGCCAGAAACTTTGACTTCTGTAAACAAATTGTTCATACAATTAAATTTTTAGTATGTATTCATTACATCGAAGGACATCCTTTGCCATTTGGAGCACTGGATAAAATAATTGCAAAATATGAAAATGTATCGCATATTGAGGAGTTGTTTTCCGTTTTTTCCACAATAATATTGTGGTTTACAAGACAATTTCAAAATAAGATCAGAATAAACGCATTTAAAGAATACATGAATGAGCAAGGCCTTCCAAAAAATTGTACTGAAGAATTAGCGACAGTGCTATATGAACCCAAGAAAGTTCCTCTGATTAACAATCCAGCAGTAAAATGCATTCCAACAGCAGAATTTGAATGGCGTGTTGACATTAGCGTAACGAATAAGTAAGTCAAAACTTAAAATATTTTGAGATGTCTCGAGAGGTTATAAAGATCGTTCGAATGATTTTTATACCTATGAGTTACAACTTATAATGCAATCTCCAGTAAAAAAATATTATACTGCGCTGTATCTTTACTCTTTATAACACTGCACGTAATTGTCTCTCTCAATTTACATTTCATAGTATTGAATATGATTACTTAGTACTGCGTGCAGGTGACTCTCTCAAGTCTCATAATCGAACACTAGAGCTAAATTCATTCGTTATAATGATCATATAAAATGAATAGACAGAGAGAATGAAATGTTTTCACTCGCATAGTACCTAATCATTCGACATTGCACACTATTGAATACTATTACTTATGTCTTTTATCGGCGTCTGTTCTATGAAGCACTGCTCAAGACTGACAATAATTGTAACAGAGAGCAAAATTCATTTTATAACAATAAATAATATTAATTATTAATAATCAATATGATTAAATTCCTATGCCTCATATTTTTTCAGCGAAATAGTGAAAGCATACTAATATTGAACGATTATCGTCATAGGTAATATTTTCTTTTAAAACTTATGTACAAGAAAAATGCACATGTCACAGTTGGAACTTGAACCCGAAACAACCCATTTCGCGTTGGCTGAGTCTATTTCATCAAAAAGATGCGGTATAGGAATTTAACCATATTGATTATTAATAATTTATATTATTCACCATATTTTTTTGGTCTTATTTAATATTATTTTCATCTTTTTTTGACGTGATAACGTCTTATAAATTGATGAAACACCAGCTGCACGCACGAAAAAGTGTGACGTTCCTAACGTTCCGCCTGACCCTGTGCAGAGCGCAGTAGGCTTTGGCCCAAGTTTGACAGCTACTAAAATTTAGGTTATGTATTACGGAATACGTTATCACGTAAAACTATCGTCCGTAAACCGACTTTACAGACAACCAATTTTTTTTAAATATAATTTTTTTCTGATATTAATATTTTGCGAATGCGAATGTTAAAAAATATGCGAATATTGGTTACATCACTACCGTACGTATTCGAAATTGAGCTAATCAAGTGAGAAATAGATATTGGCTACAGCTTGAGAAGCCTAATTGTTATTCCACTAATATAAGTTCTATGATATTTAATTAATTAGAATAACATCTTTGTTTGCAAAATTAGTAATTGTAACAGTATTTTGAAACATTATGCAGTAATTAATCGTTTTTTTTAAGGAAAAATCAGATAATACCATCTATAATTTTCCACGCAACTCTCAGTAATGGAGATCGTCGAGCGTTTCATATCAACATACAAAAATTTCATGAACTTAGATTTAAAATTGCGTCATTGTTAAAAGAAATGAAAAAATTGGAGAATTCAATAAACACTTGAAATTAATTATTTTGATGTGTTTTCCAAAACAAATGAATTATACCTACCTGATCTCAACAATTATTCAGCAAACTAATTCTAAGCATAGTCAGTTTGTATCAGCCATGTAACACAAAAAAACAGTTGTGTGGTTTTGAGAAACTACGACGCAAGTGAAACTTTTATTGGATTGTAGACACTTATCCATCACGATTAATTATAAACAACAATATTCACATGAATACACGAATAAAAACATGTAAACACTGTACAGCACTTGCCCGCATGACAGACTGACTATGTGTTATACATACTACATGGTCAGCTGATGCTAACCATGGGCGCCGCCATATTGGCCTTGGCTGCTCTACCGAGCGCCTACTCCGAACGCCTTTCACTTTACCTCTACTCCGCGGCCGCCTGTAATGCGACATGCAACAGATGGCCAGAAAAATTCGGGGTGATAGAATAAAAGTTTCACTTTAAAAATAAATTAGAAAAAACTGGCGTTATAAAATTGCTTTGATTGTGATGAAAATGTGATTCTCTGGGCACAGTTGACGTTATTTTCGTAGCGGTATTATCTCTGTTTAGGATTGCAACGATATACCTATCGGTCAGCCTATATTATCGATCATTTCAAAACGAAAATATCGATATATTTACATTCTTGATATGATATCGATATGTCATAAAAATATCGGATGACTGATTAGATTAACTGTCACGTATTCGGCGTTGATGTCAAAACTAACCAACAGAAAAAAAATAAAATAGAAACTACAAAAATAACTTTTTATTTGAAATTACTACAAAAATAACTCTATTTCTTAAATATATTGAATGCTTTAATTCAGTTAACTTTTGCATAAAGAGCAGCTGTTCTCGAAGGGCTGTACACTTTAATACTGTGGCGGCGCCCTGCAAATCCGTCGGATGTAAAGTGTGATACCGATTTATCAATGCGATCAAATCCTCCAAATACAATATCGTCTGTTGTAAGTATAACTTTATACTCTCCAGGTATTTCCACGCCTACTTGATAATCGGTGAAGCTTTGTGTGGGATGAAAATTAAACACACATACAAGTCCAGCGCGTTCAAATGCTATTACTTTATCGGATTCATGCTTACACGAAACATAACCCTGAAAAATCAATTAACTTTGTCACAAAAAACAAATTACAAAATGAAAAAAAAAAAAAACAAAGCGATACTTACGGGATCACTGTGCAACCACCCATATTTTTCTTCGGAATGGTTCATTGCTGCATCAAATGAGTTTAAATACTTGTACTTCAATAAACTGTCATCCACCAAATTCCATTGCCTTCGTGCGTAATGGTACGAACTGTTATTACCTTCTCGCGGAAAATCCAACCATTCCGGATGACCAAATTCATTACCTTAAAGTGATTTTCTTATCAGTAACAATGTTCATTGAAGCAGTGGCGTAACAATAGGGTGTCAGGACGGGCAAAATGTTACGAGCCCTCTGCCGAAGAGGTCCCCCGACCCGAGAAAGCCGTGAGCACAGAACGATCCTAACATTTAGTAAAATTTGCTACGGGCCTCAAATGGTATAGTTACGCAATTACATTTTTATGTACAGACTCACCAATAAAATTGAGATACGCTTCACCACCAAGAGTATGCGTAATAAGTCGAATCATTTTGTGTAAAGCTAATCCTCTATCAATTATTGCAGAAGGAGGAGACATAGTTGACATGTGGGTATACATTTCTTTGTCCATTAACCAAAATGCGATAGTTTTGTCTCCTACTAAGGCCTAAAAATATCATAACAATTACAAAAAAAAAACCCTTTGCACTCCGGGAGTGCCGGCAGAAGTGAAAACTTGAATATTAACGTCTTACGAATTTTCGATCAAAATGGTTTGTATCATAGATTGCATTTTTATGTACGACATTTCAACGCTAGATGTCTAACGTTGTATAAATAAAAGTTTTCGTCTTACGCATTTTCGATCAGGACACGTGACCCTGACGCGAGTTTAACATTTTTTACCCATTACAAAAAAAGTGTAACGCCGCTAAAGAAGTTTTCACTTCAAAAACTTCATTTTATACAGAATAATCAATCTCAAATTATTGTCATTAGAGTTAAATTAAAAGAAATCTGTATTTACTTGGTCATGTGATTCGGCGTAAGCGACAGTACCTTCCAACCAGCGTCTGTTAGTAAGTGTGTGCACAATATTACCAATATTCCATTGGTCATCACTGTATTCTTTTAACAACTGAATCCATTTGTCGGGAATGGCCATACCTAACCGATAATCAAAACCCATTCCACCTTCGCTAACTGGTCGACATGTTGCGGGCATACCTGATACATCCTAATCGTAATATTTATATTAAAAAAAAGCAAGTTCAAAAACTAAAACTCGACTACAGAAAAATCACGCTCTAAAAAGTATGAAACAATATAGCCGCGTTCGTATGCCACCTACCCTAACAAAACAATCAATTTTAACAGTAGTAAGCGATTATCATAAGCTTTAGGGCAATGTGCATCACGCCATACATCTAGAGGGCGCCATATTTAATTTCATGTGACGTCACATAGCCTATAACCAGCGGATGATCAAAACGCTTTCAACGATGCCTTATTTGTCAAATTATAAGTACATACATACATACTGGTCAAACTCATAACCCTCTTTTTTGCCTTTCCATAGTCGGGCAAAAAATTGAGCATTTTTTCTGTTATAAGGAATGACATCATGAGCAGGTCGCTCCAACTTTAATGGAATTCCGTTCAGCGTACAGAAAGAAGTATTTCTACTAGTTTTTAATTAGAAATATACAATATCATAGGCTTTGGTTGAGTAGGTGAGAAAAGAGCCAAAGTTTGGCTTTAACCAGAAAAACTAGCCTTCGGTCAGACTTGCATACAACACTATAAATAGATAAAAATTAAAAGGAAAAAGTACCTCAGCAATCGTGATAATTGATGGATACATTGTATGGAGAACGTAATTGGCTACCATTAGATATACAAGAGCTTCAGTGTCAACATTTAAGCCAAAGTATTCATCATAGTTTCCGCTAAATCCTTCCCCGATTCCCCGTGAATGATATAACATGGAGGTCACACCATCAAATCTTCATAAAAAAAAAACAAAATTAGGAGTTGATTGATTCTTTTTATATCTCAACGTACCTAAATCCATCAAATCCGTATTCTTCAATGTACCAGCGTAAATTCGAGAGTAAAAACCTCATTACTTCGAACCTACAAACAAACATTTGCTGTATTTTATAATTTGACTTTTGTAACAATGCTATGATTGAAGCACAATTAATAAAAAAAATATTTGCATGAATACTGAATCGCTGGAAAAACAGATAAAAATGTCTTTAAAATACGATTAATGGCTCAATTCTTAAAATGTAATAAAATATACTTATTTTTGTTTGTTGGAACCCACATTACAAATAGATTGTGAAACATTTTTTTTTATTTTCAGAATCTGTTTCTAAAAAAAAAAAACAGTTGTGTGGTTTTAAGAAACCACGACGCAAGTGAAACTTTTATTGGATTGTAAACACTTATCCATCACAATTAATTATAAACAACAATATTCACATGAATACACGAATAAAAACATGTAAACACTGTACAGCACTTGCCCGCATGACAGACTGACTATGTGTTATACATACTACACGGTCAGCTGATGCTAACCATGGGCGCCGCCATATTGGCCTTGGCTGCTCTACCGAGCGCCTACTCCGAACGCCTTTCACTTTACCCCTAACTCCGCGGCCGCCTGTAATGCGACATGCAACAGACGGCCAGAAAAATTCGGGGCGATAGAATAAAAGTTTCACTTTAATAAGTTTAAAAATATTTGACAACTGAAAACTCACTCTGAATAATTGAACAGTCTGCTTCCCCACAATGCATGTTCTCCTCGTGAACCATCATGGAAATAGCATGCATCTGTACCATCAAACTGGTTAATTCCATCGGCTACATTTTTACTTGCATGTGAATGAACAATGTCAAGTAATACAAAAAGACCAGCTTCGTGAGCTTTATCAACGAGTTCTTTTAATTCTTCAGGTGTTCCATAACGACTAAAAAATTAATTCGAATATTATCGAATACAAAAATTTAGAGATTGATAAGTTAAGTAGTTAAGTTAATTGATAAGTACGTGTTATATAATTTTAAACGCGATTGAAAAAACAAACGCAATAAAATAAAACAAAATTAAAAATTTTGAAAAACCCACGACGAATGTAAATGTTAATAGAAAAAGAATTAAATAAAATTCTAAAATCCCCCGACTTAACGCAGGTAAGTAACCAAAGAAACTCCATCGGGGGGCTGCCATTCGCTGCCCTGAATTAAGAATAGAAGAATATAAATTGCAATATTTCCAGATAAATGGCGACATTGATAGAGTGCACAAACACACATACAAACGAACGAACAAACAAACGAACAATCTCTCACCCTAAACGCATATACATGCTCCGTTACGTCGTGGGTAAAAAATACAATTTATAACTTACCTAGAAACTGCAAAAAAATTTGTTACTTGATATCCAAAACTGGCATAATATGCATGTTCCATTATTGCCATCAATTGTATTGTATTGTATCCTAAAGATACGATTGTTTATTAAAATTCTTTTTTCCACTTAAAAAGTTATGATAACTTACCTTGTTTTACAATTCTGGGAATAACATTTTGAGTGAACTCCTTGTACGTTCCCACTTTGGGTTCAGTAGTAGCAATTCCAACATGACATTCATAAATTCGTGGACTTCTTGGTTTGGGTGCTTTGGGGTGTTTGAATTGGTATCTCTATATAAAAAATCGCTATGGAGAATCATATATGACTTCCATGTTCCAAAATAATTTTGAATATTAAATATTTCAGGGGGATTTGCTAGAAAGGCCTTACACGATACTTAGATTTTTATAAGTACAAAATACGCACAAAATTGTGCATATTTTATAAACCACTGACATAAACATTCAAATTAGCGCAGTTTTGCAAAAGTCAATGTGAAGGAAGAAAATTTCCACACACGCGCACAGTTATTATTTGTAAAACTAGAAATTTAATCTGGTCTTAGATATTATGATTTTTCGACCCTATCCTTGCGGAACATGGAACGAAAAACTGTATTTAAAGCTCGCGGAAATATTAAAAAAAGCAGATCTTCATAATTCAACAGCAGGTATATGTTTTTCATTGGTTAGAGTAATTTCATAGCTTCGAGACTGGCGTATTTCTAATGGATTGATAAAACGCGTTTCCCAGTAACAAGTATGGCCCGCGGGTCGGCTGAGACATGCCTGACTGATCAAAATCTCAACTGGCGCTTGCGCAGGCAATTATGGATGTATGATGTGCGCGCGTGTGGTACAGTCATAACGATTGATACAACCAATGACACACGGAGTTGTGGAAAGGATTTAAAAGGAAATGGACGAGTGATAGTATAATCTATAATAATTGGTTTTGTCATCCTTAGTAATTCCAAACTCTGGTGAATTATTCCAATTTTGCAGTACTTACTTCTGTTTTTGGAGGATTCCAAATTCTCTGTTTGTATGTAAATCCTTCATGCTCTGGAGGTTGTTTTACATATGTGGCCCAAGGAGAAATGCGATCTTCTATTGATCCATTATGTGTTTTTACAATCACCTGTTCATAAAAAAGAAAATAGAGTTTCGCGTTGGTAATGTCGAGATAACAAATATTATACTGGTATTAAAAATAATAAATAAATAAAGCATTCGACAACTTAAATATTACCTTTACTTCTGAAAGATGCTGAATCAGACAAGAACCATCTTTATTTGGCGGAATTGTTAATTCCCATTTTCCAAATCCCAAGTTCTTATATGGATGACTTGATCGATTCCAGTCATCTAAAAATTTAATGTTTATCATTGATAGATAATAAGTTAAGCTAAACTTTAAGAATTATTTTAAATTTGTGCTTTACATAAGCTGCCTAGGTACCTACTGTTTCAGACAGCTAACGAAGATAGAGTTTCATTTTGATTTTAGTCGTTTAAATTTATTGAGCTACGCGATTTATCAATGAAAATTTGTATTAGGATTTACTCACTGAAATCTCCTGCTAGATACAAATTTTGAGCACCAGGAGCCCATTCTCTGCACGTAATAGAATTATCAGAATGTATTCGAATCCCGTAATAATTGTAACCCTCTGTGAAATCTTGAAGGCCTCCACTGTGTTCGTCGACACGTTCTAAATAATCTTTAAAACATGCATATCTGCAAAAAAAAATGGTTGTCTGTAAAGTCGGTTTACGGACGATAGTTTTACGTGATAACGTCATAAAGAAACATTGATGAACTCTCTGACGTCACGCGAGAAGAGAGAGGAATGCGTACAAACCGACGCTTGGGCCGATCGTGCCTCTCTATCGCTTATACCGCGTTCTCGCTTGCACGCTCAGGCTCAGGCGAAACGTGACACTTTTTCGTGCGTGCAGCCGGTGTTTCATCAATTTATAAGACGTTATCACGTCAAAAATACATTAAGTATATTTTTATTAAAGTACTACCCTGTAACCCGCGACTTCGTCTGCGTGAAATTTATTTTTTTGCGCGGAACCCTATATTTTTTAAAAATAAAAGTAGCACAAGTTACTTATAACATCAGCTATCTGCTAGTGAAAGTCCCGTCAAAATCGGCCCAGTCGTTTCGGAAATTATCCAAAACAAGCAGACAGATACAAATTTTAAAAATTGTTTTTTTTGTTATAAGTAGGTATAAGTATATACTTTCGTATGCATTTAGTAAAAAGCAGTTATTTTGACATTACAAACAGACACTTCAATTTTGTTTATATGTAGGTATAGATTACGGTATAATAGAAAGATTTTGGTACTAAATATGGATTTCTGGCTAAATAGTTTTTATTATTACATGCAATTTTATCGACGATATTTAGTTATAACAATACACATTAAACACCAGTTAAAAAAACATACAAATTAAATTAAGTAAATGAGAGTCAAAAATAAAGAAATCTGTTCCTTTTCAAAACACCTGGTCTGGATCTATCATGTGTTTAACAATAAATTAAAAATTGGTAACAATTATTAGGTATTGTTCGCGCAGTAGGTACGACGAATTAATATCATAATAAAAGTAAACATAATTTAAGTATTTGCATTGCAAAAAATTTTCATAAAACTATAAGAAACTATTTGCAGACAAACTGAGTGCAAATTCTGTTAGTTTTAATTTTAGAAGAAAAAAAAAATACAATACGGTATGCCTTAGTATGAAAAGGGTTAAAAATATTAAGCGGTTAATTCAAATATTTCATGTTCAATGACATATGAGGGTCATAAAGATTAATGTACATACCAACAAATTATTTATTTTACGATTTATAATATACAATTAATAAAAATGGACCTACCTTCGCCGTATTTCTTTTTCATAAGGTTGCAAGTAAGGATCACGATCAAGTAATTTATGTATTTCTGGAACTTCGACATCCATTGGATTCATTGATGAATATTTCCCTCCCATTTTTGTAAATCACGTTAAGTTAAATATTTTCAATATTAAAAAATGCTGTTTGTAACTCGTATTTGTTTAGCTAGTTTTTCTAGAATTCATTCCAGATAGGACCGATAAAATATAATTCTAGGATAAAGTTCACTATTTGATATGATAAAAAGGTTAGGAGTTAAATAAGATGCAAGAAATGCTATACGTCTCGTAACATGGTAACTCCGCCCTTTCGTGTCAAACTGTTCTCTGGTGTCAAACCAGCAACAGGTCCGTCTCAATAATCCAATTTAATATTTTATGCGAGCAAGTAAAAATGACAATAAAATTCTAATTATGTCCTGTAATTTAGCTATTTGCTCTTATATTAAAAAATAACAATTAAATAAAACTCAGGGATTTCTACGCCTGTAGTGAGTTGACAATATGAAACTCAGTACAACACTGCCCAGTACAATCCAGTGCCGTCGGTCTTGTGATTGTTTGATCAACAAAACAAAGTGGAAAAGAACGAAAATGAGCAGAATGTTATGGTAAAGCTCAAATACCACGTACTAGTTATGGTTTTAATTTATTTTCATTATAAACAGGTGTGATCTATCCCGAGAATTGTCCAACATATAAATGTATAAGTAATACATAAAGAATAAAATAATAACTTAATAATAGTGACATAGCTTTAGGCACAGCTGCTTAGTTCATTTTGAGTTAGCAAATAATAGCTCTCCCACAATCATCGCATCAAATATCTTCATCATTGCCAGCTGCATCCGAATCCACCGAACACACCATCATCATCATCAAACATCGTAATCAAGATCATCTTACAACTACAGAATACATCATCACCCAAGTGCTTATAACATAACTAAATAATATAACGCGCGTTTACTAAATAAAAAAAAAAAAAAATAATAGCTCTCTTTTATTTGTTACTAGCGATCCCGCCCGGTTTCACCCGAGTGCAAAAGAACGAATGGGGAAGGGAGGGTCAAGAGTACATTCATCTTAGTTTACCGAGATGAATGTTGTGTCCAAATTTCATGATGATCGGAGTTACCGTTCAAAAGTTTTTGTCGATAAAAAGCAGTAATTATACTTTTTAGTAAAGATAATAAATTTCTTTTAAATCAATAATTACTGGAATTAATAAAATATTTAATTGAAAACACTAAGAAAATTATTTTTATATAGGTCCCTATAGTTATAACGGTTTTCAAATGAGCTATTAATTGGATTTATTTAATTTTAATTAGTCGTAAATAAAATTAAAATAAATTTAAATGTAAGAAAGTAATGTAGAAAATAAAAAAAAAAACTTTTTTCGCCCAACGTGGGGCTTGAACCCACGACCCGGATATCAAGAGTCACGTACTCTACCGACTGAGCTATTCGGGCTTCTGATGCGTTAGGCTAATATTGGTATATTTAGTTACGGCATTTCACCTAAATAGAAGCTCATTTTTGAGATACATTTTGCAACATTTTTCATTGATATTATATAGCCTATAGCCTTACTAGATAAATGGGATATCAAAAAAAAAAAAATTCAATTTGAACCAGTAGTTCCTGAGATTATCGCGTTTAAACAAACAAACAAACTCTTCAGCTTTATATATTAGTATAGATTATTTAATATACTTGAATTGAACGGAAATAATATGTGATGTGATATCCCCTTGGTTTAGTTTTCATCCATGTAGAATGTAGATAAATTATGTAAGTGTTGATATTTTATGCTCATGAAGTTTATTTATTCGTGTCACTTTAGCTTAAAAGTTATTTGACAAACACTAAACAGGTACAGATAACTTTGTCAAATTATATTTTAGTTTGGACTCGCATGGCATAGATGGCCTTCGCCTTAGCGAAAATGTAATTCAATGAATAATCAATAAATACAGAAAGATCAAACACAAGAAAATCAAACACTTATTATTATTTATTATTTAATTTGGGGAGTAACTTTGTATTCGTAAACGTGATTCTTGCGCGTAGATATGCTCGTGCTATTCGGTTTTGGCGGGAATCTTATCTTGATTCCAGTTTAGACGCGAACCCTATCTAAACATGATCTAAACCCTAGCTTACCCGAGTATAAAATTCCAATGATCATAAGTACTTACTTAAGATTTAAATTACAGCCGATAAAACTTTATCGAAGTTGATCCACTTCATAGACAAGAAGTTCAGTTGGCAATTAAATGCTCGTATAAAACATATAGCTAGGCATATTTTCTGGATTCTACCTGCTTATCGATTGTAATGTAATTTTTACCTGCGATTTCTTATTTCTAAACTAATTAAAAAAAACATTTCATTTTTTATAGTCGCTGAAATAAATTTTGTTTATGTTCGAAAAAATATTTTTTTTATTATGTTGGCAGAAATTAATTATTGGTAAGAAGTGCCAACATATGACTAATGTCTAATTTTATACGTCAAATAGGTATGTCAAATATCTGTCACCTGAAGTGATAATCTGAAAGATAATACTATTGTTATTGATAAAAAGAATTGTAGGTCTTTTTAGCTTTTATGACTATTCATTGTGGCGCAAATTTGATAAGAATAGAATATGGAGAGCTCGGATAAATACACGAAAGCGGATAGAAATGGTGGCACAGATGGAATTGATTGGTCCAGGTTTGGTTTAGGTGTAGAAGGTACAGCAAGATCCCGCGGAAATTCTGGAGGTTTTGTCGATCTAGGAAATGAATACACATATGCTGCAGGTGGACATCATGCATCGGGGGCAAATGAACTCTTCGCAGAAGAACAGGTATAACATTTGTAGACGTAGATGTATATTTAGTATTTACTACTGTTTATTTTTACACTGTTTGTGTATTTTAGGGCGACATGCCTTGGTGGAAATCCAATTTTTTTATTTCTCAACCAGTTTTATTTGGGACATGGGATGGTGTATTTACATCGTGTTTAATTAATATTTTTGGTGTAATAGTATTTTTAAGATCCGGATGGATTGTGGCAGAAGCTGGTGTAATATCTGCAGTTTTAATAGTCTTAGCGACAGGTGATTCTATCCTTATTATTTATTTTTGTTGTAGTGAATAAGAAGTTTTCTTTTTAAAGTGAAACTTTTATTCTATCGCATCGAATTTTTCTGGCCGTCTGTTGCATGTCGCATTACAGGCGGCCGCGGAGTTAGGGGTAAAGTGAAAGGCGTTCGGAGTAGGCGCTCGGTAGAGCAGCCAAGGCCAATATGGCGGCGCCCATGGTTAGCATCAGCTGACCGTGTAGTATGTATAACACATAGTCAGTCTGTCATGCGGGCAAGTGCTGTACAGTGTTTACATGTTTTTATTCGTGTATTCATGTGAATATTGTTGTTTATAATTAATCATGATGGATAAGTGTCTACAATCCAATAAAAGTTTCACTTGCGTCGTGGTTTCTTAAAACCACACAACTGTTTTTTTATTTTCATATTGTATTTTTTTTTAAGTATTTGTTTCATTTTTGACTTCTGTTCGTTACAGTTTCTATTGCATTAATATCAGTGTTATCAGCTGTTGGTATTTGTGAAAGATGTCGAATCGAAAGTGGCGGAGTGTATTTTTTAGTTGCACATACTTTAGGATCACGTTTCGGGGGTTCGTTAGGACTTCTCTATTGTTTTGGTCAGGTAGTCTAATATTTTGTGTTTTTTTTTTTAATATAATTGACTCAGAAACTCAGGATTTTGTTATATTCTTTATTTTTTTTAGGCTGTGGGATGTGCTCTTAATGTTTTGGGTTTTGGCGAATCAATAGCAGGACTTGTTGGTTTAGATCACAATACATGGGCAGCTAGAGGTTTTGCATGCGCTGCAGTTCTTCTCCTAAGCATTATAAATGTAGCCGGAGTTAAATGGGTTATAAAACTTCAGTTTATTTTATTGCTGATCTTGTTATTGGCAGGGCTTGATTTTATGGTGGGCAGTTTTGTACATTATGATACAGGTAATATATTTTTAATTAGAAAAAAAAACCCTTTGCACTCCGGGAGTGCCGTCAGAAGTGAAAACTTGAATATTAACGTCTTACGAATTTTCGGTCAAAATGGTTTATATCATAGATTGCATTTTTATGTACGATATTTCAACGCTAGATGTCTAACGTTGTATAAATAAAAGTTTTCGTCTTACGCATATCTGACGATCTGACGCGAGTTTAACATTTTTTACCCAGTACAAAAAAAGTGTACAACGCCGCTAAAGAAGTTTTCACTTCAAAAATATTTTACTATCACGATTTTTGTGTGCCAACATCTATTTTGTTGTGAAGTTATCTAGAAGATAATTTCTTCACCATGTAGAATAAAATAATTGTTTTGCATTGTAGCAAATGGATTCGATGGATGGTTGAGTGGAAATTTGGGGTTAAACATGTGGTCAAAATATACAGAACATTACAGTTGGTTTACAGTTTTTGGTGTATTTTTCCCGACAATTACCGGCATTCTGTCTGGAATTAATATGAGCGGAGATTTGAGAGCCCCTTCAACAGATATTCCAAATGGAACATTATCTGCAATTAGTACAGGGTATGTATTAAAAAAAAAATTAACTATATAATTGTCGCTGAATGTTAAAAGTAACTACAAGATAGCAAACCACTTATTTCTTCTCGACATCCGTTTTTCTAACCATGTTAGCGTCGACATAATAATAAAGCTTAATTATTCTGTTGACATAAAGCAGTTTGATGTTTTTAAAGTGAAACTTTTATTCAATCGCCCCGAATTTTTCTGGCCGTCTGTTGCATGTCGCATTACAGGCGGCCGCGGAGTAGGGGTAAAGTGAAAGGTGTTCGGAGTAGGCGCTCGGTAGAGCAGCCAAGGCCAATATGGCGGCGCCCATGGTTAGCATCAGCTGACCGTGTAGTATGTATAACACATAGTCAGTCTGTCATGCGGGCAAGTGCTGTACAGTGTTTACATGTTTTTATTCGTGTATTCATGTGAATATTGTTGTTTATAATTAATCGTGATGGATAAGTGCCTACAATCCAATAAAAGTTTCACTTGCGTCGTGGTTTCTTAAAACCACACAACTGTTTTGATTACTATTAACATTCAGTGTCTTCACACTAAAGGCTGCAGCACTTTTTATTGACATAATTTGTTTGAAATATTACGGCTAAGCTGCTATCTAACTTATAAGAGACTAGTGACCCAGTCCGGCTTCGACCGAATTTAAGGATTGCCACCGTTTTTCGTCGAAATAGGTTGCAAAATTGATCTTCATGAAAAGCGCTTTTATTTTGACGCGATAATATATAGCGTGTGTCCATTCTAAATATTGGTGACAAAAAATTTGAAATCGAATGAGTAGTTTTGGAGATTACCTCCTACATCCAAACTTGCCTCTTTATAATATCAGTATAGGTATTGAAAACATATAAAGTTAATGTGTAAAATGTGCTCAAAAATAAAACGTTAATTTGTTTTCAGGACATTTTTATATCTAGTATTTATATTATTCCTTGGAGCAACGTGTCAAAGGGAAATATTGTATACGGATTTTATGATTGCAGCTAAAGTATCTGCTTTCCAGTATTTACTTTTAGCAGGGCTTTATGTATCCTCAATGTCAAGCTGTTTGGGAGCTATGTATGGTACTCCAAGAGTACTTCAGTCTATTGCAAATGAAAATGTTATTCCCGGATTGGGAGCGTTAGGAATGGGAGTAAGTGTTTTATCGACCAAATTGTTTATTTTATTTTTCACCTGAAACTGAACTATATGTGTCTGCAATTTGGTTTCTAGCGTGGACCAAACAAAGTGCCTATTTATGCCATGGCTGTGGTAGCTGTAGTAACATTAACTTTTATTCTTATTGGTGAAATCAATACATTAGCTCCTGTTATTACAATGGCTTTTCTTCTGACTTATGCTTGTATCGATTATGCATATTTTGCTCTTGCGCAAACATTTGATTTACAACTGCAAAGAGAGGAGAGATTTCATGTATCATCTTCAAGTAGTATAATGCAGGAATATAATTACGGAAGTGCAACAAATGATAATGGAAATAATGATTTAGATTCTCTATTTCCGGAACGAGTTCGACATAAAAATATTGGAGTAAGTTTCTTCTTTTGAGTATTTTTATGCCAGCTACTAATAACTTATTTTTGAAGTGAAAACTTCTTTAGCGGCGTTGTACACTTTTTTTGTAATATTGTAATAGGTAAAAAATGTTAAACTCGCGTCAGGACACGTGACCTGATCGAAAATTCGTAAGACGTTAATATTCAAGTTTTCACTTCTGCCGGCACTCCCAGAGTGCAACCTGTCTTTTTTTTATTTATAAATTGTATTTATGTACTGAACTCAATTTTAGGGCTCCACTTCAAATAGTCCAACTAAATCACCTGAAAGTGATATTAAACCCATTGCTCCAAAACCTCATATCCATTCAAAGCAAAAAAATTGGTATTCATCACTTTGCAATCGTTGGTTTTCGCTGTTTGGAGTAAGTTTCATTATATAATTGAATAGTTTTAAAATTTAAACTAACGTAAATATTATATTTATTTTAGGTAATAATTAAACTTTTAATCATGTTTCTTGTACATTGGGGCTATGCGCTTGCAAATATTTTAGCAGTGTTTTTAGTTTGGCTGTATGTTGGTACTGCCAATCCTGCTGTTAAACCGGGTTTAGCTGCCGAATTTAAATTTTTGAGATGGCTTAAAAATGGTGTGCTAAGGTTATGTGGGTAAGTTACAAAAACAATTTATTGATTCTTTCCCTTATTTTTTTAGTTACTTAAATATCACCCATTGATTCTCCGCATAATATTAAGTTTGTTCCGGTCAACCAGTAAATGGTATCGAAACCGTCACAAACCGTCGTTACCGTTTGCTGGCTGTTTGGAACAAACTTATTAATTCAGCTAATTGACTATTTGAGTCTTTTTTTTTAAATTGTCTTAAACTCTAATTTCTTTATTCCAATAAACAAAAATATTTTTTTTTTAATTAAAGAAACAAAATTCTATTATCGTCTCTTGATAAGAAAAGATCAATTTAAAACCTGGACTGTAAACAAAACCCCGCCCGGACGCCCTTAAAAAAAAAGGCCAAATCCGGGGAAATCCGGACGGATGGCAATCCTACCTTACCTTAAGTTAAAAACGAACGCCAGCGCGTTTTAGTCACACAAGTCGTAATACCATTACACATGAGACATATATGGTATTTTTTTCATGTAACCCCCTGTAAAATAGGTGGTTTTCACATCATTTGAAGTATATTTGTTACATTTTTGATATTTCGATTGTGAAACAAACTTCACTCCTACTAACTAGGCTGCTTATGAAAATTACTTTTGGCGCCTCCTGTTGTTTTAATTACTGTTGAATAGGTTAGATCGCGTAGTTTTGTTGTATTTAGCCGCATTTGATATACCTGCCTACATGATTGTAAAGCAGGAATTTTGTAGGGGGTAGTGCAACAAATCTTTGATGTTTAAAATGAATGATGATCACTGATCAATGATAACTTATTTGGCGAAAGGAAATAATAATCCAAATTATTAAATAGTACCTGGGTGACCGAGCTTTGCTCGGAAAGTTAAATAAAATACTGATATTCAAATACGTATTTATTTTAAGTCTCACTTGGATAGTAATTAAAGATTAACTGTCATAATATTTTGAAAACAATCGTTTCATTGTTTGTATAAAATTTCAAAACCTACTTACAATATTTAAGTATTTTCATACGTCAAAAAATTGATTTTTATAATGATGAAATTTGTAAGAAAACGATTTTTTCGAGAGATGAGACCTAGCTACAACGATTTTTTGTCCCCCAAAATCCCTTTTCAGTAAATTTCATCCAAATCGTTAGGGCCGTTTTTGAGAAAATATTTAGGGACATAGGTAGGTACATAGATAGATAGGTAGATACACGATTAGCTCGTTTAATAATATAGGGATGAGGGATACTTATTGAGTGGTACGCAATAATCACAAACAAATTAAGCGAATGCTTACAATGGCTCATTTTTTCAACAAAGGCGTTTTTTTTTCGTTATAGAGAATGGGGCTGTTCATTACAGAGAGTAAATATATCAGTTGTGACAACAAAAAAAAACAACCAAGTTTAACGAATGTTTTTATAGTTTGTTTTTGTTATAGTTGTATATATTTTTGAATCCTGACATTTTAAAATATTCTTAGGAAACGCGTTCACGAATATGAACAAATAGTGGTTACACACGCTCCACCAGGTGTTAATGTAGAATCATCTCAGTTAAATGAGGACAATGAAGACTTTGCTTCACGAAGACGTTACCATCAATCATCCACCGTTCAAGGTCATATGGTGCAGGTAGATGATGATTAACATTTTATATTATTTTCCTCCAATTATTATCTTTTGTTTTGATATCGTGCACTTCAAAAGTGTATGATTCTAATAATATATTTTTAAAATAGACAATAAAGCAAATAGACTGAATTTGGCAATAATACTTTGAAACTCAGTTTATGCTTTTAAAAAGAACAGTATTTAATAAATTTTACAAAATACTAAATCTCAATCATTCTTTCAATTTGTACATTGTTCATAACGTATCATAAGGTTAATCGATTAATTGAAACAAAATTAACGGTTATTTCAGCTGTTTGCTTAACTATCCTTAACTTTGATAGCACATTGTGAGTGTACTTTTAAAATAAACTTAATCTGGAACTGGACATTTTTTTATGTAAGTTTTAATGGCAAATGTTTTTACCTGTGCGTGTTATTATTGTCTGGTAACTGTTTAGAAAACACGTGAAAAACCGGAACCGTAAGAGGGTAGTTTTACTCAAAGAAGAATATTTCTTACTTGAGAGGTGGGCACTTTGCTGATATTTATTTGTAATCACACCATGAGTTCATATCCAAAATTTCGAAAAGTTATAAATTATTTCTCCTATCCAGCTTGTTTTGGTCTAGTTTCCCTGGATTAACAAAACTCCGTTTGTTTAAGAAAATAAAATTGAAAACTATTTTTTTTGCGATATTAACTTTCTGCTGATGTCCATTCTAAGATAATACATCTAAAAATTATTTTCGTTTACTCTCTTTTTTAACGCTTTTCTGAAAAGACAATGTGAAAATGTATTGTCAGCTACAATAAATACATTTCTGGAATACTGCCTTTGTAAAATCAACATTGTATAATGTATGTACAGTATCTCTAGTACCTAAATAAAGTTGTAGTAAATTATTTTTAATTTAATATTTATAAATGTGAGATTCGAGCAGCAAATTAGTTATATTTCGTAAATATAAGGATATTGATTCAAATCATTATATTTGCATTTCATTAAAGAAAAAAAAACAGAGGACAAAAATTTTAAAATGACTCTGGATCATTGTTAAAATAATTTTAATAAGCCATATACATTTTTTTTTTATAAAAACTACTATACGTCAGAATCAGAGGATTTGGAAATTTGGGCGTCTACTGTATCCTCCAAATGCCAAGAAATCATTTATTATTACTTAGGATAGTGAATACAAATTATCATTTAAGATATTCAAATAAATATTCGATCCTTCCAAATCCTTCCAGAAATATTGGGGCGGAAATTAATTACATATCGAAATACAGCTATACATTAAGATAATTATAAATTTTCATTTAACTTTTTCAACAAAAAAATATCATACAGACAAAGTGAGACATGTAAAAGTGATGCACAAATTTTTAAAGAAAAGTAGTTTTTTAGTTTCGTTTTCAGTTATTTTACACATAACTTAAACGCTAATTGTTATTATTGATCAATAGATTAGAGATGTTTGCAATATATGCAAGTTCCCTTTTATTTCATGTAATAAAAACGAAGAGAATTTTATATATGAACGTTTGGTAGTACCTAAAGTACATTTTGAAATATAAATACGTACCTATTTGAAGAAAATAATTAGGGATATAAGGACAATTAAAAGGGGGACGTAATCAAAACGGTTATAACGTCAGGTGTTTTTATTAATTAAGTCTTAACCTCGAAAAAAAGAATAATTCATTTTAATTCTCATCAAAGTTGGTTCTATTAATATTAAGAAAAATCGCAGTTTTGTGGACAAAAATATTACAATTATTTAATGTACCTACGACGTTTCGTCTATAGATTTGGACTTTTTCAAGACTAGAAACATAAATTTATTAAGTGATAATAAGTCGGCGCTGCCATCTTATCATTTCGACACTGAACATAAATTTTTATTCAATGAAATCACAATATTAGATAGAGTCAAATTGGAAGAAACGCAATAATTACAATTATTTAATGTACTTACGACGTTTCGTCTGTAGATTTGGACTTTTTCAAGACTAGAAATATAAATTTATTAAGTGATAATAAGTCGGCGCTGCCATCTTATCATTTCGACACTGAACATAAATTTTTATTCAATGAAGTCACAATATTAGATAGAGTCAAATTGGAAGAAACGCAATATCAGTGAGATGTGTTTTATTAGAAAAACAATTTATTCAATTGTAGAACAGACACTCAAAATTTAAGTAATCTGTAGAATTATGTTATGAAATTGTGCTAAAATTCGATTTTTATAATCAACATAAACTTGTTACCATGTTTTGTCTTATGTACCCTAATTTATAATAATTGACATGCTATGTTAATTGTTATGGTTAGTAATTAATGTTGATTTTCATAATATTATTATTGTTATTTAATTTCCTGCATGTACTTGAGAAAGTCTAAATCTATAGAAGAAACGTCGTATTAAATAAATCTAATATTTTTGTCCACAATCCTGCGATTTTTCTTTATATTATTATCACGATTGACACGATATCTAATATACTTATGTTAGTTCTATTAATGTGGGATTTTGACTGTATCAGTCTTCTGAGATACGAATACCAAACATCTGGAATATCTAAATAAGTTTTAGGTTTCTTTTCAATTATCGTCCAATTCGTTTCCAATACTCTCTCTGTTTTTAACTTTTGTGCTGTTGCTATATCTTCGTGATGTTCGAAAACTGTCACACTTTTTCTCCCTAGTTGAATTCTACATAAAAAATTGTAAAAATCAACGCAAGTGACATTTGTTTACAAGAATTCCTGACGTCATTTGATTATTGTCGACGTAAAGTTTTGGTAAATATTTACATTATTAACTTTGAATGTAAGAAACCTGTTTCCTCTACATCTTATTGTCTGATTCAGGATATCACTATTCAAGTGTGAGTTAATATTTTTTAAGAACAAAAAGTAAATTCAAAATATCTGAAAACACCAAATTATAAAATGTGTAGAATCCCAAAAATACAAACAAATCAGGGAACAATTTTTACTGTTAAATAATTGTAGATTTTTTATATCTGAATGACAAGTGTAATTTTTATCAAATCGTTTAATTGTTAACTGCTAATATTAATACGCCAATTTGCTAAGTTATTAAAATTATTAACACTTTAAACTAACAATTGGTTACGTTCGTACGTCTTTTTAACTTATTATTGGGTTTAAATTAAATATAATAACAAATCATTTCCAGTTTAGAAATCAGAAGTATTTAATTTTTTAATTATTAATTACGGCTAAGTATTTGATTCCACTCTTTCAAATAAGAGACGTACATAATTCCTATATTTTGTTTTATATTTAATGTTTTGATACAATTAAGTGCTATTATCAGTACGGGCCCAGACAACATTTGGGAAGAAAACAACAAATATACTGACTTTTGAGACTTAATTTACATAATAAACATATCTACAGAGTCGCGGACAGAAAAACACTGTTGATTCCATTGAGAAGTTTTTGTGAGTTTTGGCTCTCAGTATGTTGTCTTCTTGTGTAATATCTTTTAAAAGATTGTTTAAAAATTATTTGTCGATTTGATGTTGTTACTTATGAGACCAATATAATGTACTAAATATTGTAATAATTTAAAATAATATGTGGTTATATTTTGTATAAAATTATGCTATAATTACAAGTTAATAAACTGTGATATTATGTATTTGTGTGCTTTTTTCTTAATTCTTTATTAATTCCACATTTATAGTTAATAGGTATGTTCCAAGCAACCAGCAAACGGTAACGAAACCGTCACCCACATGCGCAGTAGCTAAAACGAAAGTGTATCGGTTTTGGAACACGTTTTAGTTACCTGCGTATGGCGGTGTGGGCTCTTTACCGTTTGCTGGCTGCTTGGAACATACCTATTATATGAAATGAACGCGGTGCGCGGTACAAATAATATTTCTTGCCAGTGCAGTAACTAGCTTGTGTTTCGCCCGGTACGATTTAACCATTTTACGACGAATTGGGGTCGCAGTAGGCTGGTTCATTTTGATGAGCGTTTGAAACTTTTAATTGGGAAATTTCCGACAACACCCTTTAATCCTATTATCTTGGGAAATTATTACTTTAAAATTTAGCGTTATTTATCTGTTAATGACCTTTTCAAAACGATAATATGACGGTAGACTTTTAACTTAGTAGGAAAACGAAGAAGCAAAACCCATATAATGTTAGATTAGTAAATTAGAACATTATATAAAGAAAATGACGAAATGCTTCACTGTTTTGTAATAAGGAATAAAATCAGTGCCTGATAAAGATTCATGTTGGGTTGCAGAAGGGATTGTCAAAAAATTTGGTTTGATAATGATCTTAGAATGCGATTATATATTCAAATTTCCTTACTTCACGAGCAATCTAATGTCGTTGTGAAACTCCCTGTCGTCTATAACAATCGAGTGTTGATTGATCTACATAGGAAAAGATCACGTTATTTGCTAAATTTTGATAAAAATGTGTAGATTAAAACATGTGGTCAAAGCTGCTCCAGTTACAGTAGGTAACTGTATTTTTTTTCTTTTGAGCAAGCACACAACCATTCTGAAAGCTGGAAGGCATAACAGTTTAAGTTTTACTAAATTCACTTATTTCCGTTAAATCTGTTGTCTACGCAATCATTAACGCTGTAAAGATAATATATTTTACTTATTTATCTAGACTTGATGAGGTTGAACGGGTCCAGATGATCAGGAATTTCCTATTTCTTGACATATAAGATGACCAGAATCAATACAAGATATAAGTATGCATATAAGTACTGTGATGTGGGAACATTTTTCGGAAAATTTCCCAGGTTTTCCAGAAAATTTTAAATGTTTAAAGGCAATTTTTTTAGTAAATTTTTTATTGGACTTATTTAAATTTTCTTTTATTAGTCAGTTTTTGTATCATTTAAACAAAAACTACAGGTTACAATTCTAACTTTGTAATTCATACGAACAAAATTAAGTTGGATTCTGTTTTACTTAGATTTGTCATGTTGTAATAATTAATTTGCAACTCATAACAAGTCAATTCATCCTATTTTATAATAAGAGAGCAGTCACAGAAAATGAATCACCCATTTCTCTTGTTATTTGATATTAGCAGAGCCTAGAGGATGGCGCCACGGTACTCGTTGCTGCAGTTATAAAGGTATCCCCCTCAGGTAAAAAGCATTGTTAGAAGGGGAAAACTCAAAAGAGCATCACATCCAGAGTTGAAAAAAATACTCCAGTTTTGTTTACTTGTAGCCTCTTACTTGTAGCCTCTACTAAACGGACGTTTAATTTTTCAATACCTTATTAATTTAGCTGCTTACAAAATTTTCCCGACAATTTTCGGAAAATTTTCTTTTTCAAAATTTTCCGAAAAACTCCTAACTCTCCATACTACATAGTTTGAAAAAACCTTCACTTGTGATGAATTACGGTTGCAGGAAACTGCTGTATTTTTTTAAGACTTGAAATTCAAAAAATACCTCAATTTCAGTTTTAATTAAATATTTCAAAATCTTAAAAATAGAGAAATATGGAATCGTATGCCTATTTATTTTTATACATACGTAAAAAGTACTTGTTCCCGTTAAAATTTGGTTAAAACAAAAGTGTTGTTGATTAGACCTGACACTGACCGAGGCAATTTTTACTCAAAGGGAGGGCAATGTGATGTAATGGTCAGCGTGATGTTCTTTGAGTCAAACTGTCGTGGGTTCAAATCCCACCTCTGCTCATGGATATATTGTAATGTCGCTTAGATGGAGTTTTGGTATTAATTTTGCAGTCGTTTTAAAAAGTAATAAAAATATTAAATTACTAGAAGTCAAAGTTGCTCAGAGTTTGGAAAATGTTTACATATAGAATTTTCGATAATAAAGCGAGTAATCCAATAATTAATGTACATTTTTGTACAAAAAATTATCACTAGTTTTATATCACATTAGCAACGGTCTATTGAAATTAAATAAAAAAATTCGATAAATCCGTTCACTGTAATTTTCCTCGCTATTTATATTTTTATTTTCTTGCGTTTTGAAAATTAAAATGGAAATGTAAAAGCATTTCATTCATCGAATATCTTGTAGGTAAGTATGTATCTTGAATTTATGAGACATAATTTTTAATTTAATGAATAAATAAAAACAACATTATCATTTCTGTTGCTGATACAGTTTTCATAAATGTCGGGATAGGGATGGCTCAGGAATTTTTAAATAAAATTAGCAATCGCATAAAATTAATTTTTAAACCATACTTGACGACGTACTACCTTAGACTAATGGCGTTTTCGGTATCTAGAACTGCCCCGGGGCAGGGTAGGTATTGGGTAGCTATTGGTTAAAGAAGTTTGTTTATTGTTTATTTAACCAAGTTATCCATTCGACCTGCTCTGCCCCAGGGCAGTTCTCGATGCCGAAAACGACATTAATTTCAATTGCATGGTGATAACTTCATATCGTTGCTTCAATATTTAAGTCGAAATTTAAAGCGAAATATAAGTACATAATATTTCATTTTGTGGAATAAATTTTGTAATACATAATGTGAACAATCTATTTTTTACGTGGGTTTTGTGTGGAATATGGAATTTGTTTAAAGTTGCCAACTTTACAACAATTTGTCCGAATTTTAGTTATGTATTATAGTGTTTTCATCTGTTTATCAGTTTTTATTGTCCAGGAGCGGACCTACATAAACTTATGAGTAAAAAACGGACTGGTATGAATACGGTTTATTTGAAACTTGATGGAAATTTACGATCAGATATTTTTAAAATATTTACTTTTTTCAAAGTTAAGTTTTTATCGTTATTTTATAGATTATTTATTTAGGAATAAGTCAAAAAAAGATTTAGTACTTTTCACTAGCTAGTAGCGATATTAAATACTCATTTATTTGCTATTGTGTGCAATTAATCTAGATTTTTTTTCTATCTGAATATTCTAATTAACAGTAAATGATATGATAAAAATAGTATTTACTGTACGCGCAGAATACTCTTGGGGTAACCGGAACGTTCTTTTTTAACTTTTCTACACGATTGAAGAGATTAATGCAGTTTTTTTGGATTTTATAAACGCGATTTCTCAAAATAGGTGGATATTTCTTATTTTATTTTGTTAACATAAATATAACTTTAGAATAAAGCATTTTAATTATTTTCTAATGTCAGTATTTTGTCGTTATGTTAACAATAACAATTTTGTGATCACTTTCATTTTCTAGGAAGAAAACAACTGAGTGCGTTTTGAGTGACCAAACTCAAAGATCAGTTTTTTTTAGTTTTGGTCGTGCATTCAAGTTACACTTTTTGCAAGAACTGAACAAAGCACCGAATCTAAGTGCTTGAAGCAACTATTTTTTAGATGTTACGCGGTGCAATATTGTTTTTTTTTTTAAAGAAAGTGTTTCGGCATCTATAACCAGAGGATTACTAAATAGATCATAAATTAATTATTATAAAGTAAGATTAATGTCTAATATCAAGTAATTTGGTGTACAACCTCATAGTCTTGTAAAAATTCAAGCTTCTAACTCAATTACGGCATTTCAAAAACCTGGAATTACCTATGTATTTTGGTACTGATTAATTAATTATTCAGCTAGCATAAACCAATTTTGATAAGATTTAAATGAACTTACATACTTATACGATAATATTATGCTTTTGCTGCTTGTGGTGTTTGCGGTTTTGAATTCAACGGAAAATAATATAGTTGATGACACGGAATTCTTGGCGAGCGACTCTAACTCGCAAATGCCCGCTTTTAGGGTTCCGTACATCCCATGAAAAAAACGGAACCCTTATAAGATCGCTGTCTGTTTGTCACAGCTTATTTTGTTCGCATCTACTGTACTTACAAACAAAGTTGAAATTTGATACATAATATAGAGTTAGATGACCCAATAACGGACGTATTGCGTAAATAAATGAACTCCGATTTTAGGGGGCAAATCATTAAATAAAAAAAACATTTTTTAAGTTCTTCATGTGACGTATTAAATGAAAGGGCTCGTTATGAGAAATACAAGTATACAAATATATAATTTTAAAATTCATAGTTTAAAAGATATTATAATTGAATATTCTTCCCATCCTCTTGTCTCCGAAACTACTGCACCTAAAATTTTGAAAAAATAGGAAATAGAGGGTCTCATTCATAAATTACAAGAAAACTTAAACGAAAATTATGTCCTAAATTTAGAAAATTTATTTTCTTGGGCACAATAGACTTGTAAAATGCAGTGTGATTAGTTCAAAAACATTTTATTTGCCAACGTTTCAACTACATAAATTTAGTCTTTCTAAAGGCTCTGCAACTAAAAAAATTTTTTGTTCAAAAACATGTACAAAGTTAACATATTATGTAGTTAATTTTTACCCACCTAAAATACATTTAAACACTGAAATCAAATTTTTAAATCATAAAATAGATATATGAAACATACAAATTCATTAATTTATTAATGTCATTAACAAAGATATTTCTATTTTATTTTAATTAATTTTAGCACAATATGTCACTTAAAAATTATTATTTTTTCGTTCGATCGTTCGTTTTTTGTTCGTTCGTTGATTTATTGCTTATGAAGTTAAACCTAATTACAAATGTCCCTTATCTGGAGTTAATACTTTGCATTTGTGTAATCCATTCTTGATCGATAGATGTCGGTATGACCATGATTGCAATAAAGTTTATTGTTTGAATTATTTCTGACTTTTATTTCTTATACATTTTGTGTTTTTTTATACTCATTAATTAAAAGATACGCGTTGCTCAAATTGTTTGTGTCTGTTCGAAAATTTACATTTTCCAACATAGATATGGAAATCATTTCACTTACGTTTCTTTCATATTGTACATCTTCCGTGTTTAAGATGATAGTATTTTCGAACTGAAAATCATGTTTCGTTTCGAAATGATGTGTGGCAAGGGCCGTTTTTCCGTCGTTATATTTGTTAGTATGGTTGCAGTCATTTTTATGTTGTTTAATTCTTTTTCCTAGATGTTGACTCGTTTGCCCCACATAACAATATTTGTTGCAAGAAAATTTTCTAAATATATAATAATTGTATAGACAGATTGCTTAAATATTATGTCCTAAAGTTTTCGCGGAAAACGGAATGGTACGAAATACCTCTCCATTTGGCTCGCACTTGTTCGGCTTTTTAAAATATTCTTTGTGTTTGTGCGTGGTTAAAATAAAATAATACTCACTGGATTATGCTGTAAATTTAACGTTTGGCTTCGGCAAAACCCTCGACCGAATGTTTCGCCGAAGGGTCACCTTTTGACCGAAATGATTATTTATGACTGAGAAGTCGTAGTGTGTATTGCGAATATATTGTTAGTACGGTGAGTGCAACTTTTTTTTTGACATTTCTCCTCTAAATTTTGTTTTTAACACTAAATAATTTGTCTTTGTTATCGTTAATTTTAATGTCCTAATTTTATAAATTAATTCTATGACTTATTGCACAAAGATTATTAGTAGGAAAATTTTCATCTTTTATTAGCTCTTAGACTTGGTTGAGTGAAGATTCATATTCAAACAATGTCTTATGTAACATTAGTTTCTCGGAGAATGTGAAATACTATTGTAAATAGGCTTTATTATGTGAAAGTTGATTGTTTAAATGTATCACTGTAGAATAAATGATAATTCCGTTGTCGCGATAGTGGAAAATTCGGGTTTGAGTTCCGACAGTGACATTCTTTGAATTAATAAATTGTTCTAATATTGCATTATAACATCAACAATGGGTGTTTCATAATATAATAGCGGATTATAACTATTCATTTGTTATTATTTTATGTTTGGTAATTAAAAAATCTTAAAAATAAAAGGAATCTAGTTCGCCATTTTATTTTTTGAGGTCCTTGCAATACTGAGATCAAATTATAATCTAAAATAAAGTAATAACATTTTTTTTATGAAAGGGTGTAATTTTTGAGAAAAAAATTAGAGACTGACCAAATAATATAAAAAATGCTTTACAAAAACAAATAAAACAAATAGTGTTGTTCTGCTGCTTAATTTACAAAGTAAAGTAAATGACGCTTTTTTTGACTGTCAACCGTATACAGTGTACCCATTATAAATAATACGGCACCATTCATTGAGATTGTCGTTCAACTGTGGATTTTTATTTATCAGTAAACTTTTATGATTGGTGGAAAATTACGTGGAAATAAAAGAATCCTTAGGAATCCATTAAAAACCCTAAGTAATTGTTGAACAGTGCGTCACCCAGGAACATGCAGATGGGCAGAAGAACATTTAAAATTTTCTTTTTTTGTATATAAGGACTATGAAAATACCAAATACGTCTTCAAATTGACTTTTTTAGACCGCGCTGTAAGACTTTCTTCACTCCTAAGGTGGCTTGAAAATACAAAAGTTTATTCTTCTACCTTTACGATGATAAACACAAAAGTTTTAGATAATTATCCCTTTACGCTAGTATCTTCTATATTTTTTGTTGTTGTTGTTTGGTTTTTATAGGAGGTCGCTTTGCCATGCCGAACATATCATTACGCATTTAACATTTTATATATACATATGTGTTTGCTGTAGTGTGTAGAGTGTACATAATATTTACTAGACACTTTATTAACTGACTTATTCTTTTATCAAATAAGTATTAGGCAAAGAGGCGGTTAGTGAAGACTCGACTCCGCGCATCACGCTTTGAACGTGTTATTCTAATTGTTGGTCCAAAACTGGAAAACAAACAACAAATTTGACATATTACTACTTGCATGTTTTAAAATAATTTCTTATTTTTGTATACAATGTACTTGTTGGTGTTAGTGACAAATGTCGAAACACCTTTATAGTTTTAATTAAAAAAAAAAAAAAAAATAATAATTTCCTTTACCTAAGTATATTTTTTTTAAATCAACGGGGAGCATCTTTATCGCTAAATCGTTTATATGAGTCATTTGGTTTATGTTCAAAAAATGTTCCTATTGAATTTTGTTAAAATTACACCATGAATTTAGTTATAATCGCGAAATAAACATATGGAGAAACAAACAGATATACATATAAAATGAAATCCTAATTTATCTATTTAAAACGAAATCCCATTCGTTAACTCAGAAGAAAAAACAATATCGAAAGCAATTTTTTAAGGTCTTCGATAAATAAAATTATCGATAAATTTTTCAGACACTATATTAACAAAAACATATATAATTAATACATTGTCTGAAAAATTGGTCGATAATTTTATTTATTGAAGAGTTATAATCAGACGTTAATCAAAGGTACTATATTTAAAATTTTTACAGTTTTCATTCTTCATTAATTTACTGGTTTCTATTTGAGAACTTTGTTTTTCAATTATATGGTATTAAAAATACTGTTTATAGAGTGTAGTTTTTTCATATATGGTTTTAGAGTGCGAGTACTTGCAAATTGTAAGCACAAAATATACACTGTAAGTAGAAAGGGCTGCGAGTTCGGCAGACGTTCGGGCGCGGTCGTCAGAAGCGTCGTTATGCTTCGTGACGTCGTCAGACGTCTCTGCTGCTCTGGTCGACGCCAGTAATCTGCAACCAGTCACTGATGTTGTATTGTTAACAATGTCACGATAGTTGCGGTAAAGCATGCATTTCTCAGTTCCTCGCCGGCTCGGTGTTCGAATCCTATAGTAAACAGTCCTCTTGTCAGGATATAATTTTAACGTAAAACAAATCTATATCGCAATTATATTTTATTTTTAATTCATTACTTGTCACACAAAAAAAACATAAACAATTAATTCATGTGATCATATAGTGTTATTAATTGATAACTTAGTGTTAATTTAATTTAATTTAATTGTCGTTTATGTGATTAAACTAGACGAATATATTGAATAAAACTGCTTGTGTTGCAACAATAAAAAAATGTATATATTATAATAATTATAAGTGAAACTAAAAGTTTAAATACATGGTGTTCTATTTTGGGCTTTAAAACGGTGCTGCCATCGTCATTCATTATTGTCACTTGAAAGCGTAACAATTGATAGACGTTAAAAGGACGTCTATTATTTAGGATAGATAATAACTCAATATGCGATAATGGATCTATGTATGTGGTGTCTTGTTTAAGATTATAAAGCATTCGAGAAGGCGTGGCGACTCGGGAAGCTTAAACATTAAATAGTTGTATGATAATTGCAGTACTGCCGGGTATATTTGTTCGGTTAAATCCCATTTATGCTACAATAATAATTATTTTATACTTACGTACCTATGTGAGTGGTTTATGAACAAAACGTACCACCTTTAGCCATGCACGTTCGTTCATAGGCCACAAGATCACCGACGACAAATAACCAACTGTCACGACTCCGTTCAAGCCAACCAGCTACTTATTAAAAATACAAATATTACCCAAATACATTTACACGTAAACATCGGTTGACTTTTCCCTTAACCGTGACTGTATTATTTACTGTTCATTTGTTATTTAAACAGTTAGGGTCTGATCAATTATTCGCCTCGCCTTCAACACTAGCGCTGAAGAACAATAAGATGTAAGTGACCAAGGAGAACTTTGTCGATTGTGTGATGTGAATTTTGTGCGAGCAGGAACGTCAACAACAAATTGCAAAGTTAACAGGCAGTGTTTGGATAGTGAAATTTGTACCTAAACATGGCCCGTTGTACGGTCGGTGTGTATAGATAAGTGAATATACATATAGATATTGTAGTAAATCGGTGCGTAGGCACCTAAAGCGGCAGAAACATGTTTGAAGACAACGAGGACGCGGTTTCTGTTGCTAATTCTCCCGCAGGGCAAGTGGCGGACGCATTAACAGCACGGATACCATCGACAGCAGGACAAAGGGTCCCAGCAGGAATGCGACCGCCGTCGCTATCTAATGTTGCATCGTCCTCCTTACCTGCCCTCGATAATGTTGATATGACTCGTATACCGTCACTACATACGCCTATACAGCCGCCAGGAAAAATTGTTCCAGCAACCAGACTCCCTCGAGCTCATTCTTCCGTTGTATGGCTTCTGGTCGTTGCTTTAATGTGCATGGAAACAGGTATGACAAATATTCACCTCTATCTAAACTCTATATATGTACGGTATATCACCTATAACTAGTCTACTTAGAGATATTTACATAATAGTATTTTATTTACCCCTTTAAGGAACATAGGGCTTCCTAAAATGTTTTTCACGGCTTTTTATCTACCTTCTAACTGCTATACCAGATATTTACATAAGTTGTGTAATGTGCACCTTTTTATCGTAGACTTTAACGGTAATTCTTATTGAACGCTTTAAATTATACTAAAAAAACACGATCTTCTTCAAATTTTCCGTATTTATAATAAGGAAAAAAAACCTTCGAATCTCTTTTACTTCAGAAACTATGAACGTTCAATGATGTTTCTTTAATATTTGATAAACTTTAGACACCCGCAACTTCTAAGCCAAAAACGACATCGAGATGCGTGTGCTTTCTTTAGAATCAGTGTATTTTTTGTATAAACAGTGACAGGCTGCGCAACGTGTGCACTGTGCACGCTTGGGTTTTAAAAAAATCAAATGGAAATGAGATTTTTTATAATAATAACATTTTTATTGCTCATCCATGATATTATATTTCCAACCTTTTAATACTATACAAGTTATAAAATATTATAGACGATACAAATACAAATTTTGTTGTGTTAAGAAAATACCTTTTTGAGTATTATCAGAGAGGACTCTTAAAATTGAAAATCATATTTACCTTAAAGGTTCTCAAATGCATAATCTGTCGATGACCTGTATATGTTGTAAGTTTTATCGGTCACTCGTTTTTTAACCAGATGAAGTATCTTGTCGGAGAGAACATGAACAAGAAGGAAAATATGACAAAGGTGACTTTTTTTTGTATATAATAGACATTATCCTTTACTTACGACTCTGACAACTTTGTTCATTTTTCATTTTATGCTTTTATCCTACCGCAGTATCTTTGTTTCGTAGAATATTCTTAGAAAGACTTTCTACATTGACCTTTTTCAACGAGGTAACAATTACTATTAAATACATAATTCTTCTAAGGTAAAACACGCGAGATTTCATTAATCCTTTTTTCAAACTGTTACATGCTCATAAAATCTGATTTATAATTCCATAAAAATAATCTCTTTATATAAAAGTTTGTAACTTCTCTAATTTATAGTTTCATTTGAATTTTATTGTCTGCAGTAACAAAGTATATTAACTGTTAAGTGGTTATAGTTTAGTTCTGTGTTGCATTTAACTAAATTTTATTAAACAACTCAATAAATTATTTACGAAGATTTCTTTTAAATCAATAATTATAGGGTGTATTAACGGTATTATGAAGGGTAGACAATATTGACGTTCCATGCTTTTAATCACACGGCTACTGGCCGATTATGCGTATCACAGTACTTATACGTCATAAAGTGTAGAGAAATATCGTTTAGAAAAGATAGTGGCGTTATTCCTGCACACAAACGGCCTATGTTTTCTATCAAGAGTTAGTCCTGTGAATATGATCATTTAGTCGTTCTTTGCTAGTCGAGACACACCATTGACAGAACAGATACCGCCATCTCTAACTTTTTGGAGACCCTGAGCACTTTAAGATAATGGGGCCCCTATGACAGAGCACTATTTTGGAATTCACAGGTTAATGCTTAAAAATCTATTTTGAAGGAAGAGGTACTCTTCAAGCTTTGAGATGGGCAAAATCGTTAATCACTCAAAATCTATGTTTTTAAGTATATCACATTCTATGGACATCGCAGCGACAAACTGATTAATCTCTCTTGAAGCATTGTACTTAAATTGTATTTTTATATATTTAAATTTATCTAAACATGCTGAAATCAGAAAGCCTGATTTTCGGGCGAGAGTAGAGTAGCTCCGTGCATGCAAAAACTGATAAGCAAGTAGGTCACTCATTATCGTTTGATTTCTTCGAAACAAATATGTTTTTCGGTAGTAAATATCGGTTATCGTTTACTGATCTGGCAGGAACTAGGGGACCCCTATCGATCGCGGGGCCCTGGGCACGTACCCAAAGTGCCCAGTGGGAAATTTGAAATTACAAATCACGCTACTACTGATCTGTTTATCTACTCTTCTTACTAATCGAATTTCCCATCTTGTTACCATCTTCTCTACTATACCTACTACCTATTAAGAATTAAATTTGCTACATAAGTGAAATGTAAAAAACGTTGAAAAAAGACTGTGTAGAGTAGATATTTTGACTCGTGTGACTATTAAACTCGCTGTGTTCGTTTAACATAATGTCAGGACTCGTCAATAATATACTTCATTACGCCTTTGATATGATATACAGTCTAATAATAATAATATGTCACTGCGGGTCTATAGGTAAACAAAAAATGATAAAACATTTTGAAAGTTATGAATGGTATCTACGTTGGTGGTGATGAAGAGCATAGGAGAACAAAGAGTTTTTTAGTGTAATATATTTGATATCGCTACCTTCTCAGTTTAACCTTTTAACGTCGACAGCGGATCATTAAAAATAAATAAAATGTTGCGTTCTCAGTTGTTATACCTTTGTTTTCCTGTTTTGCAGATATTAAAGCACTTGACAGTATATATTATATTACAAGTATGACATTCAGTAGCGGTTTTATAATGTGCTCTGAGTATTTAGTTGTTAAAAAAACGTAACTCTTAGTTGAAAAAAAAAATATAATTAAACAAGTTTACAACAGACTTGACCGTTTTCTTGTAACAAAACGGCGTACCTTAACGTCTAAGGTAAATTCTCTTCAGTGAACCACAGTGCTATTGTTAATGCAAAACAATAGCACATACCGATCTTTTCTTGTAGGAAAATCCATATTAATATTATAAATGCAAAAGTAACTCTGTCTGTTACGCTTTCACGGCCAGACTGCTGGGCCGATTGCGATGAAATTTAATACGGAGATAGTTTAAACTCTGGGGAAGGACATAGACTCAAAAATTGACCCCTAAGGGGGTTAAATGTCTTTTCATAAAGCAAGGTTAAAAATGGGTGTTCCGGTACTTTTAATGCGAAATCTTGATGCGCCTATAAGTTGCTCAACTGAGTCGAAATATTGTTAGGGTTATTATAATTAGTGGAAAACTTAAAGGAGGCATTGTTTTAATACCATGAATAGTAATTATACCAACGGATTTGCCTTTTCAATTTAAAAAATTACAATTTCCATTAAAAACTGCTTCCGAAGTAACTATATGAAGGGGCAAAACACTTAAGATGTGCATATATTTTTTTTTATTTTGAAAAGCTAAATTGTACTCGTATAACAAATGAATTTATAGAGCGGAGTGATCGTGTTCCTTCTAAGTTAGTTTTTTTCTGTTTGTTTTTTACTCATTCTTTTCTTAGTATATATACGCATATAGGTTTATAGAATAGAATAGAATAATATTATCCGAAACAATTATACGCAGGATTCGTTAATTAATTAGAATTTAAAAACACAACTGGTAAATTCATTAGCAGAATAAAAAAAAGTGCCAAGTGGTGAGAGAAAAATTCGTGAAGGCCCTTGTTATGTGGAGACTCTGGGGATTCATTGAAGCGCTATTGGTACCCAGTGCTGCCAGATGTATGGATTTTTCCGTATTATACGGATTTTAGGCATGCTGGAAAGAAATACTGATTTTTTATACGGTTTTTACCAAACGTAATGCGTTTTTACGGATTTTACACTATATATCTAATAAATTCACATATTATAAGAAATACTAAAGTCAGAAGAATTGCATTCTTGGGTTAAAAACACAAAATCATAGTTTAAAAATCGAAGCACCTTACGGCACTTTACAAAATTATTATTTAAATATGATTGCAGGTATTCAATTCGTTTCTAATTTTGCACACTGCTTATAACGTTCTTCTTTTTGTTGTATTACAATATGAAGCTCAGATGACAGATCGAAGAAATATTTTACTAAAATTGTCATATTATAGAGGCGCAAGTAGCAAAAGAGTTGAGCTAAGCCGTCAGATGGCATCATGCAGCATTGCTGTGACGTTGTTCAGAGTTGCTCGCTGTTTCAAAATTAAAGCCGTTAGATGGCAGTATGCAGTATTGTGTCTGTTGTATTACAATATGAAGGTCAGATGACAGATCGAAGTGTTGACGTTGTTTCAAAATTTTAGCCGTCAGATGGCAGACGTTGTTCAGCGTTGCTGTATTTTAATTAATTTATAAAACAAAAGCAATAAAAAATTTTTTAGTTGTCGATGTCAGTAGAGCAAGCAATTATCTGTAAAATGATATATAATTTATGTGTAGAAATTGTGAGGTTTTTCTAAAAAGGGAGGCAAACATTTTTAACCTTAGCGTATTAATATATTATATGATAGTGTACTGAGAATTGAAATATTTATAATATTTTTACATTTAAACAATTCAAAACTATAACGAAGCCCCATTAAACGCCTAATTAGCTTGCCAAATCGATTTAACGTATAAAAATAATGAAAATACGGCTATATGGATTTCTACGGATTTTGAGACGCTATCCCCCCCTCCAACGCTTCAAATATACGGATTTCTCGCTCAGAGAATGTGGCACCATTGTTGGTACCTCCTATGTTTTTCACTTATTCGCGGGTTTTGCAATATAAGAATGTTTTCATTACATTTTTAGTACGCACTATATATTTGTCGTTTTATTCTACAGGTGAATAAAAATCTTCCAGTAAAAAGTGTCTCGAAGAAATGCTATGCAATGAATTCAATATAAAATGAAAGAGAAACAAAATTTTTATTGTAGCTATAAATGAATAGTGTATACCTAAAAGAATATAAAAATAGCTTTTAAAATTTTAGTTTTGTTGAATTTTTGCAAATAACAGCATAACCGATTTTATATTTGAGTAGCTATTGCCCGCGGCTTCGCTTCTGTGAACGTCCATTTTTGTCTGTAATTTCGCTTAAATTTGTGAGCGTTCATATTAACGTTGATGAAATGTTTGGTAGAAAAACAATTTAAAAAGAAGCTTTACCGATGTTTCGTTTGAGTCTGACGTTTTGAAAACTTTATTTTCATCTCCAGGTCTTCAGGATAGTTTTTTTCAACGTTAATATTTTATTGTATCAAACGTACATATTAACAAGAAATATCAAGTAGCTTGAAATAAGTCTTAAGCTAAGTAGTGATAAATAACAACAGACAATCAAGTTAGGCCTAGCTCACATGAAGAGCGTTCAACGCGCGTTAGCCTAACGTGCGTTTACAATTTCTATACAATTGTATATAACTGTTTATATGATAACGCGCGTTCAACGCGCCACCAACGCGCGTTATCATATAAACAGTTATATACAATTGTATAGAAATTGTAAACGCGCGTTAGGCTAACGCGCGTTGAACGCCTCTCATATAAACCTAGCCTTAGTAGTTTCTAAAAACGTTAGTAGGTAAAATTAAGACGATTTGACCCTAAATATTTCCACGAAATCGCAAAAGGGTGCTTTGAGGGAACATTTATAGAAGTAGGATACACAACCTGTCAAAATGGACTGGAACTGGAAACGTTAAAAAAGAGTTAAAAAACTTATTCATCAGTTTTTTGCTTGTATCTCCAGAACAATTAGGCCTATTTTATATGAGAGGCGTTCAACGCGCGTTGGCCCAACGCGCGTTGAACGCTCTTCATGTGTGCTAGGCCTTAGAACTAACCATATTTTTTATTGAAAATATTGTAAAAGAGATAATAATTCGCGAAAAAGTCTTTAAAAATAATTCTCCACCTATTGTCAAAAATCAACAAAGAGTTATTAAAGTAGAGAAGTTGAAAATTTCCACGGTTAAGAAAATGTGTAAAAACACCCAACATTTAAAAATACGAAAAAATATCAATTATTTGAATTTTTATATTTTTTATCGATTTTTAAAAATCAGTCCAAAACTGCCTTCTTATCTGCTACGAGTTCTTCTAACTTTCGAATTAGTGGAAACTGAGTTAGTCACTTTACTGGCCTATCAAGTTACTCGACTTAATCAATCCCTATTTTGACTTAACATGAAGTAAAAACTAAAACGTGAGGACTTATAGAAATATATAGTTTATAAATAATAATTTAATGAATTGTGTTTATTCACTATATTATATAAATTGCTGTTTGTATTTTATTAAAAGTGTAATATTTGAGAGGCCATTTATATTTTTCTTTACCATCACGCGATAGAACTATTGGTAATGTTCTATAGATCTAATGATATATACTTATAATGTGTGTAGAATATGCATAATACAGTGCAGCCCAGAAGCATGTTAGTGTGATTTACATAAATAAAAATACATTAGCTAAAATACCCGCTCATTGCATGATATGAATTCCCATCCCAAAATAGTTACCTACTATCTACCCACAATCTTTTATGGCATGTAGCGTATAAACTCTAAGCTATGGTTTAACTTTAAAGGTACCTATGTTGTAAATCGGTTCAGGTGTTTTGTACGATGTTTGAACAAACGAACGGATTTGGTACTGTTTTGTTTATATTAAGTAACGAAAATACTATTCATTTATTTAGATAATAGAGCTTTTTTCTGCGTTAATATCGATTTGACGTGAGCTTTGCAAAACAACTTGATAAGAAGTACCTTATATTTTTTATGTGTCAAGTTTAAACAAAATTGGTCTAGTTGTTCTCGATTCATGTTGAAACGAACTGACAGACGACAAAGCGGTTTTCCGAAGCATCGTACAAAAACAAAGACGGACAAATGCGAGTAGAACTTGTGCCTTGATAGTTCCGCACTGTTATAAACAAATTAATATAAAATAGGTTTTGTCACGTGGTAATTTCACATAGAATTGTGAATGAATAATTATCGGATATTTTCCTTAATTTGTGATGTGAGAGTTTCCGTCGTGCCAAATTTCAAGATTCTAGATTAACGGGAAAATTGAGTATTTTAATATTGATTCATCAAAACCTATGAGATAAATATTAATATACTCGATTTAAGATTTTTATAAGTACGGAATTGTAGATCTCAGTATCTGATATTAATTTCAACGTGATATCTCTAGCCGTTCCGGAGAAAAAAATGTTTCGACAGACAGACGGATAGCGAAGTAATTTTATTCTGAGGTAAGGACCCTAATAATGTGTAGAAATTTATATATTGTAACAAAACTGTTCGTGGTGGAAAATATTTATTTACAATAGTGAAACGTTAACGAAACAATTGAACTCAAATTAAAATTTTATTTCATCCTTTGACAAAAAATGATGGAATACACACAAACGAAAACGTACTTCTCTATAGCGTAACAGAAACAAAACAACAGTTCTATTCGATAAATTAATAGAATAAGTAAGGAAGAATTGAAAATCACTAATAATGTACACAAAATATTTACACTACAGGAGCACACCAAAATTTATCTAGCCCTCCTCCTCCCGAGATAAAGGCATGTTAATATTTTGAGAACCCCCCGCCCCTCTTGACCCTTACGTAATTGAGGAATGGCCCCCAACCTGGTTACATGTGACCCGTAACGGTACGATTTACTTTGCCGTGAAAGGCAACTACAGAAGTTTAATTTAGAAATTCAAGAAAAAAACGAATTACAGAAGTTAATGCTAAATAATAATGAAATTATTATGGAAGCACAAGAATCGGTTGTGTAAAAAATAGTTTTGGCTCGCCTGTATGTGCGTGTGCGTGTAGATTTGTTTGCCCAGTAAAATTTTATCGATATAATTGATTAAATCATACAATGATTATAATATTATTATGTGAAAAATAATATGTAATTATAGAATGTAATTGAATAAATGTTATGCTATAAAATTAATGTTACATACCTACAATTAAACCTTTTGATTTCAGAGTTCAAAATATGAATAACTTATATGCGTCTCAGCATTTTTTTAACCTCGTGGCCATAATACTTTTCGAAATATATATCAATGTTCAGAAACTATAATTTGGTTAGACGGACATTTCCTACGAACTTGGCAATAAAAATTGGGGTCATCCAATGACAGTGTTGAGTCGATATAAACCCTTTTATTTCCAGTGAATTTTATTGGTGCTCCAATGACCGAAGTAATATACGTAACACAATAAAATTTTTGCTTATATTCAATTGAAGAGTGTAATAATTAAAGAAAAACTGTTTATTCATACATTTTAATTTTGAATTACACATTCAACTGACCATGTTCATATTTATTGCGAACGAAGTGAATGCAATCACTTTTTAAAGACTAAATCAGACGGTTACAAGGCATACTTATTTTTTAATAGAATTAACTTTGAATTTTTTATTATCGAAATATTAATGAAAAATTAATAACAAACAATTTTTAATAAGTAGTCATGGATATCTAAGTACCTAAAAAGAAAGAAAAAATCATTAAAAACAAGATATTATTACAAAATAATATCATAAATATTACTTAAATTTTGCGTATGCAAAACTTAAACTTAAAAATAAATAAATGAAAAAAAAATGTAATAACAAGCTTTTATTAGTAATTGTTAATAAAAACGAACTAAAAGGTTAAAAATAATTTTATTCCGATTAGAAATAAGCCGGTTTATATGAACTTATGACAGTCTCAAGTTTTCAAATAAAAGCGTGTTACATTTCAATACTAAGATAGGGTGTAACACGCTTTTATTTGAAAATTTGAGACTATGATAAGTGCGTATAAAACGGCTTATTTCTAATCGGAATAAAATTATTTTTAACTTTTTAGTTCTTTTTTTATTAACAACTAATAAGCTTGTCATTAAAAAAATGTTTTCGTTTATTTCGAATATTAAATTAGCGACCCTGGGTTAGAGACGGTTTAAATCTTCAAAAATAGCAGAATATGGTTAGGTCTGTCTTTGAAATTTTATTCAAGTTTTACAATTTATCGCTATCGATCGACGATTCATAGCTGTGTACATTCTGTCCCGGATTAGTTTGATAGATCTGCATTAGTGTCCGGTTATCTGTTCGTTTTTATAGTCGGAGTAACTAACCGAACGATGCCAGTGACTAGTAAAACAGCTAACGAGTCTAACTCAACCGTGGAAGTGGAAGTAATATAAATATTTTAAATATCCTGCTCATGGAAATCATTACTTTACTATACTGTTTGATGCATGCATTTCCTGCAGAATAAGAAACATAAAATGACTCGACATCTACTTATTTATTTATTGACTAGCGGTTCCGCCCGGTTTCACCCGGGTGCAAAAGAACGAATGGAGAAAGGAAGGACATGAGTACGCACATTCATCTTAGTATTGACACTTTTTTTTAAATCAATAATAATTATTGATTTAAAAGAAATTTATTACTTAAAAAATATTGATTATATTTTATTTATTACAGTAATTATCAACATTATTCTATTATTCCCAACACTAAAAATAGTTAAAGGTTATTTCGAAGTGAAAATTGCACAAAAACTGTTAGATACACGTGTACACAGTTAAAAAAAATGTCGTTTCAATCGATCAATTATTTTTCGAGTAGGAAGATTCCTAAAGCTTTTTATATGGGGAAATATGTGTGATAACAATTTAAGGTCATGGTCAAATCATATTTTCTGACAAAGCTTTCTGCAACCTACCATTAGTTATGTGTCCGTGGACAGTCGATCGGCCAACGAAATAATTGCCCAATTAAAAATTGCCTGTCAGAGTCAGTCTTAAATCGTACGATATTAAAATAATGTTTTTTGATAATCGATTCCACAACAATTTTATATAAAACTTTAATTGAAAAAACTTGTTTGTTGTTTTAATAAATTGATGATAATTATATAGGTATCGACTTTTTCGTGAATGTTTTCTAAACAAAAAAAAAAAAGCTTTTAAAAATCGTTTTGCTTGTTTTTGTCATAGACGTGCACATATTAGTTTATCTAGGTCAATACGTTTGCTTACCTTAATTGGTATGAAATAAGTAAAATTTATTTTCATGAAATTAGACTGCTATAAGTATATTAACGAAATACAAAGTTTATAGATTTTTTAAAGTTTTTTGACGTGATAACGTCTTATAAATTGATGAAACACCAGCTGCACGCACGAAAAAGTGTAACGTTCCTAACGTTCCGCCTGACCCTGTGCGTGCAAGCGAGAGCGCAGTATGCTTCGGCCCAAGTTTGACAGCTACTAAAATTTAGGTTATGTATTATGGAATACGTTATCACGTAAAACTATCGTCCGTAAACCGACTTTACAGACAACCAATTTTTTTTCTGATTCACCAAGTCAAGTAGCTTGACGTTTTTACTAATTATTTGACTTGGCTTGGAAATCAAGCTTTTTTTAGAATGATTATCGACATAATTCTGTAAATAAAAAGTGAACTGAAATTAATTACATTTTTATGGACTTCCTAATACTTGAGCCGTCACTAAAATTCAATCCTCTACCACTTATGTATTTTCCGATCAGCCGTACTGGGATCAAAGTTATTGATTGAAGGGTTGATAATACCTAAATAAAAAAATAACACCGCACGAATACCTCTGTTATTCTATAAGAAAGTCCGCTGCAGCATCATATGTCTATCATTCATAGATAATCTATAAATCCGGGCGAAGCCGGACTGGAAATCTAGTACAATATAAGGTATTGTTGCGTGCTCCCTGTTGGGACGATAATGTGTTCCATAGAATGTTCCAGACTACGACAACAACAACAATGGAAAGCAGGTAAAAACCCGACCTTCATAGAATTGCCTGGAGAAGGCAATGTATGTAAAGAAAGGTTGAGATGCTGCTAGAACATTCGACAGGCGGGGGACGAAGCTATAAAATGCGAGCGGAGTGGTTGGCAAGTCAGTCAGTCAGTTGGTTAGCTGCAGCGCGTACGTACAGTGAATGACAGACAACTGTGAAATAAATTGTTCAGTCGGTACAGCAAGGCCGAAGTAACTGCTAAGATAGAAGATAAATGAGCTGTGTAAACCATTGAGTGCAATTATACAAATCTGGTTTTACATAAATAGCTTCTGTGTTGTAAATAATCGTGTGTATATAGTTAATAGACAAGTGTGCTAATAAACTTTAGTGTGTTCCTGTATTGTAAATATTTTGTGTACATAATTAGTGACTTTGTATTCTTCTCTTACTTAGTCTTCTATTTTATTATTTAGAACTGTCGTTATTTTATTTCTGTTAACGTTATTATTACTGTTTATTAAAGAAGTACGCTTTCGTTGTGTGTTTAACTGTTTTGTTAAACATTTATTACTGTAAATAAATAATTCCCATCACGAACTAGAACAGTTTTGTTACACTATGTTCCAAGCAGCCTGAGAACGGACGCAGAACCATCTCAGTCTTGCGCAGTAGCTAAAACGAAACGTATCGGTTTTTGAGCTACTGAGCAAGACGGTGACGGTAATTCTGTGTCCGTTCTCTGAGTGCTTGGAACATACTTATAATATTCGGTTATTTTTATTCATACTTACTGGATGACGGTTCGGTCTGATCAAAATATGTTTCAAATAATTAGTAGTCCGATGGACGGATCGAGACGAAATCTCAGTACGAACTCTGCGTATGAATATTTCCTTTTAAACCGATTAAAGAATATTTGATTGGAGCTGACCGAACTGAAATTGATCGTGTCTATAGTGTGAATCAGGCTTAGCGACCTTTAGGCAGTGAAAAAAGGAAGAGGTTAGAAATGATTTTGTAACATATTGATTAATATCATAGTAACAGTGATGCATGACCTGACCACAGTCTTCGTCTGAGAACTGGAAAGTAGTTTGTTTGTCTATCTTTCTATCTATAGTTCCTTCTAGTTTCTACCGGGCTGCTGCGTTGGGTGAAAACGTATTAGTAAAATTACTTTTAAAATTTATAGTGCTTTCATCTACTATTCAGCATTGCTTTGATAAATGGTATGACGGTTTTCATTTTATTTTTCTTTTTGATCAATTTCTTTTCATCCTAGCTATGCATTTTCTGTTCAATTGAACATTTGAATATACTTCATATCATTTTTCAAATATTTTTCAGACTGATTCGTTATATAATATTTTGAACAAGAATGTACCGAATTAATAACAAAATAACTCGTCATGTTTACGTTATAAAAAAATAAATATGCATAACTACTCAATTTTGTCCAGACGGAATCACCGCTGTCGTTTGAAAATATTGTTCGGGATAAAACGCTCATAATAAAAGTGCATGTTGCCCCAGCCGGTCACGGGTGCGGTAGTGTTTAAATCAATATTGAGCAGCATGCATTTTTTTATATTCCTTATGCCTATTTACTAATCTTGGAGCAAATTTATTCGTTACAATAAAATTTACTATCAATTCACCAGGCAAATTATCAGGTAGAGAAGTTAGTTAAAGAATAAATATACACTGCATTATACTCCTTGCTTTGACGTTCGTCCAAAAATCCGACCGATGGTGTTAGTGTAAACGTCAAAAAAAGTTTCACAAAATAAAACTTCCGCTAACTTTAATGTTTTACAACTATACACTTCACAAAAGGTTAATAAACAACACATAAATAAATTCACAAGAGCAAGCTGTAGATATAATACTCCACGTTTATAGGTTAGGTATTATGATCTATGTGGCGGCCATTATTATTTTATCAGGCGAATAAATATTTATACCCCGGAAGTAAGACAGAATAGATTTATACCTGCAGGAAGCATAATTATGGTTGGTAAATTGAATTATCGCTATTTATTCGGAGAAACAGTTACCTGAAGAACAAATGAACCGAATAAATTACTACTTACGTTCGGTGAATATGGCCTAGTCCATTTTTTTTTATTGTAAAGTCCATAGTTTTCGAGAAATTTTGAAAATGCATGAATTCGACTATCTTCAAGTATATGAAAATATCTACGTTAAAAAAATTATATTTTTATTTCACTACTCTCTTTTACGTCTTCTTTCTACAATTATGAACAATCTGTGCAGGAGCAATTTCATTATTTTTCATTCTTAATCCTTGTTTTTGAATTCGAAGAGATGCTATGCTATACGTAAGTGCGAGAGAGACAAGAGTTAAAAATGAAAAATAATGAAATTGCTTTTGCAACAAAAAGCAATCGAACATTTTTTGTTGTAACTGGACTTAAATAATATAAAGAAAGTGTTTCATTTTGCAGGGAACACTAAAAACACTTTGAAATAAAAGAATGAATGTTGCTCAATTGTTTAAACAATGTCGACTACCGAATTATGACTAATTTATCCTGAACACGATTCTGTAAAAAAATAATTGAATGCGAATAATTTTTCGAACAACGGCGGTGATTCCGCATGGATTATAAAGTAGTTTTTTTTTTTTTTATTTTTTATGCTTGTCTAAATGCCTACATAGACAAAAGCTTTGTTACCATCTGTGCATAAAAATGCTGTCCATTTATGTTATTTTAATTTTCGAACGAGTAGCAGATGTTTTAATAGCAAATAAAAATAGCACATTAACATTATATCATATTACACATATAAAAACCAATTCCACCTTTTTTAAAATTCATTTCATTAGAATACTATTAAGTACGTACATCGATTTAATCAGGTGGCCTTAAAATAGTCTTTAGTAGATTTTTGACGCTATTCTTTTTGTTAAAATTAACAGAGATGTTCAATTTTTATGTCACTTTAATTCATGCGATATAAAATTTGTTAGAAATCGACAAAAAATTAACAGAACTGTAAATTTTTACATTGATCTTATACAGAGCTGTAGAATTGGATAGGAAAACACATTTTTTTCAGTGTCTATAAACAAATTTTAAATAACTTGTGTATAATATACAGTTCAATTTTTATACAAATGATAGACTTTGAATTTAGAGCGTACAATAAACACAATACATTTAAATCATATTTGATAGCACGTTCACGAAAATATCGGAAATGTGTAGATGTCTACTTGAATGAAAGCTGAGAAGGTACTAATTTTGATATCCCATTTCATAGCGCACGGAGTGTGCCTGCCAAGTTCTCGCAAAGCACTGTGCGATTTTCAATTCGAGCCCTTTTCGACTTCACTCTATCTCCAAAGCTAATTACGTTACAGAATTGAATTTTCTCTGAAGGGTTAAGGTTACTATTTAAAAAAGCAGTATTCCAAATTCAATTTTGGACATTAACTGACTGACTGACTCATTTACAGATCATTATAAAACAGGTTACTTTTGCTGTTTCTGCGTTCTTCAACAAGTAAAATTTTCAAACCTGAAATCCTATGGTTGAAGGCTTGGGGGGTTGAATCTAGGTAATGGAGGTATGGGTTGAAGGTTAAGGGTTGGATTTAGAGGTTGACGACTGGGCTAGGCGGCTCGCAATCGCTTGCTAACAGAGTCACAAGTGACATCAGTGGTTGGGGTAAAGACATGGAGTTTCCAGCTCGAAAATTTTGCTGGGAGTTGGACACTGCAGATTACAGAAAATAACTTATTTTATAATTTACAAGCATCTAGCCGGGTTTAGGAGGAGCATCAATCCAGAATGCATCAACCGGTTGTCCAAAGGCTACTCGCGTCTAGTCGGTGCTGAGATATTGCGAGCGATATAATGAATTATGGTATATAATAATATAACTGTAATATTGTGTGTTTAGATAATAATATTTAAGTAGATAATAAGTATTGAAATCCCACCTAAAACATAAACGTGCAAAAGAGTAAAGTTCGGTGCAAAGAACAGTGGCTTTGTCGAAAAAAGAAGTGAATTTTAAGAAGGTGCCAAGTTTTTGCATGACAAGTTTTTATAAATGACAGAGCCACTTTGTTTTGTTAATTGAACTTGGCCTTTTCTTTACATTTATGTTTTTGGTGGGATCTTATACTACTTATTCACTATTACCGTCTTTCAACAGTCAATCAATATTGTTGTATTATTTACTTAATGTCGTTTATAATCTGATTCGTTGCTACTAAAAGTTAAATAGTTTTGTCTGTCATGACTGCATTTACAAGAAGGGAGTAGGTGTGGATTACTAAAATATACAAAACCAATTCCGTTCTAGGGTGGTTGTTTAAATGTTTATATGTGTCATATAATACAATAAAATTTCAATAGATGACATAGTACATGTACAACATTTGATTTATTCGACAATCGTCACTTTTTCAATCATAAAAAGGTTAAGAACACCATTTTTACTTCGTGGTTTTTCTTTTGATACAAAAAGTTTAAACACAGAATTAAAATCTCCGATCAGTCGATATTTGACTTTGATAAACACAAAATGTAATTTTTGTGTGATAACTTCATTTTTTCATTTCACATGCTTTCCCACTTTAATGGATATAAAATGTAATTCTTATGTTTCATATTAAATATTAATCTTAATTTACATCATGTAAGTACTTCACATTTCTTGCTTAAGAACTATATCTTTGTAATTTTTTCACTTTCATATGTATCTTCAATCTTGACAATTCTTCATTCTAGTATCTGAAGATGACCTGACCTGGGTCGAAACGATCGTTATACAATTAATTAAATTAATATTTTTTTTTTTTATTTGGTCTACGAATTTCTTTTATAAGAAGGCTATAAGCGATATAATATCACGCTACGACTAATAGGAGTAGAGCATCAATGAACAATGTTGCAAAATGTAACTCAAAATTCGTCCGTCCGACAAAACCTTTTGAACGGTAACTCCGATCATCATGAAATTTGGACACAACATTCATCTCGGAAAACTAACACGAATGTGCGTACTCATGTTCCTCCCTTCCTTATTCGTTCTTTTGCACCCGGGTGAAACCGGGCGGGACCGCTAGTTTTTTAAAAGAATACTCAGTTTGAAAACTATCTTGAGGAATTCTTCAAATTTTGAATTTCCACAACAGGTCATGTAATATTTTTGTAGGACATTATGTGTGTGCCTTTGCAATAATAAAGAGTTTGTACCATGTGCAGTCATGATACCTAAACCCATTTCAATGAATGTAGGAACGAAAAGTTTTGTGGAAACTTACATAAAAATTTTTATTTTATAGTTCATCATGTTATTACTTCCATTTTGTCGTATTATTATAGTAGCACATACACAGGCTGATTTTTAATTTATTCGCATACACTTGAGGAATAAAGTAGAATGGAATATTTACTCTCTGCTTTGTACAAGTACACAAACAATTATTGTGAATATAAAAAGAAATTACAAAAAAAAAACTCTAATATTATAACACAGCGTATAGTCTTTTTTAAAAATATGTAGCGGTACGTATTCTATTTCTAATGGAAATTTACTATAAACTTTAATTATCGAATTTATTGCTCCTCTCTGAACTACAGTCGGACAGGATTGCTGTTATTTCCAGTTCTGTTTATGTCTGGTATTGTGCTTATGGCCAAATGAATAAAAGAATCCGGATTTGTTTAAGTGCACGTCCATAAAATATGGTAGCGTATAACAAATAATGACAAAAATGTAAAAAAAAATGTTTAGAAAACATTTTTTTATTTACCTAAATAATCCAATGAATTTGAAATAAAACTAATAAAACAAGTATGCATCAAGTATTCGCACACCATACACCCTTTTCGCATTACACTCTATAAAATAGCTGCTTTACACATGCATGCAAAGTGATCCATTACACCACTAGTACTGTAAAAGTAATACAAAACTGGTCAGCGAATGGCAGCCCCCGACGGATTTGCTTTGGTTACTTACCTGCGTTAAGTCGGGGGATTTTAGAATTTTATTTAGTTATTTTTCTATTACGACATTTACATTTTTTTCAAAATTTTTAATTTTGTTTAATTTTTCTATGTAGAACAATCATTTGTTTTTGTGTGAATACAGTCTGATGTTGTAGATGACAGGGAGTTTGCAGTATACGACATTAGACTACTTCTGATGTATGGAAACTGTAATTATATAATCACAATCTAAGATCATTGTCAAGTCAAAATTTTTGACAATCCTTTCTGCAACCCAGCATAGGTATACAATCTACTATTGTGCCATCTTAAAAAATTTAAATTTAGATTGGGCGATCGAGGAGGGCAGGAAATTGAATCGCCTTGGTCTATCCATATTCTGGGAAACACTATCCAAATCTCAACTAAAAAAAATCGTTTACTACAATATTTAAAATGGACAGTCGGCATGACGATAATTATTAACGGTAGAACCTAACTTCCGTTTTATGCATGACAATCTCGCGAATTGGTTGACTAACAAGGGAATTGAAATTGCGATGGTCAGCGCAAATCCTGAACTTGATTCCAATAGAGTATCGTTTCTCAACTTTTTTGGTATAGCGGCCCAACAAATAGACAAAAAGTTAAGTGAAAAAATGTTGCGACCCCCTCACTACAATATGTTAATTTGATGCTTATCAAAGTTTTATATCGGCTACTTCTTCCTTATGCGAAAAAAGCTTCTAAGTTCTCACCTGTGGTGGCTTTAAAAACTAAATATAGAAAACGTCTTTTATGACTGGAAAACTTTTAAGTGAAAAACAAAATCAACCGACGCATTAAATTATTATTTCAAACAACTTTCGCTATTACTTTCTTTTATTATATATTATATATTTTTCTAATACTCAAGTAAAAATATTTTATAATTCCGTACATAAGATTGCTTGGATACATTTTTTTATTAAAAAAAAAAAAAATTTAATAACAATTTTTTTATGAAATATTGACAAAAATTATGTAAGTAGCTAAAATTGAAAAAAGCAAAATTATAAACTGAATCATGTTCTTAAAAATAGGAAAAGACCAACAAGAATAGTTACCTCAAAGAGCAAAACATCCGAAAAACTAACAAAAATAAGAACATTAAATAAGGTACCATTTTAATGAAGTACACTTAAAAATGATAAAATGGTTCTAACAGACATCAAGTAGTACAATAGACTGGAAAAAAATACAACTGAATATTATGTAATCATAGACTAAAGAAGGTGTTATTTAAACAAAAAATCAAAAATAGTCGATTCAGCTATTTCAAACAAGCATTACTTAAAACTATAGACACGCGGTAGCGTGTTAAGCCAAGTTCAACAAAGAAGCAGCTGTGTGTTTTATTACACGAACCATTTGGAGTCACACGAAATTTGGTATACCTATATTATAACCCCTTAGATTAACTAGCACCCCAAATTTCATAAATACAGCTCAAACGGTTATTGAGATATTAATGTCTAAAAATCGACATTTTTATCACTGACTGACTGATTCACTGACTCACTGACATATAGATCAAAAACCTAACCAAACTTCCAGATGGCCTAGAAAGTTGAAATTTAGAATCCAGCTAGGTAATTGTGTGTATACAAAGGAAAAAAAATCAGAAAATGGTGAATTTTTAAGATTTGAAATATTTTCGTACTGCCTTTCGAAAAAGAAAACTATACAGGAATAAAGTTATCAGTTTTAAAAATCACTTTTAAATGATAAATAATAATAATTTCTTTACAAAAAATAATGATATCCCATCAAAAAATTCTATATGGCAGCCATTATTATTTTGTCAGGCGAATAAATATTTATACCCTGGAAGTAAGACAGAACAGATTTATACCAGCAGTAAACATAATAATAGTTGGAGAATTGAATTGTCGCTATTTATTCGGAGGAATAGTTACCTGAAGAACAAGTGAACCGAACAAATAAGTACTTAAGTTTGGTGAATATGGGCACAAAAGAAAAAAAAATATTCTAAATATTTAATGTTACTCTGTACAATATATATAATATGCTAGGCTGCGACTTATTTTGAACCATCTATAAAAATAAGTAACTTTGCAATAAGACTATAGGTAGTCAAAAGTACAGAACCGTATTAAGATGTAAAACTTTATTATTTTATCAATTATTCAGCAAGAAGAACACGGTACCTGCGGGAAGCGGCTGTTAAGTGCCAGGCAAATGAACGATAAAGACAGTAAATACGTGGTTGTTTCGCTCATAAAATATACCCACTGAAGTTGTTTTCTTCCTTCGGGTAAAATGAATTATTCTGGTGTTGTTTCCAGATCTTATAAAGAAAACCGAGCATTTCGTCATGCTGATGATTTTTTTAAACCCTATTTCAACAACAAAGCGTCTAAATCGGTTAACCACTTGATAAGTTATGACTAAACAAATATAAAAAATCTAAAAATAAAATAGAGTTTGTATATAAAAAGTATTCTCGAAAACTGCCGGACCGATTTCGAAAATTCTTTTTCTGTTAGAAATCTATATTTTCTAGATGGACATAGATTGTATATTTTTATTCAACTCATGCGCGCTATTCATGTTTTATCATGCCTAAAAACCGAACCCTAAATAGCCATTTACCGACTGGTGACAATTACTTGTCATAACTCAATGAAAATTCCTACTAGCTCGGCCATTGTGGAGTAATGAAAATAAACGTAACTATTTTCTGAGTCGTAACGAAATAGTAGGTAACAACAACTCCATTGTTACCCATTGAGGCTAAAATTGAGAGGCCGAATGTTTTCGACATGGAGTTTATTCATAACCGGCTAACCTCAAACCAAAACATTGAATCGTGCTGTTTGGTGCTGTTAGTATTGACAGTTTTTTTTATAAAGAAATAAATAGATATTTACAACATCTCATTAATAACAATAAATAAAACATGAATAACGCGCAATTGTTGAATAAAATTATGGGCGTAACTTGTAGGCTAAGTCATGACCTGTCAGCGCCATGAATGACTTAGACTACTAGTTACGCCAATAACTATTAAAATTTATTAAAACGTAACTAAAAAATCCCGTAAAAATTGTATCTAAAGGCCGCTGCACACACTGCTTGGATTTGTGCTGGCTGGCAGGTTAGGTACCAGGCTGTAAATGACGTCACTGCAAGCTCGCCTGCTAGATTACAATACAGATTTTAAAATTAGAATAAGGGCTATTTTACTTGCTAGGTCCTCTGCTTGCTCCGAGCAAGAACCAATCAGGAAACAGTATCTTGTTACGTGATCGACCTGAACAAATGCCCACAATCCAACATGGCGTCATTCTCCTCAGAGTCAGACAACAGACATGTTTTGCTCTGGGTTTATATTTGAACTGTCACTGCGCGCGCACCAGATCCATCCACAATACAAGCTTGAAAAGACGTCTCGTGTGAAACGAGCACATAAAAGCAATTAAGAAAACCAGCGCTAAAAAACTATAGTCAAATGTAGCAAGGAATCCTGCGGTAAATCCAGCTTCGTGTGCAGAGGCCTTAACTCTACGTTGTAACGTTACATATAACTCATCATGGCTTGGTTGTGCGTACGCAGTACAGCTGGTATTTGTTTGATAGGAGAGGTGGAGAATGGGTGTATGGAGTATGGAAGAGGACTTCTATAGAGTACCATGTCGCGTCAGCATAGTCAAGCGAAAATGCACGGAATACAGACATACGCAGTAGCGTCAAAATATTTCACTAACTACTGATATTGTTTGCCAATTTGCATTTTGTAGTTTGGAATATTATTATAATTGTAATAACCGTGGATATTGATTAGTGTAAAGGATACTAATTTATATATACAGCATGGATTTTAAAAACCCGTAGAGGAAGGTTTTTCGAAAAAAAAATAGTTTCGAATAAAAGTTGCAGGGAACCAAAGGGGGAGAATATTAGTGTAGTTTTTTTTTCATTTCATGGAGGTGCCTCCAAGATATCAGAGCCACTTTTTTAAATAGGATCACATATTTTTTATCTCGGATTATTGTTCTTTGGGTTAAAGAAAATAGCTTTTGTGCCAAACATTTTTCGATTTGATGCAATCCTGAACCGCTGTTTGGTTCTCAGTTCACACCATATTTCCTGTTTCGGCCTCGAATAGGCTGAGCTATCGCATTTGTTTTGTTTTTTTTTTGTGTGTGTGCACGTGCGTGTGTGCTCAGCATCCTCAGAAACTAGTTGCATCAGATAATAGTTGAGGTTTTCGACTCACACATTCCACTACAATAGAAAACATGTATTGAATTGAGAAAACGAAAAATGTTTGGTACAAAAATCATTTTCTTTGATTCAAAGAATGATAATCCGAGATAAGAAATATGGGTTTCGATTTAAAACAGTGGAGATGACCTTGATATCTCGAAGGCACTTCCACCAAATGAAAAAAAAACTACACCATTCATCTTCACCCTTGATTCCCTGTAATTTTTGTCCAATACAATTTTTTTCGAAAACCCTTCGTCTACGAAATAAAACGGTATTCGGGTTTTAAAAACACACCCTGCATATATATGTCGAATTTTTAACATTTTTTTTAAAAGTCGGCTAAAAAGTGATTGGACTTAACTTTGTAAACACACTCTAACTGGACAGTTACAATGGAGAATTGAGTAATCTAAATAAATCGCAAGAAGAAAAGTAGCAAAACAAAACGAAGTGAAGAACATTTTGACTGAGTAAAACTTTTATATTATATACCCAAAGGGAATCAAATACCACTTCTAGAGCGTTTAAATCGATTGCATCTAATTTTACTTATAAGAGTTTTACTTCAACAAACAATCATACTGCGACTATTACGTTTGTTTCGAAAGAACAGAGGAGCTGCTTTTCTAACCTTAGAAAATTACTGTAACGCAATAATGCAAGAATCTACCAACGGAAACAAATCCAATTTTATTGTATTTACTGTAGTCGACAGAATGTCATTTCTTATAGTTATACACATGTAAATGTACATTTCAGATGTTGCAAAAATTACCGTTGCATCACTTTACTGGGTGAATTTGTCTATCCTACATAGTGTTTAGGATTGGCCATATGGTTAAAATTAAGTTAATTAATTAAAGTTTTGTTTTGCACTCACTCAACTATTTCGTCATGTCACTTGACTACTTCATAATACTACCGAACTATTTTATAATGTCACCTCGTTGGTAAAATTTTCTAGGGACAAAATTAGGGTGGTGAATTCCTCTCGTTCTGTAATGGGTCACGTGCGGTCATGATAGTAATTACTAATTAGTAGGTCATAGTGAAAGTATTGCATTGCATTCGTTGTTTGTCATAAAATGAGGGGCTAGAGACTTTACTGTCCGGAGGGCGTTTATAGTGATGATATATCAGCGTATGAATAATAGGTGCTGTGGTCTACAGCGTCATAGTCTATCAAAAATACTTGCTGACTTGTGTGGCAAAAAGTCGATATATTGTATTGGTTGTGAAATCCACGAGAGGCGAATAAAAAAGCAACAAAATTTCTTATAGTAAATACCCTAAGGTCCATGTCTTATATTGTAGTTCTACATTGAATGATTGAGTACGAACTGATATTTACTGGAAAAATCATTTTAACAGTTGGATATGTCAACTGAAAGGATGAATAAAGACTGTTTATTGCCTTAGAAAAAATAAACTAAGTACACCGGACGTTTTTATCGATACTCGGACGTGTAAGGTGATGACCGGTGGTCAGTTTAGTTTTGTCACATTGGTCATCCGTTCTTATATTATACTGAACGTAAATATTGACTGTAAACATTTATTAAAATGAATACTTCTTATGCGACTTCCGACGCGCTTAATGCAAAGCGTTAAATGATGAACCCTTTTCTGGTGTCCGTAACAATTTACTTTTTCATGTATTTAAGTAACTGCAGTATTTCGAAGTTAATATTTTTGCCTTGACAATTTTTTATATTTTTTGTACGCTTTTTATTTATCCTACAAGAAGGCTATAAGCTATATAATATCACGCTACGACTAATAGGAGTGGAGCATCAATGAAAAATGTTGCAAAATGTAACTCAAAATTCGTCCGTCCGACAAAAACTTTTGAACGGTAACTCCGATCATCATGAAATTTGGACACAGCATTCATCTCGGTAAACTAAGATGAATGTGCGTACTCATGTCTCTGCCCCCCATTTCTACTTTTGCACCTGGGTGAAACCGGGCGGGACCACTAGTATGATATATATATCTATATAGAATACATTAAAAAAAAATTTAAACCTAACAATTCTTCACATGTTTTAAATTCAACAGCGCGTAAAGGTTACACTCCACTTTTTTGTCAATAACTAATTGCGTTTCAATGTAATTGAACTAAATACTAAGTTGTAGAATGTAAAAATTAAAAGGCAAAACGTGCTTTCTTAAAAAGAAAAATAAAACATTACGAGATACAATGTTGATAAAAAGATTACCTAATATTTTTCTCATGTAATGATCCTAAACTGTGAAGATATACCTACTTTCTTCTTTTTGTTTAGGTACCTACACACCAGTCGTATGTATACATATAAAACTGAGTAAAAAATTGCAGGTATACGTCTTGTTTATTTCACTGTTCTGAAATTTAAGAGAGTGTACCAATAAATAATTCTTAATTTTTATCTTATACTTTTTGATGTATTAAATCCATATATTTAATAATTTACTATATGAATCAATGTCTATCTACTCAATGTACGGTGAGCGAGGGCAACAAAGCGTATCGAAAATATATCTGCGTCTCTTTCTTCGATGTAATTCCCTGATTTCTCCGATGATAGGATTGGTTGATGTACCTACTTGCATTCAATCTGAATAAAGTATCTCTGTTTTAAAAACTTTGTTTTTTTCTATGACGTTAACATGGGCGTATCTACCCAGCTTTTGGGCCAGGAGGGAGCAAATTAGAACTTTCTTAAGCCGGGTCCCCTGTGCTTGTTTTGCCCTCCTAGATACGCCAGTGCTTACGGCGTTAAAAAAATATTTTAGCACCCGAATGGTTCGATTGCGATTTTATTCCTATGCTCAGTATAGAATAAAAGTATATGATTAAATCTGACCTAATAATTTTTAAGCAACGGACATTCTTATATCAAGAAGAATATATGTGAATATCTAACAGTTCCGATTTTCCATAATCTCAACTATTCCTAGACATAGTGTGTTATAGTCCCATAGTTTGTACAATAAGGCACGGTTAGTTAACTGCATTATTCTATAGCGAAGTTTCGCATATACAGATTAATAATAAATAATGCAATAAATAATTAATTATGTACCTAGAACTGTTACCTAGCAACAGAACCTCTTGAGATTTTAATATAATATCAGCACATAGGTATTACTGGATTAAGTATTAATTTGTTATATTAATTTGACCTTAATTACGTATAAATCAATAATGACTTTTCAGGGGTCCACACTTCTACAATTCTCGGATAAAAATATTGGACACATAATATGTAGTGATCTTCAATAAATAAAATTATCGACCAATTTTTTATTTATTAAAGAGTTCTAATGAGACGTTAATCAAAGATTTGAACATATGTAGTGAATTATCTAATTTTGTCAATTTATCTCGAAGTGCTTTAGTGGATCCTTTTTAATAGTTTTTGTTCTGGCTTTTTCAGTTAAATTATTGGCGACACAACATTGTTGCTGTTGTAAATATTCACTTGGTGGTAAATAAATATTTTGACTGATCTTTATCCATATTAACGTTTCACGTCTAAGGGGTCATTCAAGTATTATGCAAGCAGAATTTTAGTAATTTTTATCCCCCCGTCCTGCTTGTCAGCAAAAGTAAGCAAGGCTCTTACTTCCCCCCTTCTATGCTTGTAAACATTAGTATATATTTTTTTAAATCTGTTCAAGTTTTTTTATTGTTATTCGTGAGCAGCAGTTTTCAAATTTAGAAAATTTATAGACTATAAAGGAATCTAATGCACATTAAATATTTATTCAAGCAAATTATTATAAACATCGTATTTAAATATCTATTATATTCTTAACATAACCATAAAATATTTTATTAACCGACTTTAAAAAAAGAAAAAAATATTGAAAAATATTTCGATCTTTAATTAAATAGAATAAGAATAATTAAAACTGACTCACAAATACTTGAGATATGAGCTAACGTATATAAAAACTTTTTTTTTTTTGAAATCATTTAAAAACGACTTAACTGATTTTAAGAGAAACTATATGAGACCAATCCGTAAACATTTTGAACAAAATGGCGTCGAATATTTTTAAGTCGGTTCACAACTGGCGGAGATATTGCCAAGTATACACAAAGAAAATATGTGCAGAATTTTATAATCCTCTTTTTTTCAAGTCAGTAAAAAACTGAAAACGATCATTTTGAACTAAAATAATCAGAGCTTTGGAATCTTCTGGCCGGTAGTGTAACTTTATTCAAGGTTTTGGAAGCTCACATATTTTTATTTAACACTCACACATATACACGCGTAGGTATATATACATTTATGTGCTTTTTGTATGTGTCTGTGTCTGTATGCACATCTCTATATGAATGTAATTTGTACTGTGGTCCTGTGTTGGATCCTTCCGGCTTCTGCGTGCCTGTCGTATCATAGTTATATACATATATTTGTGGTTACAAGGGACAATGGCTTATGACGTATTCTTGGCAAAATAAATAAACCACGATTCATTTGGTGCTTAGTTGAATTGTCAATTTCGAATAGATGTTATCTTCTCAAATCCAAATTTTACAAAGAACGAAAAAAAATCGTTTCTCTTTCTAATAATTAATTGAATAAGTGCTAGTATACTTTCTGGAGACACGTTTTTCCACCATCAATACCATTGCTTCCACCATATTTGTATTATTTTCAATTTTTGATATATATGTACTAGCCGTTACCCGCTACTTTACAAGCGATTGAGACGAAACACGGATGCATTTCCATTATTTGGCACAGTTACTCCTTTCTCGACACCCACTAAGAACGCATTTTATGCAAATCCTATTCAAAACCGATTTTTCATCTTCTCTCTCTCTCTCTCTGTCACACACACTCTCTACCTTACTCTCTCCCTCCTTTTTCTTGAAATACTATATTGATTTTCCTATCTACGCAACCATCCACACCTAACCCATAGTATATGTAAAATGATCTATTCTCGTAGCTAATGATGCGCATAATCCAGCAGGATAAGAAAATGAAGATAATTGGATTTGGAAAAAAAGGGGCATGGCTGACGATTCAATTGTTGATTATAATTGTTGTCTATTTTTAGTTACATTTTTTCGACAAACTAAAAATTTTTTACTTGTGATACGGCCGTTGGTTTTGCTGACTTTTGATTTTTGTGTTTTTAATATGGCGTCTGGTGGCATATACTCTGTGTCATTCGTGAGATTATGACGAAGCTTTTGTGAAAATTTATTCAGCCGTTTGAAACCTACAGTGTCACAAACATACCTAAAAAGAAGAAACACATTATCCTCGATAGTTGGCTAAAAATTGATATAAGCCATTTTATTTTGAGCTCATACATATAATACACATTGCCGCATCTCTGCTGGTAAATTACTGTTGGAGACTTCACTCATGGTCAACACTCAACAGAACCTACCTACGTTTAATAAGAATAACGGGTGTTCACTACACAAGATCATAGATAATTTCTTACAACCGTATTTAACCCTTATTAGTTGCGTGAGTTATCTTAGGATCTCCATTTTGCTTGAAGTTAAAGATACAGTACTGCTTATCCACTTCTAGTTTATCTACAGTATGTAAACACGTAAGGTGCACATAGGGAAATTAACATTGGGAAAAAGGACTGGATCAGAGTGAGCCTTGAAATCTTGTTTTTCAATTTGACAGATAAAATTCTTATGCAAAATGAATGTGTATACTATCGAAGAAAATATTCAAATGATTACACCATAATCGGACTATTTTTATTAATGGGACATTAAATTCCCAAAGATATTTAAATATGGTGCGAGATCAAATATCTCCGCCTATTTGTGTTGAACCTAAAGACATTTGGGTCACTGATTTACCAACGCGCATACGTCATACCAGTCAGACAATTTTTGAATGAAATGTTTCCAAACAGATGGAGTTGTTTTTTTGTTTTATTTTTGTACAAAAAAATTAAAATAAAGATTTATAAGAGCTTTTCATTATTAAAAAAACCAAGTAAAATATAAATAAATCAAAATAAAATAGAAATCCTCAAGATTACTACGATAATTCAATAGAAATAACAATTAATGCAGTCATGGCTAACTCTGATCCAAGTATTTTTTCCCAATGCTAATTTTCCTATGTGCCCCTTACGTGTTTACATACTGTATACTAATATATAAAGTTGAAGAGTTTGTTTGTTTGTTTGAACGCGCTAATCTCAGGAACTACTGGTTCAAATTGAAAAAAATTTTTTTTGTTGAATAGCCCATTTATCGAGGAAGGATATAGGCTATATAAAATCAGGCTACGACCATTAGGAGCGGAGCATTAATGAACAATGTTGCAAAATGTATCTCAAAAATAAGCTTCTATTCAGGTGAAATAAATATAAATATACTCATATTAGCGCTGTTAGAATACAACGCCGGCTAGCTCAATCGGTAGAGCACACGACTGTCAATATCAGGGTCGTGGGTTCGAGCCCTACGTTGGGCGAATATATTTTTATTTTTTTTTATTTTCTCCATTGCGTTCATCTAAGGCTTACATTTAAATTTATTTTCTGTTCTAATTTTAAAATCTACTTGTTAGCTAGCAGGCGAGCCTGCAGTGACGTCATTTCCAGCCTGATACCTAACCTGCCGGCCAGCAGAAATCCAAGCAGTGTTTCCAAGCCTCGTTGGCAGCGGCCTTTATAGTTACTGATTTAAATTCTTATAACCGTAACGTAACTTACCTGTACTTAACAACGGTTTGCTTCTATGGGACATAGTAGATACAGATTGACTGAGAAAAACTCTCAAATAAATTGTTTTATATTCTATTTGTAATGTATAATCTAAACATGAAAAAAATGTGGGACTATCCCATTGTTCTTAATCGTAAATGTATGTCTGTGCATAATATGATAAGTTCGAGCCACGTATGATTGAACGAGTCCTAAACTAACATCCTTGAAAACGTACCATTCGTATGATAGCTAGCTTACCTACTTCTGGTTGGTCGACTAACTCATTAGTACAATACCGGCTGCCTACGCAATGTTAACATCCATGTAAATTTGCTTACATTTCTGTGGATTTGGCTCCAGGAGGGTTTCACAGCAGTGGGCAGAAAAGATTGATGGTAAAAATCTTAACGTCTTACGAATTTTCGATCAAAATGGTTTGTATCATAGATTGCATTTTTATGTACGATATTTCAACGCTAGATGTCTAACGTTGTATAAATAAAAGTTTTCGTCTTACGCATATCTGACGATCTGACGCGAGGTTAACATTTTTTACCCATTACAAAAAAAGTGTACAACGCGAGTTTTCCTGACGCGAGTTTAACATTTTTTACCCATTACAAAAAAAGTGTACAACGCCCCTAAAGAAGTTTTCATTTCAAAAATTGTGAATCGTGTAACTTCTTATGCAATAGTAATAAGTAAAGAGTACTGGCAGCTCGGTCCGGCTTCGCCCGAATTTGTAGATTGCCATCGTTTTTTCGTTGACTTACGTTGCAAAACTGGTCTCCACAAAAAGCGCTTTTATTTTAACGCGATAATATATAGCCTATGTCCATCCTGAAGGTCTATTCTAAATGTATGTGAAAACAGTTTTGAAATCAGATGAGTGGTTTCGGAGATTACTTTCTACATTCAAACTTGTAAGCTGTACCGCTTTATAATGTTAGTATAGATTAGAAAACAAAACTTCTTTAAGACAAATTTTTGTACTAAAAAGGAAAAAATAATTTTTAGTAATTTACGTTCATAATTATAAAAACATGGGCCGTGAGTCGTGACTAATGAACTGACATTGAGCTTACAACTCACGCTTTTATAATTAAGTACTGAAATTAAAGAAAAGTATGTTTTCTTTTTTCGTACAAAAGTCTTTTTCTCATAATGGAAGAAAAAGGTAATCCGCCATCTTAGAGTGTTAGTATCGTATTCTACTCGTCAAACCATTTGATACCCATGTCAAAGGAGTTGTGAAAAAACAGATAATCCGTTATCTTGGCGCGTCCGCCATTTTGGATTTAGAACGATAAATAATAGATATATAAATTGCATTGTCACCGGACATATACACACGCTTGCAGGATTTCTAAGCTATTGCTTAATTAGAACAAGTCGAAATTTTTATTGCAAGATTTGACCCAAACACACTGACAAACATGTGATGTTAATAAAAGCTTGAAACAATGGCAAATACTGTCTGAGTATTGATGATATGATAATGATGATAATGATATATATTTAGTCAATTATTACAAATCGTTTGTGTTATTATTATTCCATTAATTTTAAACTATAAGTATCGAAATTATTTATTTATACTAATTAAACTGGTAGTTGATTCTTGAATATTGGGAATTGAGATTAACTTATTTAATTGCATATACGTTTCATTTCGAACGGCCCGAACTCGAATAAGAAATTATACATGAAAATACAAAAAAAATGTAGTTTTAAGGGGTCGGCAATCTATGGCTCGCGAGCCGCATGCGGCTCTTTTAATGTTAAGTTGCGGCTCTCCAGTTCCATATGCAAAAAATAATTGTTTTATTATATAAACTCTTAAAAATCGTCCAATCGATCAATGATTGAGTACCGATGTCTATCTCTCAGCCATTTACACTCGCGTCTCACCCGCACCGCCCCCGTCGCGACGTGTCGTCCTCGGATATATATATTATACCTATGTAAGCAAATACTATAATACTGAAACGAAAATGTTTAGTGGCTCTTTAAAAACTGGATTTGGTAAATTGTAACTTTTGGCTGTTCCGTCTCAAAAGGTTGCCGACCCCTAGTACTATCTGATTTTGTCATCAGAAATATAGGGTAATGGTATCAGTTCCCGACTACCCATCTACAGTCGACCAGTTTGATATTTATATCTTATTATTTTAAGTCCTAGTTTTGTAATTTATCCAGAATTAAAAAAAGTTATTTCTAAGCAAGTTACACGTCAAGTAGCTAACTTGTTAATCAATATTTTATAATTTTCTCTTCGCAACAGTAAAGTATATTATCGATAAAAAACTATGTCGGTTTTTTTAAAGTGTAAGTTCATTTGCGAGTACAGGCCGTGTAGCGCGTTAAATATAGTGTAACCATGGTAGCGAAAAACAAATCAAATCTAATTAAATAAAACCGCAATTAAATATTAACGAATTATAACGAAGTTAGTTCCATTAGAATCGTTAATCAGTTTTTTGCAGGTTAATTAATCTGTACAGTATACTAGGTACTATATAACCATTGAGGGTTGCACATAGTTACAGTTTCTCGAATTTATTTAATTTTGGTACCGAGCGGGGTGGCGTAGTGGTGAGGACACTAGATTCGCATTCGGGAGGGTCCAGGTTCGAATTCCGGCGGGGGCAGACGTGGCTGCGATTTTTTCCTGCTGCCTCTCGCCGAGAAACGGTAATTCCTGTACCGGCCATCTGGTTGAGGCTTTCTATTAAAAAAATATGTACGTCACTCAAAGCTATTGGTCGCTTTTACCGGAGTCGTACTAAACGAATATACTTTCGAAGTATGTTTTATGAAAACTAAACTTGAGATTGCATTTACGTCGTTAAAACGGCTGGCCGTTATAAACGAAGTCGTTCTAAACGGATTCTACTGTAGTTAGATTGTGCGGTTACTATTTTTGACGTTATAGGACAGACTGTATAAGTAGGTTCTCGTACATATGCACTTTATATACATCTCGTCGTATTTACTAGTGTATGTTAGCAGCTCGCACCGGCTATCCGGATTCTGTAATTATTAATCACTTTACTTTTTGTGATAACATCTAAGTAGTACTCAGATGATTGTTTGCGGTTCTCTGTTAGATTTATCACACCGGCAAAAGTGATAAATTCAACTTGAAGCGAATGTGAATGATACCGGAATGGCTTTGCACACACCCAAACAATTCCATCCGAACGGAGATTATTCTAGGAGTATAATTACGTGTTGGGGAGACACTTTTCACTATACAGAATATTTTATGTTAATAAAGATGCTTGTTTTTATGACACTCTGTACAAACATTTTATTTGATACTAATTGAGAATTGGAAACACTTAACACAAATAATTGGTAATGTGTTGTTAATGAATGAACTGAAATTTAATCAGAGCAAAACAAATTATCAAGTTTGGCAAATATTTTAGTAAATATTTAGATTTTTCGAAATATATTAATATTTTAAATTGCGTTAAATTCCTTGGTATTAAAATAGATTGAAAATCACAAATAAAATACATTGTTCGAAATATAAGTCGAGCAATATACGTTATTAGACATCTTAAAAATGTTTGCTCTGTGAATAGGAGTACCTTATTCACAGTGTCTACTAGGCACACCTTCAATCAATAATTCATTTTGGAATTATGTTTTGGGGAGATTAGGTAGACGTAGAAAAAAAATTGTTAATACAAAAAAGATGTATTCGAATTATGGCGGGCGTGGCCCCCAGAGAGTCCTGTAGACGTTTATTTCTTCAATTTAATATCCGTACCTTCGGTAACTATTTTATACATATTAGAATGTGCCTCTTTTGTGAAAAACAATCCTGAGTTATTTTTAAACTCTGTAAATCACGAGTAGAAATTAGAAATAATGATATTAGATTGGCAAGCTCAGAAGGGTATCCACAATGCCATGATTAGAATATATAACAAAATACTAAGTGAAATAAAAAATATCAATTGCAAGAGCTTTTCAAAACAAAATTTAGAAAGCATTTAAAATGTAAATTTATAAATAATAATAATTGACGTAATACTTTTGACACTATTATGTACACTGTACAGATAATATGTACGTTGTAAATAAAGATATTTATTTATTTATTTTTAGTGTGTATATATAGAGATATTTGGGATTGAAATTGATGTTTTCTGACTATTTGTTCGAGCAACCAAATTTTTTAACATGTAGGAAAAGTGAGAGATTTTTTTGTGTTTATTTGTATTTGTTTACGCGTATTTGAAGGGTTTTTTCTGTACTAAAATTGCGCGGTGACAGAGGTAAATATACATACGAAAAGCAATTTTAATTTAAAGGGAAAGCAATTTAAATTTATATAAATATTAATTACATTTTTTCAATATTGATTGCTAGTACTTTCATTTATTAAACATCAAAGTTATAATGTAAAGAGTGGTTTGTTGATTATAAATACAGTCGAGATTCTTTCTATGCCGACTTTTCAATGCGGTTTTGAAGTTATGTGGTCGGGATTTCCCCGGTATACATGCAGTGTGTGAACGATAGAAGGGAACATATAGAAAATACAATATGATTTTTTCAGTGATATCTTTGACTATTACTACATATTAATTATTATTAACTGTCAGTGTGACTTAATTGAAAATATTACATACTAACCAGCACCGGACTTACCTTAGTGCCGCCTTTGGGCACTGTAAAAAATGCCGCCCCATCACCGAAATTTTACAAAAAATGAATAAAGTTGATATATACAATTTTTATATAAATAAAATGACTCATTCATAGCAGAAGATTTATTTTAAATAGGTTAATTACATAAAAAAAATATTTTGTACTAAGGATTATGATTCCTCATAAATTGCAATATAATGTTCATATTTTCAGAGGTATAAACGCGTTTAACTTTTTGATTTGAAAATTGGTCAATTAAATCTTCTCAATCTAAGCGTTGAAGTACATCTGATTCGAGGCTATTCTATGCATCGAATGTACTTCAACGCTAAGAGTGCAAAGATTTAATTGACCAATTTGCATATAATTTATAATTTTGAACATACTCATAATGAAAAAATTATTTTATTTATTATAATTTGTACTACATGTTTCCGACACGATTACACTATTCAAATCATTTTAGATAACGCGGAGAATATTTTTTTCTCACCCTTCGAATTTTGCCGTCCCTGATAATTTGCCGCCCTGGGCACTAGCTCCAGATTTCCGCTAGTGTAAAGTCAGCGCTGACACTAGCCATAACGCAACTTTAATATAATTGAAAATAAATTATTCATGAAAAATACAAATTAAAGTCAATAATACAAAACCACTATTTATCTGTTTATAGTGAGAAAATTGTACACAAGCGTGAATGAAAGAGAGACACTGTAAAACCTTTTTCAGTGCCGTTTTTTTCGTCCACTGTCATTCGTCGAAAATAAATTAACCCTTTTCCTGCAATGTTTCACATCAAAATTCCGTTGGGACGTAGAGAAATAGAAGTACATACAAAATTGATTTTTTGTTGGCATAATAATATGCTAGGTTTGCATCGGACTATCGACATGTTTGCATCTACCGGCTGTCTAATTATCCATGACCATGAGATAACACGTTAAACCTTTTTATGTTATATTGGGTATGTTCCGAAATATATCCCAGTATACTGGCCAGTGCTGATGACGTCATGAATCCGACTCTATAATTGTACTGGTAGTACAATTATATGTCCCGGAAAATGTCTTGAATTATATCATTATTATTATTATATCATGTGAATATTATACTATTCGATTATATTTTATTTTCGCGTCTCTGCGTACAGCAAGCCAAATGGCAAATAACTAAAAAAAACATTGTGCTAGTCTTCTATGTTAAAATTTAAATTCACGGTAGAGTTTATGAATACTTCAACAAACTGAAATTATATAATAATGTTACAATTTTTTTCTGTTTCAAGATGAAAAAATCGATATATTGTTTTTGACGTAGAATCTGAAAAATCTAGAATTTTTGGGAAATTATAAAATATCCAATAATGAACCACTGTAAGGTCTATTTTTCTTTTGACATATTGTATAAAAGTCAACTCGGTCAAGCAACAAAACTGGGTTATATAGACTTTTTTTCTTTTTAAATTTACATATTATTCTAATCGTGTTCCAAAGCCATGAACGCTCTTTTACTTCGTAGAGTCAGACAATAGCTTTATTAGCTCTTAGCTGTACATAACTGAATGACGTTATAAGAATACCCAGGGGATACTTTTGACAGAATACATGCTTTTATTAGTTTAGTGTCAAGGTATCAAATTAACATTTAATTACTTATTAGTGATCTTTAATCTATTGAATTAAATTCAGAAGATTTCATTATATTTTTATTAATAACAACTGCTCGTTTCCCTTCTAAAATATTAATAACACCTATCTTGTTATTTTTACCATATTGGTTTATAAAAGACTAGCGGCCCGGTCCGACTTCACCAGAATTTGTAAGTTATCATACGACTTACGTTGCAAAATTGGTCTCCACGAAAAACGCTTTTATTTTAACGCAATATACATAGGCCTGATGTTGGTAATGTTATAGTTGTTTTTTTGGTCACAAAAAAAATGACTTTCAGTCAAACTCGAATACAAGAAATGAAAAATACTTCTCAAAAAGTTTTTTGAATTGAACAATGCTAAAAAAATTAAAGATAATACTTGTTATTGTAAGCTGAACGGAATTGCGTTAAGTTGGGAAACATTTTTCTCTTCATTCTTTTTTTGAAGTGAAAACTTCTTTAGCGGCGTTGTACACTTTTTTTGTAATAGGTAAAAAATGTTAAACTCGCGTCAGGACACGTGACCTGATCGAAAATTCGTAAGACGGTTGGAGAGTAGACAGCCGGCGCGGCGTAGGAGAGGAAGTATCCCCCTCTCTCTTTCTACGGCGCGGCGAAAATGTATGCCTGCACCTGTTGTTTCGTTTAGGCGGCGCAGGGCGCTTGCGCGAATGTTCGTGTGTGTTTATGTTTTCACTTCTGCCGGCACTCCCGGAGTGCAACCCGTCTTTTTAATTTTGTTTGCAAAGTTGTGTGTGTGATTCAATTAAATAATACTTACTAAGTAAATTTCACACGGCTTCGGTAAAACTTTCGGTCTGATTTTGGACTGAAGTCAGTCGTTTTTTGGAATTTAAAATATTATGACTTTATAAATATCTGAAGCATTTTTTTTGTGATAGGATTTTTTGTAATTTGATTTAAAAAAAAAATTGAAACCAATTAACAGCTTTATTACTAATGCTAAATAGGTTTCTTTTTCCAAACGACGTGATAATTCTTGTGTATAAATAAGAAAGTAAAGTGAAAAAGAACATTTGAATAAAACGAAAATAACGTAAATGGAAGACATTAAAGTAAGGTGGTGAGAGTGTCGTAGGCTTAAAGTGTGGAAAGATTGTGTAGATTTCAGAAAAGGAGTGTGTTGTGTTGAATAGGGTGATACGTGGAGAAGGAGGTGGTTTCGAAGAGAGATTTCCGTCGTCAGCATGTCTGTTGGCAAGTTAGTCGCACGGTGAACCCCCTGAACGATGGAACTGGGGAATAATGCGCTTGACGTTGGTGAACGTTGCCATATGTCGACCAAGAGATTTCTTTTTTTTTGCGAGCGAAAAAAAAACATTGATTGTCAGCTTGCATTTGAATGATGATGATGATAAGTGTAAATTATAGACGCTTAACAACTGTGCTCATAACTTAAGCAAGAATGTATTAGTTTTTAACCTTTTCATTAATTCCGGAATTCCAGTATTGATTTCTTCAGTTCCGGAAATATACGTTTGAAAATTTTGTCCGAAATTCCTGAATTACAAAATCTAGCAATTTCAATAAGGAAGCTGAATATAATAAAGGCTTCAATGGGCCTATGATAAAAAAAATAATCGAGATGTCATGTCTGGGACACCTTGTAGATTATTACTGATAATATGTGTGTAAAAAAATATAAAAAGAAATGTTGTTAGGTTTGTCAGACCCAGCCCGATATGCAAAGGGTTAACTCTGGAGCCGTTATCGCGCACTCACCTCTACCGAGGAACAGCAATGACCTATTTACATTACATTTGAAAAGTCAACCCTGTCAACGATTTTCTAATCGTGAACAATTTGTCACGCCAGTTGTTCCTTGTATTGTTTCACTTGACGTTGAACAAAACAATATGTTCACTGAATGTGTCTATCTTTCAACCAGAGACGAGAAAACTTTTATCAAATATTTAATACTCTTTCCTTTTGTTTTACTCCTTTACGACTTTCTTATGAGATTTTATTCCTTTTAACCTGAGTTCAATTTATAATGTTTTAATAAGACAAAGAAAATTATGCAAAGGTGCCGAAAAGAACATAAAATGCGTCTTAAGAGAACTTGACATATTAGTGTCCTTTTTCGTGTTTCATTGCTTTGCCGCTCCATTAGTCGACCTGTACTAAAATCATAATAACTCCCTCTATACTATTTCAGAATCATAATAGAGTTACTTTTGGAGGGTAAAGTAAAAAATTTGGTTCTTTCAATTGTCATTTCAATTTGTTTATATTTCTTTGAAATATTAATCCGACGCATGCGCTTTATCGCGTATAATATTAATTAAGGCCTAGCACACATGAAGAGCGTTCAACGCGCGTTGGCCCAACGCGCGTTTACAATTTCTATACAATTGTATATAACTGTTTACATGATAACGCGCGTTATCATGTAAACAGTTATATACAATTGTATAGAAACTGTAAACGCGCGTTGGGCTAACGCGCGTTGAACGCCTCTCATATAAACTAGGCCTTAGAGTACACACAAGATATGATAGTCGAATTTTGTTACATATTTTCACGAGAAACAATCGCTTTTGTTATGAATTTTAAAATAGGGTGGATCCATGAATACCCAAAATGCACTGATGTGGCCAATTCATAAATTCATTCTCTTAGGGGTGGTTTGGGAAGGGTGAAATTCTGACGCTGGTATTTCTTGGTCATTTGGCTCTGACAGAACCTAAGCACGAATTTATTTTTTAACCATTTTTTACCAGTTTTCACATTTTTTATCCAATTTTCAACATTTTGACGTCAAACTGCGAAAAAACGTTCCGACCAAAATTTCTGCCACTATTTTTCCGTCGATGTATCTACACATCAAAAAAAAGTTTTCCATTTTGTTAGATCCGGTTAAGGTTCACTTTTTTTATTCACACAAATGGCCCATGAATTTCTTCTGCCACTATTTTTCCGGGAGAAAGAAAAATATGCTCTAAATTATATACCAGGTGGCAGAGAGTTGGGACGATATGGTTTTTTATTGCGCATCAGCTCCCTAACTACAGTAGGCTGTAAGTATTTGATATATTTTTTAATGTATATGATATCTACTGCATATTTCTTCTTTTACGGAAATAAATATATTGCATTGTATTGACAAAAGGACATAATAAGAAGAACAAAAACGAAATTGTAATAAATCAGTTCGGTTTTGAATTACGAAAGAGATATAAAAATGGATTGCAAATGTCACAACTAGTGCAATCACGCAATTTTAATTCCTGATTACATTCATTTCAGTTCACCTTTGAATAAATATTAAATAATCAATTGGATAAACAAGAGAATACGTATTTTGAATCATTAATAACGTTTATTTCAATTAAAACATTGAAATGGCGCTAAATAATCAGCTAGTGATATTAATGAAAACGCGGTCTTTGATGTTCAAACAGTAAGCATTAAACACATGTTAATTGTATGTAATTCGACAAATCCTATTGCGAAACAGTCTTTACAAGATAAAAAAACTGGATCGCAGTGCAAAACTGTGTCGACAAAATAGTGTATTTGCTGATACACGCGCTGAGGTATTTAAATGTATCTTTTTGTGATTAAAAAAAAAAATATTTTTGCACGAAATAAAGAATTTATCATTTATAATACACTAGCGGCCCGGTCCGGCATCGCTCGAATTTGTAGATTGCCACCGTTGAATAAAGTATACATCGTTGAATAATATTTCATTATTACACCCTGTGCGATAGTATAAAATATACAGTTTAGAGCCATTACGCACTGTCGACTGGTCACAATTTTATTTACTTAATAATTTTTGATAAGTTGTAATCGTCGATGAAGTTATTGATATAGATTTTAAAGACTGTTTATCATAGACGCTTCACGCTCGGCAATCGAGGGCGTCTATCCTACAGTTCCAAATAAACAGTGTCAACATTAGTATGTGTGTGCTAGCTGACAGCACATCTGGTGTTGTGTAGTGATGATGAATTTAAAAAACAAATAAACAATCAGAATTGTTACAGTTTTTATGCACCGATGCTGGGTTGCAGAAAGGATTGTCAAAAATTTGATTTTAATAAATTGATAGTAGTAGTTTCAAGACAAGAGTCAGTAAAGCAGGGTTCGAGTACCAGGTTAGGCGAATGCATATTTGTTTTGTTTTTTATTTTTTATTGTATTTTGAACATTCTTTTTAGTAAGGAAAAAATTGAAAAGGAACTTATAAATATTAATAAAAAAAACTTTTTAAAACAAGTTTCTATTGACATGTACTATGTCTATAACGGAAAAAATATTCATTAATAACTTAGGTTTATATTATTATAAAAGCGCGGGTACTTGACTAATGAATTATCAAAAAGTTTATAACCCACGCTTTTAAATTATGTTGCGAAAATATATTCGTTCCGGAAGTAGTGATCAGGGTGACCGGTAATTGCTCGTATTCGTCTCGGGAGAAGAAACTATGACTTCTTTGGGGGTCGGAAATGCGTCATTTTCGAGAAAATCTACTTCGGTTTTCTTTTTACAAAAATACGAATTTTGGGAGTTATACCTAAATAAAAAAAAATTTCCGTGATCTGATAGCTTACTAATTGGCCAACCTTCCTAAAGCTAAAAACCATGAACTTTACTGTTTTTATGTTGTGTGTTGAAATTTACAATAAATAAAAAAAATAAAAATTCTTCACAGAAATGTAATTATCATAAAAAAATTACGCATTTCTGACCCCCAAGTAATAGGGTTAAATCATTCTAAATTAGTCATAGTTTCTTCTCCCGAGAGGAATACGATCATTTACCGGTCACCCTATATTCTTCAAAAATCATGCAAATCAATAAGACAAGCCCTCAGTGTTCTTGACATTCATCAATCATACCTACCTTTAATTGATCTTATGTTTACGCATATAGCCTTAGTTTCTGAGCGTTTTATATTTAAATTAAAAAAAAAAAAATAAGACAAGTGTTTATAATTAATAGAAAATATGAGTCCGTCAATATTTCGTTTAACGAAAAAGAGCGTATTATGTGGATTTCGCGCCTTGTAATTCTTGAATTATTTTTATTTTCCAATTTTTATTTTATAGTTGACATTAACTATTAAGGGAAATCAACTGACAAGACCAATCGTTTAAAATTTAAATGCATCAAATCATTTGGAGCTAATGCTTGATGCTTACCAACTGGAAGCTAGTCCCTCGTTCCGATCAATTTGTTTACGCCTTGCATCTATTTTCGTTTCATTTTGTTTTTGTATAGGTAGGATTATAGGAACGTTATATATTTTTTCACTCTTCTTTATATTTTTCTTATTATTGTCCTTATTCTTTCTGTTAAATGAAAGAATAGTAGTATTTTTTTTTGCTCCATTTTACGAACTGAAATATGACTGACTTAAGACGGTGTTCTTTTTACCTCCAAGAAAATTGATATCTTTCTTTCTTTCTTTTCTCATTTTCTTTTACTAGAATAAGCTACCAAACTATTTGTTGACAAAACTGTGGAGTGAATTTTGCATGTGAATTGTGGGAACAGTAGGTACTTAAAAACCTAAATGTTTTTTTTTTTTAAATCATAACCTACGTACCTATATATTGTTGACACAAATGTTAATAGCTAGGGATATTCAAAACAAATTACGGATGTTTTAAATATTTAAAAAGAAATTTACAAGCTTTTATTTAGTTTCACCTGTCCCGATGTCTGTCTGTCGGTAATCGAATCTCGCAAGTTAAATTTTACCTACTTCCCGTTATCCGATTGAGCTGAAATTTGGCATACGTATGTAGTTTCTGAGAACAATACAATATTATAACTTACCGTTCCGGCTTTCACCCGGTTGAAAATCGCGCATTTAACTACTTCCCGTTGTCCAATTGAGTTGAAATTTGGCATACGATACTATAATAACTAATTTACCGTTCCGGTATTCGCCTGATTGAAAATCGCACTTTTAACTACTTCTCGTTGTCAGATGGAGTTGAAATTTGGCATACGTATGTAGTTCCGATAACAATACAATATAATAATAACTAACTGACCGATTCGGTTTTCGTCCGGATGCAAATTGCATTTTTAATAAAGCACACTAAATACTTAAAAATAAATAAATATTTTTTTTTAAAAACAAGCTCAGATATTGGTCATTTAGTTGTACGTTACGCATCGACGTAAAAGTGAAGTTTCAAAGAAAGGATTGCATAAAATAATAATTAATTTCTCTCGGTTACATTCACAAACAGAATAAGAAAAGTAGCAAAATGACATGTCGAAAATCAAACATTTTTTGAAGTGAAAACTTCTTTAGCGGCGTTGTACACTTTTTTTGTAATGGGTAAGAAATGTTAAACTCGCGTCAGGTCAGTAAGAACTGGGTGAGACTCTCTAAGTGATAGTAATTGCCAGATACTTTTTATACAACGTTAGACATCTAGCGTTGAAATATAGTACATAAAAATGCAATCTATGATATGTGTTGCCAATAAATAAACAATGCTTCTAAATGCAAAAAATTAAGACGTTAATATTCAAGTTTTCACTTCTGCCGGCACTCCCGGAGTGCAACCCGTCTTTTTTTTTTTTCATAAAAACGCAGTCTGAACAGGGCATGTGCTCACCATCTCTCCGTATAATGTCCAGCGGGACACTTATTGTGCTTACGTAATGCGACTCGTTTCTCGCTATAAAGAACTAACTAAGTAGAGAATATAGCATTAAAGGTTCCAATTTAATTTTCTGAAAAAGCCGTGTTACTACTTAGTTCTCCTATTACAACTAGCCCTTAACTTCCACACATACTCTTCTGAGAATAGTAATGAAATACTGCAGAACTGAGCTTTGTGTCCTTTGAAAAAGTTACTATAAATAACAATATCATCTTTGCATACATCCAGCGCCGGATTTAACTTTTTGGTGCCCTAGGTTCTTATAGTGAGCGGTGTCCTAGTTTATTTCTTTTTGTTGTTCTGATTCATAGCGCAGGATCCCGGCTTTTATTATTGTCTTCTTTTAATATATTTGTTTCAGTTTCTAAAGTTCCACTATTGTTCATAAAGTCCGCTGCACACGAGGCTGGATTTCCCGCTAGGTTCCTTGCTAGTTTTCTAGAGCTGCCTTTCTTAATTGCTTATTCGCTCGCATCACACGAGACGTCTTTACAAGCTTACTCTGCAGGTAGATTTGGTGCGCTCGCAGTCATGTTAGAACGGTAACAAAAGTGCATGTTTATTGTTTCTGAACAGAACACACACTATGACATAGTGTTTGTTTGTGGGCGTTTGTTCAAGTCGCCTACGTGACAAAATATTGCTTCCTGATTGGTTCTTGCTCATATCTAGCGGGGACCTAGCAAGAAAAATAGCCCCTGTTCTAATTTTAAAACCTATCTTATGATCTAGCAGGAGAGCCCGCAGTGACGTCATTTCTAGCTTCGTACTCTGCCTACCGGCCAGCAGAGGTCCGAGCAGTGTTTCTAGCCTCGAGGATATTAATTGATCCAGAAGAAACTTCATCTACATTTTCATAAAGTGATCAGAAAATATGCTATAAGTTCTAGGTGGAAACATATATGTTTTAATCAGAAAAAGTTCTAAATCTAGAAATAAAATACATTAGTTTTGTGGTGGCCCCCTCTTCGATGGTGCCTTATTGTGGTACCTAGTGTGCCTTATTATAAATCCATCATTGCATAACATCGGAATAACAATGGACTCCGCAAACAAAATGCAGGCAAACAGTTTTACAACAATAAACAAACGAAATGCAATATAAAATGGAAAATAATTCTCTATTAGTACTGTAAAATCTTTTGTATTCTTAAGCCTATTGTTGCTTCTAAATGTTTAACTAGACTCTACATTATATATAGAGTATAAACACAAAAAACCTAGAGCAATATACTGACATCCCATAAAATTCTTTGGTCTGAAGCACTGAACAGTTCTTGTTACTATATCATTTCAGAAACACGTTTTGTGTATAAAAAGTTTACATCAAGTAAAAAACTGACTATATAAAAAGTATATAACGTAGCAAACCAAGTATCTAATAAAAGTATATGTCTCAGTGGTTATGTTTACCACTAGCTTAGAGACAAATTGAATTTATTCAACTAATAAAAGTTCAAAAACAATAAAATAAGGACACAATCAGTACCACGGAAGATAAAACATGTGGACACTGGTGAGTATCCACAATTTTAATCTTCCTGAGTTTTAGACCTCATGTGCTTTTTTGAGAATTAAAAACATACTTAAAATATAGTTTTTCTGTTTGGTTTCTAATATATGACAAATTGATAATCGCTTTTCTTTAATCGGTTAAAAATCGGTTCTTATGCTTCCTATAGAGTATAGAGACATTTTTTTTATGTGAACTTTGAAATGGGGACTTTAAAGATTCCTGTTTATACAAAAAAAATCTGTGACATTTTATTCATATTGTACATAGTATATAGCAGTTATAGCCATTTTCACGCGTATAAAAAATTTATTTGTGAGACTGTTATAAAACTAAATACCTACTAATAATTCACATTTAACGCTTAATAAAAATATATAACGAGTTTACTGATAGGGTTTTAAAACAAAAATAAAAATTTAAGGTTCTAAGTATCTACTGGTAGATACTTAAGTATTTCAATTATTTATTTATGTACTTTTATTAAGCATTAAATGATATATTGGTATTTATTTTTATTATTAGACCGATAATCCGATATCGCACTATTTATATCGGCCGATACCGATAATCGGCCAAACGGCCGTTTTTAGCCGATATGATATCGGTATCGGTCGATCCCTAAATATTAGTATAGACCAGGGGCGGGCAAATATTTTGATCGGCGGGCCACATAGCTGATGAAAATTTGACCGCGGGCCGTATGGCTGATGAAAATTTCCCCGCGGGCCAAAAATTTGCAGAGCAAAAGAAAAAAAAGGTCCTCACATTCTATTTCCGCATTTTACTATTTTTCTAAAATTTTCTCTTCGTGGGCCGGACAAAATTGCGCTGCGGGCCGCCATTTGCCCAGGCCTGGTATAGACTAAACATTAAAAACATTAAAAGAAGTGTATTAATTAAAATTCCTTTGTAGACTATAGACGGAATAGGTTTTTTTTTAATGTTTTTTTGCCTAATATTATTTAAAATTATTTATTATTGCCAAATAAAAAAAGAGCGCGGGTATAAATCAAGAACTGGAACAGCCAAGATGTAAAAACCACTGTAAACTTTTATAACAATAGACGATCGACAGTTGTGGTCATATTAAGCGTCTGAATAATAATAATAATACACAAATTTAACAGTTATATGAACTATAATATTATGAAGCACACATTGGTGAAGTAATATTCGAAAAATTTACGGTATGAATTTTTGGATATAGCATAGTTTTGAGCCGAACATGAGCCATATGTGTTTTCAAGTACTCCACGAAATGTTACGTCATTATCAAATGAATAAAAATATTTCCGGAAACTTTAGTGAAGTTTAGTAGACAGGCCTTCTTGTTTTAATTCATAAATGTCAGAATTAAACTGTCAACAACTGTTTTTTTGTATTATCGTAAAAATACACCAAATATATTATTATTATTTATACTGCCTGTATATACGGCTGCTACCTCTCCGGCTTTGACCCGAAATCTTTGGGCTAGACGGAGGATGGAGGAGTCGAAAAGGGCGTGAAATGGTTCGTGTAAATATAGTGCACAGAACTTTGCGAGTACTTGGTTATAATAAGTATATTATGTTTATTTCAAACAGTAAATTTTGATATTTGTTTTGAGGTAATCTGATTCGAGCAGTTCAGCTAATAGTGGTATTACTACGTCATCTCGGTAAAATTTGAATAAGGTGCGAACTAGGCGTTCGTTTGTTTGTCAGACTATGTCACTCTTAACTTTAAATAGCTTTGTGAAACAATGAATTATCTCGAGTTTGTCGGCTTTGTAAAATAATATATTATTTGCTGCAAGTCAATTTTATATATATATAACACGTTACTATATTATGTAAAGTGCAGGTGACTATGTTAGCATGGAACACATTATACAAGGCCCTCAAAATTTACAGAAAACCCGTTTACAATCTTTTTGAACTCACGGTATGTTATAAACCATTAAAATTGATAATTAAACTTTAAGAAGATTAGCATTGCAAAAGATTTTTTCTTTATTGAAACTTTTCATAAAGTTGTTAATCACTTTGAAAGGTTGATTATCTCTGCTTCCACTTTAAAGCCTTGCAAGAATACAAATGATTAACATTCACTTCAGTGATACTTTCAAACTTGAAAAAATATGCGTTAATTTATTTTTACTTCCGTTTTCTTCAAGAAAAGAAATATTAAACGCTTATTACCATATCTACTATACTGTCGTAACTCGTAATCCATAATAGTAGATATCAAGAATAGTTCATTTCAAAATACTCAGGATTGTTTATTATTTTGACCGGCACTAATAAAAAAAATATTTTAAGTCTTTAAGGATCTACGATTACATGTTACTTGTTGATTCGACAATCGCGCGCTCGTGATACATCATTTGTGTATTTCAGCTAAGAGTGTGCGACCTGATGTTGGTAGCTTGATCTGAAGCTAAGGGCCTGACAAAAGACTTTGGGACAAAGTTCAGCTCAAAATATTCACGCCCAGAAAAGAATTATCTCATAAGAAATTTGGTAATATATGATCATATATTATGGATATGTATTTATACATGGAAGACGGTTCCTTAGTTGATTTGAAGAAAAAAAAAAAGTTCCTATGGATGGGGGTACCACAACGCTCTGTTACGAAGTTGTAGCTCTCTGAAAATTTTGATTCGTCAAGCATGAAAAAATACAAATTTTCAAAGTACTGCCACTCCATAACAAAGCGTTTTCGAGCCCCCGACCATAAGAACTTTTTTTCTTAAAATCAACTAAAGAATTGTTCCTCTTAGTTTGTCGGCGTAATTTTTAAACATTCTGTATTTATATAAACATAAACCGATCATATGTGGTCAAATTTTCATATATGACTAAATACGATATTTTTTTCCTGGACGCAAATCAACATTGTAGAATAATTTATCCTTTATATATTAGAAAAAGTCCCGGTGATATATTTGTAGGTTAGGGTAAGAGTTCTTTAAAAAACCCGGCCAAGTGCGAGTCAGACTCACGCACCGAGGGTTTCGTGCAAACTTGTAGGTATATAAAATAGTTCGTCCATCACTGGAGTAGAGTATCGAAGAATATTCCAGCTTAGCCGTTGGAAAACTGTTGTCGCCATACATCTAAAAAGTTTACGGTCACTTTGCTAACTAAGCGTATAATTGCAATGAGTTCAGATAGACTACTGAACTGTACTGTTCAAAAATATTTTTAGAGCCTATTATCAAATTTAAGTCACCTATATTTTCATCATCCTGTATAATAATATATAAGCTAATAAAGTAAGATAAATATACCATTTCACTTTACATATGTAAGTAATGTGATCACTGACAGTTTAACTTCGTTGATAAAATCTGTTAAATTGGTATAGTAGAAATTCTTCTCTGTTCCTATAATTACAATTGACCCTCCGTGGTTTCGTTACTTATGTATTTGTTGGTTTATTTTTAGTTGAAATTCAAGTTGAACTTAATATAGGCGTGATAAAACTACAACCTTATATTATTTCGAGTGAAAATAAACGAACTAGTCAATCGTTAAAATAGTTCGAGATTTCTCGAGAGGTCACTTAAAATTATTCCAATGCAAGCTACGACATATTATAATACAATTATTATACTACGCTCTTCTTTATTCTTTTAAAACACCAAGGGCATAGATTTTTTTCTGGGTAAAATCAAGATTTTTTAAAGTTTTATTAATATCACACAAGAATATTCACGAAGGAAGGTGTTAAGCAAAATAGGTATTAATTCCCAAACCAATTTTACATTTTTTTTTTTCAAGAAGTATTTCTAAATTTTATTTTTTAGCCAGATATTCGTATTATTTTTATTTTTATCTTTTTATTCTTATGATCCTGGGAGGGGGTAATTACCTCCTTTATCTATGCTCTTGGAAAACAGTATTGAATATTATAACTTACGTCTTTTATCTGTCTTTTTTCTACGTAGCACAGCATGCAGGTGTCTCACTCAAGTCTCATAATCGAAAACGAGACCTAAATTCATTCGTTATGATAATAGATCGAATGCATAAACAGATAGAATGAATTTTATTTTCACTCGCATAGTACTAACCACTCGAGGATATTAATGCATTGCACAGTTTTGAAATCTGCGTCTGCTTTACGAAGCACTGTATGCAGGTGACTATCTCAAGACTGACAATCGAAACCGACAGCAAAATTCGGTGGGGACTGGTAGTATCGAGAAAGGACTGCAACCGCGGTACTAGAATAGAGGAGTTATTGCGCTGTTCTGTATGGCCAATGTTAAAATTAACACTGCTGTTAAATATTTGTCTAACTTTAACTTATGCGATGTTAAATTTGTTAGGAAGAAAAAATAACTAAATGATATGCCATTTCCTCTATTTCAGTAAATTGTTCTGGATTTTGTTTACTTAAAAGTTTGCTTTGTTTTTTTTGTAGAGAGAATGCACGAAAGTGTTTCGGTGAGGGAGTGAGAGAGTTTTTTTCAACAACAAAAAATCTAAGCATATACAAAATATAAAATTCGATGAAAAACCTTTTTTACCTTGTGATAAAAAAAACTCTTCAAAAATTTATGATTAATTATTTATTAAAAAAGAGACGATTAAAAATTTAGAGTTGTTAAAAATTTCCCAGTATCATATTTTATTCAAAGGTTGATAAAAAAAATCGTTATTTAATTTATTTGCTGGAGTACTGACGCCACCGTACTAGTGACGACACAGACGGTAGATTCGTTATTTTTCTAGGGAGATGTGTTTAAGTTTCTTAGAGATTACCGAATTAAATATTGAAATTAGTACTTAAAAATGTTCCAATGGAGTCGTTTAATGACTTAGAATACTACTCACACAGATTCCGTGGTGATGAAATCGTTTTTTTTTTTTTGGGTTCCGTCTCTCTGAAGGAAATCCTTATAGGATCACTTTGTTGTCCGCCTGTCTGTCTGCTTGTCGAGACACTTGGGAATAAAAGCCTATAGGGTACTTCCCGTTGACCTAGAATCATGAAATTTGGCAAGAAGCAATGTCTTGTAGTACAAGTAAAGGGAAAAATCCGAAAACCGTAAATTTGTAAGTTATATCTCAAAAAAAAATGTTTTTATACCGCAACAACATGCTATGCACGCACGTAGTAACAGTTCTAATACAAAACAAGCATCCGCTACCGGTGTTTTTATACAGCACAATATGAGAACTCTTGCATACAACACGATACGACAACTAGGCTATCAGATATAGCCACGAGCTACAATACAGTTCAGTAGTCCATCTGAACTCATTGCAATTACACGCTTTGTTGACAAACTGACGGCGACGTTTGTCGATGAACAACAGTTTTCCGACGGCTAAGCGGGAAAAATTTTCGAGACTCGATTCCCGTGATGGACGAACTATTAACATAGCTACAAGTCTGTACGGAACCCTCTGTGCACGAGTCCGGCTCGCATTTAGCCGGTTTTTTCTAAGTATTCGCGTGACGTTGTTTTCGTGACAAAAATTCTCCATTATCGTGAGCTAAGAAATTTCACTTAAAAATGCATTTAGTTTTTTTTCTATTTATTATGTTTACCGAGATACCTAACAAAAACAACGGAAACGGGACACTGTACGGCCAGCTTTATAAAGCAACATACATAGTTTGATACCTTAACAGAACTCTGAGGGTGAATAATTTGAAGTAACGTTAAATAAACACACGTTTCCGTTAAAATGTACTTTGTCTAAAAGTAGACATGTACGCTTTCCTCTACGACCTACGTTATATAAGTCTGCAAGACAAGGGTGGACAAATTACATCTAGAGAGAAAAGGGTTTTCATCATGTAAAGTGCTTATTTAAAGTTGGCAGATGTATTTTAAAATTTGTAAAACTTTTTTAATTTATAATAGAACTCATTTTAATATTTTAATATCTGAAGGACATACAGTGGGATAGATATACGTGGAATTGTTATTTTAAGAGTAGTGATATAAATGTAATAAATAAAATTGTCGACCAATTTTTTTCAGACCATATATTTACAAAAATTATATAAAAATATAACTCAAAGTAACAAAGGATGACGGACGTTTCGATTCGGCTTTGGATCTTCTTCAGAAAAAGCTAAAAAATATAAAAATTAATTAGTATTAAGTTATTTATTATCTACTAGTAGGTATGCACGAATGATAATGTTAGAATGAATAAAAAAAAAATAATATTATATTTTTATATAATTTTTGTAAATATATGGTCTGAAAAAAATTGGTCGACAATTTTATTTATTTGAAGAGTTCTATTCAGACGTTAATCAAAGATTTAAATGTAATAAATTTCGTGTAATTAAGTAAAATTTCAAATCGGCAAAGATAACAATGTTTATTAGAAAATAAGTTTATTAACACTGTCTCACGAAACTTCTGATCTTCAGAAGATTTCTGAAAGTTTTTTTCATTTAGCGGTGGTGCAAGATTCTGAGAATATTTTCTAGATTTCTTTTATTCATAATATCCTAGTATATTAATGCACAAGAAAAACTTCCACGGCGGCACGTAATGGCAGGTAAATTTTGTGTAGCAAATTCTTTATTTATGTCACTTTTTGTAGCTCAACAAAATATTTATTTTGCTTTAATTGACCTGGCCATAAACAACATTATTTCATATTTAGATTTTTTAAATTACCGGGTTTTACTCCAATAAATCTCTCTCTCTCAGAGAGAAAGAGACGGCGAGAGGAAGATAGATGGATAGCGATAGAGAGAGTACATGTGATGGTAGGTGAACAGGATTTGCATAAAATCCGTTCTTAGTGTCTACGTCGAGAAAGGAATAGCTATACCAAATACGGGAAACGCATCCGTGTTTCGTCTAAATCGCGTACGAAGCCGCGGGTAACGGCAACTTTGTGATAAAATCAAAAATTAATTTTTAATAATATTTATTTAATAAACAGACACTTTTCACTGAGCCACAAACACAAACTATAATTCTAGGTTTAACTGTAGAAATATTCTTCTAAATTCATTTTATTATATCAGTTAACATTTGATTTCTGTTTAAATAAGAGTAATATTTGGCGCCTTTCTGGGACTTGAAAATTTTCACTTTTGACCGCGTTCCTTTTTGTTTTATGCCCCACTGTGGGGTGGAACAGAAAGTAGTTAAAAGTTGAAGTCATGACACGGAAAATATTCTACTTACTTTTATCTTTTATTTAAACAGCAGTTCAAACGGATAGGTGTAACATTTGAAATCTTTGGAACGACAAATGTTAAGTAAATGAGTATCTAAATGTATACGAATAAAATTACGTAGATCCCGTTTAAATGAAATTGAACGTAATTTATAAGTAAAGTTTTCTATTCTAAAGAGTAATTTAAACACAGTAAATAATTGATCACCTAACATCGGTTATAGTAAAATATTAATGGAAAAATACTTTAACTACTAATCGTATAGCCACGAATGCTCGGACATCTCTGCAGTGTGAAATGGTCTCTTCACTATTTGACAGCGAGTTCAGTGCGCATCCAAGTTAAGTATCAAACTACGTTACGGAAATACATCCCTAGTTTTTCACTTTTCAACAAAGCACTAGAAACTGTGCGTTATTTACCTAAATATAAACATATCTTGTTATGTTCAGTCTATATCAGTGACCTTTAACATTATTATGGAAACTGAAAATTGCACTCAATTTAAATATTCCTTTAAGGCCTAGCACACATGAAGAGCGTTCAACGCGCGTTGAACGCCTCTCATATAAACTAGGCCTAAAAGTTGATTTATTGTCGATACCAGGTATGTACCTATACTTGTTTTTTTTTTAATAACTCCCGTTTTTTAGTGTCCCGTATTTCAAAAGGAAAAAAGGAATCCTTAGAGGACCACTTCGTTGTCCGTCTGTCAAGACCCTCTTTCTCAGGAACGCGTGTAGGTATCAAATTAAAACTAATATCTGTAATATCTGTAATCCCTTGGAGCTGTGAAAAAATCAAACTTCTAAGTTAATGAAATCAATGCTGCATATTTTGAGGGAAACAAAACCTAAAGGGTACTTCCCGTTGACCTAGATTCATGAAAAATCCAAAAATCGTAAATTTGTAGTTGCATCACGAAGAAATATTTTTTTTGCTGTAACGGTGTCAATTTTTATACACAATACATTCTATACTATACATACACAAACCGCAACAACATGCTTCGCGCACGTACACAGTAACAGTTTTAATACAAAACAAGCGTCCTTAATGGCGTGTGTGAGTCGGAGGACTGGTAAATATTTTGAGCCGGAATGAAACTACTTTCCCCCCACGTTTTCGAGGATGCTGAGCACGGTTTTTGTGAATTCAGTTGATATCCCTATAGCTAAAATCTCGCTAAACATATGTGTAGCTAAAAATCTATTGGTTTTTAGGCTATGCACCCCATGAACACTTTTCCTAAGTAACCTTTAAACTATAAAATAAAACCATTTTCGATTAATTTAACCGAGAACCAAATTCCATAAGGTTTGTGTGTTGCTATGCTGTTGACTTTTTGTGAACTTCCACTGAAAAAAAACTCAACTTGTAGCTACATTACTTCCTAAACTGTAGTTCGTGATGTTTGAGTATCGCTGGAAAACCGTGTAAAGGAAATATCGATGATTATCTTTACTGATAATCGGCACGCAGACTAGTGAAAATTCTGAAAAGGTGGTCATTGCTACTTCAACCTGCAGCTTTGAAAGAATTATTAACTTAATCGTCTCATTGGTTTATCTACTTATTTTTACAGGGTGGAATAAGAAAGTGAACCACCTCCTGTTAGTTCTAGATTGAAAATAAATGATTATGCGAGAGCACAAACGCGTTGACATGCATTCGTAATAAATAAAATCTTTTGTAATAAATTTTCTTGAAAAATAAATACCGTCGTATTTTCCTGTTACATAGAAATCGTTATACAGGGTCTACAATATTATTTCAGTTGTACCCATATTCACCGAATATTAGAAGTTACTAATCTTGCAACAAATTGATTCATTAGAATAAAATTTACTTTCAATTCATCAAGTAAAATATCATGTAGAAAGGTTAGTTACTTAATAAATATACACTGCACTATACGCCTTGGTTCTTTTGTTGAATTAATTGACGTTCACCCAAAAATGCGACCGATGACGTTACTGTAAACGCAAAAAAAGTTTAATAAAATAATAATTTAATAGCTGGGAATGCCCATGTTAACGTCATGGAAAAAGACAAAGTTTATGAAACAGAGATACTTTATTCAGATTGAATGCAAGTACATCAACCAATCTTATCATCGGAGAAATCAAGGAATTACATCACAGAAAGAGACGTAGATATATTTTCGATACGCTTTGTTGCCTTCACTCACCGTACATTGAGTAGATAGACAATGATTCATATAGTTAATTATTAAATATATGGGAAAACTATACAGGCGTGTGAGTGGCATAAACCACAAGCAAATTCGTATCAGTGTGACTAACTTAAGTGCAAATCTGGTACATAGTTTTATTCTGTTTTATTAAATTTGTGTTAATGGCTCGAGTATATTTTTAAATGACTTTTAAATCCAGCGTTGTGCAAATAAGTCCAGAAATAGGTCGTGTTAATAATTTATGTTGTTTACATTTTGTATAAAAAATGCATGCATAAATTCCGTCGTCTTGTTAAGTTGTCTATACATAAATAAAATGGTTACACAGATTCGACAGAGATGTTAAATTTTAAATAGCTAAGTTTCATCCTTTTCATTTTCTGTATTTTAATAAAGTTTTGTTTGTTATTCTGATTTAAATTTGTATACCAACGGAATGATAAAATTTGTCATTTGTAATTTTTACGCAAAATTATTATGGTAGTACACAATGCACAATATACGTTAAATTGTATTCACCTACATTCACTCGTCGCGTGGTTTTTGTTTATTATTCATACTAACAATACCAACATTATCAAAAGAATTTTTTATGTTTGTTCGTTTGTTTATCGCTACTCACAGCTGCTCTCCTAAACTACTGAACCGACTTGCAACGAGCTTTTTCTGTTTAAAAGTCTATTTCTTTTTGAGTAACGTAGGCTATAGATAATATTAATATATTATATTATTATATTTAAACATTAAAAGTGTTGAGAATATTTAATACTAGCAAATTCCTTCCTCCAATCTCACACTAATTATTATTTTTCTTTGTTTACCGTCTCCATCATTGGAGACGTATGCCTATTATTTCTTTCAATATTTGACAATGACATTTGTCTATCAAACTAAATTTGTAGCTAAGCTGTTGACTTTTTAAAAACTTACACTGAAAAAAAAGCAAGCACTCTGGGAGTGCCGCCAGAAGTGAAAACTTGAATATTAACGTCTTACGAATTTTCGATCAGGTCACGTGTCCTGACGCGAGTTTAACATTTTTTACCCATTACAAAAAAAGTGTACAAAAGTTTTCGTCTTACGAATTTTGTCTTACGCATTTTCGATCAGGTCTTACGAATTTTCGATCTGACGCGAGTTTAACATTTTTTACCCATTACAAAAAAGTGTACAAAAGTTTTCGTCTTACGAATTTTGTCTTACGCATTTTCGATCAGGTGTTACGAATTTTCGATCTGACGCGAGTTTAACATTTTTTACCCATTACAAAAAAAGTGTACTAAAGTTTTCGTCTTACGAATTTTCGATCTGACGCGAGTAACATTTTTTACCCATTACAAAAAAGTGTACAAAAGTTTTCGTCTTACGAATTTTGTCTTACGCATTTTCGATCAGGTCTTACGAATTTTCGATCTGACGCGAGTTTAACATTTTTTACCCATTACAAAAAAAGTGTACAACGCCGCTAAAGAAGTTTTCACTTCAAAAACTCAAGAGTAAACTGTATTGAGTCCGCGGCTGTCCATATAATTCAATTTGGCTTGACTTGCATGTCATAATATAATCGTATTTAACCAGTTGATGAACATGCAGGGACCACATGGTAATTTATTTGGTAATTTATCTAGCAGGCATGGACATAATTGATCGATTAATTGCTACAGTTTACGCCGGCATCAATATATTATTAATTACATATTTCGTGCTGCTTACGATGTCACGTGATTGAATATCTGTGATATTTTATTAATTTCGTTTTAAAACTTTCCACTTGAAAAAAACGAGAACTTGTCAACTGCTGCATTTGGATTTTTAATATTTAATCTTCTTTTTGAACTGTTTCTTAATAACATGTTACAGTTGATCAGAAAATTGATTAAAAATGTAAACAATCGATTGGGTGACCGGTAATTGCTCGTATTCCTCTCGGGAAAAGAAACTATGACTAATTTGGAATTATTTAACCTCTATCACTTCAGGGTTGGAAATGCGTCATTTTCGAGAAAATCTACTTCGGTTTTCTTTTTACAAAAATCCGAATTTTGGGAGTTGAAAATGTTTGGCCTGAATTTTTTCATGATCTGATGGCTTACTAATTAGCCAACCTTCCTGAAGCTAAAAACCGCGAAATTTATTGTTAGATTTTGTATTGTGTGTTAAAACTTACAATACATAAAAAAAAATAAAATAAAAATTCTTCATTGAAGTGTAATTATCATAAAAAATGACGCAAGTGATAAGGTTAAATCACTCCTAATTAGTCATAGTTTCTTCTCTCGATAGGAATACGAGCAATTACCAGTCACTCTATATAAGTTCATATTTCTTCACACTGTATCTTTTCAAATGTTCTGGAGAGTACAGTGTTTTCCATTTTTATTGTTTTTGTAGGGTATTTTGAGCCAAAAAGCTAACTGTTATTAAATTTTCGTTTTCTTTTTTTTTGTATGGTGATAGTGTTTAATAATTCGATAGATGGTAGCACGTTAGCTGCTAATCCGACTTCGCAAGGTTAAAACTAATTATTAAACGACAAAATAAAAACATATTCAAGCTAATAAAATTTTTAAATATATCAAACCCGAAGTCAGAAATATATACAGTGCTATAGGCTAAGTGCCGATGCACATTTTGTTTTGTTAATTAAAAAACAAAAAAGACATATTCAGAATTTAATAATAAAAATTTATTTGTTTATATGTGTTATATTTATTCGCGCATACGAAAGCAATAGTTAGGCATTATGAAAAAATCAGCGATATCACTCGACCTTACTAGAACAGACTGTAATTGCAGTGATACTCTACTAAAACACTAAAACAACTCAAATGGAACATCCGGCATGTTTTAAGTTTCTGGTAGAAGACAATATTAAGTTACTTATGCTGCGTTGTTATAATTACAAGAGATAATTTTGCGGCAGCCAAGTTATGTGCATTAATTTGACTAAGAAACCTTCAAGTGCACCGATTTTCCTGCCTGAAGCATCATAATAATGCAACGTTGCTAAAAACAAGTGTCAGATTGCTAAACCGAAAGTAATAATTACTTTGAAACTTATTAACAGCTTCTGTAATTATCGATGAATTGAAGATAAAAAAATCGTGGTCTCGAGTACTCGTCCAGAAGATTGGGCGAGATATGCAAACGAATAAGATAATAAATTTTATTAACGTCTATCACAGTATTACAACGCCCTTGGTCTGAAAATCTCAACATTCAAAAGCAAAAGAAAGAGACAATTAGATCCCCACCCGCTGTATGATGAGGTTTTCCTTTAGTTTCATTTTTATCCAGTCATACCCCCCTTCTGGGGCAAGTTGCAAGTGTGACAAGTGCGGCGAATGTAGAGTGTCTATTTAATTTCTTTGTTTCCTAATACCTCAAGAACTGCTGAACCGATTTTGATAAATGGTGTAGAAAGGTTTGAGCCAATTGTTCGGGTGATTAATGGGTATACAAAAATTTTGAAAAACAAAATGTCGGATCTTGGTTTCTTCTTTGTCTAAATATTTTTTTAAACATTTTAATTAATAAAAATACTAAAATACGTAAATTAAAATAACAATCGGGATTTCACCCAACACGAAAGTACAACTTTTCGAAACTATTTAGGTACTAAATATTTCGTCTAAGTAACATTTATATTGAGAAATGATAAACTAAAAACTAGGAAAAAACAAAAGTTTATTATTTTCAAAAGTTAACTGATGTAAAAATGAAAACAAGGAACAGTTGAAATTAAATTGATTTTTAATATTTTGATTTTTTAATTTCAATTTTCTTACGACAACAAGCGGGGAATAATAAATTGCTAATGAAAAATTAACAGTGATTTAATTATCTTTCTACTGCGACATAATTTAATACGTGTTATATTACGGAGGTGTTCGCTAGCATCAAGAGCTAATATCAATAAATTGAAATTGACAACCCGTTCTGTGATCTAAAACTTCACCCTCTTGTATCCTTATTGTCTTTGAACATGATTTTATTAATTATTTTTTCATAGCTATGTACGATCATGTTTCATAAATTCAAAATTTTAAAAGAACCTTTTCGAAACCCTTTACTTCTAATATTAATAATGAAAATTATTAATAATCAATATGATTAGATTCCTTACCGCAACTAAATCCACCGTATTAGTTGTCATTGTGTGTAGAATCAAGAGTTTTGTAGTGCCACCTGCCAATTGCGAGCGGGCATCCGTGACACATGATTTTCTGTTCGCTATTTTAATATTATAACCAAAATCTCTTTGTCTGCTGTTTGCCTGTCTGAACGCGATAAACTCGGAAACTAGTATCATTATTATTAACCGTAGATAAGAAAACTTAAATTTAAATTCAATTCCAGAAAAAGTATAGAAACGACAAACATATCTTCACAATATGTGCCTTAGTTGTTTACTTGTGGTAAAACTATGTTTGTTTATTTTACAATGTTTTCGTTCTAAATTCTTTTTAAAATGTGTGTTACATATGGTAATATTTTAATTCTAGAAATTGTGCTACTTTGCATATTTTACTTTATTGACCTTATTTTTAACTTTCTCTGGATGAAGACCCTATCATAAACCTCAGACCTTCAGTTTTCTTTTTTGTAAACAAGTTTATTTCCCTTTCAATTAAAAATTTCCATCTTACCTTGCTACTTCAAATTCAACGCCTATTTACCAAATTACCAATCAAAATAATTTCACCCCCAATCACAGCACATTTGTAAAACTTTGGCAGTTGTCTTATGAGGCTACAAAAATCAGAAGTAAACATTGTAAAAGGGTAGTCAACTGGCAATCAACCAAGAGAAATCTCTTCTAGCGTTTTTTTACCAAAACCAATAAGTTATTCAATTTATTATAACAATGTGTAATTTAAATTGTAATTTTATCAATAATATTAAATAAATAGTGGTAAAACTTTAAATAGAACTACCATACATCTTCTACGTTATTCAAACCACCTGACAGACCGTCAAATAACCAATTGTAGCGTGGAAGAAACACTATTCAATCGATTTTCGTGCGATTTTCACGAATACCGAGATAAAATATCTGGAAGCTTTTAGGCTATATTTAATTATGTCATTCCTGGACAACGTCGGCTAGGTACGGCTAGTTGGATGTAAGTACAGCTATTGCAACAAAAAGAAAATAAACGATCTATAATACAAGTCGAACTAACTTTCCTATAATAGGAGTAGACAGTGCACATATATCGTCAAATCTCTGGATACCTACTGAAGAAGCATACATCGTATCGGTATGAAGCTCACGTTTGAAATAAATGCAGTATTGCATTGAAACTTAGTTTGTGAAATAGGCAATGTTCTTTGTTTAGTTTATAATCTAGTTAATTTAGACAGGCTACGATGAAAACTTTCTTTTTTGTAATACAAAATAACCACTGCTTTTACTACAGGGTAGGTTAAGACTGTATCTAAAAACGACCGGCATCAATTCATTGAACAATATTATCTATGTGTTAGACTCAAATAGCAAGATCACTAACGGAGTGAAAAAAACCGATCACTTGCATTCTGTCACAGAACGAAATTCAGGTTGTGGCTATTAGAAAAATGCTCAAAAAGCGTTGTGGTAATGCAAAAAAGGCACAAAATGAAATTCATATGTTGTTTTCTTCAAGAACGCATTCTGGCAATGGAGAGTTAGCAATAAGAATAGACAGTCATTGAGGAGGACTGCCGACAGAAGTGAAAACTTAAAAAATAAATCATATCAAATTTTTAAACGGAAATATTGGTCCGAAAATATGGGAAATAGTTGATAATACACGCTTTGTTTATGTTGTTCATTTTTCTGTATAAAAATATAAGCATATTTAGTACTCAATTTTGTATTACACAGTGTTCTTACATTTGAACATCTAAATCTATGAAAGGAAACCTTGACTGACTGTCGCTCGTATAATTCCCGGCACCGCGCCGTATGAAATCAACATTTTCCTGACAAATTATTGCTAATATTTTCATTCAATCTCTTCTAGCAATAATTTTAATTCATAAACTATTTATATATGTGTATCTATGTTAAGTTTGTGTCCTTATATGATGTGATGCGCATCACAATGAGAGCTGATGTTTACTTGTAACCTCTACTGAAGAAGAGTTTTATTTTACAATACCTTACTAATTTAGTGGCTTAAAAAGTTTTCCGGGAAATGTTCGGAAAATTTTTCAGAAAATTTTCTGTTTCAAAATTTTCCGTAACTTCCACAACTTTCCGCGCAGCTCCAATTATAATATATTTTTAAACCAGCGACGTAATATGACGATGTATTAGTTACGGTTTTAGCAATATTCTATTTAAACGCGATGCATCATAGTTACGTATTTTAATTATACATGTTAAAATATATATAATTGCATTGTATCTGGGATGCATATTTCTTTCAAACAAAACGTAATGAAAAAGTGCTTAGATGCATTAATGCTTATAATATTATGTGTATACTTTTACGGCTAAACTTGGCTGCAGAATGTAGATGATAAACTAGCATGTGACTAGTATACAAATTATAGGTCTGTTCCAAGCTAACAGAATCGTCACAGTCTTGCTACTGGCTCAAAAATTGATATAAACAGTTTCGTTTCAGCAACTGCGCAAGATGGCGACGGTTCTGTTACCGTTCTCTGACTGCTTGGAACAGACCTTTATAAGTGAGCTCTTGTTTATTTGAATAAGAAACGTATATTCGACTAAATTCAGGAACGGTTAGCTTGTAAGGGTCAGATACGAAAATATAACCTGGCTTGTGCTAATTACGTCATGAATCGACGCCATACTGTTGATTCGTTCCGAAATATACTGGCCAGCGCGTTGACATATTATTATTTCCCTCGTCCACCAAAAGTAATTGTTTACTTTGTGGAGAAGACATTATTGCAAATATAACAAATAAAAAAATAAAACATTCCACAGCCCGATTAAATATTTATGCTACGTCACATCTGTTTCACCAGTACAATATGGTGGCACACCAGTACAACTATGTTTGAAACTTTTTTCGAAATAATCGAGTCCAACCGAGATATTAGTTTGTCTCAAGATAAACGCCCCACCCTGTACATAGATTTTAATAAATAATTTGTATGAAAATTAAAAATTAGTTTTTAATCACACAAAAAAACTTATAATGCGCGTATATAAATACACGTACCTAATTTTTTGTCCTATTTCTTTAAAACAATAAATTTCTTGTTTGCAACATTTCCTCCAATAACATATTTATACGAAATTAATCAGATACATTGTTGGTTAGTTTACATAGGTACTGGCCAAAGCATTAGCTATTTTGTTTTATTATTAGAGCGACAGTTTGTATCCTAGCTAAGTAGCTTGTAAACTAACTCAACAGCAATGGCTAGCTTACAAACTAACCAAATTTGTTAGCCAAGTTTGGCTGGTTGATATCTATACTAGCCCAGCTAGGTTATCAACTACCAAGTTTGCGCATTAGCTGTAACACACATAAATATAAAATGTGTCTATATTGTTAAAAACTTTATCTAGCGTGAAATATCCATCTTTAAAAAATATGACACTGAAAAAAATATATCTGTAAAATTTAGATTTTTATTGTTATTCGTATGCGAAAATGGAGCAGAGTCACAATGAAACTTCGGAAATAAATTTTCCGTTCAAACAGTCACGAATATTTGAAAACAAAATGAAAACTTTGTTGACAAAGAAGAGTCGATACATTCATTAGCTATCAATTATTATTTTGCATGACACATCGTAAATTAAATTAAAAATCTGTTTTTACATTAAATGAAAAATTACGGAATATGTCAATTATTCGTACTTTCTGTCATTTACAGCGGCTGTATGCTTGTATCACGAAGGTGTAAAAAATACGCACACTGAAAATGTATTTGTCGCAGTCATAATTGTTCGAATAATTCGTGTAATGCTAGTTAGTATAGGGCGTTGACATCGAATTATTTTTTATATTAACATTATTAGAGCAGACATTTCCGAGCAAAAATACATGTAAATTTATACTATCTATTGGAAAAATTATTCGTATCTTAATAAATTATTCTTCATCGATTCTCTCAGTGTTTAACTAGAAGTTGAACGAAATTTTCGTTCAGAATTAATTGAAACGCGTTGAAAAATTCAAGTTACGTACTCTATTGTTGAAAATATGTCACAGAATCTCGACGATTATTATTACTTTATTAATTAAAAGTAAATTGGAATTTTCAAGAATTATGTAAATTGACATTTAGTCCAGATTCTTCTACTTATGCCCATATTTACCGAAAGATAGAAATTACTAAACAAATATATTCGTTAGAATAAAATTTACATTCAATTCACCAAACAAATCATCAGGTAGAAAAGTTAGTTAAAAAATTAATATACACTGCACTATACTCCTTGCTCTTTTTGTTGAATATTTAGACCGTCACCCAAAATTCCGACCGATGGCGTTGATGTAAATACGTTAAAAAATGTTTGACAAAATAATAATGCTTTATCCTAACCCAATTGCACACAAAACTTCATAAAAGGTTAACAAAGTAAATAAATTCACAAGAGCAACTGTTGATATAATACTCCATGTCTATAGGTTAAGTATTATGTGGCGGCCATTATTATTCTATCAGGCGAATAAGTAAGACAGAATAGATTTATACTTGCAATAAACATAATTATGGTTGGTTAATTGAATTGTCCCTATAATCTCCATTTATTCGGAGGAATAGTTACCTGAAGAACAAATAAACCGGATAAATAACTACTTACGTTCGGTGAACATTAGAGTAAATAATAACGGTGATAAACGATACAAATTTTTAAGTTTCTTTGATTAACAAAATATAACATCTATCGACTTCTTACATTTAAGTACACTTTTCATAATACAAGAAACTGTTTTATTTCGCTAAGTGGTTTTCAGTTTTTATCGTGGGTGTTTAAAAATAAACGAAAGGATCAGTTGCCTATTTAATTTTAAAAGAATCAGTTAAATATTTACCGAGTACTTCAAATAATATTTATAATAAAATTACGTCATTACTTTTTACAGAATTACGCAAAATAAGATATTTTATACACTATAAGTGTGGATAATTATAATATTTCAAACTGAATGGATTAATATAAAAAATAATTACATATTAAAAGCGTAATTTAAATCTGAAATGAGAGATTTGTTATAATTTGACGAGATCAATGAAGCACCGTGTATAATATGCTATAAGTGTGTTATTTCCTTCAATAAATATTTACTCGGATTTGTTTAACATTTTGTAACATTACTAGAAATTATATTGTAACGTGTTCAAACATTAGAGGTAAAGCGTAGAAATAGATTTTACTGGTTATTTTTTGAAAATATACGTAAAAAATTTATTCAGGATGTTTCGAAAAACAAACGCCAACGTTTCGCATTGGACTCACGACGTAATTATTAAGCCCTTTAAAGTCAGAGGTTTCGATTTTGAAATTCGATTGTCACACATTAAGGGCTACGAAATTTGGAGAAAAACGGCATAATAGACTCAGATTAATCACGATACTATTAGTGATACCAACAGTGCAAATTATTTTCACGAAATTCCAAAATTGAGTGGATATGGAAATAGGGAATTTTAAAGTTTAAAGATTTAGTCTCTTTTCATTTTTTTTGTAAGGCTTATGGTTTTCCTGAAAATTGGTAAAAACTAAATAGGAACAAGTTTTATTCTTTCCTTAATCTTTGAAAAACGCGATTTACAAAGTTTCCCTGCAGAAAGAAGTATTTTACCCCCGTTTTCGAGGATGCTGAGCACGGTGATGGTATTGGATATCGCGTCCGACCTCCACCAACCTCTTCACCGGCCAATACTCACCCCCGAAAGGAGTGAATTTTTTTCCCGTCAGCATAATCGAAAACGGGAGGATAAAGGGACACGATGCCAATTCAAGCTGTTTATGTCGATATTTTGGACTAAAATAAGAAAATATTTTTACTGTACCTATTCAATGCGACCTATTCAGGAACACATCACATAGCTAAGCTCGAAAATTATTTTTTTATCCCCTTTTTGATGTGTGGAGCTTCCTAAATATAAGTTCAATAAAAGAATTAGAATTTGATTGGGGGTAAATCATTAATTTGTTTAGGGACTGAGTGGCTGAGACAGACGTACATAATAAAGAATAGGATTTCGTACTCACCCTAAAAACGATGTATATACCGAAAGGACATCCCTGTTTCGGTGCATGCTTTAAATAACGTCATGTTTTGTGTTATTTATGTACCGGGAAACACAGTAATTCAATATGTCAAAAGATCGAAGTTTCAGTCATGCTATAACTTTTATAGATCCAACAAAACAGTCCGTAAGCAATAGCATGATTCCTGTTGCGTTTTATTCTTTCTGACCGTCATACAATTTAGCTGCGTCCACACCTTAACAAAATTTACGTAATATTTTTTTGAAGGGAAACTTCTTTAGATGCGTTTCATAGAATTTCGCGAAGAGGCACAAGAGTAGGTAAAAATCGTTACTTCCTGGTTATATTCCACAGAATTTCAATTGTTAAAAATGCATTCAAAAGTTATGTAATGTTTATAATAGTCGGTCGGGGCTCTATGCTCGTTTATTTTTGTTATGAAGAGAATTTGAAATATTAGTATGGAAACATTTACAAATAATAATCGCATTGTTTGAAAAGTGTTTCGTAAAGTTCGGTATGTTTTAAATCATTTTCATGCTTATAGAGAAAAAAAAACGGTGTTTCTAGTCAGCATAAATAAACTTCTGTATCTTTTAGTTTGAGAGTTTAGGCATTTAAAGTTGTAAGAAAGTACAAAAACTTTTTAAATATTGCTCGCCGTTTAAAATTTTCCGTGTTGTTAAAAATGAACTGTCGACAATTTTCAGTAAAATGGATAGGTATGTAAATTGTTAATTTCAAGTGATCGTTACGACTTGAGAATTAACGAATTGGAATAGGCATAGAGGCGAATTTCGCATGTTATCCCGTAGTAGCAGGGGACTTGAAAGCTGGTAGAACTAAAGCGCCAACTTCGACGGTGTGTGAAATAATGTTTTTGTTCAAAGAGATTGTATGGCATGTGACATACCTTCAGTGATGTACCTACAATAGCGTCGCCAGGGGCTAGGATTCAGGCCGTAGGAGTCGGGCGACAATAGAACGAAAACCCCCACACATCATATATTTATGTTATGCAGTACATGTACAAGACAAACTCATTCCATTATATTTTTGTTTTCTTACTTTTTTTTCTTCAGTCGCTGTTTATTGTGATTTCCAAGACATATGTTTTTATACGATATTATACAGTAAGGAAAAGTAATTTGTTATGTTACATATATCGTCTATTCAAATTTACCAAAACGAAATCGATGAATCTGTTCTTACATCGATGTAATAATAGTTATAAAACTCTGAAGATGATACAAAACGTATCGAAACGTCAGCATTAAATGCAAGTTTAAAAAAATTCAGTATTGCTTCATTTTTGATCTTTATGCCACGGAATTTTTTCCATATACCTATCAATAGTTATATAACTCGAAATTCGACCGAGGCATTCCAATTAGACGTTTTGGATTGAGGCTATTTGCAAAAGTGTCTAAAGGCGGGACTTCTCCAAACTAAGGCTAAGATGGCGGCAATTGCCGCCGGCATAGAATTCGTCGGCAAAAACTCAGCTTCAGCAATTTTTTTGCAGAGCTTCATTCGACTACTCCAAACTGCTTATTTGAAAATATGAGTTTGATGTTTTGTTTATTTTCATTTTTATTGTCATTATTCCTGGAGTCTCATACGTTTTTTTCATTTCAAAATAATTCTATTGATAATAAAACTTTTCTGTGGACTGGACGTTAACAATATCCTCTTGGCTATTCTCCGCATCCATATCTTGGTTATCCATCAGGGAGGGGGGCACGACGGTGCCCCCGCCAAATCGAGCACTGCTTTTCTCGAAGAGACTCACGGCACTTTTGACCCCCGTGTAACTTCGTTGTAGATAAAGCAAGAAGTTTGAATTTTTAGTGATTAAGAGGGCATACTATAAATGGCTATGATCCTCAACCAAAACCTTCCTTCATCGTAACATTCTATTGGATCAACACTACTTTATGCAGAAGATAACTGGCTATATTGCTAATATATGTACCTAATAATTATACCTTGTAGTTTACGAATTAACGCTAGTCAAAGTTCTTTAATTTTGTCATTAATACTCACCGATCATCAAAATTCTAAGATACTTGCAAACTTGAAATTTTGAATTTTAGTTAGCGTTTAGCCTATAAAGGAAGGAAAAAATGAACAAAAAACTCGAAATTTCATTATTCGAAAAATCAATAGGGACAGGGAGTGGGCTTTAAGAAAATCAGTAGCTGACGGACAAGATATATGATTCAAGAAAAAAAAGGGCGGATGACCTACAAAAGGAAATGAGATCCCATCAAAAACATAAAATGTAAAAAAAATGCCAAATCTCGTAACGCAGTTCTTCCGCTACAAAAAGTTGTGAGATCTCATGTAAAACCAAGTCAGCTATTTTAGTTAGTGTTTATGGAAGCACCTGTCCAACAACTTTGTTCTCACAACTTTTTGTAGCGGATGAATTGCGTTGTGAAACTTGGCATTTTTTTACATTTTATGTTTTTGATTGCTTAATAAGTCCTATCTTTATATATAAAAATTACGTGTCACATGTTTGTCCGCGATGAACTCCTAAACTACTGAACCGATTTTAAATTGCACACCGTGTGCAATTCGACCCAACTTGAAAGATAGGATAGCTTACATTTCAATTTATAGTCGCAATATTATTTTATTGCAAATTATTTGTCTATTCCTTGACAGTCATAATTATCTGTTGACTGGATTGAGTGAATATTCAATAGATGGCGCAACGTTTCATATAAGCTACAATTCAATAGCATAACCACCACGTGTTGCTGAGGTTAAGGTATCGAGCACGACGGCGCAGCCGGAATGCTCGAAATAGAGCAAGTGTTTTAAAGACCAGTTATCCACGAATACTTTACGCTATTTTTTTTCGAGCACGACGGCGCAGCCGGAGTGCTCGACATACACACATATACGTCCATGTACCTATATTTTAAAATAGCTAGCAATTAATAAAATAGATAGATAGATGTTCCAATTAAATTGTTTTATTATTTCACTTTATACGTAGCGAAGCACGTACAGGGCCGCTAGTATTGTATAAAAAAAAATAAAATTACTACAAAATCACTATTCTATAGCGTACTTCGTGCTCAATCACATTCTCTAAACTTAGTGAACTTGTAGTTGCCAAATGGTAATTCATTAAATTAAGTTTGAACGTTATTGAGGCTCTTTTGTCATTATATGGATTTCTTCTGAATCGATTTTACCTGTGTTAATTCGTTTACATCGTGATGAAACATATATTGTGCACACTTCCCCTCATTAGAACGAAGAGAACGATGTATGTTTCATCATAATGTGTGCGAATTGACACACTCAAATCGTTACCACATTTTTTTTCCTTCCCATGTTTATATATGACGATCAAGCTCATGCATGCTCAAAAAGCGGCTGCCCGCGGAAGCTGCGGACATTTCTTTGATCTATACCGATATTTGGCCGCTAGAATGAAAAGGCCGGCGGCGGTGGCGCAAGCCGCCGGCTTCTACGGATATTTTTATTTCAATGTTTCTGCGGGAAAAACCGGAGGAACGTGCCACCGGGCTAGCACAGTTTGATGAAGCCGCGCTTTTAGAAATAAAGGAAATAATTGTTATTGTTTATCTATAGTCTATATTTAATACTACTGCATAAAATTATTCGTATGTATAAACGGATTTAACTTAAAAACTACGTGAGCGTGACGAATTTCGATTTCCCAGAAATACTGTAAGCAATGTTTAATTGCACTATTTTATCGCAAAGTTAATTGACTTAATTTATTTTTTGGCATATACTTCTATACATATATCTATATAAAATCGTAACGTATTGTCAATGCAGACCGGTATTCCCTCTTTTCTGGCGTCTGTGATATATGTTACAGGTACATATTAATATAAACAATGAACGAGCCATTGAAAGTCGTTCGACTTCTGACTTCAAAACGTGTTGTGTAAAAGTACTCCCAGGCGGAAACTTACCCGACTGCGGCGAAGCCAAAAGAAAGGGATATGAGTTTAGCAGTCTAAGTATGTGTGTTTGTATTTACGGATGTTCCACCGTAGCGCCCAAACTATTCATCCGATTTTGATAAATAAGGTGTCAATCGATTCGTTATTATGACCCGGCTAACATAGGCTACATTTATTTTTGAATTTTGCTCCCAGAGGAGAGTAAATTGAAAACAAAAAAAAATAATTTATATAAAAAATAAGTTCAAAAATTAAAACCCGACTACTGAGAAGTATGAAACAAGAAAATATTCTTATCTGATGATAACCGTGTGGGGAGGGCGGCAATTTCGGGGGGGGGGGGGCTATAAGCGCAAATTATATAGATACGGCCCTGCTTATAATAAAAATAAAATTGAAATTTTAAAAGTGTGTTGATACTTTTTAAATAGCACGCTTCTGTGAGAAACAAGCACAAACTGATTCTTGATTTCAAACGAAACCATTATGGGTATATTTAAGGCTCCAAAAATACGGGTAGTATTTGAAAATTACCAATTTTGATCACGTTCTTTTTTATAAAGCCCCAGCGTGCATATGTTTGAATTCTCTCTATCCAGTCAACAATATTTGAATTTTGAACATTGATTTCAAACTGTTCAATGACTTGTTATGCCACAGGCTGAACTTTAATCTTGTTTGTTTTGTAAAATAGCACAAATAATTTTGTTTTCTAAATCTAGTTGATTCATTATAGCTGAATTGTTTTTGAGAAATATTTCATAATACTCAGGAATATCAGAGTTATATGAATTTACTTTTTTAAATCATTTTTAAAGCCATTTATGAAAGAACAAAATGATTTGGTTAACTTTTATAAATTTGGTAAATCTTTTTCTATCGGGTGCTGATAATAATGACACGTTGAAATAAATTGAATAGATTTTTTTACTTCAAATGTGATTAAATATTAATCTTGGATTAATTATTAGTGTCATGTTCAAAATTTTTATTTTTTTTTGATATTTTTATTTATTATGGAAGGTAAGGAAACGGTATTCATTGAACACATTGTATGTTTCTATGGCTTTGATCTGAGTGTGAAATCGGTACAGATTTAATGACGGCAAACGAATGACTATAGGGTTTGAACTTTCCATCGTTTGTTGGAAAATCGTAGGTGAACCGTAAAGAATGCTGGATGCACAAATTAAATTTTTCATATATTTTCTTTTTTGATATGTGATTAATAGAGTGTGTATAACAAAAATGCCAGATTGACATTCTCTAAATACTGATAAAATTAATTTTGATTGATGTCAGTCACTAAGGCATATAATAATTGTGAGAAAATCAATATGATTACAGATGTAGGTTAAATTTATACCGTAACGATGAATTTCCGTGGAAATGTTACCTGCGTACTGAACTAACAGAATATACCTTATCTATTACAAACGCGTTCTAGTATTTTGGTTTAAGAATGATATAAGAACCAAAGGGAGAGAGGGGGTCTTTGCTTAGCTTATTTTTGATGACATGGGGGGCGGGGTGATGACGTCAGCAATATTTATTTATACTAATAAGGAAACTAACAGATTTTTAAAAAATATATACCAATGTTTACGTAAGCATAGGGAGACTGGTAAGAGCTTTGCTTACTTTTGCTGACAAGGGGAAGGGGGGGGTAAAAATTACTAAAATTCTGCTTACGTAATACTTGAATGGCCCTTTATGCAATAAGAAAACAATTGTACGTGTGATCTTTTCTTTAGGCAGGTATACATACAATGATACAGTTTAAGTAAAACTCATATTAGTCCAGGCCGAATCACCGCTCGCGTTTGAAAAATTATCCACATTCAATATTTTTGCAGGATAAAGTACGAGCATCATAAATATGTTTGCCGCCAGCCGGTAACCTGGTGCGATAGTGTTTCAACGACTATTTTATATTATTTGTATCTAGATACATGGCGGCGTGTCAAGCCAAGTTCAACAAAGAAAGCAGCAGCCGTGTGTTATATTACATGAACCATTTGGAGCCACTTTTGATCCCTTAAAAATTCAAAATATATTTAACATAGTCACATGAAATTTGGTATATTTATTAAAACCCCTTAGATTAACTAGAATCTGTTAATTGATTACCCTGTAAAAGGCAGAACAATCACAGGCGAATATTACTCCAACCTTCTTGACCCACTGGAAATTTGTGAGAAGAGGTCTCGCTTAAAAAAAAATCTTTCACCAGGATAACGCACCTGTACACAAAAGTTCGTTGGCCATAGGAAAACTGCAGATTTGAGGTACGATTTGTTCGGCCATCCCCCCTTTTCTCCTGCTTTGGCACTCTCAGACTTCTATATCTGTTCCCAAACGTGAAGAAATTTGTTTCTGAGAAGCGCTTCGCTTCCGATGAAGGAGCTAAGAGAGCCGTAGATGAATATTTTTACAGCCTTCCAGACTCTCATTTCCGGAAAGGAATAGAGATGTTAGAGAAACGATGGACCAACTGTGTTGAAGTCAAGGAAGATTATGTAGAAAAATAAAATCATTTTTGAAGTGAAAACTTCTTTAGCGGCGTTGTACACTTTTTTTGTAATGGGTAAAAAATGTTAAACTCGCGTCAGGACACGTGACCTGATCGAAAATTCGTAAGACGAAAACTTTTGTACACTTTTTTTGTAATGGGTAAAAAATGTTAAACTCGCGTCAGGACACGTGATCTGATCGAAAATTCGTAAGACGTTAATATTCAAGTTTTCACTTCTGCCGGCACTCCCGGCGTGCAACCCGTCTTTTTTAATTGAAAATCGCATTCTTTCATTGTCAGGCCGAGAACTGTTCACCTTACCCCGTCGGGTAACATGTAACCCGTAACGGTCTGACTTGACCATGGTGAAAAGATTATTTTTAATCAATATGCGTTTTTGATGTCTCGTGACATTTGTGTTTAATAATTATGAAATTAATTTTGTATCTCTTGTAAAATAGAGTGAATTGTCATTTTCACACGATTTTAGTTCCTGCAAAATCAGAAATTTTACCACATGTCATGTCATTTAAAGCTGTCATGAACATTAACGAGTACATAATATGTATAGAAAAAATTACAAGCAAATTATTTTTTTTATTTATTTTTGCTTTTGACAATTCGTATATTGCTTTATGACCACGTAGCATATTATGCGCATTAATCATGATTAGCGTCCTTCTATCTTTTAAAGCTACTGGTTTATGTCTGTCTTTTGAAAGGACATTATAATGTAACTAGTGTGCTTTAAAAAATTACGAAAAACAATATTTTTTTAAGAACACGTAACATTTTCAAAATCATATTTTACTTAATGTTTAATTTTTATGTAAAATCTAAAACACAAGTGGTAGTATTTACAAACAAAATTTAATTATATTTCCAGCGCTAAAAACGTTAAGTCTTTCAATTAGGTCAATTACGTTGTGTGAGTCATGAGTGAATGAGAACAAAAAGCCTTTCCCGAACTGACTTTACAGTTTACGTATAAATAAAATATACACGATGTTCGATTTAATTGTCAAGTCGGGTACCTATAGAAATTTCTTATTTGAGACTTATCAAAAATAATTGTTCTTTCTTTAATTCTTACATATTTGCACATTTCGCTACACTTAAATATTATTGAAATCTATCCAGAAATTGGTATGTTTCGAGGGTATAAAGAATCCCACATACATACATACATAAATGGATACGTGTGAGAAACAACTCTATCGTTACTGTCGCGTAGTCGAGTAAAATGAAGCCGGTTTATAACGTTTAAACTATGTATCTACGTAACCTATACTGCAAAGACTCTAAAAAGGAAAAATAAAACTTTTAAAAATGGAACCACTTTCAAAAAATCTACTAACAAAGAGAAAAATAGTTATATTTTGAAGTCGAAGCTAATTTAATAAAAGCTCCGACTTCAAAAAAAAAAATTATTTTTTAAGCGTTTCGATTTTTTTTAAGAACGGTTTTTTTAAGAGTTCGTCATTTTAAATCGTGTTTGCTAATAAATTATCAGCTACATTAGTCATTGAGCTTGCACAAATTGACTTGAATACATCTGGAACATTCCAATAAACTTCCAGAGCACACGTTGTATAGATTTATAATGTTTAAAATGCCTACTTATTCTATAAAAATGACACCTTGTAGAATGTTAAGTATTTCTGTATGTACATGTTTATAAATAATCAAACAGAAGAATTGTGTAAACACAGCCATACATGGGATACATTGCACTGAAATTGGTAGTACAATTTTATAACAATGGTAATAATATAGCAAAGAAAATCATAAACAAAATGTACCTTTCAACATTCATACATATTTTATAAGAGTCTAGCTCTAAAACTGACTAAAATTCAACGCGAAATCAAGAATACTGCGGTTAGTAGAACTGTGCCAATATTATAGTGCGGTTGGGTCAATGGAGCGGCGAAGCAATGAAACAATTTAAAGACATACCCGTCCCACGCATAAAACTGTGCCGCTGCACACGAGGCTGGAAACAATGTTTGGATTTCTGCTGGCCGGCAGGCTGGGTACGAGGCTGGAAATGACGTCACTGCGGAGTGCGGGCTCACCTGCTAGCTCGCAAAATAGATTTTTAAATAAGAACAGGGGCAATTTTTTTTGCTAGGTCTTCTGCTTGCTCCGAGCAAGAACCAATCGGGAATAGCTGTGGTCATATGCCGCCTACCCTAACAAAACATTACATTTTGACAGTGGTAAGCGATCATAAGCTCTAGGGCAAAATGCATCACGCTATGCATCTAGAGCGGCCTCTTATATTATATGAGATGGCATTCGACCACGGCTATCCTCAGATGAGAATATTTTCTTGTATCATACTTTTCAGTAGTCGGGTTTTAGTTTTTAAATTTATTTTTTATTTAAATTATTTTTTTTAACTTATTTTTTGTTTTCAATTTTCTAACTCCGGGGAGCAAAATTCAAAAATAAATGTAGCCTATGTTACCCGGGCCATAATAACAAACCAATTGACACCTTATTTATCAAAATCGGATGAATAGTTTAGGCGCTACGGTGGAACATCCGTTAATACAAACATACATACATAGACTGCTAAAATCAAAACCCTTCCTATTGGCTTCGCCGCAGTCGGGTAAAAAAAGAATAATAATCAGTTTCAAAAGAGAACACATTTTATTGTACGTTTGCTTTTTCTTCGTGGAAACTTTTAGATGAATTATGATCAAAGTCCTTGTGAATTTTGTGAAAATTTCACTTTCAAAGTTTACACATAATATAAAATTAAAACGTGAAAAACGTTAATTTCTCATTCTGTCAAACTGGTATAGTAGTATGATAAAGAACATTTCGCTATTAAACAGAATCTACACGTTCCTCATGAGATAATTTATAGACAAAATATTGAGGGAGTGATGGAGTGCTTCTTTAAAAGCGTTCTTTAAATAGATCTAGTGAAACTAAAATGAATACTTTCCCTTTTTATTTTAGAGACAGCGAATTATGATGCTAGGTTTTAGAAAATTCCAGAAAATAGTTGTCAGCCATTTTGAATTGTGACCATTTTTGTTTATACTTATACGTAATTAGCGTTCTGCCAGAAAATCGAAAATTGAAGTGAAATTTGTTTCTATGAAAATTATTTTATTTATAAAATACCTGAGAGTATTAAGATGTAAATGCAGTATATTGGGTTCCAAAAAGTATGTGTAGTAGTATTATAATAGTTAGAGGCAGGGGAGTGGTTTTGTTTAATCAAAAGAGTTGAAATTATACGGTAATAAAAAACTAAAGTATTGTTTGAAATCGGTGTCGCGTCGAGTTCACGGCTATTTTACAAGATTTTATTTAAATTCACATGATTGTCAATTAATGCAGTCGGTCAGTTTGGGGCAAATCTTGCAATAAAAATTATAGGTCATATGCATGTATTTTTCTTATTTTTTTAATAGATTATTATTATTATAACCATTACGATATGATCACGAACTAAAATATATTTCGAAATAAAAATTTTAACCAATTTGGAGTCTCATGCATATGACCTATTAAGCTAGAGCTCTATAAGTACGCCCCCCCCCCTTTTTAGAATAATGCTCCTTAATAGTATACCTCACTAATGATCTCAGTTGTCGACCGTCTGTAATCTACAATCTCTTTATGTCTAGCGTATATGGATAATATACAATCTCTTATTATAATACCTATGTTAACGCCCGCACCGTCCTCGTCCGAATTTGTAGATTGCCTATTAAACATAAATATATAATGTTGCAGCAAAACTTTTTTATAGAATCATAGCCGTATTTGTTTTTTTTTTGTTTTTTCTTTTTTGTTTATTATAAATTAATTAAGTTTCTTATTATTACGTAAATTAATTTATTAACAAAATTAAATTAAGTACTTTGGAAATTCTCGTAACAAAATATTCGCATTCATAGAAGAGGTACGCATAGGATGCCCGTTCGCGCGTGTATGTCCATGCACCGTAACTGCATTGCATACGTAGCTCCACGTCTCCTACTTATTACCATACTTCCTCCGACCAACAGCCTTGATCTTACTACGAGCGATTAAAATATGTTTAAGTGGTGTGGCAAAAGATTTTAGTAATAATTGTTATAAATCATTTATTAACTCAAAAATAGTCAAATAATATAGCTCATACCATTTTGGGTGTCATAAGAAATATTTAAAAAAATGTCATCAAAATTCGTCAAATAGTTTTTAAGTTAAATCCGTTCAAACATGCATACAAAGAATTTTATATTATAGTATAGACTGTAGATATTTTACGTGTTTTTAACAATTTGTGCTGATATTTTCAGTGGTTGATTGTTTGTGAAACGAAGTCACGCCTTGGTCTCTTTCAATTTTGTTATAATATACACAGTAGTGGCAGGAAAACATGATGCTTATATAAGAGTTGTTTGAATTCAGTAGCCAACTAGCGGTCTATAAATAAAGATTAAAATGCGACATTTTACGTTGCATTCTCTTAACAACCCACATATAGAGGCATATAATATGAAGGGCTTAGGAGCGAGATGCGTCTATATCGTGAACAAAATTATTCATGTTATGCAGATAGAAAATTGCCAAAAGAAATTTAAAAAAATGTGTGGCTGGATAGAATAAAGGAATTTAATAAAAAGAAGCAGAACTGATCTTCTTAATTTCTCGTAATTTATAAAATCAGTTAAAAGTAACTTATAAGAATGGCGACATTTCAAATAGAAGATTGGTGTTTCTTTGAGTTTTTCTTCTGAACCCTCAATAATTAAACACTTTAGTGTTATTCTGTTCTTTTGGCTTAAGAGCTAATGGCCTTCTCAAAATACTCATTTATTCAAGGCTAGAATTTTCAGAAAAGGCAATGTATAGAAATACCTTTCCAAAGAACATAATGGCAGGGTTTTTAAAAATTGTGTAAAATTTACTTTTTAAATAATATGCTTCGTGTGTTGATAGGATTATATTTTTTTGATAGTTCTTGATGTAGCTACAATGCAAAATACACAAAAAAATAACTTAAATCTAAAAAACGCCCTTTTAACAAACTGTTCTAAAATTAAAAACTAAATTGACTTACTAATATAAAAATTCTCCAGTTTGTGTGTGGAGATTATACACAAACATTATGATTCGATTAAGGTTGCAGATTAATGATGTTGCCTCATTCTGTTTATGAGTAGCGGGGAACGACGTCATCCGGCGGACCTGTCAATTGATTGCGTGGCAACGGCTGTTGTTTATAAAGTTTAGTGGCAGTATTTAACAAATGTCAAAGGAATCAAAAGATGTTGTAATGTATTTTGTTACAACTTGTATATAACTTTTATTAGATTCCTTATGTAATAAATAAATTATGTAATTTAGTTTTTGTTAATTGTAAAATATTGCACAGTTTTAGAACAGAATAAGTTAAACGTTTAAAATAGAAAGAATCATTCTTATTTTTAATAATAAAATTATATTATTAATTACCACTCATACACCTCAGATATAATATTGATATTATTTGCAATAAATTGATTTTTTGAGGTAGGAGATTTACATATTCCCAGCTAATTAATATAAATGACATTTTTATAAGTTGATAAAAATATGTGCGGTCCGTCAATTGACGTCATTTTCTCACGCTGATTGAGCAGATAGAACGAGGTAATCTTTGTAATTCAATAACATTGTGGATAGAATTTTTTAATTGTCTCTATACGGAAATCCTCTACTAAAATTATGTTTCTGTCTAGTACTGTTCAAACAGGCTCAGTTTTCTGATTCGGGTTTTTACGTGTATGATGACGGAAAGATATTCTTTTTATGAATATTATCGGTATATAAAATTATACTTGGCCAAGTGCGAGGGAGATTGAGTTTGAGAACTGAGATCATCAATGTAGTTTTTAGTGAATTTAATAATAGTTTTAACTCTTTAATGACAGGTTTTTAAAAAAAATTGTGCTTGTGCAATAGCGTATTATGACTGGACGAAATATGTGCATTCATACTTGTAAGTGCAAGTTATAATATTATTGTTTTTTTAATTTACAAAAAAATCTCGAAATTTGAATAGGTAGGTACCTAATATGAAAAATTTACGACCTAAAGTCGCTGTTTTTGTTTTGTCAACAATCATATTTTAAATAAAACTGCACGTTTGAAATTTTGGCTTGCAATGAGTCTAAATAAAATTTATAGATATTATTGATTTATTTAGGTGAATGTATAATAGTGAATTTGGTAAATTTTTAGATGAATCGATTGCCCATTTCTACAGAATTGTTAGAAAGCGTTTCTTAAAATTTCAATTTCTACAAAAATAGAGAATTTACCAAAAAACTTTATACAGATACATGTAGAAATAATATGAACAGCGCAAGAGCACACAGTTTTTTCAATGCTCTTATTATTTGAGTCACTTTTTTGTTATAAATATAGATATATTAATTATAGTTTGCTGAAAAATGTATCAATTAATGTTAGTATTACACGTATCAGAGAGACATTCGAAAATTCAAAAGAAATATGTTGTTGAACACTAAAATTCTTCCAATTATACTTAAGATTAACTGGATCTAGTACGATAACTCAATGTGCCCAAATTTTTTAAGTCATAGAAATCGTTAAATTTTGACGTTCCAAAAAAGAAAAACACTTTGCGGATTGTTCTCAAATTTCCTCAAAAATACTTTAAAAAAATGGAAATACTTTTCATTTTTCACTGTCATTTTTTGAATCTAACCAATCAGAAATCACAATATATACACGTCATAAGCAACTGATGTAGAATTACAATTACGGGATCGTGTTGATGCGATGGCGTTTTTTTTGCGCGGTGAAAAGGGGCGTTTGGGGGGTTTGGGGGGTGTTTATTAAAAAACAATTACGGGGTCACATCAACACGATCCCGTAATTGTTTTTTAAATAACTACCCCCAAACGCCTTCCCCTTCTCACTGCGTAATAAAAATTAATTTATAAAAATCAATTTTCCGCACTTAAAACGGCTAATAACACTATTATAAATGTAATATAAAATAACGATAGTGTATTTTCAATGAATATTTTGCACATCGAGTTATCGTACATACTCTAACCAGATTAACTAATTGTATAGAGAAAAGGATGTGAAATTGATTGAGCCCACCCATAGGTCGGTGTCTGTTTTACTTTAGAAGTTATGAGCGCTTAAATTCTCAGAAATAAATTAAAACTTAAACCACAAGAGATACAAAGCTGTGAGTGCGCTTGTTGCATTCGATCTGATATTTTCTATATACGCAATCGATCTGAGAATTTTTTTCGAAAACGTATGCGTTTTTGAACGATTTTATTTTTTTAATTTAAAAACAAGTGAAAAGTTTCTCAGATACCATGAAAATATAATTTCCAAACGAAGTTTTCTTATAGAAAATGGCACGTGGAATCGATTAAACACTTACATATGTTACTAATATCGGCGAATTTTTTTCATTTGCATTGATGTTTATTTTTAAATTTATATAAATAGGTATATACTTTTAAATAAAATAGGAGTTCTGAATTAAGCAGGAATCTGTTTTAAAAAAATTCAATAAAGAAAGGACTATAAAAACATTGAATTTCTGCTTTATGGTTTTTAATTATATAAATATTTTTTAATTAAGAACTGAAGCACAAAGTGTAAGCTTGCGAAATCACTTCCTTTTATGCATATAAATACTTTTGGTAAATATTTCCTCATTTTTTTTCGATAGGAAAAGTATTTTAGTATCAAACCCTCTTTCCAGGTGATATAGGTAGGTTGAATAATTTACTTTTTCAAACTTTTGCTTTTAAATATACTCATTTACGAATATCCAATTAAAAAAATTCGTGGTAATTAAAATGATAATTAATTTTAAATTAATTCTGTGGGTACAACTTGATTTGATATAGGTTCGGGCAAAGAAGAATGTAAATTAAAATAAATACAATGATCGCAATAAAATGAGTATTGATTTAACCACTTTTTAAATATTAATTAATAATTGTGTTTTCGTTACATTTGATTTGTTGTACGTGTTGTGAAAATTAAGCAGCTATACAAATTGCTTACCATCCGAGAAAATAACTCTAAAAGCAAATATAACATTTTTTAACCGATTTCAAAAAAGAGGAGGGTGTATGTTTGATGTGTATAGTTTTTTATGTATGTTCAGCCATTACTTTTCGAAGGGTTAACCGATTTGAAAAATTTTGACGCCATTTTGTTCAGAATATTTCCGGATTGGAACAGTAAAATTAAAAAAAAAAAAATCGGTTTAGCTGTTTTTAATTGATTTCTAAAAAGGAGATTTTTTATATATGTAACCTCATGTCTCCAGCATTTGTGACTCGACTTTGATGAATCATTTTCCATTTAACAGGGCATAGTTTTAGGTTAGTCTCACATAAATTTTATTTAAATCGATCTAAAGTTTTTTTTTGTTTAGTGTATGGAGGGTAGAGGTTAAGGAGAACAATTTCTGTGTACGAAAAAGTGTCCATCAAAAAGCGTTAAATTACAGGATCGCCATTGTCGCACAAGGGTAAATTTCATAGATTATGTAAATTTTAAAGCAAGCGTATGCAGGTCAAAAATTATTAGAGTAGGATAGAAACGAAAACGAGGAAAATTTTCGCTTTTTTATGGCGCACTTTTCAAAAGTAAAACAAAAAATAAAAAAACAATATGATATAAATTTAATTTTTGAATTAAATATCTTTTAAAACGTGCTATTATGCATTTAGTAGTAAATAAACGATTATACTGATATTAATAAACTAAAAAAAATGACTAAAAAATATTAGTAAAAGCTAACAAAAATGAAATGACTCTCAATGCTATCTCACAGCAGGTTTTTAGGTTATATTTATTAAATTATTCTGGATTACGTTTAGATTTTATATACTGCAGTGTTATTAACGACTCTAATCATTAAAAATATAGTTTAAAAAAAACTAAAAAACACGCTTTATATCGGACTAAAAAGTAAAAAATAATTGTTTTAAAATAAGCTTAAAAAGCGTTGGGCGCTCGATGTACGAAAATGTGGAACAAAGCGCCCCACGCTTTTTAAGCTTATTTTAAAACAATTATTTTTTACTTTTTAGTCCGATATAAAGCGTGTTTTTTAGTTTTTTTTAAACTATATTTTATTTTTCACTTTTTAGTTTGAGGATCTATAAAAGAATTTATTAATCCTGGGGGTCCTAATAAGGATAATGGGAAACTGTTATCAAATTATTGCATTGTCATCGGTCCTTGATACGTATGCAAAGTTTCAAATTAATCAGACTTCGGGAAATTGGTGAAAATTATGCTCAAAGATTCCGTTACGGACATACATACTTAGTTACAACCCAAACTAATATAAAGCGTATAAAAATACTAAATTTTCCAACTCAGCGCACTTCAATTCGTTTATAACTGCTATGATAGGTAAACATCTGCTAAAGTCATTTTATACTCGGATGCAGCGCTAGTGCCCTTCCGGACGATTTTTGAACTGTTATTTACAGAATTTAGATGGACACTTTTTCAACTTATCTCCCACATAAGATAGTCCTTCTTACCTCTACCCTCCATAGTGATAAAATATTAGGAAAGAATGCGATTAATAAAAAGTAAAAAATTTAAAAAACATTGAAAAAAATTGAACCTCCTACAAAAAGGGTAAAATAACAAAGTTTTCAGGTCGTAATCAATTTAATATACATACCTAAATATAGGCGCCGACCTGAAAACTGACTTCTGACTGACTCGATACGCGTTGTTTATATACCTCTCCAGTCGCGTTCTGGAACATTCCACGACGTTCTAAAAGGTTTGGCATGCTTCTAGGCGGTTCTGATAACATTGTGCGCAACAATACGCGCATTGTTGTCTATGCGGTTCCAACAACAATACACTGCCGCCGCTTCCAGTTACAATATTAAGCATATTAATTATAGCCTGTATTCAAAATTTTAAGATGGGAGTCACACACTTATACTTCACAGACTATGGGATATAACATTGTTTTTGAAGTGGCTAATAGAGGAGCGCTTGAGCTTTGAGTTGAAAAAAATTTAACACACAGAATTGAACAGTGACAGCGAATACAAAATGAAATTGTTTTCTTAAGAAGTAATTATATTAATATTATTATTTCCTTAAGAAAAACCGGATGCAAGCTAAAGGAATATCCATATTTATTTGATCAACTATTAAAATAACCAACATTTTAAATAAACTTTTGCCTTGTTTAGAACCTTAGCTAATTTTTAAAGTCCTGAAAAGACACAGTTTATGTCAAAACGTTGATCTTTAATGAGCTTTGCAAACGAATATTGTTATTTTTATTTCATTTTTTATGATAACTTTTAACAAAGCGTTATGAGAAAACTAATATTTAAATTAATTTATCATTGTGCATCGTGTGAGGCGGTAGGATAGACGAGCAAACAGAACCGAATGTTAAACGGTAGTATTAATATTATATCGGATTTAAACAAATTATTATTGTACGGCAGAATTCTAACAAATTTGTGATACGGATTCTAACATGTTTGAAAATTGCTAGAAAAATATTTTCTCTGTAGAAAGTTTACGTCTCTTGAGATTTTGGAAACGAAGATGAGTTAGTTTTAACCGTAACCCCTAAGGATAATATAACGCGTCTCTATTAGCTCTACTAGGTCCCAGCTTCATTGGATTCTCTTTTATAACTTTTTTATCACCGTTCGAAATATTACTTTTATCATCTGCTGGTATTTTCAATAATGGCGGTTTTGCGAAAAAAATGAAAAACTTCTTAGTCACTGCATACAGTGTGTTCACCGCAACTGGTAAGAGTCAATAATTCATGTATCCTACTAGGTACAAAAAAAAGTTTAAATAGTTTTTTATTCAACTCGAGATTTACTATCGAAAACTGCTGAGGTATATTTTCTTGTATTTCTAACTCAACCGAAAATGCACATGTATCTTTTTTCAAATGGCCACATATATTTTTTTCCGGAAACATCTTTCTAGAGCTTAGGATTTTTTAAGATTGTGAATTCAATGATCGTAAAAAACAACTTATTGTAAACTTGAATTAACACATCTTTAGTTCAGTTCAGAATCAGGAGTCCCGTACAAAAGGGAGTTCCAATAAAAGCTCAAATAGATTTTAACTTATCCGCAAAGATTTTAGGTGTTATTATGATGAAAATATGAAATGGGTTTTACAATAACGTTTGCAAGAAGCTTTACTTTCATCATTATCAGCTAAGGTAGCTAAAGAATGTATATGGCCGAAAAACTTTACTTATTTATCATGATGCTTTTATTGCAAGTACCAAAAAGTACGCTATAAATTGTTATTTGGGGAACATCAGTAGATCAAAACAGAGTATTTAAAATTCGAAATAAAACTCGAAGATTAATATTCGACTTAAAATATGCTGAATCTTGTCGCCCGACATTCAAAAATAGCAAGATGTTAACATATTACGGGATTTTTGGTTGTGAACTGTTATTGTAAATGTATCCATAGACTAAAATACTCCAATGCCAGATACAATAATATGTTAAATGTTACAACAAATACACCTCACAATAGCGACGTTGCCATGTAGCTTAGAACGGTATTTTATGAAAAATCACCTATATATATATAAACATATGCAAGATTAACCGAAGTGGTTAAAAATGTACATAATGAATTTCAATTAAAAAAAAATCTTAAGCATTACTTTTTACAATCTGTGCCTTAGTTCCCAAAGTGGTCCAGGTCCAGGGGTCCACTAGACGAGGGTTTATGTTGACGTTTATTATGACAAAAAAAATGGGGGTTCACAATTCGTAAGCGGGGTCCACGAAAATTTATCTTATTTCGATAGTGAAGAATTAAAATGTTGGCTTGACTTTACCTATCAATGTAGGCAGATAATATTTTATGAAGCTCAGCGACTGTTACTTGTAAAAACTTGCATATTCCTTGTGCTGTGAGTAGATGTCAAAAAAGTAAAGTTGGATGGAATCACTTTTTTGATTGGCCAACTTTACTTTTTTGACATCGACTCACAGCACAATCAATCAATTAATTAACCAATCAATTCTCACTTATTTCATTTATAAAACTCTACATTCGTGGTTGGAACTCAGCCGCAACACAAATTTCCATAGTTAGATCTAATCTTCACATTTTTTGTCGAGTTTTGGGAATATGGTAGAATTGTAGCTATAGGGGGTCCACCGGAACCTCTGATCTAAATGATTTGATGTCACCATAATTGTTTTTGTTTTTTTTTGTATATATGACGTTTTGTATTTATTTTATAATAGCTCCGCAAATAAATGTATATCTATCTCTATATAAATCTCGCTAAACATATATGTAGCTTAAAATCTATTGGTTTTTAGACTATGCGCCCATGGACACTTTTTTTTAGTGATCTTTAAACTATAAAATACAACCATTTTTGATCAATTTAACCGAGAACCAAATCCCGTGAGGTTTGTGCTGGGTCCTTTGTACATTTAGAGCAATAAACATATATAATTATTTATATGAGTATATTTGTGGTCATATGATTTTTTCAATGTTTTAATAGTTCTCAAATTTTAGTATAATTGACGCACGTATTTTCGTTGTGTATTCTGGCACATAATAATTGTGAAGTAAAATTTAATCGATGTGTAATAATGCAGGTATATTTAGTATAAATAATTTCCGTAATATTTGGATTTTACAACTGAATAACATGCATGTTGTTTTTGATGACTGAACTGTTAAGTGACTTGAGAAATATGAAGTGACAGGCTAAGAGTCCCTAAAGAAATCTGTAGAACGGTGAAATGCCATGCTACACTGTACTCTGACATACCTAACTGTTCCACGTTTTATGTGCTTTTGCTAGTTATACTACGTATGTAAATTGTATAGACAACAATGCAATTGTACAGGATGATTACAGAAGGTTTGTTTCTACATTCACAAATTTTTGTCTCTGACAAGTTTCCGTTTTTTAAAGTGAAACTTTTATTCTATCGCCCCGAATTTTTCTGGCCGTCTGTTGCATGTCGCATTACAGGCGGCCGCGGAGTAGGGGTAAAGTGAAAGGCGTTCGGAGTAGGCGCTCGGTAGAGCAGCCAAGGCCAATATGGCGGCGCCCATGGTTAGCATCAGCTGACCGTGTAGTATATATAACACATAGTCAGTCTGTCATGCGGGCAAGTGCTGTACAGTGTTTACATGCTTTTATTCGTGTATTCATGTAAATATTGTTGTTTATAATTAATCGTGATGGATAAGTGTCTACAATCCAACGCCTACAATCCAATAAAAGTTTCACTTGCGTCGTGGTTTCTTAAAACCACACAACTGTTTTTTTTTTTCATTAAGCGCTAATGACGACTTAAAAACTGACTTGAAGCCTGTTTAACGCGGTGTTTAGAGAATGTAATAAAATTAAAACAAGTAACTTTTGTACAACCCTCTACATCAGAGGTTCCCAATTTTATTTAGTCATGGAACCCTAATTGATCATACTTTTTTTGGCGGAACTCTCGCTGGTTATTTTGATAACCTTGCAGTTTGAATATTTTTATGTTAGACTTGAAGACAGAACAAATTATAAACGAAAAATAAATATTATAAGTATTGCAAAACATTTTATTGTAACAAAGAAATTAAATTTAATTCTCGGACAGACTGCGGAACTCCTGTGACCTTTTCACGGAACCACAGGGTTCCGCGGACCACCTTTTAGGAATCGCTGCTCTACATGAACAGTGAGCATCACTTGACATGGTTACAAGCCTCTGATTACATAATAAAAGTTAGGTTGAGACGATTGTTGAAACGTAAAACAAATCACTGTGTACATTCCATTGATGTTTTGGAATTTCTGTGGGAATGAATGTATTACCACCTAAAGTATAAGAATGGAGGTTGTACAGTTCGATTAAAATTGGAAAAGTCCAGAGCATTACTTCCCAACTTTCTGAAAGAGAGTAATATTTAAAAAAAAAATTATAGTAAAAAAACATTTTTAAAAAAAGTTTATAAATGCTCTAAAAAGAAAAAAAACTTTTAATTAAACTATACCAAATCATTTATTACATTATACAATTTATATGATAAAAAGCTCGTCGCGAGATTTTTCAGCGTAAATTAATTTTTTTATGAAATACATACATTTTTTCTTAGAATTACTTGTGTCAAGACTAAGTGATATATTGTATTTTCGTTTATTTACACAGGGAAATCTTCCGAAATGCTTTTGTATCATATAAATTGTACAATGTAATAAATGGTTTGGTTTGATTTAATTAAAAGTTTATTATTTTCTTTTTAGACCATTTTAATAAAAGCTTAATAGTAAAAAAAGCGCCCCACGATTTTTTTTAGTCAGATCAAAACCTTAGAATGCTGACCCGCAATTATTTTCAAGCTTCGTTGATTGTACAAAAAAAAAAACCCTGCACTTTATCAACTGTTTACCTATTTTCTTCACATTTGTGTTTTTGGTGGGTTTTCTTATATCTATAATGAATTATGGTGCTATCATTAATGACACTGAAATCTTTGTACATAACATTTTATTTAATAGAGCAAAATACACTATTAGTTATGAGGCGATTTTTCTGAAACAAATTTGAGCAGACCCTGGTAAAAGTAATCTATTTGCTAGCTGGAAATATATTCCTGTTTGAAAATAATAGATGTCTGAACGGGATATAATATTTTTGCAGGTTTTATTTTATCAAAGGCTACGATGATTCCATTTTGCAGTATGGCCGAATACTCATGCCATAAAGTTTCATATAACAATAATAATACTATATGTATACGCAAAGAATAGCACAGCAGTTCTGAAACATATTCTTTTTTTTATTCAACAAAATTATATACAGCCGAAACTCTATATTTGAAAAACTGAATGGTTTTTGTTGTGAAACATTTAATGGTACGTTTGGTTGGGAGTAAAAACGTGCAATTGACGCGACACTTTAAGGAGACGACGTTTTATTGGAGGACGTTACGTTTGTGTGCGTTGCATTAAACATGGATTTAGTTGAAGGCGACATCTAGATAATAGGGCAAAAATTTAGTTACTAGTATTTCGTCAGTAGACAGCGCGTGACGCTTGCTTTGTGTATGCGTTGCATTATTATTTGGCTTTTGTTAAAGACGACAACTAGATGACACGACAAAATTTAGTTACACAGTGAAATTTAGTTACAGGGCGATATTTAGTCATTAGAATTTCGTTAGTTGACAGGTCGAAATATAGTTACTAGAATTTCGCTTAAATTTATGTTTCACATCTGCCCCACCCCCCACCCCACGACGGCTCACATTTTTTCTTCGTTATAAAGAGTTCTGAGTGTACATATTATTTTTGAATTCAACACGTCATATAAACTGTTTAATTACTTATTATTAAGATGAATTTGCTGTCATACAGAATTATTGCGAAATAATAAAAAAAAAAAATGTTAAAATACAAGGATTTTCGAAACATCTATACGTATCAACTATTTTAGTGACACAGTTTTGAAAGTTCATAAAATATGACCTCTAAATATCACTAGTATATTATGCTTATTTATACCTAACATTTTGTACGTATTTTTATAAATTTTTTGATACTTGTGTAGTCCACGCCAGTAGAAATATTTTTTTTTACATTACTGAATTAAAAAGATTTACGGAAGATTACTAAAATACATAAGATCAAAAAGCATTAATTTATTATTTTAAATATATATAAAGATTTGAATCCAGGCCATAAAACACGAACAAAATAGTACAGAAACCTAAGGCTTTCATTTTTCTACAAAAAATAGTAATTACTTATACTTTATATCAATAAACAAACCTTTGTTTAACACCTGATTTTGTTATCCAATAAATTTTTAATTTCTTGGTATCTAATTGATATTTTTTCTTGTTCTGGAATCAAAACCCGTGAGCTTGTAATAGACGAAACACGGAAGAAGCATTGTTTTCTATAAAAACGCAGTGAAAAGTGAATTTAGAGAATTGTTATTTCATTGTTTTCAAAAAATACAACGTAAAAATCAAAGTGTTTGTTCGTTACAAATTATTCTGGTATAAGAAAAGTTTTTATCCTAATACTTACTAAATATGAAGTCACGAAAAGTGTTATAATGGATAGTAAATTGTATTATTTTTTATGGCTGCAAAGTCAATAAAAATGTCTTTTTAGTCGAGAATGTCAAAGCAGACACAAAAAGTCTCCTTTTATAAGTTGCTTCCTTATCCCAGTCAATGATTTAATAAGTTCAGTTGAAGAAAAAAGAGTGAATAACAGCGGGGGGCGAGTTTAGTTGAAGCTGTGCCCCCATTTAGGCCGAAACACTATTGTAATCACAGAATAATATCGCAGAAGCGACACTCAATGTCATTTATAGTACTCAAATTTCTCATCGATATTAAATATTAAAAAACGTCAATTGGTTAATTAATTAATTTTTTCAATAAATACGTCTTTAAAATAAGTCCGAAATTTCATCAGACGTTAAACAAAGATTTAAATACCTGATATTAGATGTAAGTTTCTAGATTACATACAGTTTTATTTGATTCGCTGAAACATTTATCCCAAACGTCGCATTAATATTTTTATCCAAATAGTTCACTCGAATTCTCCGAAGCTTAAACATCCTTGGAGCTTTAAGTTTCGGAGAATTCGACTGAGCTATTTGGATAAAATTCTTTTCACAAAAGCGACACTGGTATAGTTTCTCACCAGCATGCTTGAAAGTCTATGTCACTGTTTAAAAACGTCACACTCTATGGGCGGCTACTTGCCAGTATGTGTGCGTTAGTGATTATGCAAAAAGAAAACCGAAGTAGATTTTTTCGAAAATGACGGATTTCCAAACCACAAGTGATAGAGGTTAAATCATTCCAAATTAGTCACAGTTTCTTCTCCCGAGAGGAATACGAGCAATTACCGGTCACCGGTCACTCTGTATATAGATAGATAAAGAAAATAGTGTTTTCAAAATAACACTGTGAATTAAATTTCTAAGTCTGGTCTACAAATTAATAAAAAGGTCATGTCTACCTGAAATTGTTTTTTCTTCTTCTTTTGTTTTTTTGTTCATATTCATCGAGTGTGTCCAGTGACCGCTGGTACTGGCATTAGTCAATTTTTAAAATATATTTGATTCTAGAAGTACCTATAACATAATATAAACGTTTTTTGAAAATCTAAGCTTACTGAAAATTCTGAAAAAATCGATTAGATATATTTTTCTTTCACGAGGTTAATACTTCAATTATGAATAAATGTATTTAATTTTTATTGAGCTGAATTTTGGAATACATAATCTATACTAATATAATATAAAGCTGAAGAGTTTGTTTGTTTGTTTGGTTGAACGCGCTAATCTCAGGAGCTACTAGTTTAAATTGAAAAACATTGTTTTTTGTTGGATAGCCCATTTATCGAGGAAGGCTATAGGTTCTATAATATCACGCTACGGCCAATAGGAGCGGAGCATCAATCAAAATTTGTCCGTCCGACAAAAACTTTTGAACGGTAACTCTGATCATCATGAAATTTGGGCACAACATTCATCTTGGTAAAATAAGATGAACGTGCGTACTCATGTTCCTCCCCTCCCATTCGTTTTTTTGCACCCGGATGAAACCGGGCGGGATCGCTAGTATATAATATACGTATTGTGTGGATGCTTATATGAAAGGCGCTTGATTAAAGATTTAGGTGTCCAAGGTTAAAAAGTTTTTACGCTTCTGAACCCACCATACCTAAAATAATGCGCGGAGTAATGTCAGAAAAATTGGTTTAATTTCACAAGATTTCAACAATTTCAGAAGTTTCTTTATTTAGATCATTTGCCTCTTTCAAAAACGCGGAAACACTCCAATTCCGATAGTTCTTTTACCGCCTCCATCTGGTTTTATTTTTGTTTTAGAGATTACCCAGATGAAAAGCCACTGAACTTTTAGAACTAACGAGAGAATTTAATGTAAATTATGTTTGAGAGTATTGTTGTCGACATGGCAGTTCTTAATTTTTTAAAATAATAATCAAAATTTTGGCGCTTCTGGGCACTTCTCCACACCGTCGCGTCATATAGTTAGCACCTTTGATTTCAGGTTACACTTTTAGACTTTCTGTTGTATTTTAATAAGATTTTCATTTTTCAGTTTATACCTATTTCTAAAAAAACATACACATTTTTCTTAAAAGAGTTTTGTATGCCAATTAGTTTGTGCTTCCAAAAATTTAGCGTACTAGATTTGAGTGTAAGTCAGCTCTGACGAAGGGCTTTATTTAAAATTATTATTAACTGGCCACTACTCAGAGCTTCGCGCGTGATTGAGACGAAACACGACACCGACAACAGTAGTGATGCCTTCGAATGGCTTCACCGTAACACAGTCTTGCCTCTCGGGGTTACGTCCCGCTTTGCAGCGACAACAATAGTCAGTTTTGAACAAAGATTTTTTTATATATCCGTACTTCCACCATAGAATTACTATATACTCAAATGTAGTCAGTTTATTTGAAATTTAAAACTTTTATCAAAATAAAATATAGCCTATATTACCCACGGAAAGTGTAGCTTTTAATTAGTGAAAGAATTTTTAGAATCGGTTCAGTAGTTCCAGTAATTACTTTCTACAAACAAAGAAATAAACATACAAACACATTTTACTTATTTATATTATATTATTGTAAGAAAACTCGCAAAACTGTTCTTTGTTAGTGGTTAAAAATATTTATTTACAAAAAGTAACGTTATGTAACAAAAACAAACTAAAAAGTACTGCTATAAAAATAATGATAAATGAAATAAAAAAAATAAATACCTATAACGAGAAACAAACGAATTCTAAAACAACTGTAATAACACTAAACTTCCATGATGTATACAGAGTATTTATATCTCACAGTTGTCTATTTATCTTTATATTTATGTCACTATATTTATTTATGTCATGCACTGGTCATTGTCACTCACACTGACTTCAGACTGACTGCTTGACTTCCACGCTAGCGCGGTTTATAAAAGTTCTTTAGCTGCGTTCTGGAACAATCGCCGACGTTCTCAAAACTTCGGCATTCTTCTATGCGGTTCCGATGACAATGTGTGTAACAATACGCGTATTGTTGTTTATGCGGTTCCGACAACAATTCAAGTATTGTTGTCTACGCGGTTCTGACAAAAATGCACTGCCGCCGGCTCCAGTTGTGTTGCGTTACAATATTAAATAGGCGAGTAGTAATTATTAATTATTTATGTTGCTTGTTCTGCTTTGGTCACTGAAGTGACTACAGTTTCTAAATAGAATGAGCATGACCGATGAATGATGATGTCGGAGATGTGTATTCTTGCTATTTTCTCATATGTACATATTAGCTCTGGTATAGTAGGTATATCTCGGCTCGAAAGCTTACGAGCATGTGATTGCTAAAGTCTAGCGGATTTTAAGCGCTGCGCAGGTACACGCGCTAATATAGTTTTAAGTGTTCTCCGGAAAATGGTATCAGCCCCGGATCTAAGGGGGGGCAAACCGGGGCACCCGCCGCGGGCGGCAGTTTCAGGGGGCGCCAAAATCATGATAGAATACGGTTGAAAACCACACCCAATCTGTTCTTTCTCCGATTTACTCAATCTGCTTGTTTTCTGATGGTTTCCCGTTCACGAAAAATGCCAACCATTATATTATATTTGTGGTTTTTTTTAAGTAATTTGTCTCAAACGCTGGAGAGAGGGGGTGCCATTATCAAGTTTCTGCCCCGGTTCGAAAAAATCCTAGATCCGGGGCTGAATAGTATATGTATTAACGTATTGGTAAAAAAATCGACAACTTACAATGATTCCTGTGTAGTTATTTTTCAAAGTAGATAAATAATTATTCAAAAATAAAAAAACTGTTTTGATTGTTTACATAGCCGTTGAGACGAAAATGTGGTTTGTCGCTGAAGATGATTTTGTCGGAAAATTCGTACTATACAATGATATTTTAACAAATGGCAAACCTTCCTCTTTCCAAATGTCAAAAAAAAGGAGGCCAATATGGTTGAATTGACAGCTGTCAAAAAAATCCCTAATGGAACACCCTATATATACTTAAAGTTGTTACGGAATGTTTTAATACATAATTTTTGAGCATTTTATGTGATGTTCAGACGGAAACACTTATTTCTATAGATTCTTTATTGTCTGTAACAGCATCACTCGAGTGCGGCTGGGCCGATTTTGAAAAAAACATGGTATACTAACAGCGGGCTCTGAAACTTAGTATTTTCTATCATGTTTCGATTGATCTAACAAAAATGTTTCTGTCAAAATTAAGTGATCGGTGAAAACTAGTCAGACAATTGGTAGGTATTATCTATTGTAGAGGACTCTAAACTTTTTTGTCTCGTAGACCACTTGCCATATTTTTTTGGTTTTGGGTAGACTCCCTGCTTACCTGGTATTGATTTTTTGCAAATTCATTAACTTCCAATGTATTTTTGACAGCCGGTATAGTGCTACACACTTTGAAACATTTAAATTCATAACGGTAGTAAAGTGTAGTGTGAAATACTTAGAAAAACACAAGTTAAGTTTTATATGAGGGATAAACCCGATGCTTTAATAATAAATTTTCAACATTCGGCATCAATTTAGTTAGGTTTAATCTTAAATCCCCTCGGTTAACGATGTCCAGTTTGTTTCTTTTTTGACGTGATAACGTCTTATAAGTTGATGAATCACGTCAATATAAAAAGATGAAACACCGGCTGCATGCACAAAAAAGTGTAACGTTCCTAACGTTCCGCCTGACCCTGTGCGTAATTATTAAATATGATATTCGAGCGGAATACGTTATCACGTAAAACTATCGTCCATAAACCGACTTTACAGACAACCATTTTTTTTTTGTTAGGAACTCCACTATCGTTGACCCACATTTACATTTTATGGTCCCCTAATTTTTTTTGCTGACATGGACCCCTTGCAAGTTGTCGTCGACCCCTGGGGGTCGATACAGACCACTTTGGGAATCACTGATCTATTGCATGTCAATTGCAAGATTTTGTTTGTGACTAATGTACTGACAGATTGGTGTACGTTAATAAATGCAATTAATATGATGTGTGGGTTTCCGAATAATCAACGTGTTTTCCAGTAATCGGTAAATTTTACAAACTTAAATCACACAAAGTTATTAATGCTCACTAAAGCTCACTTTTAGTGGTGTGCATAATTGCTTCAGCAAGCTCGTTAAAATAACTCCTAATCGGTCGTCAAAGGACACAACTGCTTCTCTTTTTAGAATTAACTATAGTTGACGATTCAACCATTTTTTCATCTGTCGGTAACAAAACCCAAAACGAACGAAACGAAACCGACACACGAAGTAGTACATATAATAATTTTTATGTACAAAATAACAACTTGTTTAAATTAAATATAATGCACAAATTCTCTACATTACAATGAAAAGTTTAATTTTATTTTTTAGACGTCATATTATGTGGTTATTGGTGTTGCAAGCAAAAGTGCCCGAAGCACTGGCACAACTGCGGTAAGAGTGGGGAATAGCTGCAAAATGCTCCCCTTCTCGCATTGAAAGCCCAACTTTCAAAACAAATCAGAGTTCAAGTAATCAATGTGTTTCCATATGCAACATTGCGTCCTTTTGTTTCTTTGTTTCGGGAGTTGTGGTTGGTTGGTCCAGATAATCGAACATCAGTATTTGTGTACATCTATGTACTTCAAATTGAAGATTAATATAGCTTAGATCTAATATGTGTTCGTAATTAAACTAACAAAATACAGACAGATTTTCGCAACTTAATCCTTTTGGTCCTGGTGGCCATTTCAATGGACATATAGGTACTATTCTAACACGTATAATTTAAGTCTTGTCTCGTAGTCTACCTGCAGTGTTTCCACCCACGCGTGCAGTGGCCGCATCATGTATATTTAAGTAATATTTGAATAGTTCAATGCAGAATTACTGATTTGATTTTATCAGGTCGATTTGCTAAGATGATATTAGCGACTATAAAAAAAACGTGATAAGAACGTAACAACGTTTTACTTGACGGAATAATATGGAAGTTTTGTTGATAAAGTTCTGAAAGAATTTAATTACTAAAAGGAGAAGGTCGAGAATATAATACAACACAAAATGCAAATGGCGACGTGCTATTTTCTAATAGGCACGAGTAAGTACATCTAATAGTTTGTGAAAGGCTAGTTTACAACCAGTGGCGTCCGTTAGTGTTAAGTATATTCGCTAATTATTATTCAAGATTTCGAACAAAAATTTGAGAAACAATATTGTTAAGAAACATTTTTTATCCTAAAATGAATTGTGAAACTACTTTTCGAGTGAAAAAATATTTTTTCAAATTTTATTAAGGATAAAATAAAATTTCTGAATCAAACAAAAATTTTCCGGTTGTTTTGGCATAGCACTTTCTAAAACGTAAGTGATGATAATAATAATAATAATTTTATTTGATAAATATAGAAACAGTGTAAGGACGCACACTCTTCGGTGAAATACACAACCGATCGCTGTTGTCCAATCGCGCGATGGAACGAGAAATTTCGAGTAGTTGTTGAGTAATTGTGAAATTACGATGCTGTATCGATAGACTTGCTATAAAATAGCACATTTTAGATACATTGACTCTAGGGTGAAATTTTTATTTAAAAAATGTTGTGTACGAGCTACTGATATCAAGCACTTTAAAATTGTTAAAAGGTGAAAATAGATGATGCAATCGTTAATATATTTTAGTACAAACTGTTAAAGATTGTTAATTCTTCGTTGAAACTGTTAAGTCTTTGGATCTTCTTTTAATTATTATTAAACAAGACATCTTCTGCGCTACTGTTGGGAACTAACAGGATACAAGGAACGTTGTATTGTTGATATGTAAGTTAAACAAGCTAAAGTCTTTAAAGTATATAAACTTGAACAATATATGAAGGCAGGATGAAAGAAAATAGTAAGAAAGCTAAAGAGTAGAAGAGGGAAAGAAACGAAAAGGAAAGAGAGAAAAGACTTGGTGGCGGGTTGTTATTCCCTGTTACTAGCAGTAGTGACGCCGTTGCCCGTTGCTCCTATTACTTCTGCTGCTGTTACCTTCACCGTTTCAGCTCCACGCAATGTACCCTGCAGTCGTGGAAGGTGGGACAGAACTATCATATATTTGCGGTTACAAAGTGAAGTGGCTTAGGTATATCAAATTTTGTCGCCATAATGATATAATCGCTTAATCGTTTTGTAATATGTATGAACAGACTCGACGAAAGGGAGGCAGGAGGAATGTGATTTTCTTGGGACTCGTAGGTTCTGGATTTTTCGAGGAATCGTTGTGCAGACAGGAATAAAGGCGTAAGAAGTAGTTATTTAACGAAAAAAGAGGGGCCTTTAGTTACTTTCCCCGCGCCTGTATTTTCTCTTCACGATCCTGAGTACAGATGCTAAGGTTATGTGATTATATTGACTACTCAAAACCTGCCGCTTCGTTTGCGTTAATGTTAGTATTAACAGAAACCTTATTTTACCCGGCTAAAGAGTATCCTCTACCTAAAGTTTGAGTAGTAGTAAATAGTGTATCAAGGTTATTAAAAGTTGGTGTTGATGTTCTCAAATGATTTATGTACAAACGAAAAACAAAAATTCTGAAAAAAAAAATTGGTTGTCTGTAAAGTCGGTTTACGGACGATAGTTTTACGTGATAACGTATTCCGCTCGAATACCATATTTAATAATACATAACCTAAATTTTAGTAGCTGTCAAACTATATTTTTACCGACTCTCTATCGCTTATACTGCGCTCTCGCTTGCACGCACAGGGTCAGACGGAACGTGACACTTTTCGGAACGTTACACTTTTTCGTGCATGCAGCCGGTGTTTCATCAATTTATAAGACGTTATCACGTCAAAAAAATGTTTATCTGTCTTTGTGTCATGCAAAATAGCTAAATGGTCCATCTAGTAGCGTTCCGCTTGGATGTACATCATGTACCCTGCGTATACCACAGGCTGAGAAGCTCCGGTTTACGATATGTAAAAAAGAAATTATTGCTACACGAAAACGTGATATTGTAGAAGTTTAAAGATAGGTCATAGCTATTCTATGTAAAGCTAACAATTTTGAAATAATATAAATAAAATCAATACAATAGATACAAGTTTGTATTTTAGCAATCCTCTAGTTTCTTTGTTGGAAAACACTCTCTTTCAAATATTTTCATAAGAAAAAGTCAAGGACTAAAAATAATCTTATGACCGTGGAAGCCATAAAATGTCTCAAAATCGTCGTAAGCCATTTTTCCTTATAACAACAGATATACAGAGTAACATGGCAGTCACGGTAAGGTATAAACGGTCACATTCCCCTAAGAATTGACCCTAAAGTGTAACCTTTACACCTTGGACCGTCATTAAAATCTCTTTAAATTTATTGCAGTTTTATTCTTTGTCTTATTTCAATAATAAATCTAACTATAGTTTAATTGGTGACAAAATACGAGTTAATTTCAAATGTGTGACTTGCATTCCGAAAGTGTTGGGATTAGATTTTTGCGAAACTAAATTACTGTGTTATGTTGACCGGGGATAAAAAAAACTGATTCTTTATTTTTTTAAACATGTAATCTTGATTTTTAAATACCTACTTTAGATATTTTCGTGCTTGTTATCTATTGGGAAATACTTTCTCGTAGAATTAGAACAATGAAATGAACAAAACGCACGCATAAGATCGAAGAATTGAGGTAAATGCGATTGGAATAGTCATTAGTTGACTGAAAAGTCATTCGTGTTGAAAGCCATTAGTGAAGATACTGTGAAATCTTAGATGACAGAGTATATTTATATGCAACATCTCTCATGGTACTTACGTAGGTCCTAGTATCGGGCTATAGATTACACCGTTGCGTAGTTGTTTTAGCGACGTGTCCCCTCTTCACTTCACTCGCCATCCCACACCTCTTTTTCTCATTTTAATGTCCCATCTGCACCCTATACTGCCATCAACATCATCTTTGCGACTCAGTGTTGCCAATTTTTAGGCATATTTTAAACTGGGTTCGTTTTTAAGGTAGCCTAACACGCAAAAAAACATCTTATTACTTAAAATATGACTGATTTTTACAAAGATGATAAACTGCAAAGATTTTCTGGGTCTACTAGGCATTTTTAATTTATAGTTTCTTTAATAATTAATAAATTGAAAATTTAGTTCTTAAAATATAATAAAGGAAATAAAAGTTTATAATAAACAATTCATTAAAACTGCATTTTCACAATTTTGATTTTCTCTTAGCGCAGTAGACACAAACTTTTCAAGCCGTGAACTTTAGAATTAGTTCAGTTTTCTAAAATTTCTCATAAAATAAGTTAGTTTGTAGCAAAAATAATATAAAAAAATCGAACAGCCGTCAAAAAAGTCACTTTAAGGAGAAAAATAAAAAAATTCTGAAGTCGGCGCCAATATAATTACTAAAACTTTTTGCATACCTACTTATTAAATTGAGGCTAACCTCAAAACTTCGTTATATTCCTCATTTTAAGGTGGTTAAACTGTTTCACTTTTTATTTTTTACTTTTCAGTAGATTTGCAATAGTTTGCACGTTATTAATTTTTAACCCCCTTTCTTTAATATTCGAATACTAATATGTGAAAAACTACTGAACCGATTTAAGTAAAATTTTTGTGAGATCCGAAGGTATGCTCTATTAAGTAGAACAAGAACAATTAACATATCGGTTGACAAATCCTGTAGATATTAGGTGACATTAAAATTAAAAACGACTGAAGCGATTTTTAGAAAAACTATACGGGATTAATTTGTGAACATTCTGAACAAAAGGGCGCCGAAAATTTTCAAATTTGTTATCGACAAGCGAAAAATACTCCAAAAAAAAAGCGGGAGTGCCGGCAGAAGTGAAAACTTGAATATTAACGTCTTACGAATTTTCGATCAAAATGGTTTGTATCATAGATTGCATTTTTATGTACGATATTTCAACGCTAGATGTCTAACGTTGTATAAATAGAAGTTTTCATCTTACGCATTTTCGATCAGGACACGTGACCCTGACGCGAGTTTAGTCCCTGACGCGAGTTTGACATTTTTTACCCATTACAAAAAAAGTGTACAACGCCGCTAAAGAAGTTTTCACTTCAAAAAAGAAATACGCGTTACATAGAATAACCTCGCTTTTTTTAACTTGGTTCGAAATACAAACAATAGTCAAAATAATATGAGTGACAGTTAAATACGAATAATTTTAAATGAGACGGATGCGCTTGAAATCGTTCTACGTCCCTTAGTCTGTTTGCAAATAAAAATAAAGAAATATGATCCACAAATTTTTCTCGACAAGTGAAGTCATTACTTTAATCTAATTGTTTTCTTAGTAAAATGAATGCATTTACTGTGAGAAAGTGATATTTTAAATTTATTTGAATAATTTGGCAACAGTGTTTCACGTCCTTTTCTTGACTTAGTCTAGTTTACAGTAAAAGCAAAATCACATTTTTTCTGACATGCCACTGTTCGTTGTAGTGCAAAAAATTGAATCAAGCTTCATGTTCCCAGGTATTAGAACGTTGTAGAGTTTTTTATGCAGGAACGAAGCAATTTCTTCATGTCTAATTTAGGTCTAATTTCAAGTTCCTTTGATGTATAAAATGAACAAGCTGAGCAAAAAATAATTTATATACCTATATTTAAATTATTCTAAACAAATCAGCTTGTAGTTGATTCACTTAAGGTAGCGTTTCACCTAACAGTATATTTCTCTAATGGCCATATTCACCGAAAGCAAGTAGTTATTTATTCGGTTCATTTGTTCCTTCGAATATATAGCGATTAGTGATATGCCGGATCGTTAAAAATGTATATCCGCGGATACGGATCTGAATACGGATATTTGGTTTCAAGATCCGCGGATACGGATACGGATCTTAACTTTCTTAGAGTACGCGGCGGTAAATATTGCACATCGACCTTTGAAAAGAGACTATCTGTTATGGGAAAAAGTTATTGACCTCTTTAAGAGTTAACTCTCATAACAGATTGTTTCTTTCCAAAGATCTATGTGCAATATCTCATTATAAAGATAGTTTTTTAGTACCTTTGAGTTATGTATTATTGGTATGGTACTCATTACGATAAATTTTTGCAATATAAAGGTGTCAAATACGATTTTAAGAAATAAAAAATAATCTGAATGGAATTTAACAGTTTTTCATTATTACCTAATCACCTATATATATAAAATTTCATCTATGAATTGAAAGTTAATAAGGTAAAAGATCCGTAAAAGATCCGCCAAAAACTAACGGATACGGATACGCGGATCTTTCTTCTCCCTCGGATATCCGCGGATACGGATATCCGGCACATCACTAATAGCGATATTTCAATTCACCAAACATAATTATGTTTACTACAGGTATAAATCTATTCTGTCTTACTTCGAGGGTATTAATAATTGTTCGCCTGATAAAATAATAATGGCCGCGCCACATATACCATATTATTACCTAAACCTATTAAGATTAGGTTATTACTTATTAAACTTTTAATGTCTTACAAAACAACTGTAGATATAATTATATCTACAGTTTGCGCTTGTGAATTTATGTATTTATTGTTTATTAATATTTTGTGCAGTGTTTTGTAAGACATTAAAAGTTTAATAAGTATTAACCTATATATGGTAAACGTACCAAATTTAGATTTGTTTTGGTCGGCAGACGATTATGATTTATGATGATAATGCACCGCTATGTGCTTATAGAAATAAAATCAAATTTTTTAGGCTCTAGATTTTATAATATTGTTTTGTACGTTTCGTCAAGTGTTTTATTTACATAACAAAGGCATTACAGATATAAACTGGTCAGTTGTGTTGTAAATTTCCATTGGACGATTATTTTCTACATTCACTGTCTCTTTTTATCGTTCTACTTGTCAGCCAGCTCCCATTTATCGTTCTACTTGACTTAGTTCGGTGTATACTAAAGGTCAAATCACCTTTTTCAGACACAAGGTAATGCAAGAGTTCACAAAATAAATTGAACCGAACTCGAAGCGCGGTCCACCCATTATGGGCTAGTGGCACAGGGCGCGTTGTACATAATGGACATACGTTAGACTGGAGTTATCCGCAACGTATATGCTATGTACTTATAATATATATAATATATCTCTCTCTAGTAATATTGCAGTTTGATTATAATGGTGATACAGTCGTATCTCTCTGAGAACGATACATGGGACCGAAATTACCATTTTTATCCGGAAATCGATCATACAGAGAAGACCTAACAATTTTCAAATTAAGGTACAGGTACAGGTTGTAAAAAAAATTGCTGCGAATAACTTTTACGTGAGGTCGAATTGATATTTACGTAGCATGTAACGCGATTAAGTGTGATTCGCCTAAAGTGGGCCATACATGGCGAGGCCGATCGGATCAGACCAAACTGATACAGTTTGGCCGGATCGGATCTGTACACATACAGGGAAAAATCACTTCAGTTCATTCTGGTTTCCTGCAAGTAGTGGTCGCGAATTTGATTCACTCTTTCGTGAAAGTTCAAAGCGCAGCTACTGAAGTTTTTAAAAAAAAGGGCCCACTGTAGTTTAAGGGGTGATGTCGAAACAAGCAAAACATGTTAATGAAACAATGTTTGATTCTCAAATTTTACTACTTATAGATTTGTTTAACAAATCCTTTTCTGGTACACCCTGCGTGTTAGTAAATATGAGAATTATTATTATAAAATACTATCACAGCATAGAATTTCTTTGTGATTACAGTAAGTGCACTCGGTGTGGGCGCCTTTGATGTCTTGTCCTCAAGGTCGATTTTTTAAAAAGTCAATCTGGCACATGCGCAAACACAGTCTGAGTTCGCGCAGTCAATCATATGAGAGTTGTTGAATGGTTGCGTATTTAGAGAACAGCGTCTGATGCAGTACAATTTTCGTAGCAATATTGTGTATACTTATTTATAATGAAAAGAATTGTATCTGCCTAATAATTTAAAATTTAAAATTTTCGTTATTTTTTCCATAAATAAAGCAATACCAAACCATTTTATTTTTCAAATTTACAACAAAAATTAAAATTTCAGCCAATTGGGTGACAGGACCATTCCAATTTCAAATATATTCACATAATACCAGGGGCGGCCAGAAGGTAATTCGAGCTGCAGACAGACAGATAATAATTTTATAAATTGTTTTTTAGTTAAGTCCCGTATATACTTTCATATGCATTTAGTAAAAAGCTGTTATTTTGCCATTATAAATAGGCACTCCAATTTTATTTAAATGTATAGAGATTAGTGATGTGCTGGATATCCGTGTCCGTATCCGTATCCGCGGATATCCGAGGGAGAAGAAAGATCCGTATCCGTTAGTTTTTGGCGGATATTTTACGGATCTTTTACCTTATTAATTTTCAATTCATAGATGAAATTTTATATATATATATAGGTGATTAGGTAATAATGAAAAACTGTTAAATTCCATTCAGATTATTTTTTATTTTTTAAAATCGTATTTGGCACCTTTATATTGCAAACATTTATCGTAGTGAGTACCATACCAATAGTACATAACTCAAAGGTACTAAAAAACTATCTTTATAATGAGATATTGCACATAGATCTTTGGAAAGAGACAATCTGTTATGAGAGTTAGCTCTTAAAGATTTCAATAACTTTTTTCCATAACAGATAGTCTCTTTCCTAAGGTCGATGTGCAATATTTATCGCCGCGTACTCTAAGAAAGTTAAGATCCGTATCCGCGGAGCTTGAAACCAAATATCCGTATTCAGATCCGTATCCGCGGATATACATTTTTAACGATCCGGCACATCACTAATAGAGATGTATAGTTTTTATTACACTTGCGTGTTAAGGCAGCTACACACGGTCAGTTAAATTTTAATTTATTGCTGAAATAATGTTTCTTTTCGGGTACCTACATTATAGAACTGGATTTCAAAATTTATCATCATGCGTATTTTGAACAAAAGTGGAATGTTGCAAGCAGTAAAAGATCTTTGTAATGTTTCAAATTTCAATAATGTTATAATTTTTATTATTACATAATAAGCCTGTTTAGTGACCCGTACAAAATACACGAGTAACAAAATGATTAATCGATTGTTTTTAATACGCGTAACAGTGTTTTAGAGTGCGTGGTAGGGCTGTCCAAATCAAGGGCAACTCGTCTCATAATAATATATTGAAGTATTCAATGTAGGTATATTAAAATATATTGCTCCTTCTCTGTTACGATAATTCGAGGAAAACTCGTTTGAATATTAAAACAGGAACAAAATATGGTTTCAATTTAAATTGTTTAAAACTTCTTGGAAATAATATATGAATGTATATTATATGCTTATAATTTTTTTTCGACATTGAAATCAAGTAAATTGAAAAAATAATTTTCTGAAAAAAAAACTCCCAATTTCTTCGTCGCTATTGAGATGTTTTTGTTAAGTTAAGGGAATCTACTTCAATCTAAGATTTTTTCCTTTAGTGTACCTGCCTTCTAAACGATCAACCTGTTGAAGGACAGGTTTATGGTGTCCACGGAAAATTGAGGGATGTTTTAAAAGGTGCTTGTATGAAAATCAGTGTCTGAGTAGAAGGTCCGCCACTGGGATGAGAGGATGATAGCAAGGTACGCAGTGGGGGGCGACCTATAAAATTCACGGAAGGGCTAGGGGAATATTATATAAGTTGTCTCACAACTTTTAGTTTAGAAACATATCCGTGAAATGATTTGAAATATAAAATCGTAGGCCCTGTTATCATTTGTTATTAACAACTGAAGTGTTTTTTGCCAATATTTTACGTACGATAAACAAAAGAAAACATTGATATTCGAAAACGGTTGATTTTACAGGAGTATCTGTTATCTAAATTAGATTTAGATTTTAAAGTAAATACTAAAAATGAATTTAATTAAAAATAATAGATTTTGAATCAAACTTCAGTATATCCGAAAGTAATTAATTATAATTATTAATTAATTATAATTAAAATTTAGTTCGTGTGATGCCTTGAATCTTCGTGCTGTTCAATTTTTAAAACAAAATCTTTTTGTAATGTCAGTAGCAAGTTAAAATATTGTGCCTTTCTATCATTAAAATATTAAAAAAATAAGCAAAGGTACTTATAGTGTGATATAGTTGAACCGAATAACAGGCACATGTCATCATACACAGTTTTTGACATCACTGCTAAAATAATGTCGGGATTTATTTGTAACTGCACAGTAGTTGAATAGAATGCAACAATGTTCTGACATCGCCAACAGATACCAAAATCTTAATATCAACCTGAGCGGGGTACCCGCTGATCGGTGCTACCTCATCCTCCCCTATATTGCTATTGATAATTTTGTTAATATTGGAGCCACGACTTTGGTAGAGTGGGAATTTCATGTAGTGTTTTAACGCAAATTACAATAGCAAAAAGGAAAGAACAATCGTACATCGAGTTTTTGAGTTATTCGCCAAATTAACTTTTTTTTCAGACCCATATATTCCCAAGTTGAAAATAACAGTGTTTCTGCATTATCAAAATTAAACTATTAGATTGTTATGGACAATTAGTATGCATTATTAAGACGGCGATGAAACATTTGATAGTGTTAAATGCAAACAAACAGTTTATGTTCAATTATTGTTTTTTATTTTTTAATTTTTATTGCTTACCGTTTTTAGTACCATTGTCGACACTTGGTATTTAAATAAATTGCAAAAATGCGGTTTACCTACGAAACCAACAAACGACAATAAGCAATAAAAATTTAAAATTCAACAAAAAAGAATGAATTATTTGTCTGCATTTGACACTATTAAATGTTCGAAGACCTTCATAGTCTATCTTAAATCAATAATATGTACTTGCCCATATTAAGCAATGGAAATAGACACATCGCACCTTTAGAATTACAATGACGTAAGTGCAAAGAAATGCAATATTGAGTTGAGTATGACAAATACCTTATAAAATGACGAACTATCGAAAGCAACATTGACTCTCATAATAATAACAGCTAGTGTTGCTAGATGGTAGTAGTGTCGATGTGAAATTGAGCAGGACTTAAAGACAACAACGCCTGATTGGTCAGTTGTTCGCGGGGAGTGGGACGAGCTAGTTGCACCACAGTGCTGCAACGACGCAACGGTAATTATGCCAATATTTTTAAATAAATTTAGAAAGAGCATCGACTTAATTGTTAGTTGTGTCAATCTTTTTATAAAAACATTGATTTAATTGTTAATATTGTGAATATTATTGTAAAAGTTTTAATTAGAAGAAGAACGGCGAATAATTGACATTTAATGTCGTTTTATAATGTTTATTACAATTTTTTTTATAAAACTAAGCAGGTATACGGGAATAATAAACAAAACTGAGTTTCTTCCTAAAAAAGAGATTAAATTTTATTAGATATTAATTTTAGTATATTATACAAAATTTACCTAAAAAAGAGAAACGAAATTAAATGTCAATTATTCACCGTTCTTCTCTTAATTAAAACTTTTAAAATAATATTCACAAAATTAAATAATAACCTTTAAAGAGGCGTTCAATTTTATTCTAATTAGATAACAGTTTTTGCAGTGCAGTTCAAAAACTGTTTTACCAAGTAAGTGCGCGGGACCATTTCAAAAGAAGTACAACCTATCTGCTTTACATATACATTACAAATTTATTTCAAAGATTTGTAGATAAATTGACGTTTGTTACACTTAAATTCATTTTCATAGAACATTGACCTAACTGTAGGCACCCTGCATTTTGACAATTTATAACAATAAAATAACGAAATATTAAATTAATATATTTAATCTGTATAAAAGTATATAGGTACATATACCTAAAATTTTAAAAAGCATACATTAATTAAGTAATGTCTTCATGAAAAAAGTTACAGAGAAAAGAGTAAAACTAAAACTTTTAAGTGCGTTTTTCTGGAACTGATGGTATTTGCACTTACGTCATTGTAATTCTAAAGGTGCGACATGAGGAACGTAATATAGCTACCTAAGTGGGCTTCACAAACTGTTTTAGCACTTGGAGCAAAAGCTTTTCCCATTCTGATAGCAGGAAACCACTTCATTTTCAGTTCCAAATCCTTTGGAAATACAAAACCTTTATAATCTGATCACTGATCAACACAACACATTGGCGTTGTCATTAATTTATTATTTTAAATAAAATTATTTTGTATACAGTACTATGAATGGTCCACAAATCGAAGTGGTTATATAGCTGGCGCCTCTAGCGGTTAAGTTTGGTAGTGCCGATCCTCATTAGTTTAACGTTGATATTTGGACACCTGTATATTGTGGGTGTGTGTACGCGCGCCCGCTTATTGGTGGGTTTACGTAGTTTCGGTGTCCCCATTTTACTACCTCTACTATCTATACTGAACCAGTACCTCCAAACCATAATGCATCCCATTGACAACCGCAACCTTTCCCTATGTTATATTTACACAACTGGGCAACATCGCCATGCGAATGCTGGAATTCCCTAACTATGAAAATTGTCACGTTTTACCACCAGAAACCTTTATGATCCATTCAACAAAATTGGGATATTAAACGTATTTTTTTTTGTTAAATAAATCGACAGATCACATAGGCAGGTTTAAAAATGACGAAATTTTAACGTTAAAAACGAGACTATCGAAAATCCTATTTATAACAATAAAAAAATAGACCAATAGAACAATTTCGAAATATTTAATTATAATATTTTTAATAATAAATTAAAACGCTTTCGACTTTTAAAATTTTAGTCAACTTTAACATACAATTAACATACTCAAATCGTGCTAATGAAATTAAAAGAAATAGTCAAACAAAAGATTCATTGTTTTTGATGATAATAATCACTCTAATGTTATTAAAATTAGTTTTTATGATTTTTTTTAATTTGAATAGAATGATTTGAGAATGCAAATTGAAGCCAACGATGATTGAAATTTGAACTTCATATTTTATCGATTGTCAAAATGTTGTGTTGAAGCTTGAGAACGTGCTAAAAGTTGATGTTTTGGCCTAGCTGGCACGCTTGAAACTTTAAAATTAACTTTACTTATACCAAATGAATTGATGGTACACACAAAACTCGTTGGACATGGAGATGCGTTCAAGTTGGCACGTTTCACTGTATAAGTAGTTGCATAAAATAATTAATAAATATAACTTCGAATTGGACATAGGACAGTTCATCTACATAGTATATGTACTTAGGGCTACGGCTACCCAACATCTCTAAAACAGACATTTAATGCAAATATAGACACGAATACTAATGTTATCCCACCAGTTACGAATTGTAAATTTTATCATCACCCGGTGACAAGGGAGTATGTCTCCCTCTATTACATAACTTCATGTTACATTGTAACATTATACAATGGCGTTATTTATACTCTAGACTTCACTTTGTCACTCAACTGGTCGTTTCTTGGTAGCAGAGCGCGGTCTTACAGTTATTGTCTCATAAAATTATAATACACATTACACAACTGTGCTAAATGAAGTTCATTTTTTAACAAAAAATATTAATTTTAGCTATGAAGCTCTCGGGTGACTGCGAAGAGAATAAAATTTAGCATATTTTTTCGGTAATGCACATTTACATTAAACAAGAAAATAAGTACGTCAGTCAGTAGAACAGCTATTTGATGCTGTCTTGTTTTTCTTTGTGTTGATCTTTAAAACGTGTAAAAAATAGAGGAGTTCTGTTTGTGAAATATTTCTGTGTCTCTAAGGTAAAGCTTTTTTTTGTTATTGAAGATAAAACATTTTAATTAATTATTTATGACTTTTCACTCAAATGTGTTCCGTTTAATAATTAGCGCTGTGATTGTACACAGTATACAAAAGTGTAATCAAGTTCACATTTTTTAACAGAATCTCTTTGAACAGTATAAAAATAGAAACTTTACAGTTTACTGGATTCTGAACCTCTGAAAATTGTTTTATATATAATTTAGTTTGTCAACAATTGTAAGCAACGTATCTCTTGAAAGGATACAGAATTGGTATAGGAGTTTCTACTTCATTGATCTTTAAGGTAAATAAAATAGAATAAATTGGTACTTGTATTTTACGTATATGCATACAAACAAAACTTCATTGTTCTCTTTTAACCAGTGGCAGCGTCAAAGTGGTCCTAGGTGGCGGGCGAAGCTCGATCATAATTATATCGGTTGTTTCGCTCGAAGAGATCACTAAGTAGTACATTTCTTTGTACACAGAGGGAGCCACAATTCAGAAAAAGTGAGAAAGAAACAGTCCTGCGCCATCTCACGTCAGAATATGTCATAATAAACAAAAAAACCCGTTGTCCCCGACTAATTAAAAAGATTAAATATCTTTTTAATACTATTGTATCTGTATTTCAAATACTTGTATCTAAGATAAGTCACATCTCTGCATAGTATTAACAGTCAGATGAGTTTTGTAGCACTAATAAACGCATTAGACTGAAAGAATAAGTTTAGACTCATCAGAAGTGCACCAACCAACAGCACACTTATAATTACGATCTAATCAATGCAATAAATTACATGTAGAGGTTTATTTCTCTTTGTAATTTGAGTTTGCAGAAGACAAGCGTAATAAACTTATTACTGTTAGTTATTTATTTATAGCAATATAATTACATTTATTAAAGACATCGTTACCGTTCTAACTTGTTGACAAAGTTTATCATATGACACTTTAATGTCGTTATTATCTTAAGTTGATTGCATTTACTGCACGCGTGTTAAATGACGATACAAAATATGGGTATTATATGTCTTGAAAACTACGATTTTACAGAATAATTCAGAAATAAATAGACGTGGAATCAAATTCCACGAATCAAATAGGATTCCATGATCGCTGTTCTTAAATGTTTAAGAATTCGGCAGATTCATTTTCGAATTTTATTCGAAAAATTGTACCCGTCTATAGAGAATAAAATTTCATGGTACCTATGCATTCGCTGGGAACTAAATAAATATCTAACTTGCCCGCAAGCACCACCCCCTCCCCTCTTGCTACGCTAATGGTGTAGGTGGCGGTGTTGTTAATAGTTACAAATTAAAATATTTAGGTTTGGAAGTAATATTGCTTGGTTAGACACACATGCTGTCAGGCATCTAAATGTTATAAATTAACATTTACAGAAAAATATAGTATCTATCTATTTTCGTTACCCTGATTTATTTAACTCAACTATTTGAATCGCACAAAAAATTACAGTTCAATGAAATATTATTTCAGTACTGTTATATTGTAACCTTCTGCATGAGAACGAGTGAGATAGAAGCAGCTTTAATTGGTACTTTTCATGTGGTATTTGAAATGATATTTTTAATTAACATACATTATGTTGTGACATTTAAACTTTGCGCGTTTCATCTACAACCCAATTAAAGTATCAGATTATTGAAAACAATAAAGGGATCGCTCGAAGCGACATATTTTATGAAACTTAGCTACTCTTTGATTGAAGTGAGATAAATTTTACTGGGAATAATATTATACAGTGTCTCTGGGAGTGAATGATGAAAATTAAAATATATGAAATTATCAAATTATGACAGTGTACAGATTCCAGCGATTTTCTTTACGGAGTACTTATAAAATAGAGTTGATTTTTTTAGCCCATATTGTATATTTTTATATGCAGTATCTTTTTGTAGATTGCACGTATTCTGAGAGCGATTTTCATACAAAGAAAATTCATACTAATGCAAAAGTAACTCTGTCTGTCTGTCTGTCTGTTACGCTTTCACGGCCAAATCACTGCACCGATTGTGATGAAATTTTATATGGAGATAGTTTTTACTCTGGGGAAGAACACAAAATACTTTTTTTAAATTAACCCGTAAGAGGGTTAAATGCCTTCTCATAAATTAAGGTTAAAAGTGGGTGTTCCGATACTTTTAATGCTAAATCTTGATGCGCCCAAATTTTGTAGTGGTTTCTTATCTGGGTCGAAATATTGTTAGGGATATTTAAATTAGTGGCAAAGAAGACAGTGTTTTAATACTACGAATACCAATTATAAATTATAAAGAAAGCCCAGGGACAAACACTTAAGGTAGTTGATATTCATTTAGAAAAACCAAGTTTTTCGCACGGCCAGCCGCTCACGTGTATCAAATCCACAAAATATTAATTATGTTTTTGTAAAAGATGGTAAAACAAAAATCATTGTTTATTGGGCCGTCTTAAATCAGATTCTTGACTAAATTAATCAATTGTACACACTGATTCCACGTGGAGTCGGGGTTAAAAGCTAGTAGATACCTTCTTCAACTCATTTATTTTTTCTATCGAATAGAAAAACATCCATGTTTAAGATCATACTAGTTCGGGCGTTTTATGGTCGTTTTTCGGAGACCGGGAAAAGTTTCTTTCACAATATCATATTAAATTACTACTTCAAAGAATCAATAATTCAAACAAATCGAACTGTATGAACAATAGAAATATTTAGTTGAATCATTCATGTTTAACAAAGAAAATGTGGGTATATTTTGTGTAGCAGTGGCGCATCGTGTTTTTCAGTATTGTTCAATCATAATTATAACGTAATTTATAATAGAAATAGATTTATTATTTTGGACCCTATGTAGGGTTTAAATTCGTCAAAAGATACATAAAATATATAATCAATATTACAACATTTTATTTTAAAAGCATCGAGCACTTACTATAAAATGCTTAAAAAATATTTTAGCATCAAGCGTTAGACTTAATAAAGAAATTATTTTAATTAAAGAAGTTTGACTTAAACAAACAAAAAAAACGATTTATATGTTTAATTAACAAATAAAATTATAAATTTGTAAATTCCTGAAGGTTGTTATTTCCATACCTTTAATAAAATCTGGAATTTTATTATACAATTTGGGGGCAAAATAATTAATCGCGATTGCTGATTTTTTTAGTCTTAAAAAGTCAATGACTTAATGGTGCCTATTCCGTGTTGCATGGTCATGTAAATTTGAATGAATATTATAATTTTCACTATTTGTTTTAGCGTACAGTCAGCATAAATATACCTACAGGGGATTGTCATTATGTTGTGTTCAATAAATTTATCTGTCACATCATCTCTGTACTTTTTGCCAGAAAAGATTTCTCAAAGCTCTTCTCTGAATTTTAAATAAACGTTAGGCTTGTGGTGTGCGGCTCCATATAATCTAGAGCTTTGACTGTACTATTTCTATTTTCATTCAGGTTGAAATGTAAATATAATTGTTTCATTTTTTTGTTTATTATCATTGATAATCAGGTGTAGGGATTCATCATGTCAAGTAGCTTGATGTTTTTATTAACAACTTGACTTGATCATTAAGCATTTTAAAAATCCACTAGTTCACTTGACTTGATTTTCTATCATTACAACTTAACTTGACTTGACTTGATTTATTTTCAAGCTACTTGATATGATTATGAAACGATTATTATGTACTAAAAACGCGTGAATCATTTCCGTGTGCTTATGTAAGCGTAATTATGAAAACAAGATACGGTATTGTTTTTTGTCCATATTCATTATTTTAGATAAATCAGTCGACGTTTAGGTCGAGATATCTGCAATTTTAACCGAAACGTTGACTACTTTTAATTATAATTTATCTACCTACCTAATTGATTGTATATTAAAAAAAAAATATTTTTACAGATACATTAAGAATAGTATGACTAGAAACGCTACTATAGATTCCTTGCTATAGATTTGCCTACTAGTTTTTTAGCGCTGGTTTTCTTGATTGCTGTTATGTGCTTGCTTCACACGAGATTTTTTCAATCTATTTTTGTGAATAAATCTGGCGCGCACGCAGTGACAGTTAAAATAAAAACACAGAGCAAACCGTTGTCTTACTCTGAGCACAATGACACCATGTTGGTTTGTGGGCATTTGTTCAAGCCGCCCACGTGGCAAGATACTGCTTCCTGATTGGTTAGTACTCACACCTATAAGCAGACGTAGCAAGGAAAATAGCCCCTGTTCTAATTTTAAAACCTATCTTGTGAGCTAGCATGTGAGCCCGCAGGTGACGTCATTTCCAGCTTCGTACCCAGCCTACCGGCCTGCAGAACTCCAAGCAGTGTTTCTAGCCTCGTGTGCAGCGGCCTTAAGAATCCTTTCAAATTATTTATTCCCAGTCGGGTAGAAGGCTTTCGATAAACCGTACTACCTTGTTGGGGGCCGCCCTCCACACTTCATCAGGCCTTAGAAAAGGCCTGTTCAGATTTACAGAGACGTTAAACTAATAATAAAGAATAATAGATGTTGTAGAAGTCTGAAATATGATTTATATTATGCTACATATTACGTAGGTACACAGTGTATATTAATTTACTTGCTTTATATTTTATATAATATAAAACATTTGTGTTCTATGTGTACATAGTCTATGGATGAAATGAAACGAGGTCATGCATCTTCTTATTCTTCTTGACATTCAGGTACTTTTCAAATGCTATCAGTTGAAGAAATCCTTTTCAATAATATTTTTGATTGACAGAAAAATGATAGTATTCAGCTCTGTCAGGGGAAGGAGGTAGAGAGTTGAGGAGTGAGGCAACAAGAATTCGTACAGCTACCGTCAACACTTTTACTCATTCAATGCCCATACTCTTTTTTTCTCTTTTCATCCACCGTGTTTTTCTTCTTTTACAATTTGAGTGGGATAATCTCTTTTTAGCTACGTTGCGAAATTCAGCACACGTTGCGATTCAAGTTTTTTATAATATGATGCCAATTTTTTTATATATTTTATTATTTTTTTTTGTTTTAACATTGGCATGTTCAAGTGCATCCGTGTTTTCAATACAGTGAAAGGTAATATTCGTCTTTCGGTAGTTTCAATATAAAGTAACTGTATGCCATACCTACCTTGAATTCTATTTAAATAAATTGAAATTGTAATTTTTCGTTGTCAATAACGCAAACGTTTTCAAATTTGTGCTTTTCTCATTATATTTTTTCTTCCTCTGTAATTATTGTCGATTTAACAGTTAGTAAAAGAATTTAAAAATGCTATAAGACTACTTGTCTTATAGCATTTTTAAATTCTTTTGAAAACTATTATAGCATACAAAACAAAAACAATATTTTTTTTTTATTATTTAGGAAGAAAAAAAATGGGGGTGTTTCGACTAAATGTTACTAACACCAGACTATTAAAAAACCCAATATAGATTATATGATTATTGTATATTTTGACTCGTGTGACTGTTAAAACTCGCTTACGGTCGTTTCAACATAATGTCACTTACTCGCTGAAAATAACTTGTATTATATTCTAGATAATAATAATAATACAAATAATAATAATAAAAATGCGTTTAACGTCCCTTTCTCGACTTTAGTATGTCATAACAGACGCCATTCGCACCATTACTGTTTTTTTTCAACCACACTTCCCGTTATTTTCTACAATTTTTAAACTTCAATTTAATTAATAGCAATGGACGAATGAACGAATTTTTGGGAAATTAGTATAAGGTAGACAAATTTTGAGCATAGGAGTTTGACAGATAATCGGCCATAGCTTTGAATAAGAAACCATCTCGATATTTATCTGGAATTGTTGAGGGAAACCATGGAAAACCTCAACAAGATGGCCGGTACAGGAATTACCGTTTCTCGACTAGAGGCAGTGCGAAAAACTCCCAGCCACATCTGCCCCCGTCTGGATTCGAACCCGGTACCTCCCGAATGTGAGTCTAGTGCTCTCACCACTACGCCATCCCGCTCGTTTATTATATTCTAGATACGTAAACTAATATTTTACGCTTACTAGTTTGTTTTGATTTTTGGGTATTTTTTACTACCTTCTATATTCGTGCATTTTTACTCTTTTGTATCATTAGACACTTGGCATTTTCATAATTGATAAAAAAGTGCCTCAGAGGATGTTAATAATTGAGGAAATGATTTTAATACAGATTTTGTCTTATGATTGTTCAATTAATTTTTTGCTACATTATACGGATCTCCTGGGTACCTATATATTTAATTAAATTTATATTTCCTATTGATTAAGAAAAAACACCGGTCGCAGTGCAAAACCTTGCTGAGATAATAGCGGATATATGCTAATGTTGCATTTGAATATTTATATATTTACGACCACTTATAGTTAGAAAACTAAATGAGCAAGCGGGGTGGCGTAGTGGTGACAGCACTAGACTCGCATTCGGGAGGTACCGGGTTCAAATCCCGGCAGCGGCAGATGTGGCTGAGACTTTTTCCTGCTGCCTTTCGCCGAGAAACGGTAATTCCTGTACCGGCCATCTTGTTGAGGTTTTCCATGGTTTCCCTCAATAATTCCAGATAAATATCGAGATGGTTCCTTATTCAAGGCCATGACCAACTACCTGTCAAATTCCTATGCTCAAAATTTGCCCATATTATCCTAGTTTCCTAGAATTCCTTCATTCGCCTGTTATTAATTAAGTGGAAGTTTTAAAATGTACAAAATAAAGGGAAGTGTGATATATGGAAAATAGTAATGGTGCGAATGGCGTTTGTTACGACATAAACGGACGTTAAACGCATTATTATTATTATATTTAGAAAAAATAAAAAAATTAGTCTCTTAAAACATACACTTTTTTCAGTTTCAATATTCGGAACTCACTTATCTTTCTAAAGTCAGCAAATTGTATAAACCTACCCAGCAAAACTCAATACCCTTAAACTATTGTTTTCATAAATGTTGTCAGTTCGGTTTTGTTTAAATCTTAGTCGCACTCTTTATTTTTTACCAAAGAATTAACTTATGATTTGGAAGCATCTCGCCAATTTTTACAATGCTTTGCAACTAGAAGTTTCACTTCTGTAATGCGTTCTCGTAACACATTTTTAATTTTTTCGCAGGTTTATTGCAAATAATAAATAAGAAAACACAAGCAGACAACAAAATTTTTGCAGGCTTACTGCAAATATTGTTTTTTAGCTCAAGTATTATTCTGATAAATTAGTCGAAAATTTTATATATATAGGGTTACTAATTTCGTGTCAAATTCTGTTACAAAGGGAAACGAGTTTACCCCCTTTTTAAAGAAGTATTCACTTCAAAAATATATAATTTGAATTTCAGAAGACTTTTAGATGCATGAATATTTTTTATACAGCAACGTACAATTTTAATTTAACAAAATTATTCAAGTAACTCAGATTCTGCAGGTGTGTAGGTTATTGAATAATTCACCAATATATCGACTATTCGAGCTATAAATTATTCGTAAATAAATTGCCAACCCTGTATCGTTTATTTTGTGAAAGGCGAATAGATGCGTTTAGATGAAGTGAGGTAAAGCAAGAATACAGAACACGATTGCCTCTCACCCTTTGCCATCCTCCCGGAGGTACGACACTCTGTGCAGGTAACTCACTTTCCATACTACACTAGGAGTATTATAAGACTAGCAACACCCGGTCAGATTTCGCCTGAGTGCAAATTTAATATACAGAATGATTTTTTAACAGCGTGTATCAAATAGACGAACAAATATTTAATAACTTTTTTATCAAAACTCAAAAATAAGAGAGAAACTGCCTTTCAAAGTTTAATTAAATTCTTTAAATTTTAATTCATTAATTCAAAAGCCTGGTTAACATACGCGAAGAAATGATGGCACGATCGCATACAAAACGGAACGACAACAAGCCTATCAGATATAACCACGAGATACAATACAGTTCAGTAGTCTATCTGAATTCATTGTAATTACACGCTTAGTTGACAAACTGACCGCGACGTTTGCAGATGTATGGGGACAACAGTTTTCCAACGGTCAAAGGGGAAAAATCTTCGAGACCCGATTCACGTGGTGAACGAACTATTTACATACCTACAAGTTTGTATGGAACCCTCGGTGCGTAAGTTCCACTCGTACTTGTCTGCCTTTTTTTAATTCGTAAATATGAATATTTTTTAATCAATCCAGTATAGTTTGTAAAAAAATGGATATAATAAGCTGCTTGGTAGTAGCGAGTTCAGGTTTCCGAACTTTCATCGGTATGGCCTCTTAATACTTTATGGACACCTGGTTGTTCATCTGCTTCATGTAAATTCTTGTATTAAATACCGCTACGTATTTCAAAATAGTTCTGAATTATTGATTTCAACTTCAAGCGCATTTTACCGACACTTCATTGTGTGATTCAATAAAGACAAAATGAGACACGACGTCAGAAAAAAATACTTGCTAATACATATTGTATTATGACACTTGAAATATAAGTACTCAATGACCGAGCTTTGCTCGGAAGAGTTATCAAGTTGGATGTATAGCGGTATCTATAGACGCGTGTATTAATGTTTTTGTCTTTTAAAGGGAAATTCTAAGGTAAAAGTTTGTTTTTTATATCTATTTAATTTTGCAATTTTTTTTTGAAAAAATACAATTGAGAGAATTTTGGTGTCTTTTTATTAAAGATAGAAGATACAAAACAAATGTTTTATTTAAAAAAAATCCTAACATAAGTGTTTTGCAGGGCGCTTAATCTACCCCCACCAAAAAAAAAAAAAATACACGGCGTGCAGTCTATCATCCCTTCCAGTTGTCTGAAGTCTGGAAATCTATTAGATACTTCAAGTAGAGGCTTGCCGCCACTATTAATAAAATTTTTCACGATATTAAGGGCAAAGTTACGGCCTTCCAAAGACGAAAAAATGTGTAAAATTTGTTAATCCTTTTTGAATATAGTGCCGTTTGTAGAAATTTTAGAATGTTCACTTGAATCATGTCAAAACAGTAGCTAAGCTTCCACTTTAAGAATCTAACCGATTTTGAGATTTCTGATTACTGGAAGTGATGATACACAGCCGCGTTTTTTTGTGGTGGGGGTAGACTCAACGCCCCGCAGCGCTCTCATGTTAGAGTTTTCCCAGTAGCTAGATCTATTTCACTCCCTTGAAAGTACATACTATGTAAGTTTTATCAAAATCGTTGGAGCCATTTGAATAAGACAGTTTTTATGGCCACTAAAATAATTGGTTTATTTAATAAGAAGTTTAGGAGCACGTTTCAATTTTGCAGTTAACAGCTAAATTTTGATTTTGAAACAAATTGTATAATTTCTTCGATATTTCAGGTTCTGATTTTTTTCAGTTCGTAAATACTCCTCTAAACATGGTCAGTTTACATCAGGTCTGGGCAAATGTCGGCCCGCAGCACAATTTTGTCCGGCCCGCGAAGCATTTTATAAATTTAAAAAAAAATAGTAAAGAATCTCCAAATGCGAAAATAGAATATGAGGAACTTTTTTTTTTTGCTCTCCAAATGCGGAAATAGAATGTGCTCTGCAAATTTTTGGCCCGCGGTCAAATTTTCATCAGCTATGTGGCCCGCCGATCAAAAGATTTGCCCGCCCCTGGTCCACATAGACATCTTACTGTGATAAAATTTTTAATATTATGTTTTAGTTTGGCTCTAACAGAACCTATAAAGTATAAACGAAGCGGTAGAATTTTTTTTTTAATTTTAACCATTTTTTACCATCCTTGACATTTTTTATCCCCCTTATTTTAAAATAGGTCCAGATTCCGCATATATATCATATAAGAAAAAATGCTCTAACTTACTTAAATAGCTTATGTATCAGGCGGCAGAAAATTGAGACGACATGGTTTGTTTGCGCGTCAACTCCCTAGATCCTAACTATTTATAAAAATTAGTTTAAAGTCTTTGGAGAGTTAAGGAGGTTGATCCGTTACAGTCCCAATCAAAAGTAAGTCGAATTCTAAATGGGAACTTTTATAGTTTATAAGTCGATGATACCAATAAATTATTGTCATAAAGGCATAAATAAATTTTTTTTTAATATTAATTAATTATTTCAGTACTTTATACTTAATGGACTAACTTTTGTATTTTTTGTACAAAGTTAGGTTAAAAAAAATACATTTGTGTAAATATCTGTATTTTACATATTTTTTGCAGTAAATAATTGAAAAAAGAAATTAGAAGTAATAAAAATTAAAATTAAATCATTAAAAAGTTGAAAATTCAGTTAAAATTGTTAAATCTGTCAAGTATAAAAGTCCATAATCGAAAAGTGCTAAGGTTTAATAATTTTTTTTATTGATTAAAAGTCTCCTAATTAAATTGGAAAAAATATTAAAATATGCGTAAGACATCGATGCTTTACATAGATAGTTTTTGGAACTGCTGACATTATTTGGTTATTTGCAAAAAATTAAAATGAACAGTTTGCATGCTAGCTTGACATATTTTCCATAAGACTACATGTAAAAGTTTTTTTTAATTTTTAACTTTATAAATCTCCTAATGATTTTGGATTTTTTACAGAAAATTTTGTCATAAAAAATCTATTAAAAAAACTTTATTTCAGATTTTTTTCATTATCTTTGTAAAACGGCTCAACCTCCTTAAACGAGAGAAATTTAAGAAGTACCTACTCTGAATTAGAGACAATAGAGTTGAACAGTAAAATAATAATAATGTTTTATTAATTTAGGTACATTGTTGTCCTTATGACGGTAATAAATCCAGTAATCTGATTCAACCAGGCGGCAGATGAGATGATAGACCTTCCAACACGGAAGTTCTCCTTGTAGTTTATTGCAAACCTGTTAATTTAATTATAGTATCTATTTAAAACGAGAAGGGTTTTCAATTTTAATCCGTTTCTAAGCTTTCCCCGGTCTTCTTGATTTTCTAAATTTTAATGTAATTCTTTTTATAATAATAAATGTACATTACACAACACGAAATCACTTTTTGTGGAGAATTGAAATTTTTGAGTTGAGTCAATATTACAAAATCGGAAGAAGTAACGGTTTTTAACGAAACGTTGGCAATAAATGTAAAAATATTGCACATAAATGTCCACTTTCCCGTTATTTAAGAATTATTTTAACTACTGGCCATATTCACCGAACGTAAGTAGTTATTATTCGGTTCATTTGTTCTTCAGGTAGCTATTTTTTCGAATAAATAGCGATAATTCAATTCACCAAATATAATTATGTTTACTGCAGGTATAAATCTATTCTGTCTTACTTCCAAGGTATAAATATTTATTCGTCTGATAAAATAATAATGGTCCTATAAACGCGAAGTATAATATCTACAGTTGTTCTTGTGAATTTATTTATGTGTTGTTTATTAACCTTCTTTGAAGTGTCTACTTGTAAAACATCAAAGTTAGTGGAAGTTTTGTGTGTTATTGGGTTAGGATAAAACATTATTTTGTGAAACTTTTTTTTGACGTTTACACTAACGCCATCGGTCGGATTTTTGGGTGAACGTCGTAATATTCAACCAAAAAAGCAAGGAGTATAACGCAGTGTATATTTATTCTTTAACTAACTTTTCTACCTGTCATTTTGCTTGGTGACTTGAAAGAAAATTTTATTCTAACGAATAAAGTTTCAAGATTGGTTACTTCTATCTTTAATAGTGTTTGGTGAATATAGCCATAAATAAAATGGACGAACAATGGAAAAGAAGAGTTATGTATTATATTAATTTTCACCTGAGCTACCGTTAGCTGGCGATCGACAGTTTGACGATCGACTTCCATTGATAATGCATGTCTATCGGACGAGATACTTATACTTGATGAGCTCGTGAAGTGTTTTGATAGTTGTGCGGTGCCATTGTGTGTTAATACGACTAAGTGAAACGTGAAGGTTTTGTCTGTACTTACCTTTTTGCACCGTACACACACATGCTTGTCTCGTGAGTCATGTTTTCATTGTGACGGTGATGTGAAAATGCTTCTCCTTTTATTGTAAAATACAATATAAGAAAAAAAATAGTAATCGTCTTAACAGCATTGAAGAAAAAAATTCAAGAAATCCGTATATAGAATATTAGTGAAACATCTAAATGATAATATCTCACATGATGTTAGCTAAAGAACTAAACAGAACAAAAAGCACAATATTACAGATGGGGGTTTTATTATGACGTCCACATCTGCAGTTACAGAAGCTGATGTTAAAACGATAATAATGTAACGAAACTATTCTTCCTGGTCATGGAAAATATTTATTTACAATAGTGAAACGTTAACATACAAACTAAAATTACTTCTCTATAACGTAACTAAACAAAACAACCATTCCAACTAATAAAATGAAAGTTTACAAAGTCACTATTTATGTACACAAAAACACTATACGACTATATAGATCCAGATTTATATAATTTTAAATCAATGGTCTATTAATCACACTGAACTAATATTTATTTCGTACACGCGTTTGACTGTGAACACGATATCTGACTGACTGACCTTCTCTGAGCTCGCATGGTGGTATTTATATGCGCTGGGTATGCCATTGAGCGATTTATTGTATGTTCCAGAAACATCCACCTGAACCGAGATCCTTCCTATACTTGCATTGACTTCTTCAGGCAATTCTTTGCAGGTCTTTTATGGAATTTTATGTTTTAGCCAGGTATTCGTATTATTTTCAGTTTTATTGTTTTCTCATTATGATCCTGGGGAGGATAATTACCCTCTTAACCCCCCTTATCAACGTCAAAAATATTTTGAAAAAGTAACACTATAAATAATTACAAAAATGATTTAAAAAAATAATCCTATAGAAAAAGATGCGCTGATATCAGTGACCGAAAGAAAACTTTTGTGCCACTTCCCGTTTTGAACTTATTTGAATTGAAATTTCCGTCACAATTGATGCGACTATATATTTCACTTCTGTAGCGTGTAGCATAAAACATGGCCTCTTTTTTATTAATTAAATGAACCTACAGATAATATTACTAGGCAAGTTTTGTACAAAAAAAAATGTATTCGGCTTTTAAATGCCAGAGGTGTCATTTGTTTTAAGTATTCTGAAACTCGTGTATATAAGTGAGTATTCTCTTCACGTGAATTGTATGTCTCACAAGGTTTTAAATATTAATTAACATTAGAAAGTAGCGGTTTTAAAGCGGATTTCAACAAGAACAACATTATTAAGTGGTACTTCTTAGCATAAAATTGGAATTCTGTTATAACTTTTAGAGCCGTTTTACATTCAGTATACATTTCTTGACACATGTTCATATTACCATTTTTTGTATGATTAACGGCCATATTCACCGAACGTAAGTAGTTATTTATTTGGTTCATTTGTTCTTCAGCTAACTATTCCTCCGAATAAATAGCGATAATTCAATTCACTAACCATAATTATGTTTACTGCAGGTACAAATCTGTTCTGTCATACTTCGCGGGTATAAATATTCGCCTGATAAAATATTAACCTTTTGTGAAGTGTATAGTTGTAAAACATTAAAGTTAGTGGAAGTTTTGCGTGCAATTATTATTTTGTTAAACTTTTTTTTTGATGTTTACACTAACGCCATCGGTCGGATTTTTGGGTGAACGTCAAAATATTCAACAAAAAGAGCAATGAGTATAGCGCAGTGTATATTTATTCTTTAACTAACTACATATATAATATAGATATTTAAAGAATAAACAAATAAATAAATATAACAAACTATGAACTAACTACATATTATATAATATAGATATTTTATGGTTTGTTTGTATGCTTGTAAAGTATAAGGTTTCAGCGGAACTTCTGATTTCTTTTATTCTGAGCTTAGCTTTGAATTCCTAAACAGAATGTTGTTACGAGTATTAATGCAGAAAAAATAAATGACAATAGCAGCAGGCTTTTTGCAATGTAATTGCAACTGTACATACAACGTTTTGCATATTTTATAAAGACAGTTGATGATTTATAACTATTTGTAGTCGAAGAATGGAAGTATATTCTTTAATCTGATCCAACTGTATTTGAGCAATCTAATTATTTCACTGACTTTTAAAACGAATACTTCGATTAAAATCCTTTTAATTAATTATCTGCATTTTCCTCTAACAGCCATCGTTTCTAAAGTCCACTCTCTTCAAACTATATTCAAGCGCTTACTTATTTTTCACTTCCTGCTCGTTAGCTTCAATGGATTTGTCTTGGGAGCAGTTCAAATTAAAATTTATAATAACTAAGTCCTTATTGTTTAGACTGTCTCTAATATTTGAGAAACTCATTTTATCTATAAGGCTGACTGCACATTGATCAAACGAAAATATTATCAAACAAAAAGTTATTGTTTTAATCTCTTGAAAACTGTTTTTCAAATGCTTTTAATAGAATTCAATTCACACCGATCAAACAATACCTCACTACAACAGAACACAACGCTTTCAAATACCTACCGATGTAATATTTGACTAAAAACATTTTTGTTGATCAATGTGCCTTGACGTTCAACAAAATAAATTATGCATCAATAAATAAAATTATCGACCAATTTTTTAGACAATATAATTAACAAAAAAATATATAATTAATACATTAACGTTTTAATCCGGATTTGGATCTTCTTCAGAACTGATCTAAAAAATATAAAAATAATTAATATTTAAAGTCTAATTAGCTTTTTATAAATTATGTTTCTGAATGCAACAAAACGTTTTCTTTGCAAGCAGCCTAATTTATTACTTCTGATTTTACTGTCTCTGAAAATATGATCGATAATGTATAATATTATACTTAATACCTATATAGTTCTATAATAAATTATATTTAATGTTACCTTACAATTTGTGTAAAACGTAATGACATTGTGTTACGAATTACACGCCTTAATTTAAATATAGCGTTTTATCTCAAACATAGATTGAACTGATCTTATCGTATTTTTAAGTGCATAGCTAGTTTTCTAAACGTTTATTTTCTCATTTCAGGTAGGTGACAGTAACGCGAAGCGTTAACAATTACATGTAACTTGTAAATTGGGGTGAGTAGAAATGTTTGCTACTTTTTTAAATAATTTTATTCTATTCTTTTGACTGAAAGACGCTTAATCGGATAGAAAATAATTGTATCTTATGTATCTAGATTGTTATTCAACATTTTATTTAGGGAATTTTAACAGTAACCTGAGTCATAGAAGCATTATAATCGAGATACTTACATATATTTAATACCCTCTATGTTGCTTGCAAAGATCGGGAGAAAGACTTAAACACTGCGGTGCAGATATTTATACGTCTGCCTCACTTATTATACTCTGAGTCCGTGAATGGATGCGCGTCAGTTGCAGCGTCAGTTTGCACACGGAACTAAGCTGTGAAAGGGAGGTGGCTTGCTGTATTTCACTTACTAATGCCCCACTACAGACGCGACACTTGCGCACAGCGGGTCAATTATAAAGAAAGATATAGAAAACAGTAATTTGCTGTCTCACTTAATGGGCCACGCTTCCACTTACGGCCACTAGCAGTATAGAAGTTCTTAAATATATGGATACATACTACATTTTTTGCACGTACCTTCTATAAAATAGCTGATTTTTACACCACAAAAATTATATTTGTAATATTTTTGACAGTTCACATTCGACCGTACTGTTAGGGCACGTTTACAAACGTGAGGCGTTAAGGGGGAGAGGAAGAGGTCGCGCTGAACCTCACCCAATCTAACGTGGGGGAGAGGGGGTTCTCGGCAAAAATCACGTAATTTTTCCAGCGCAAAAAAATAGTGTAAAATTGCGAGAAAACGGGGTTAAATTAAGTAAGTAAAAATGTTTCTCCACTAAATAAGAGGGAGGGAGGTTCGGGCAAAATCTCTCCAAGGGGGAACGGGGGTTCCAAAAATCGCCAAACCTGTTTTCATTCTCATTCAAATCCAAAGTGATTGAGTGAAATATTTCGTCGTTTATTTTTAATCAATAAACTACTGCAGTTACGGCTAACAACACCCATTTACCAGTTATAATTTATCCACTCTTATAAACACGTCATGTGATCAATTTAAACGTTGCTTAGCAGAATACGAAACAAACAAAAGTGATTAGGCAGAGTGTTTATTTTGACAAACACTAATTGTCAATCACCGTGTTAACATTAGCGAAATAACCCTGAATATTTGTTTTAATACAGATTCAAAACTCTAAAAGAGTAACTGATCATTAAAGTCTAAATATGTTCTCAAAACCGTTTTTTGTCATCACTGACAAAAAGTTGCTCCTTAATGTACGTACATTGTGAATTTATGAATATGTAAATTATATATTCTACCTTAACATCCGCCATTTTGTGAACAGTATGTTATTATATTGCTTGTTATTTTTTATTTTAAAAAAATGCAGTAAATTTTAAAAATAATTTGATAAAAATTGTTGCATGCAATACATTTAGTTGGTTGTAGGTTTATTTTTAACTTGAAAGAAACATTATTTATATACATTTTCAGATCTGAAGATAATTCTGTGTTTTTCATTCTATTAATGTGCTACATTAATTAAAAAAATGTTATATTAGCTTTTTTTACAAAAAAAAAAAACTGGCATGTTACATTAAAGTTTGACATTATGCGCGTCATAAGTGTAAGTGCACTAAGCTTTTTGAAATTTAATAATTATGGGTTTGAGTTCTTATATACTCGTGCTGATTAGGGTTTGATATCCCGCAGTCTTTTTTTTCCAGCTGTAAATTTGCAGTAAATTACAGCAGGATCCCGCTGTAATTCCCGCGAGATCAAAGACTAAAAGTTAAAGAGAACGATTCGACCTACAAGTTAATATTTAGTCAGTGGTAATATTTATTTAGTCATATTATAAATAGGTACTTAACGAACTTAATATCTTGCATTTTACAGTTGTGCGTATAAATAAACATCTAACGATAACTTAGTGGTGAAAAAACGAAATAAAAAATCACAAATCATGAAAATAAAAGTTACTTATTGTTCAAAATTTCAATTTTGTTCAAAACTTTTCTGCGCTGAATTTACTGCACTAATGCGGGAATTCCGCAGGTCTTGTTGACAGCGGGAAACCGCTGGAATACGGTAACGCGGAATGCGGGATTGTAAACCCTAGTGCGATGGAAGGAGGAACAAAAAATAACATATTAAAGGTAATATGGTGGAGAACGGGTATAGTGCGGTGGAAGGGCGGGTATAATAAGCGAACAGATCGAATATAATATGGTGTAAGTTACGATCGAAATGTAAATCTTATATTGTTTGCATTGATTTAAAATTTTTAGTCCTGCTGACCCGATAAGAAATATTAAGCCGTTCCGGGACTTTTGTAACTAGTAGGCTATAAAAACATAAAATACAAACATTGAATTATTATGGAATTGGCTTTGTTTTACTTTACCGCACTGTTGCGTAATAGGTCACTTTACATGCCTGTATAAATGCATGTGAAGTAGTCTGTTTATAGAGGGTTGTGCAAAAAATTATTTACAAAGAACAGCTATTAAATTTTACAAGAAATCTACGAAAAAGTGTATAGAAAAAATCTAATAAAGCTCTTGCAGATATTCATTTACTAATAGACAATAATTAGATAGAATATAATATATAAAATAAACACATCTTTCTTGTCTTCGTAACCATTGATTTTGGTAATTGGTCACGTAAAGCTGTCATCAAATAAATGGCTTGTAAGTGGTTGACTAAACGTGACAATCCCATAGGTTCAATTCAAAGAAATTATCTTTCTGTCTGTGTGTCTATGCGGGCTGTCTAAACTAATCGTGCTACACTTTAATCGAATTTTCAATCATTTTTAAGGCTATAATGCTCTTTTTATAGCGTTAATTTATTTAATATTTTCAAAAAATACACGAAGTAATTATTGTGGACATTGCAAATTATATTTAGTATGCTGCACGACGAGTCAATTTTCTCTTTAACCGATTTCAAAAAAGAGGAGGGTGAAAAAAAAAACACCTTTTTAACGATTTTTTTAGAGATATCATTGAAACGGGTGTTTTTTTTTCTTGTTTCGCATGTGGTAATTTTTTTGTAGGAAAATATTGAGAAATAAGCCGGTCACAAAGCATTTTTGAGCTACTTCGTTGTCTTCGGCTATTTTTTCAAGTCTACGTCTTATTCTAGAGGTACTGCGTTTATATACCCAAAACTTATATATACTGCGTTTATATTCTTGTTGCTGACTCCCAAGCGCCGAGCTCTTGCCGGTCCGCAGTATTAGAGGAGGGACGAATTAAAGGTCTATAACTGAGAGTTTTGCTTCGATTAATTTGAAATTTTGACACATTTTTTAAATATTTTACTATAAGAAAATGCAATAAAAAATAGAGTTTTTTTAGATCCCCCCTCCAAACACTTATTATTTACTGAACCGACTCAAAAATACATTTTCATTACTAGTTTTGGGTTAAAAGATATTATCGGATGATATTAGATATTTGATATCCATTAGTTTTTGGCGGATCTTTTACCTTTTACCTTTTAATTTTCAATTCATAGATGAAATTTTGTATATATAAGTGATTAGGTAATAATGAAAACCTGTTAAATTCCATTCAGATTATTTTTTGTTTTTTTAAATCGTATTTGGCACATTTATATTGCAAACATTTATCGTAGTGAGGACCATACCAATAGTACATAACTCAAAGGTACTAAATCAACTATCTTTATAATGAGATATTGCACATCGATCTTTGGAAAGAGACAATCTGTTATGAGAGTTAACTCTTAAAGAGGTTAATAACTTTTTCCCATAACAGGTCGATGTGTAATATTTACCGCCGCGTACTCTAAGAAAGTTAAGATCCGTATCCGTATCCGCGGATCTTGAAACCAAAAATCCGTATTCAGATCCGTATCCGCGGTTATACATTTTTAACGATCCGGCACATCACTATTAGAAACGCCAAAAAAATAGTTTCAAAATTAAAATGCACAAAAATCTTTTCTCACGTTTCAATAAAAAACCACATTTTTTCCCTGTCGGTGTGCGGCAGGGCTGTTAGAATATAGAGAAACAAACGTGAAAAGCATTATTAATAATTCTAATTAAAAAATACATTTTCCTATGAAAATGTAAAAGTTTTTTTTAAATAAAAATTAACGTTAAAATTGTACCGTTCATATAATGAGACAAAACAAAAAAGGTAAAGTTTAGCGACAATTTTTGCTGAATATGTTATAATGCAATTATATTTGATGTTGGTCACATTGACTTTGTGTAATGCAATGTAATAGCCGTTAGGTAGTCAAGAACGGAAAACAATTAGATGTCGGCAAAGTGGGAAAAGGTATGGGAGAGACCAACAATGCTATTCCGTCGCGCCGTACTGTTCGTGGCTCCAAGTTCAACTGTTTTCATGTGTGTAGATTGCGAACTATGTATGCATGTATTTTAGTATCAACACAGAAGAGGATTTACAGAAACATCACCAAATTGTATTTTTGCAAGTTTTGTGAGTTCGGACCATTTGTTATTTGTCTTAACCCCTTCGGATCTGAATTTTATATTTTTGGAACACAAAGTATTTTTTAGTGTAAGCCTTAGGGTAAAGCCACATGAAGAGCGTTCAACGCGCGTTGGCCCAACGCGCGTTTACAATTTCTATACAATTGTATATAACTGTTTACATGATAACGCGCGCTGGTGGCGCGTTGAACGCGCGTTATCATGTAAACAGTTATATACAATTGTATAGAAATTGTAAACGCGCGTTGAACTCTCTTCATGTGGCCTTACCCTTAGAAGAAAGCAATGTAGAAAATAAAAAAAATATATTCGCCCAACGTGGGGCTCGAACCCACGACCCTGATATTGTGCTCCACCGATTGAGCTAGCCGGCGTCGTAATCTGACAACGCTAATATGATTAATGATTATATTTAGTTAGTGCGTTTCACCTGAATAGAAGCTTATTTTTGAGATACATTTTGCAACATTTTTCATTAATGCTCCGCTCCTAATGGTCGTAGCCTGATTTTATATAGCCTATAGCCTTCCTCGATAAATGGGCTATCCAACAAAAATTTTTTTTTCAATTTGAACCAGTAGTTCCTGAGATTAGCGCGTCAAACAAACAAACAAACTCTTCAGCTTTATATATTATTATAGAAATATAGATAACAATTTATGTGAAACTAAGTCGAATACAGTAAAAAGTATAAACATAATTGTGACCTTGATCATGCGCATAAAATAAGGTTCTTGATGATTCTGTAAGTTCTCTTCTGCGTTTGAATACAAGGCTATGTGTAATGTACGTTCGTAGTGTACGAAAAGGATAGAAATAAGGAGGAGATACTGTTGGTTAGAAGAGGGAAAGGTCGTAAAGCAACGTGTTGTGCCGCTCTGTGTGATGTGGTTCAGGGCCTGTTGTCGGCGACAGTCACTGTGGTATTGCGGCTAAACAGTCGACGGAGCCAGTACCTCTCTCTTCTTGTGCCAGCCCGGTGTAGTACGTTCCGGAGCAGAAATGTTCTACACGTACAGCTACACTCTTGCATCTAGTGTGAGAGCCCGCTGTTGGAACATGCAATTATAATTCATAACAATTGAGTTGGTGTAAAATCCGGTAAGTTCTGGAGCAGAACAGACCTACACTAAGTGTACAGCATGCATAGTTGGAACAATCATTGCTAGAAGATGCAATCATAATTCAAAACACTTGAGTTGGCGTAAGTCCTGTAAGCTCTGAAGCAGAACGGATCTGCACAGCCAATACGGAGTGTTTTGTTGAAACTGCACTTAAAAGGTGAAAATTCATTAGAGTTGGTGTAAGTTTCGCAGGTTCTTGACTAGAACAGTTCTACACAGACAACACAGTGCTGTTCATATTTGATACTGATAAAGGAAAAATAATTAAACTAAAATTAAGCAGTTATAAACGACATTATATGCACTGTGATTCAGTTTAATTAAGCAATAAATAAGTCTGCATAAAGAAGAACTTCTTCGGACATTTTTTCTACAAGTTCCACCAAAAGAATCTTTTGTTATACTTTTGACCTGCACTAAATATGATGTATATTACGACATTATATAGACCTGAATATAATATTTTGTTACGCTTCGTATAAAGTAAACTGTATAGTTACGGATTGCGGTTTCACATTCGTCACGTTGTACAGTAGTTAATAGTTTCAATATCTTAAATGAATAGTGCAACGTTGTTTCTGAACAATGAAATCACTAAACTCTCAATGAAAGGGGGTAATTTAGTGCATCAAGCAATTTATCTCGTAAAGCCTTTACCTGCGGCTTCTATCGCGTCGGTGTCGGATTTTAGACACCATAATGAGTAACAGTTCAGTATTATAATAATTAAACATATATTTAGTGTTCATATTTATACTAAAAATGCCCACCCTACTTTTAAGCTTAGCAGAAACGTTGTTATTAGAGCCTTCAATGTGGGATCATCCTCAAAAACAGTCTGTTTTTACCATTTGGTTCATAGTTAAAAAATTCCGCAACTAATTCCAATATCAAAATTAGTTCTGCATGTTTATTGCCATAGAAAATGTTGAATTAGCAAATCAGTAAAAAAACTCAATATTATCAACTAGTAATAATATTAGGAACACTTCGAATATTAAACCTAAGAAAAACTTATAAGTACAATAACAAACAAAATTAAAAATTTTGAAAAATCCATGACGAATGTAAACGTTGTAATAGAAAAAAGATTAAATACGATTTTAAAATCCCTCGTCTTGAAGGGGGTAAGTAATCAAAGAAAATCCGTCGAAGACTGTCATTCGCTGCCCTGAAATGAACCAAAATATTGCAATTTTAGAGTAGTTACGTAGCTGGTTGAAATCACGTTTGGTACGTAAGTAATTGTAGTCTTTAATTGATGTTCTCCTATTCTTAATTCATGGCAGCGAATTAAGCCCCTGACGAATTTTCTTTGATTACTTACCTCATTTAAGTCAGGGGATTTAAAATTTTTACTTAATCCTTTTTCTATTACAACGTTTACATTCATCGTGGGTTTTTAAAGAAATTTAAATTTTGTGTGTTATTTCAATTTAAACTTTTTAGAGATTTCGTGCAAATTATTTATTGGTGGATTTATAGAAAATGTTAAATGAGCTTTATTACCTAATGTTGAAAATATTTAAAAAAATATGACTTTTTTCTCATAATATTCCCATAAATTTTGCGTTGTGAGTGCAAATGCGCATATTCTTTGCATTACGAGTTGATACCAAAGAGTTTAAAAGACGTCAGTTTGGATAAGACTAAGTCTAGGAATTAAAAAAAACTGGGATATTAGAGGAACACAATAGATCTTCTTTCGAACCCTTCTAAGTCTAGTTTTACCATTGACAATATAAGAGGGAAGTTTATTATCAATGATTCCAATTATGGGTTCTGCGGGATGTCATAAAGTTTACTTTTTAGATAAGTTTTTTTGTGAATCGTTTGTATATAAGTTCCACGGTATGATCATCCTGTATACGTATTAAACGTTGAGTGGCCATGCGAATGTCGTTCTTTCTCGACATAAGCGACTCACATCACAGTATAGTCACCCGGCATACTTGTAAAATATACTGAAGTTGAACACTTCAACTCTCTCTAACTACACTCGCAAAACGTATTTATACTGTAGATTTGCCCGTTTTATAAAACAGAGAGACCAATAAACGTGCAGTGTTCCGCTAGTTCAAGAAAAAGCACAAATTTAAAAACTCAAATTTATTTTTCTTCTACCTACATACTTACGAGAATAAACATCAACTTTAGTAAAATTTAAAAGTGGCAGTTTCCGAATTTTTATTTTAGTTCGTTTTATGTTTTTGATGCCGTTTCTGAAAGTTCTTCTATTTTATTTTTTTATTTCATTTATTTTCCAATTAAAGCAACACACTGTATTACAAAAAAAAGATCAAGTGTCTCTCAGTCACACTTGATAGAAGTGAAACTTAGTAACTCGCTACACACGAGGCGGGAAACACTGATTGGACTTCTGCTGGCCGGCAGACTGGGCACATGGCTGGAAATGACGTCACTGCAGGCTCGCCTGGTAGCTTACAAAATAGATTTTAAAATTAGAACAGGGGCTATTTTGCTTACTAGGTCCTCTGCTTGCTGTGAGCAAGAAACAATCAGGAAACAGTATCTTGTCACATGAACAAACGCCCACAAACTAACATAGCGTCAGACAACAGACATATTTTGCTCTGTGTTTATATTTGAACTGTCACACAAAACAAGCTTGAAAAGACGTCTCGTGTGAAGCGACCACATAAAAGCAATTAAGAAAACCAGCGCTAAAAAACTAGTAGTCAAATCTATCAACGAATCTAGCGGCAAATCTAGTCTCGTGTGCAGCGGCCTTTACTGTAAAAATATCTGCAAACATTTTAATTGATTCTGTTTATACATTTTTTAAATTGAAACATTTTGGTTTGTAGTAACGCAGCATTTTCTGTAACGGAAATATGCGCAAGAAAGCGTCTTAGGTATATGACACACCCAGTTGCATGCCACCTAGTTGTCAGTAAATATTTATGTGCTATGGATACTACACTGAATTAAGGACGTCACATCACACAATGAACGAACTTTTTTTATATAGTACAGTAGAACCTCTGTAAGTCGAACTTCAAGGGAGACGCCAAAACATTCGAGTTATAGACTTTTGACTTATGAAAGATTTCGACTTAGGCGGATTTTTGTAAGGAAATAGTCGACTTGTAGAGGTTAAGATTCCTATGTTCGAGATATAGAACGAAAATATGTACCGAAATGGCTTGTAGGGACTCACTGATTATTTCGACCTATAGAGGGTTGAGATTTAGAGGTTATGGGGCTTGAAGGGAAGGGAAAACATTTTTTCTAGTTGTTGAGGTTTTCGGCTTATCGAGGTTCGACTTAAAGAGTTTCTACTGTATAAACATTTTGTTTTTTTTTTAAATTAAAATTTTAATTTAAAAATAGTTTCAAAATATAGATTAATATTTTATATTAGAAATTCCTTAGTTTTTATTTTTAAATATTATAGATTATTAATTGTAATTATATTATTTATTAATCTAAAATATTGTCATAACAAACAAAAATTAAATATAATTCAGGGATTTTATCCTGGAGTGTTTTACAGTCAGTTAACAAGCGGAGCGAACAACCATTCTTAATTAATTCCTTTAAATCTGATATTGAAAGTGCAGGTGCAATTTAATTTTTCATGAAACATATTTTTTTTTTTTAATAAATAAATCTATCGACCAATTTTTCAGACAATATATTAACAAACAATATAAAATTAATACATTAACGTTTCAATCCGGATTTGGAACTTCTTCAGAATTGATCTAAAAATATAAAAATAATTAATAATTAAATATAATTCGCTTTTTATAGAATTTTTTTCAAAATTAATTATGATTTTCAAAATAATGAAAAAATAATATTTTTTCATTATTTTGAAAATAATATTTTTTCATTATTTTGAAAATCATAATTAATTTTGAAAAAAATTCTATAAAAAGCGAATTATATTTAATTATTAATTATTTTTATATTTTTAGATCAATTCTGAAGAAGGTCCAAATCCGGATTGAAACGTTAATGTATTAATTTTATATTGTTTGTTAATATATTGTCTGAAAAATTGGTCGATAATTTTATTTATTGAAGAGTTCTAATCAGACGTTAATCAAAGATTTGAATATTTTTTTTTGTTTTTTTAAAGGAATTTAATTTGGAAGTAAATCCACAAAAAATTTACTGATTATATTTAAACCAGTTCGTTAAAAAAATAATAAAAACCTTTAAATCTCGATTCTAAGCATTAACTCACTGGGGCTATCGTAATTCACAACCATCTAGAGTCTAGACTCTAGTCGGTGCTGGCAGTATCGCCTGTGTGATATAATTAACTATAGTATATATTATAACTTTATAAAAAGTATAGAAATAATTCCACTAAAAATATACGTGTGGAAAAAGGCCAAGTTCGATACAAGGAGCAAGTGAGTTTGCCGGCTTTGCCGAAAAAGAGAAGTGAGATCTAAGAAAGCGTCAAGCTTTCGTTTGGAAAGTTTTTATAAATAACTCGTCAATGTAAAATTGCCAAATGAAAACTTGGCGTCCTCTTAGATCTTACTTCGTTTTTTCAGCAAAGCCGGCAAACACACTTGTTCTGTATATCGAACATGGTCCTTTTTTCACATTTATGTTTTTGGTGGGATTAAATATTCTGAGGCCTCATAGAGCAATATGATGAGAAAAATGTTTAAATGTTGTTTTGTCTTAATTTAATTTTCCTTTGGTATTTTAATTTTAAAATTTTTACCAATTAACAAACTGTCGATAGAGAGAGACAGTTTTCTTTTTGGTTTTTTTGACGTCCTTGCGATACTGAGACCCTAATCGCTACCCAAAAATGTCCTTCTATTTAAGAAACGTACGCTATACTACTATTCATAAATAAACTCTCTGATCATGATCATTTTTTTTCTCCAGTTTCCTTTTAATTCCAAGAGATGATTTTTTTATACCTTAATTTAACGAATCTCGAATGACTCATTTATTGAACCTAAATTAAGATATTTTGTGTATTTTATTTCGACTGCAAAACGAAAAGTCAACAAATGCAAACTAAATACATAAATGAATGAATAATAATTAATTCCATTTTTTGCATTTTTCATGGAAGCTAAATCGTGTATTTATTTTATCTAATTGCCCTTTATTATCTACCCTGGGAATCGAGTGCATTTTTGTTTTTCATGTATTCGTGTATCAACTAATTTACTTGAATCGATTGAAAATGTTTACACGCCTGCGAAAATGTTAAACGCAGTTTAAAATTCCAATATTATTTAGGCTTTAAGATAACTTTTTCTGTGAAATTATGTATAAGAATTAGTTATTCAGCGATTTACAAGATTTTGTTGACAGGTGCTGCTTCAAATTTTCTTAGAGTTGTTATAAAATGTAATAACACTTTTACTCAATTGAATCAATATTGCAGTGTAACTAATATGGAAAGCGGTCGATTGCCCAAAAGTTTAGCGATTGTCAACCAAGCCGCAACAAGGACGATATGCCACAAGTGGGACAAAAATTTAGTTTTGAAAAGGTGGAGGGTAGTGCCAAAATACTATTTTCAATAAGATATGCACATAAAAATATGCTATCCCATCTAAAACAAAAATGTGAAAAAAAGGGAACTAAGTTCAATATTATAGGAATATTATTGTCATAGTGTGAAAATGGAGCCTCAATACAAAAAGAATTAAGATCTAAACAGGTGCCAAGTTTTCAATTGGCAAGTTTTCGTGTTTTATATATTGATTTATACCTAAGCTTCATGTTTATGCGTAAAAATTTGCCAAGTGAATATTTGACACCCTTTTAGATCTCAATTTTGTTTGTATTGAGGTATGGCTCCATTTCACAGTATGAAAATAATATTCTTTAGATTGAACTTGGCTCCCTTTTCTCACATTTACGTTTTTGATGGGATATCATTACTTTTTGTACAGAATTATTATTTATTATTAAAAAATTGTGAAGTTAATAATATTTTTTCCTGTATAGTTTTCTTTTTAGAAAGACGCTACTTGCTAATGAAAATCGATTCCTTGGAAAACATTTCAAATCTTAAAAATTTTATTGTTTTGTGATTTTTTTCTTTGTATACACACAATTATCTAGCTGGACGCTAAATTTTAACTTTCTAGGTCATCTGGAAGTGGGTTAGGTTTTTGATCTTTATGTCAGTGAGTCAGTCAGTTAGTGATAAAAATGCCGAATTTTAGACGTTAATATCTTAATGACTGTTTGAGCTGTATTTATAGTTGAGGTTCTAGTTATTATAAAGGCCGTTTTAATAAATACACCAAATTTTAAGTGTTTATGTTAAATGGATTTTAAATTATTAAAGTATGACTCCAAATGGCTGCTGCTTTCTTTTTGTTGGTTGAACTTGGCATGACACGCTGCTGCGTGTCTAGATTGACCACTGTCTCTTCTGTGAATCTTCTTCTGTGGTTTAGGTCTAAATATAGTATACTTACGAATAATACAATTATTAAAAGTACACGGTTAGTAAGTAGGGCGTGATTTAATGTTAGTTGAAAGCAACCACCATGTTTAGTCAACAAGAAGTAAGAAGGTGGTATTATAGACTTTAGTATCACACATCGTTAAATATTCGAGTAAATCTCCACTGTTAATTAATGTTAAGTCATTGTCGCGTATTCTCTAAGTGACAAAATCATAGTTATGGTACAATATTTGTGGTCACATGGCAAAGTGAGCTATACCAATTTTTTCCAGATAATTTTTTTTAGCCAAATGGTTCTTAAAAAATCTTCCAATTTTGTGCTGCAAAATTGCATACCGTTTTCAGACACTAACATTTTTGGCAACTTAAATCTCTCAAAAATCTCATACATTTCTTTAATGATCGCATCGATCCTAGTTGATTCTCTTTCTTATGTTAATGTTTTCGAGCCAAAGGGAGTACGTATTAACTACAATGGAGTTGTCCCACATTTTTTTTTAAAGATTTAAAATTACAAATAAACTAGCGTGACCTATGCGAATTATTCGCACTAAATAAGTATAATAATTATCACTTTACAAAATTATTTTTTAAATATGATTGCAGGTATTCAATTCGTTTCTAATTTTGCACAGTGCTTATAACGTTCTTCTTTTTGTTGTAAAAGAAATATTTTACTAAAATTGTCATATAAAGGCGCAAGTAGCAAAAGCGTTGTTCAGAGTTGCCCGTCAGATGGCAGTATGCAGTATTTACAATATGAAGGTCAGATGACAGATCGAAGTGTTAACGTTACGCCGTCAGATGGCAGACGTTGTTCAGAGTTTATTTAATTTAATTAATTTACAAAAACAATAGTAATAATAAATTTTTTAGTTGTCGATGTCAGTAGAGCAAGCAATGATCTGTAAAATGATATATAATTTATGTGGAGAAATTGTGTGGTTTTTTCTAAAAAGACAGCAGTAAGTGCTGCAGCAATAATTTTATTGTCTTTAAAAAATGTTTCCCCCATGTTTTGGTTTCCATAATCTAAAATTCTGGACGGTCAAGACATTTTTAGTAAATCTTGATTTACTCAAATTTATAAGTTGGTCACTTACTGCCTTTTGCCTTTTTACGGCAGTATAGATGATGCGTATAAAAATATAGTTAATGGACACTTCTGGAAGTCCTGTTCTGTGCTGGTAGTACCTACACGCCGTTATTATGGACGTCTATGCAATATATTTAGTAGTAACGCTTTTGACAAGTTGCAATCGCATTATGGTTTATGAACTGAAGGAAGCAGTATGAAGTTTTGGTTCTCTATAGTTGTTTACTTTAGCGTGTACTTCAATTTAGACAAGACCGGTTTTATTAGTGGTTACCTATCCTTTTAAGAGGATGTTTTAATTCAAGATATTTTGGATAGAAATAAATTTCAAAGCAAAATTTTAAGAACCTAAATATCACTTATTGTGTGACACATCTCGGACTTTTTATACGCTTTATATTAGTTTGGGTTGTAAATATGTATGTCCGTAACGGAATCTTTGAGCATAATTTTCACCAATTTCCCGAAGTCTGATTAATTTGAAACTTTGCATACGTATCAAGGACCGATGACAATGCAATAATTTGATAACAGTTTCCCATTATCCTTATTAGGACCCCCAGGATTAATAAATTCTTTTATAGATCCTCAAACTAAAAAGTGAAAAATAAAATATAGTTTAAAAAAAACTAAAAAACACGCTTTATATCGCACTAAAAAGTAAAAAATAATTGTTTTAAAATAAGCTTAAAAAGCGTTGGGCGCTCGATGTACGAAAATGTGGAACAAAGCGCCCCACGCTTTTTAAGCTTATTTTAAAACAATTATTTTTTACTTTTTAGTGCGATATAAAGCGTGTTTTTTAGTTTTTTTTAAACTATATTTTATTTTTTCGTATTTGTTTAGTTATACCTCCTAATAAGTAAAAATCGGAAACCATGCTGCAAGTTTTACTTCAAATCACCCTAGGAATAATATCTCAGTGTTTTAACATTCATGTAATTTTTACCTGACTCGACTAGCAAAAGGCTTGTGTTTCTCAAAAGTATGTCGGTATGTATCCACTATCTCTATACGTGTTTGTCCGCATGCATCTGAGATTCTTTATTCCCACGAAGACTCTAAATGGAGTGACATGGGAGATAACTCAGAAGTAGCATTAGGTATATGACGTCACGTAAAATATGGCAGACACAAGATGCCATGTTGCCAGTACGCAAAAAATCGGTAAAACCTTTTATGTCGAGTTTTAAGGGGGTCACCCCATGCGATAGTTTGAAAAATCGATTTATTTTTGCATAAAATGATCCTTAAACATGTAGACTGGTAAAATTGTTTCATAATTTCGAAGTTGTTGTAAAGTTACAGCTGTTCGAAGAGGAGGTGTTCGGAGCGCTCTTAGACACCAAGCCTATTGTGACGTGTCGGCTAGTTATTTGTGACCCTCTAACCTCTAAAACAAATGAGGAGCATATGCGCAGCGTATGTACTACATACGCTGCGCACAATTTCAGGGAATCCCTGGGTTGAAATAAAAGAGCGCTATACCGAAACGGCGCTAAACGAAACAGCGTTAAGCGGGGTCTTACTGTACAAAATAAAAGTTTGACATCCTTATAGTCGACCCAAACCGCCATTTTGTAAACTAAACAGTTTTGTGATAACTATTGTATTTTATGGAAATAGGGCTGCTAATTATTTTGAACGAGTCTGTATAAAAATAATTTAAATACGTATTGTATTTCTAAAAGTAAAATATTTGTTTTTTACTTAAAATACTACATCTTGTTCGCAATTAATGCAAATTTGTTCTTGAAAGGGTTCTTCGATTGCATGCAATAATGTTTTGCTTCCAAGCATATATTCATTATTGTTTTATTTTTAATTATTACTTTTAATTGTTTCCTTTCATATTTGAAAGTATAATGAAAACAACTTTATTGATTTAATGTTAGCCATAAAATTCTACGTCATGGTTTTCAACGACTGAGCGTTCTATATTAATTTTTTGTTAGATATTGTAAATTATACACGCTCGAGAAGAGAGTTCATAAGCATGTCAAAAATTTACATATATTTAAAGTATTTTACCACGTTTCTATTAACTCGCTTTCTTGTATGTCTGTCTGGACAGAATTTTGTAAGTGATTTTAAACTACTTCCTGATGAGATAGAGACTCGAAATTTTAGAATTAGATGACAATACAAGAAAATGTGGAAATAATAACATAAATAATGATTTTTTTAATATACCACGTTTTTAAAACGAACTAAAAACTATAAAATAATTTTTTTAAGCCTTATGAGTAGGATTTGAAATGAAAAACGTAGGGCGCATTATTAGTTTTATTTCATTCATTGATAGCTACTCTTTACACTTCTTATATAACTCTGGCATGTGACCCACGTTTTTCGTTTCAAATCCTATTCATAAGGCTTAAAGAAATCATTTTATACTTTCTAGTTCCTTTTAGAAACGAGGTATATTTAAAAAAATTGTTATTTATTTTATTTTAGAAACAATTTCTATATTCTATCAACACAAGAGGCAAATTTTTTTAAGCAAATTATTTAATAGTGTCATAATCCCACATGCTTTGCTCTATTACAAATTTACAGTTTCCGGGATATAATCATGACAAGTATAAATAGTCTACATAATCACGTCGCGCTTTCGGTGAACTTAAAAAAATAAAAAGAGGACATTAGTAAAATGTATCTTTTTTTCTTAAACTGATTTTAATAATACCTATTTTATATTCGTTCCGTCACATCGCGGTCGTATCGAGAAATGTTTCTGGAGACGACGCGACGATGCGGAGCTGTCGCCGTGACGACTGACTTTAACGTAGCATAGCGTGTCAAGTTGGCAGAAAACGTTCAAAGCATTAACATCGAATTTCATATATAAATAATCTCTAAAAAACAAAGTAGAGAAGTAGATCTGCCCAAAACAGTTCCAAACATGGGAAGGAACATGTTGGAGGAACGATTTTGTTCCACTATTTCACTGACACCTTTGCGCTTATAAAATAACTGCTTTTGATACATGTCACCGCGTATGTACAGGCCGATGAAAGGTTACATAATATACCGGGTGTTCAAAAAGTCCCGAAACGTCTGAATATCTCAGAGATTAAGTTTTTTTGAAAAATGTTGCGAATGAAAGTTGCTCAACTAGTTGCAATGTATTTTTCGGTCACAAAAATTCTTCCTAAGGAGGTGTATCCGTGGGGGGCAGGAGGTAAGTCCAAATTTTAAATGGAAACCATAATTTTGTCTATTGGGTCGAGTTCTTCGGGCCAAAAAAGACATCTTTTGTCCCAACCTTTTTTTGTTCAAGCTACAGATCAGCAAGTACGCGGGATAACATTTTCCGAATTATCCTCACTAGCTTAAATAAAATTTGTTCATTTTGCAAATTCCACTTTAAAAAAGACGAGCTAATCTTTAGGATTGCTATCAAGGTTAAGTAAAAGAGTACCATTTCTTGACCTGTCACAAAATGAGCAAATTTGATTTGAGGGGGTGAGAATAATTCGGAAAATTTTACCCCGCGTACTCAGTGATCTGTAACTTGAACAAAAAAAAGTTTGGGACAAAAGATGTCTTTTATTTCCCGAAGAACTCGACCAAACAAAAAAAAATTGCGATTGCCATTTAAAATTTTGGAGTTACCCCCTGCCTTCCACGGAGGCACCTCCTTGGGAGGAATTTTTGTAACAAAAAAATACATTACAATGAATTGAGCATCTTTCATTCGCAACATTTTTCAAAAAAACTTAATCTTTCTGAGATATTCAGGCGTTGTTGGACTTTCTGTACATTCTGTATAATATGTACAGTGTACACTGTTTAGTATCTACTAACCTACTATTAGAAGTTAAGTTTGTTACACAAGTGAAATGTCAAAAATAGTGGAAACTAAAACGAAAGCCGCTATTGTATAGGGTGTAAGACAAAAAATACAGTGTATATTTAGGGCGCAATTATATTTTGACTCGTGTGGCTATAAAAATCGCTGACGCTCGCTTAAAATAAATATACTTCATTACGCCCTAAATATACAATTTATTATACAGGCTGACCGGTAATTGCTCGTATTCCTCTCGGGAGAAGAAATTAGGACTAATTTAGAATGATTTAACCTATCCTTTGGGGTCGTTGAATTAAATAAATAAATATGCTAGGCACCCAATACAGTACACATGCACTCTCATTCGGAAGCGAGTGACTACTGTTGCAGTTGTTACTTGATGGCGACAGATCTAGCTACGGTGTTCTAGGAAAATATAGAAAATGTCTCGAACAGAGGATATGAGTCCTAGAGCTATACATGATAGAACTATTCAAATCTACAGAGAAATACCTATTTCGAGATCAAATTAATTTACGGTCTAATCAGTTTTATATTATGTATTTGTATTTCTGTAAGGATGAAATATCATCAGTTTTGAATAGGGCGTGTTTTCGTACATTACATTTTACTTCAGTCACATTCACACTGTATAATATTATATGCCTTATAAGACGGGTACTAGCATTTGTTTTAATCCAGGATTATATATGAAATATAATTAGCTCATTAAAATTTCATATATTATAAGAGAGACCTAGAAGGCAAAGGCGCTGCAATATATTATCTTTGTACTCTGTTTCTACTACTTTTATGTTGTACATACATACAGACACAAATACATACGAACATAATAATTACAATTACTTGAATATTAACACGCTTTGGTTATTGTAGAGACGTTTTACACGTCTACTATTTTTAGTACGTGATTATTCTGTAGTAGATTTCAAAAACGATCAAGTATTTCCTTTCTAATTTTTAGGCTCAATAATAGACAATTAATAATTAATCCCACCAAAAACATAAATGGTTAAAATGTTCAGCCAATTGAGCGACGAGACCATTACAACTTCAAAAATATTGACCTTTGACATATAATAAAGAAAACATTTTTTTTGTTAACGCATGTGATGACGCGGGTAACGGCTAGTATTAAATATTATGATATTTCCTATACGTTTTCAAAGTTATCTGTTCATGTAAAAATTAATCAAAGTATGATTGTCAACGACCTAACAGATCTAACAAGCAAAAAAACAGATTTTTTTTATTTTTAAAATATTTCCAAACCTACAAGGCTTAGAAAAAAAGTCTCGTGTTAACAGACGCATAGACTTTTTCCAAATAATTTTTGGATTCGGAGAACCCCAAAACAAAAATGTCTTTAAAATTTTGAAAAGTGAATTTTGACCTAAATTAGCACAATTCCCCACTTGTGGTGATGGAATGGTAAAAATAGTCAGTAGTCAAAACTCAGTAATTTATGGATAAAGGAGCCAGTTCGATACAAACCACTAGTAGGTTTGTCGGCTTTGCCAATTTTTTTTTTCTCTAATAAGGCATATTTTTAATAGCCAGTATTTTTTTCATTTTTACTATTACCGTCGTTTAGTAACCGCAGGGATGTTCGGAATTAAAGACTTAACAAGAATTTCTCTGCTCTTGCTTTTATTGATATCATTAACAGGGGCGGATTTGATTGTAATACCGCTTTTGGATTTTTTTTACTTATCTTCTAATCAAATACTTTTTTTTTGTTTTTAATTTGAATTTTAGTGATTTCATACGTATTTTTCTTACAGTGTAATTACGTAGTCTAGAAATATTAATATTTCTGAGGCGTAAGAATGACCAATAAAATTTGTTCTTGCAATCGACGAAAAACTCGTTAAATTTTAAATTTTAAGTGATTTCCAAATTTTTGTCAACTTTCAAACTTTAGTCGTCTCCCAATTTTCGCCATCCATTAAATTGTGCCGCCCTAGGTTCAGACCTCGCGGGGCTAAGTTTAAATGCTCCAGTGGAATTTTTTGGAACTGCTCAAACAATGTTGGTTTAAAAATTTGCCAGCTTCGTTTCGTTACCAGACTGTGTAGGAATAAACTTTTAACGGTTTAACAATTTGCAGACATTTCTAGTGTTTCGACCTGACAAGATATGACGTAAATATCTGAAATTGTTGTAACTGCTGAGATAAAAATGAATGGTTATCTTTTATGCGAACGTACTGTGTAAGGTAGATCGTAATTATGATAACATAGTGTTGTTTCACCTTACATATTAAAGGCATTATCAAAAGTCATTACATAAGCTGTCCCCCAAAGCGAAATAATAATATTTTAGTCTATATGCTCTTTAGGGTTATTTCTATCACATCAAATTAAACATTAAAAAATATTGAGGAACAGTAATCATGAAAAGCTAAAGGCAATTTGAATCAAGAAAGCAAATATTTTCCAATTTTAATAAAGTACAGAGAACATTACAAATTATTTTGGATGTCTATAGTATAGTTGATAATTTCTTCAATTGTTTATATGAACGGGTCTATTTTGTAAATCTTTTACGAATAAAAAAAATCACATTAACTGACTGTAAGGAGGGTGGATTGAAATGTGAATTCCTCCCCCCTCCGAATATGTTTTAATTTACACTCTAATCTATTTATTTTGCTGATTAATTTAATCGATAACTATGTTAAATAATAGACAAAATAGACTAAGAAAATTCTCTATAAAAATACGCTGAGACCAAAACTTAAAAATCGGATCATGCTAGGTCTATTTGACCCAGAGACAAATCGAACGAAAAAAAGTTTTTTAAAATCAGTTAAGCCGTTTGAGCTGTACACGTGATACAAAAAAGCGTAACGTACAGATTCACAGACATACAAAGCTAGTGTATAGAGGTGACCGGTAATTGCTCGTATTCCTCTCGGGAGAAGAAACTAGGACTAATTTAGAATTATTTAACCTCTATCACTTGGGAGTCCGAAATGCGTCATTTTCAAGAAAATCTACTTCGTAATTCTTTTTACAAAAATTCTAATTTTGAGAGTAAAAAAGAAATATTCTCACTTTTTGGCCTGAATTTTTCTATGATCTGATATCTTACTAATTGGCCAAACTTTCTAAAGCTAACAACCACGAAATTTACTGTTTGATTTTATGTTGTGTGTTAAAACTTACAATAAATAAAAAAAAAAATAAAATAAAAATTCTTCACAGAAATGTCATTATCATAAAAAATGACGCATTTCCGATCCCTAATATAAAGGTTAAATCATTCCAAATTAGTCAGAGTTTCTTCTCTCGAGAGGAATACGAGCAATTATTATCGGCCACCTATATAACAGCTTCCAGTTAATGCTTAGTTCGCGCCTAAAAAATCATAACAGATATCTAAATTTTAGAAATGATTTTATATATATTTTTTAAAACCTTTATTCGACATCAGTGCGGAATACTTTCAGATAGTTATCGCGCCACTAGAATAATCTTCCTATATAAATATTTTATTACCATCGTCTGTCGACTTATATGAAGGTACGCATGATTCCTGATCGATAATGTCATTGATAAATATTCATCGTTTTTTTCGAACATGGTGATCGTATTATTGGAAAAATATTTATTGCACATTTTATTACGATATATTTTACAGCCAGCAAAATTTTTATTGCATCATGTAGTAAGTAATCTTAACATCCAATTTTATTTTATATGTGCTTCCTAACACACTCTACCTAAGATAAACACCGAAATATCTTAAAATATTTTTACTTAATAATAATCAGTTTTTGCCAGCGACTTCGTCCGCGTTTATATCGGTTTTGAGAGAAAACTTAGCTTAAATGTGATTTTAACGTCTAACAGACAATTTTTAAAATAGTATGTGTAAAACTTTTATTAATACACTCCTATTGCCGCAAAATATTTAGTACAGCGTGTGTTTTTAGCGTTCAACACATGACGACTATTCAACGGATGGCACTCCTGATTCCGTAAAGCCTCCACTACACACGTGGCCAGCACCGCCACTCAAATAAGTGCCTATCATCCACACAATCGTGCCAGTCCGATTGTGTGTACGGGCGCACGATGCTGGCCACGCATTCCTTTGATGTACCGACAATCAACCGATTACTGCCGATTACAGGCGATTATGTCCACGCACCGACGAATATGCCCTCTACACAATCGTGAGTGAGTTTTTTTTTTTAAATGAAATTCCTTTTATTAGATTTTGATTACATAAAACAATATTTTCTGGTTAACCCTGTACAGCTATAACAGTAGTTTTACGTTTACTTCATCTAATTCAATGTCAGGGCAACCCTTTGGCGTGATTTGCCTAGGTTCATCTGAGACTGCGTAATAACACTAATAACGCAGAATATCTAGTCTAAACTTATACAAAGTGTGTTCAAAAGTTCTTTGTAGTGCGTGTTTTCATCCTTCTTTACCCTTTCTGACAGCACCATACAGCGGGACATAATATATGAATCGAAAAATTGATCAAAATTATTTTAGCTGTATAAATACGATATATATAAGACGATGTTACCATAGTTACCATTTATTAAACTATGACAATATCAGTGGTAGATTTTTCATAAATAAGTTCGACGAAAAAATAATTATCCCGCTTATAATTTTGAATTGTTGTCTAAAGAATAAATACTTTTTGTATAATGATGAATACATTTTAATTACAGGGCCTTGAAGAATTTTTTTGTTACTTTTTTCAAACACAAAATGAGAAGAAAGTGAGAGAGGCAGCTATTTCATATAACAGTTGTTTAAAACAGGCTGTTTGGAAAGAAGAAAAACAGTAACAATTACAGTTATTGAAAAATGCTTGTTTTGTCACATCGGCATTTCCTCTATCACACACATTTTAAACATTGTTTAAAAGTTTTTCAAAACTCGATTATAGTTTTTGTAGTTTTTGGAAATGATCCTTTTAATTAAATAATCAACCTGTATGTTATTGTTCTCTGTTTTAAGTTCTTTTCGTTAATGACCTAGGTTGACGAGCGTTTATAATCTGCCATCTTGTTAAAGCTCTGTATAGACATCTGCTGCAAGGTGTACCCGAATCTTGCGTGTATTCCTCCTTTGATTTGTTGCGGTATATTTTACCGAATTAGTTTTCCGTACTTTACAGGTTGTTCTCAATTTTAGTACCATTTTAGTGTGACTTCTAGAATTTGATAAATTGCAGGTTTCTCTTGTTTACCTTTACACTATACGCTTAAGGCAAATGATTTACAGTGTGTTCAAATAATATACATTTCGACTAGACAAACAATTCCTTTTTGGCTGTTTCAAATTTTTGGATTATTTTTCCCTTCCAAAAGTATGGTACTAATTTAGTTCAAATTTCAATTTTCAAAATTTTACATTTTTCCGTTTTGAGGTCAAACGAACCCAACAAACATATTTTTGAAAAAAGTTTGCGCGTCTGTTAGTCTGTGTGTGTGTGAATACGATACAGGTCAAACGGATGAGTAAATTGGATTTATGATCATAAATCCACTTTCTTAGGAGTGGCTTAAAAGAAATGATAGTTTGATAAAAATAGATACAATTTTTCAATTATGTTTCGTCGGAATACTAAACATACTTGAATATTTAAAGCAGTATTCAGTAATAGAATATTGTTAGTATTCGCAATATAATCGTTTAAAAATGCTACAACTGGCCCCTTTCTGACCTGCAATTGATATTTTGATACAACCTGTTTGTTTCATTCAATGTCTCTTGTTCACATAAATTGTAAACCAATGAATTCCAGTGAAATTAATTTGGATTAAAATTTACTGACACTATGTAGAATGGGGTTCGATAACGATTAAATTATGGGCGCTGTATTTACTGACGTATGTATGTTTACAGGCTGATTTACCGTTCCCGTCATTTCGATCGTGCTCACTAATCAGACATAAGAATGCTAACTAATGCTCAACAAACCACATGAATCTGTTTCTACAAGCTGCAACATAACAGATCTATTTTTATAAACTTCTGTTTAATGCGCGTTGATAGTGTGACGCACGACACTGATACTGCGCGAACATTCGAGAAAAAGCCCGAGAAGTTCTGTGTATGTGAGCGGAGGCAACTATTTTTTATTGTAGTCATGGTAGTTTACATAGGATTTTTTTACAAGTTGAACACACCTGCTCTTTTGGAACGTCTTGAATTAAAAATTATATGCAATTATTCGGTAATATTCCGGAACAGAGCGGGGTCGAATTTATTCAAATCAGTTAGCCCATTGGGAAGTTACGGCGGAACAAACATAGACAGTAGGCTATGTATCTAGACTCTAGAACGTGATGATTAATATTACAGGGAAGTGTAACAATATGTTACAAACGAGCGCCAGCAGGTTGTAACAGTCGCTCAAGCCATAATATTAGTCATCATGCACGAGATGTACTCGTAATTATTATACCTATAGCATTTTTTGCACTTATTCTAAAACAGCTGATATTCACTTAATTTATTTTTTTTAAGGAAGTAGGCTGTGGATTATTCGCATGCGGTTGGACACGTCATGGCTAGGGTTTACTATGAAAATCATAACACGACTACGTTTCTTGTTTCTGCCTCGCATAGGCTGAGCTGTCGCATTGTGTTTGTGTGCGTGTGTGCAGGCGTGTTTGTTCTCATTTAATTCTATGCTTCCTACTTTAGTGGATTGTGTGACTCAGAAAGAGCCCCGAAAAATGATGCAACTAGTTTTTGAGGAATGCTGAACACACACACAAACACATCTGCACGCACGCCCTCGCATGCACACAAAAACAAACAAAATGCGAGAGTTCAGCCTATGCAAGTCAGACAGAGGAAATATGGGATAAATTGAGATCCCAACAGCGATTCAGGATTTTATCAAATCGAAAACTGTTTGGTGCAAAAGTTATTATCTTTGACCCAGAGAACAATAATCAGAGATCATTAAAATATGGATTCCAATTCAAAAAAATTAGAGTTGAACTTGGTATCTCTAAGGCGATCTCTGAGGCGCCTCCATCAAATGAAAAAATAAAAACTACACCAATGTTATTCTCTCTTCATACACTGCAAATTTTATCCCATTTTTTTTTTCAAAAACCCTTCCTCTACGGATATGAGTGTTTGAGTTTTAAAAATCCACCTGTATAAATTATATATTTTAGAAACAGTTTTTTTCGTACACAATATATTTAAAAACAAAATTCGTAAGAAAGTCAAATTTCAAACAGAATTCTCGTTAGTAGTTTATTTACATAATATTAGCATTGATAATACTATAAGAACTTCCGTTTTTATATAAATCTGAATATTGTTCGGAACTTTTAGGTTGATTTGGAAATATGGTTCACTATTTAACGATTAAAATAAATGTAAAACCTAAAAAAATTGTGCCCGTTTAAACTAGAAGTGTTAGGAAGAAACACAGAGCTTTTATTTAAAGTAAAAAGAAGCTAATGACAACCTGCTAATCCAAATCTGGAAAGTCGAGAATCCGCAGGTTGAACAAAGGCGGTGCACACATTTGCTGGGCAATTGTAGAAATACAGACAAAGATAGATAGATGTAGAGTCACGACGTGGAGAGTTGAGATATCTTTACCGCTACGCTACCACCGGTTGTAGCTCCGCCTACGAGGAACGTCTGCACCCGCACCATCCCGGTAACTGACGCTCTTCCCGTCTGGTTCCCTTCGCCCACTGGTATTGATCTGCGGCACTCCTGAGGTCTTCTCTCGACTCTCCTGTTCCTGTACCCTCGACGTCGATCGGTACCTCTCTGTGTTCACTGACGCCGCTTGCTCTATCGTGGCCGCCGCGATTCTAGTAAATGCTAGTCGCCGCTGAATGTCGCTTTGCTCTCTCTGCCTTTGCTCCACAACCGTCTACAGGGTTTTTCATGACGACCTGACAGTTTCCATAACTCCTGCAAAACTATAATCTCTTCCATTGACAGATTAATTATTATTAGTAATCACTACATTCTTGGATTGTCGGTCGGAAAGACTAGTAGTTCTACCTCTCGCTTCTGTCATGTTTCAAGAAGACATTTTAGATCTACAAATATTACATAGCTTAAGGCTGTACCTAAAACGGATTCGTATTTCTCCCGATCCGACGTTGGCCGATATTGAAAGGAAAGTTAATACCAAGATGCCTGCACTGGAAAGGAAAGCTCAATACGAGAAGAAACGATAAGGGACCGATGGATTGGTCGATTAAACGTGTTTATTTCATTCCAATTCCGACGGCACATAATGACTGGGAAAATCGATTTTATAAGGAATGAAGCATCGCCTGAAACAGTCATACGTTGATAGTTCTTGAATGTATCTTTATTTGACAAGTTTTACCTCCCCCAGATTTGTTCTTATTAAATTGATGCATACATACCTTTTTCCTACGTCTCTTACTAATGAAAACATTCTTCTCTGGCAGAAGCCAATACAAGAATCATTGTCAGAGTCACTCATGATACCATAATGTAATTGCTTCTAGATCGGAACTAAGCATTCATCAAGGATATGGGAACGGATCGAATCGAGAGAAATCAGCCTAAACTGTACAAACTTTATTCGTCTGGGAGGTATTAATTTTAAAATGTTAACTAAAAATGTTTGTAAATAATTGTAATAACTTGAAAACGGTTGGCTTTAGTACTTAGCACAATTTGGATCTAGAATTTTATATATAACCTAAAAATGGATAAATCATATTATATATTAATACGCTAAGGTTAAAGATGTTTGTTTCCCTTTTTAGAAAAAACCTCACAATTTCTCCACATAAATTATATATCATTTTACAGATAATTGCTTGCTCTACTGACATCGACAACTAAAAAATTTATTATTGCTTTTGTTCTTGTAAATTAATTAAAATACAGCAAGGCTGAATAACGTTTGCCATCTAACGGCTTTAATTTTGAAACAGCGATCAACGCTGAACAACGTCACAGCAATGCTGCATGATGCCATCTGACGGCTTAGCTCAACGCTTTTGCTACTTGCGCCTCTATATGACAATTTTAGTAAAATATTTCTTCGATCTGTTATCTGAGCTTCATATTGTAATACAACAAAAAGAAGAACGTTATAAGCAGTGTGCAAAATTAGAAACGAATTGAATACCAGCAATCATATTTAAAAAATAATTTTGTAAAGTGATAATTATTATACTTATTTAGTGCGAATAATTCGCACAGGTCACACTAGTATATAATATTATAATTTTGTGGTAGCTGTGTATACCCGCCCGTCATGAGAAACCCCGTATATGTACTTCTGCCAGTTTACTCTGTTCTACCTCGACTCACAAAGTTCTTGGCTCACGGTTCCTGGTTGACGGCTGGCAACGAATCGTCTACATTCTACACGCTCGTCAACTTTCGACCTGATCGTGATCTATTTGTAATCGTGATTTGCCATTTTGCATCAGATTTTGCTCTGTTGACGAAGAATTATCAATTTTAAAGCGATCGCTTCACATTCCTACTAAATTTAGAATTTTTGTTTTCTTAGTGCTTTTTTGCTGTCTGATGTTTTTTCATGTTCTCTTTCTTTGTTTTCTCTCATTGTATTTTGATTACACTTTTGTTTTTGTAATCTCTTGGAGATATTCCACATTAATTTTGCATCAGTCTTGGAATTTTTTGGAATCATTTTCAGTTTGATTAATTTCGCAACCATTATTTTTTTCATTGTGCGATTCTAAATTTTAATGAAAATATAACCTGACCCTTTCGCAGTGGAAGGAAGGTGCAGGTTAAAATTATTTTATAGAATTTTATTTAAACTGAACTTGTGTATTCACGTTTTATATTAAATATATTTTAACAGTAATTATGATTTCTTATTTTATAATTGATTGAAATTATGTAGTTACATTTAATCTAATAATTAATTGGTTTATTAGCCTCAGTCCACTCAGTTCTTACTGACTTATTTTAAAACTGATTTAAAGCGCGTGTCGACGACGGATATTTTATGAAAATTAAGAAATTGAAAATGAATAAGTAGATTTAAACTCCGAGCCAACTTTACTCTTTAAAAGCTAAAACCAGAATGCATTTTTGAATTTAGAATTTTCTAAAATATTTAAAAAATATCTTTGAAGCTGATTGTATAATTAATGATAAAGTTATTCAATTGATATTAAAACAGGGGTGTACTAAATTATGATTTATGATAAAATAATTTTAAAATGTACGTGTCTAATTGGACCCGTTACAAAAAAATATTAAACCGCAGGACCAATTTTGTATGTTAAGGATATGTGATTTGACAGTAAAAACTGTAATGAACATGACGGATTGTACGCATAAAAATTTTGTTTGGCCACTGTGTAAGGCTTCTTCTGTTTTCATTTATACATGGAAAAAAAACAGTAAAAATTACCTCTAAATTCAAATTATTAATTTAAAAAATTACTAAAAAACCGAATGTTTTTTTACCGGATTCTTCTGTAATTATTAATTTTATTAGTGTCCCAGAATTATAGTACACTACGGTAATTTTTAGGATGATTTTAACGGTAATTTTTAGTGAAATTTTCTTTCCGTGTACGGCTCAATTTCTGATTTTAGTGAACAGTTTTCTGTATTTCAGAATCACGTTGGATTATTTGATTCAGACTTTACTAATGAGAGTGACTGCATTTATGTAGTTAAAGTATGACTGTGTTTATAGAGAAATAGTCTTTTTGTATCTAAAATTGCATGCTTGCTATGTATTTAAATATTAAACCGTTGTTTGATGACACATTTAACGCGTGTCTATATGGAAATGTTACATAGTCGGATAAGTTATTATAACAGAATTCGTATAATCTTTCTGTCTGTAAAATACTATTAGTTTATTTTTTGTAATGTTCTATAATTTTACCATTCCAACCCACAAGTGGACAATGGTACTAGTTTAAGTCAAAATTAGCTTTTCAAAATTTTAAAATATTTTTTCGTTTTGAGGTCCCCCGAATCCAAAAAACATATTTTTTGGAAAAACTCTGTGCGTCTGTTTGACTGTTTGTCTGTTGGTCTGTTTTTATTTGCTAAGTATGAATTTCCTAAACAAGAAATTTTCTAGGGTACAGGTCTACAACGTTCAATATTGGGTCCCGATTTTTTAAAATCGGGTTTGTTTTCAAAATTATAATTTGTTCAGCCTTGTTATATTTAAATTTTTGAAATAATAATAATAATCTTAACCAATTAAGGGTAGGTATGTACTACCAAAGAAAATTAAAAAAAAAATTCTAACATAAAAATTCTTTTCTTTCCTAGCCGTTACTCGCGGCTTCGCTCGCGATTGAGACGAAACGCGAACGTATTTCAATTATTTGGCATAGTAACTCCTTTCTCGACGTAGACCTCCTTAATAAATTCGAAAATTGATGACTGTAGCGTCAGTCTAGAAAAACCTTGAAAATGACACCAATGTTGGTTTTAGACTATTTACCTCTTTTCACCCTCTGAAAAAGCACAAAACACGTGTTTATTTATTTGTTGACAGGAGTAATCCTGCGAATTTTCGAATTGATACATCTATCTTATATGATTTCTCCATGCAAATTTTGAACCCCCGTTAATCATTTTAGAGTTTGGATTTTCAAAAATATGTTCTTAACGGATGCTTACGTCATAATAACTATCTGTGTGCCAAATTTCAACCCAATCCGTTCAGTAATTGGAGCTGTGCGTTGACAGATCAGTCAGTCAGTTAGTCAGTTAGTCAGTCAGTTAGTCAGTTAGTCAGTCAGTCAGTCAGTCACGGTTTCCTTTTATATATTTAGATTACCAGAACATTAAAAAAATAAATACATAATATGTAGGTATTGCGAGTTATGTTTCCATAGAAGTAAAAATGCGTTTTGAAATTAATAACATTGATAATTCAGTTTTAAATATCCTATGTCACATAAAAATAGAGACGCATCCATATGCGCATAAATATATAGAAACACTATCCTTCCGTGAAGCTTTTATGATTCGACGCTTTCATAATTTTGTGAATACAAGATTTATGTTAAATATTCACTGATTTAGAAATTACATTAATTCTACAAAAAGTTTTGAAATAATGCTTTCTCTATTTAAAAATCGATTATGATATACATATAATTAAATTAAACTCAAATACCGCAAAAAAATTTAATCATTGAATGCTAAAAAAGTTTCCTCGAAATATATCAAACCACGAGCACTTTTTCTGACACACGTTTTCCGTTCCGAATCGTGTTTGCATCAGTAGCGGCTGTTCAGGTCCGTCACCTTTCATTTAGAGTGTTTCCCATAAAAAAATATTTTTTATATTTCTACTAAATTTTTTTTCGATTTAATCAAAATCTAATAAATAACAATAAATTCAGTATATTTCGCGCAATCGGATGTAATATTATCACAAAATTAGTGTACCGTGTTCTACATTTCATGTCTACAGAAAACGCAGCAAGTTAGTATACAGTGGCATACACCCTACAATGAAGAACTGTGCCAGGCTATTAAAAATCTTGCACTTCTAGCCATGCCGTCAGTACGGTCACACACATAGTAAAAATATATAAGGGGTTTCGACAGTGTTGACACTTGAAGAATTGATTTTTGACGTGATAACGTCTTATAAATTGATGAAACACCGGCTGCACGCACGAAAAAGTGTCACGTTCCGCCTGAGCCTGAGCGTGCAAGCGAGAGCGCGGTATAAGCGATAGAGAGGCATGATCGGCCCAAGCATCGGCTTGTACGCATTTCTCTCTCTTCTCGCGTGACGTCAGAGAGTTCATCAATGTTTCTTTATGACGTTATCACGTAAAACTATCGTCCGTAAACCGACTTTACAGACAACCAATTTTCCCTAATAACGGGAAGTGTAGTAAATGGAAAATAGTAATGGTGCGAATGGCGTCTGTTATGACATAAAGTCTTGAAACGGACGTTTATGCATTATTATTATGATAATAATTATAATTATTGATATTACGCGGAATTGGTTTCGACCACCCGGAACCTTGCATCTCTTTTAGTGTAATTAATATAGCCGTTTTAAGTAATTTTAATTTTTAACATTTTGAACCGTCACACCTCTTAAACAAAATACTGACTTGCGTTTTTGCTAAATCGATTCAGCATATTTTTTCTCTATAAAATAAGTTAATATTTAGCATATCTGAGATATTTTTATATCTTTCAATAGATCATAATTCTTTTCATGTTTTCATGCATTTTGCAAAACTGCAACTTTCATTTACACTAAGCGCATCTGGTACGTTTTATATTAACCAAATTTATAGAAAAAAGTCTCACTGAATCGATTCCGACCAATCTCTCACCACCGCAGTGGGAGGTGTGTAACTATTTCAAGAATAACAACGCCCTAGAGTCTCTCGGTAAATTGCTGTTCCTGAATTTTTACCTCCATAACTATTTATAGTTTTGCAATAGTTTTAATTTAATCATCACAACATCACGACTAGATAGGCTTTTCAGCTAATGTGTGGTCGCGCCTAAAAATAATCGACGAAATCTGACGGCTGTTATTATGACAGTAGATACTTTGTTTGGCACGTTTAGTCTAGTCAATCAGTGGCTCTCAAAGATCACTATTTCGGTACCCATTTTCTATTTTCTCACTAGGCACACATTTCTCCCTTCGTATGTTAAAAATGATAAGCGAACACATAGACAAATTAAACATTTTGAGTCCATAATATTCACCTAAAACCTCAAATAATGTTGTTTTATGTGCACATAGGTACTATCTTTTGTCGTTATTAAGGTCCCGTATCACTGGTAAAAGATGGGTTTTTTCTCAGTTTTTTTTATAAAAATAAAATAAACGCTAAAAAACACACATTAAATGTGTTGGGTGGGAATTGGTACCAACAATATACGTATTATGTAAACTGTAAATATAAAAATTATAATAAACTTTTTATCTTATCTTATCCCTTCGTATGTCTTACCAGACTCAAGAAGATCCTATGACCTTTATGCTCCAATTTAGTTTATTATAGGTTGTTTCTTATTTAGTCGATATTTGGCCGGTTTTCTAAGAAATATGCGTACGAAAATTAAAATGTGAGCAATTGAGTCATTTTAAAAAAACATCAAAAGAATGCAAACAACACAGTTTTGTGAAAAAAATCGTATTTTTGTCAACATTCAAAATGTTAGATAGGTACCTTTAAAAATAATTAGTAGTCCATCGTGATAATAATAATAAGAAAAATCGCAGGATTGTGGACAAAAATATAAGGTTTATTTAATGTACGACGTTCCGTCTATAGATTTATACTTTTTCAAGTACATACAGAAACTTAAAAACAATAATTATTAATAAATAAATTACTGTTTTTAATTTTCAGTATGTACTTGAAAAAGTCTAAATCTATAGACAAAACGTCGTACATTAAATAGATCTAAGATTTTTCTTAATACTTGCAGAAAACAGTACGTTGATTCCAATTTGAAAATTAAAAATATATAATATAGAGAATTTTTCTTGAGCGTTATTTCTAGGAGTTAAGTAATATGAGGAAAATCTAAGGTAAAGTTTTTTGAAGTGAAAACTTCTTTAGCGGCGTTGTACACTTTTTTTGTAATGGGTAAAAAATGTTAAACTCGCGTCAGGACACGTGACCTGATCGAAAATTCGTAAGACGAATGGAGAGTAGAGGTAATATTCAAGTTTTCACTTCTGACGGCACTCCCGGAGTACTTTTTTTTTTTTAAAAAGAAGTGATTCGAAATATCTCAGATCTTTTTCAGATTGATCATATTTGTAGTAAAAGACGAACTGAAAATCCAGTAGGTGAGAAAAACGTCTGTATCTCTTTGAGTTTTGAGGCTGTGGGAACCCAGTCATTAGGAATTGTTAGTCTGAATTCCTAGACAATATCAGATATTGATATAAGTGCCCCGTGTGCTCTTCAAACTATGATAATCACAGTGAAATAATCTTCGTCTTAACACTTCGACCCATCTTCCCATTTCTCATCATTAATAAAGAGCCGTCTACTTAACCTCCTCTTTTACTCCTTCAGTAATAACGTTCACAAACAATACATATCTTTCCTTTCTCTCTTGCAACTGTTTATGTCTTTCTTCTCATTCTGTAAGGTAAATGTACCAGTTCAGGCCGCTGCATACGAGGCTGAATGAAGGAATAAATTAAGGGTTATGGCTTAATAGTCTGTTATGCACGCCATCTTAAAAGAATTTTTGCGCTCCCCCTTGTCCTGGATCTAGTCCTTCAATAGTTTTTATCTCCTCGTGAACTTTAGATGATTGGTTTCAAGATTATTCGCTCTCATCAATGTATTCAAAGATGATTGTTCTCCTGTAGGCTAGGGCTTCGCATTCAAACAGTAAATGGTTGGCTGTTTTGTCCTTCATTTCGCAAAATCTACACTTTGTCGATTCCTGACGTATTCTTATTATGTGTAGATGCTTTCTTAGGCGTGCATGACCGATTAAGAGCCCAACCACTTTTCTGACTTTAGGTCTACTGAGTTTGATCAAGTTCTCTGTAAGCCTGTTTGAAGCCCCCTCCAAAAGCATATGGATCAACCTCTGACAACTCTCAAACTTGATAATATTATAGTACTATACTATCGACAGTACAATTTACAATATATTTTAAGTACCACCGGCACCCCCCGTCGCGTGTAGTACTTGAGATACAACCTGTCGAAGTCATTGAAGAATTCGCAGAAAGTTATCCGAGGAAATTCTGAACTGAAATGTTGTGTGTTTTTTTAGTGTTTAGCTTGATAAAGCCTATCCTCAGCTGGATCAAGCCCTCCCAAATCAAAATCCTGGATCTGCCACTAATTGGCCAAAGAGTACTTACAGTCGGCCGATTGCTCTTTCGGTCATGCGTGTCTAGCCTTGGTTCTCCCTTCATAAAACCAATAATTGGTCCATCTACCTTATGCGTTATTTATGTAAATCAACACATAGCGACATAAACACAAACAAGCAGAGCTTCTTATCTTACTGTGTGTAGTCAGATGTCAAAAATGTGACGCCCGCTTTAAATGAATTAACATTAATATTTCACCCGTTACCATTGAAAACATAGATGATTTCAAGTATAATAATATATGTACCTTGGCCTGGTTTTATGGTAAAAGTGACGTCGCAAAATTTCACGAATAACTTTTCGGATTACCTTTCTTTAAACGGACGCTAATTTTTAGTCATTTTGGCTAAAATCTTTCTTTTGTGAACGGCGTTACTGGTTTTCCGTTGTTGTTTTTTTTTTTTAGTAATATTTTGTCGCAAATACAAATGCTTTTTGTTTTGGAATCACTGTATAACAACAAATGTTGGATGTTTGACATGTAGAGAGATGTATGGCAAAAGAATATTTTGTTGTTCAACACTTTCGTAGTTCAAGTTGTCAAATGTCAATACTCAATAGTGTCTGATATCGATTTGATGACAATGATGGAACTATGCATGTTTCTTGTGGCAGTGCAACATAATAGTATTATTATACTAGAAACGGCAAAACAGTTTCATTCATTTTTAATAATGACGGTAATGATATAAAATATAGATATTGTAGATTAAAAACGCTCAACACCAGAGAATGACGAGCAACTAAAGTCATTATCGTCTAAAAATTGAAAGAAAAATTGGTTGTCTGTAAAGTCGGTTTACGGACGATAGTTTTACGTGATAACGTCATAAAGAAACATTGAACCATACTCCTAAAGTGTTGAAAAAGAATTTTTTTTATTTTTCACATTATACGTATACGTTTCCAAACATTTATTTTTACATATTTAAATAGTAAAATTAGAGTTCTAACCAACTGTAGAAACGGTTTTTAAATATAATGAACCGTTTTCAAAATACACGCAGTTTTAATAAACGGACGGTCGGGTGGTGTGGATTTTTCACTCCCTGTAACTTGGGCCGATCGTGCTTCTCTATCGCTTATACTGCGCTCTCGTTTGCACGCACAGGGTCAGGCGGAACGTGACACATTTCGGAACGTGACACTTTTTCGTACATGCAGCCGGTGTTTCATCAATTTATAAGATTGGTGTTTCATCAATTTATAAGACGTTATCACGTCAAAAAGTATAATAAAATTTTAGATTTATTTTATGCGCAATTTAAAAATGCAATAATAAAATTCTTAAAAGAATTAAGTCAAAACCCGTATTTTTTTTTTTAAAACAACATTTTTATGAGAAAAGCCTTTGCTTTCAGTTGTTGATATTCAATGTCCTTGATAACGTTTCTATGCGTCGCTACACCACTTCCAAACGAATCGGAAAAAATATTGAAAAAATTGGCAAATTTAAGTGCACCCACGAGCGTTTACATTTTCATTTCGCAACTTTCATCCTTACCGCGTGAAAGAGTAGTCTCAGTGTTTAATCTAACAGCCTACATTGATGCTACTATTTTTTAAATGAATACTTCTTTAAAAACGGGGGTAAACTTGTTTCCTTATGTAACGAAATTTGTAACAGAATTTGTTAAATATAGTTTCGGTAAAAAAATCTGTTGTTCTTTTGCTCTGTAGATCTGTTAGTTAGGTAGTTGAATAGCATGCTTTGATTAATTTTTACGTGACGTGTATCACATATTATAGATTTATATCGACCTACAGTGTCCAATAGTTGCGTGTCTAAAAAAAATTGATCCTCCTTTTTGTATCAAAAATAGATCCTCTATCCTTGTAGCGACTTCTATATCTGGTGCTGGGAAAGACTATAAAAATTCTTTATTTTCCAGTCTTTGTCGATGCGATTTTTTTAAAGGAAAGTAATTTTGGTCGTCCCTCAGTTTAACAAATACTCAGTTGACTATGTCAGTAGTCGTATTCACAATGTAAGTTCGATACGCAATTTTCAGCCGCATACATTTGAAAAAAGGATAAAAATGTGCCCTCTTTAATATATGTGGTGTGAGTTTACTGAAGAGTGAAATGAGTGAGATACGGGGAAGTAAGATTCATACTCCAGGGCTGTAACTGTAGTCAGTCCAAGTGTTGAAGTCGATTAGATAAAAATAATCAGTTTCCATTTGTAATGCGACGAAACAGATAACAGTTAAGGCCGTCTGCATACGAGGAAACTTGAAAGCAATTAAAGTCACTAGTTAATGTTGACGATATTGGCAATAAGAACCATATCAGTGACCTGAGCAATCTGGCATTCATATACAAGGCAACATTTTGGACAGTCAACTCGTGTATTTCAAAGAAACACTGCAAGTGATTGCATTTTTGATTCATCACTTTTGAGTTAATTTATGGAGTGATTAATGAATTTAAGCAAATATGTGTTTACATTTGCTGGACAGACCAGGCAAGAACAATTTGCGTCTTTTATGATTCTATTGTAATCAATCTAAAAATATAAATTTTATCAACTCGTGAGAGTGACTTCGTATAAGCCATAGAATTTGACATTAAACGCCTCCATACACCTACGGGCGATTTTCTAACATGTTGCTGAGATCGCGTTTCCTTGCAGGTCGTTCGAGTTTCTTAGATCACTCAAGTCGAGCATATCACCAATAAATTGCTTTCATATTGTCCCTACTTCTTTACCTAGAAAGTGATCTGTAGGGAAAGGATATCGTATCACCGTTGAATTGCTTTCGTGTTGCCTCGTATACGGACGAGCTTGCAACTTTGTAGCTTTAACATAAAAGCTAGTGGTTTTTCGAATCTATCAAAATCATTAAGAAACTCAATGCAAACAAATGACGATTCGCTATAACTGGGTTCCGAGGAAAAAAGGAAACGTTACTGACCTATTTATACTAATATTATAAAAAGGTAAAGTTTGTAAGTTTGGATGTGAGGTATTTTCCGAAACTACTCATCTGATTTCAAATTTTTTCACCATATTTAGAATGGTTCTTCAGGTTGGACATAGGCTATATATTATCGCGTTAAAATAAAAGAGCTTTTCGTGGAGACAATTTTGCAACGTAAGTCGACGAAAAAACGGTGGTAATCTTCAAATTCGGGTCAAGCAGGACCGGGCCGCTAGGCAACGATATTTTTTTAAATAAATAATTTCGGCACAACAGAAAAAGTTGTTATTCATGACAAGATATCTCTGGGAAACTTTGAACCAAATCTTCTATTAAAATAAGTCATATCCTTTTTTAGGAGTATCAACATAGTGGGTTGTTATGTAGTCGTTTTTGGTTTGTGGGTGAACTATAATTTTACATTGCGATTTCACACATACTAGCAGGTCAACAGATTCGTGTTAGAGTCACTGCTGGTTCTTCGAATATCCATGTGAAACCAACTGAAGATACTTTTTTTCCCTTTATGCATATATGCATGTATGTAGTATATATATACATGAAGAAGTCCGTTTTCTGCACACAACATACAAATTTCCATACTATTTTTTAACGTACATTTCTCACGTGTATATTTTCAAAGTTGACAAGGTCACTATCTAATCAGGAAATATATTTTCAACAATAATAATATTAATTTTATGCGGAATTTTATTTTTCGAAATTTTTAAAGGACCCCGCACAAACTTTATGGGTTTTGGCTCTCGGTGAAATTGATCGAAAATAGTCTTATTTTATAGTTTAAAAGTCACTAAGAAAAAGTGTTCATAGGCGCATAGCCTAAAAACCAACAGATTTTTAACTACAAATATGTTTAGCGAGATTTTAGATATAGGGATCCGGACATACATTGAATTCACAAACATGTTCCAGGTTCAATTTTTGTGCCTTTTTTTAGAAATAGAAAAGTAGTCGAAAACTAGGTAGGTTGGAAGATGTCACCCTATATAAAGTAATTATGTAATATTTGAATTCAGCGCACTCGAAAACATATTTCTAGAGCTTAGGATTTTTTAAGATTGTGAATTCATTGGATATCCCTATATATAAAATCTCTCTAAACATATTTGTAGCTAAAAATCAATTGGTTGTTATAATTGGTTGTCTATGGATACTTTTTCTTAGTGACCTTAGTGACTATAAAATAAAACTAATTTCGTTCAATTTAACTGAGATCCAAATCCTATAAGGTTTGTACGGGGTCCTTCTAAATTAAAGCTCTCAGCTTTTATCATACAGCTTTTTGTTCCATACTTAGTTGAAATTGCATACAAAATGGTTTTAATATAAAATATGTTATATCTCCTACTTCTGACAAACCACTATATCTCCTCCACTTGTGATAAACTGATATATATCTCCCACTTCTGATAATTGTATACCACAAAAATAATTGTTATATCTATCTCTTATTTATTTCACGTGTCAGGATGCAAATAAATTTGAAATAAACAATCTCGACTGCGTACAAACTTTATTTACAATTTATTATTTACAAATCCAACTCAACTCCAAACTTCCACTCTCAACTTAATACTTATAACTCATAACTTACAACTGTTCAACATCCTTTAAAAAAATCATTCAAACCATGTACGGATACATTCACGACAACCAATAATATTCAGTAGTTTTCTCTCAACCAATCACAGTAAAACACACGGCGATAGTCACTCATTCATAGATATCGATTTAATGTAACAATTTTAAAACAGTTTATCACTTGAAGAGTTGAACTGTCAACCCAAAACTGTAGAATTTGTAACACATGGCTTGACCCCATGTCGCTTGTTCTTCTAGTTTCCAAGAAATAATTATGCTTGGTGCAAACGCATTTTGATAATTAAACAAACATTTTAATAGCTTTTTTTTAAAGGTATATCCAATTGTGAAATATATCCACATATATAGAGCATATGTTAGAAGAGGATATCACTTGGGGGGTGGTTTGACCATCTGGTATATGGCCAGTATCATTAAATATCAAATCTGGGTCTAAACGACATCTCAAAATATCCATGAGCAGAGGTGGGATTCGAACCCACGACAGTAGGATCCAAATACCAGCACAGTGTCCTCTTAAATAGCGTTATTAAATGCTTTTACTAGTTCTTACATTGCAACGTGGAAACTGAAAGTAAACCATTTTAATGTCATATACTGACGATCTCATCTTTTTATCTTGAAGTCTAATATTTATTATTTTATGGCGATTAAATAATGTATTAAAATTTACAGAACGGTTTAGAGCAGTTGTTCATATACACAGTACATATATATAAAAAGACAAAAGAGGTTATCAAATCGCCAGAAGCAAGGTGGAGCTCAAACCTTACAAAGAAAACATGAGAGTGCTTTTTATTTTCGTTGTTTACTCTTTGCTGTGTACAATGTAGATCAAGCCAAAGGCGTTGACTAGAAATGGGATTATTACGGCAGGCGATGAGAAACTGAGATCTCTTCTGGCCTATTAGAAATGGGAAACTGCTAAAATACTGTCTATTCACACTCAAACACGTGTGCCAAAATTATACATGTTAGTTTACAAATAATAAATGTTTGTACAAAACTCCGTGTCTACAATACGGATCACTTTTTTTTGTGAATAGTTGCTACCCGCGGCTTTGCACGCGAATGAAATAAAACACGCGACAACTGCAGTAGAGCCTTCCACCGTATTACAGTTTTGAACGAAGATTTTTTTATATACGCGTACTTCCAGCTTTATCTATATATGAAGTACCATCACAATCGGTTCAGCCGTTTTGTAAATTTCTTTTATGGAGGTTTTTACTCTCCTTCTTACCCCCTTAGGGACTATTTTTGGGATAAAATGTAACTTAGATCACTACTGGAATAGCCCTTTACCTTTCTGTGAAGTGCCATTACAATTGGTTTAGCAATTTCAAAGATTTCCATTATAAAGGTTTCGACCCCCCTGTTTCCCCTTTTAGGGGTTAAAAATCATGGCAGCGAATAGCAAATATCATATTGAATACTAGCCATTACCTGCGTCACCTCACGTGATATCCGAAGTTTTGTTTCCTTTATTATACTACATAATATATCAAATGTAAATATTTTCGAAGTTGGAATGGTCCCGTCGCCCAGTTGGCTGGAATTTTTTATGTATAATATAATCAGATGTTAAACAAAGATTTGAATTTGTATTAACATTAAGTAACTAGGAATTTTGTTAACATTACTCCATTTTTTTAAATAAACTGATTATTGTTGATCCAAAAATTGTATAAAATAACATATTGAAGGTTGCTTATTAAATCATTCGTAATAGGCTTAAAGAATGTAGCAATGACAAATTTCGTTAAAATTGATTTCATTTGGTCGGAGTCATGAAGCTATGTGTTTCTAATATTTTTATTTCATATTATGCAATATTCGAAACTATGAATTTAAAGTGAAAAACACAAATTTTCCGTTCAGAGAATTGGAGTTACCAATGAGATCAAGTAAATAGATAATTTAATCAAGAAGTAAATAGAAGGTGGATATCTAAGGTCTTAAGCAAACATTTTATTTCTGGATTTGTACACAGATTCGGCGAAACAAGAATGATCTGCAAGGAAGTAGGAAATAGGTGATGTGATACCGAGGTTGTAATTTCATGCTCGTTTGACTTCTGGTGGGCCATTCTTGCATACTGATTAGTGATCGAATGATGCACTAATATTCAAACGGTTTTAGTTCTCTATTATCATATTCGTTTCTAGATTTGTAAGCAAACTTGCGCTTAAGGGATTGTTTTTACGTAAATGGGACAGCTTCCGCAAATAGAGATGCATAAAGAAGAAGCGTTTTGAAGCAAGAATTGAATTTTGTTTCTTTATAATAACTGACTTAACCGTGCGGTGTAGCGTAGTGGGGAGAGCACTAGACTCGGGAGGTACTGGGTTCGAATCACGGCGGGGGCAGATGTGGCTGGAACTTTTTCCTGTTGCCTCTCGCCGAGAAACAGTAATTCCTGTACCGGCCATCTTGATGAAGTTTTCCATGGTTTCCCTTAATAATTCCAAATAAATATCAAGATGGTTCCTTATTGAAGCCATGGCCCATTACTTGTCAAACTCCTATGCTCAAAATTTGCCTATCTTATTCTAAAGTCCTAAAATTCCTTCATTTGCTCATTGCTATTAATTATGTGGAAGTTAAAAAATGTAGAAAGTGTGATAGAAAGTCGAGAAATGGACGTTAAACGCATTATTATTATTATTATTATTGTTATTATTGTTATATAACTGACCTACCGGTTTGGCTTGCCTCGTGAAAACTTTCTGCTGCCACACATATATTTAATAATTTACTATATGATTCATTGTCTATCTACTCAATGTGCGGTGAGTGAAGGCAACGACAGCGCAGCAGTTCAGGCAACATAAATTTATAAAAAAAAACATAATGTATCAAAAGCACAAATAACGAAGATGTCGTAAACGATTGGCTTAACGAGTTGACACAGTGATCACGTTCCGATTCCGATTAAAATGAGTTTTATATCCTGCTAAGGTACCGTCTCCTTAAAATACATGCAGTATAAGACATAAAAGACATGACTTTGGAATTACGTTGTCGCCCCATTCGTATTGTTTATGAAACATGTGAACTAAGGAGTAAAAAATAATAACGGAAGGTTCGGAAATATTCTTGTTTATTAACGATTGTTCAAAATTCTTCCTGAGTTAGACTCTGGTTTGAGTTAAATCGCTAATCATTCATCCCCCACGTATGTATGGAAGAAAGACAAAGGTTTTTATATGCCTACTGTGTAGGACTTCTTCAGTAAGTACCTACTACAGACTTAAAGAATAGACTGCGCTCTACAGGCTAGAAAAATTGTACGTCAGAAAAAAGAGATATTCAGTGATAATGTACCTACATAATACATATGTACACGATAAACTCGAAAACCGCTGAGCCAGTTTTCATTATACTTTTACGATTGAAACAGGAGTTATTTTTATTCACGAAGTCTGTAACCAGAAGACCTAGTTTCCTATGCTTGCTGTGTTTCGGGACGGGCCGTTTTCTGGTGCCGGCGAGATTGCGCTGTTATCACTACCTGGGAAACTTTGGTTCCTTCTACCTGTTTTCGCCATAGTTACCAGAGTTGTTTAACTTCACAGACACTACACACATGTAAGCCATGAACGTGTGTGCGTTACCCAGTAGCTGACGCCATATTGCTTCATGCGGTCCACCGCTACTCTCTAGCTGGGTCTCCTGATTACAGACTTCGTGCTTTTACTAAAGGATAGGAAATTTCATAAGATTTAATAATATACCTAGTTTATATTTATTCAAAATTGTTTTAGCAGTTCATTAGATATTGTTTTAGTTAATGTGGGTCAGCTATTATACATACAAAAAACAACGTTTTTCTGTTGATTGCCTGACAGAAAACGATAGACTCGCTGAAACAATTCAACTGATTTTCATGCGATTTTCACGAATAGGTATAGATTTGACATAGAAAAAGACTTCGATAGAAGATATAACTCCTCAGTGTATCTAGATAATATCTTCTGAATAAAAGTTCCTTGATTTTTCCAGATTTTTCAGGCTCGAATTATAATTTTAGCAGTCTATTTTAAAAAAATAAGATCACGCAGAGTAAATGTAATAAGTGGGGGGAAAGAAACAGTCATCATTAACCCTTTCAAAGTGTTTTTTAAGTGAACAAGTTAACTGAATGAGTGTCTCAAAGACAAACTGGGCGATAGCTCATTTTTAGATGGAAGAAATTAGTCGTCGACCAAATTTAGTGATTACATAAATATTTTTAATGTAGGTACCCTGGTATCATGTAATTGATATGAATATTTTGAAATTTCAGACAAGTTTTAAAATTTTATGGCAATTCCGGAATCTCAAATTTTTTTGACATTTCCAGATTTTCCTGCAGATTTCCCTGATCACTAAACTGTTTCCGGAGCCATATAGGTCCAGAATTACCATGAAGACTAATTTTTGGAACATTGATAGGCAATGCGCAGCTTATTCTTTAAGTCAATGGTAGATACCTACTCACTACTCACTACTCATATACGCATGTAACGTCAGTCTATTGCTCTTGACTCGGCAGGCTTCATTATGATTACCAGCTTCAATGTTTTTATTGCCTTAGTATGTCGGAGGGGTAGAAGAATACAGGGAAGAGACTATAGGGGTCCCGGTCATATCTCCATTTCATACTTATACATGTGTTTTATCTATGCGTTATATATACAGGTTGTTCAATTGCCTTTGTTTGCTGTCATTTTTTTAGACCATTCTTTTATAATATGAAAAAAAATCATTTTTTTAATGTCACATACCTATAGAAAGAATTCTCCACACAGTAATAATGATAAGTCAAATCTTTGATTAACGTCTGATTAGAACTCTTCAATAAAGAAAATTATCGACCAATTTTTCAGACAATATATAAACAAAAAATATAATTAACACATTAACGTTTCAATCCGGATTTGGACCTTCTTCAGAACTGATATAAAAAAATAATTAATATTTAATTTCTAATTCGCTTTATATAAAATTCTATCAAAATTATTAATTAGTATCAAAATATTGAAAAAATAATAACAAACAATTTTTTATTAAGTAGTCATGGAAATAATTGTGAATACCTAAAAAGAAAGAAAAAATTATTAAAAACAAAATATTATTTCAAAATAATTATTAAAAAAAATATTATTTCAAAATAATATTATATATATAATATTATTTTGAAATAATATTTTGTTTTTAATAATTTTTTAAGGGTGGTGTTTAGGGGTTGAAAAATGTTTTGCGCGCAGAAATACCGAAAAAATTTTTAGAATCGTTTCCAATTTGAAATTTAACCCTTTAGTAATTAATAAAATCTGTTGCTAAAATTTTAATAAAATCGGCTCGACAGGACCGGACTTGCAAATTTATGATATGGATTTACTTACTGAAGGGCGTATATAATTTGGTACAAACTTTTAAATTTTGTCCAAAAACAAAGATAAGTTTATATAATAGAGCCACACTGCCTATAAAAGCAAATAGGTACACTATATTGTTGGCAGGGTTTCGCTCTTTTAACAGCTGTCTTTCAAAGGCTTCGAATATTATAAAATCATTTTACCAACATATTCTAAACATGTTTAGGAATCAACTTATGCAAAAAAAATATTTTTTTTTCAATCTATCACATGGAGTGACTTCCTTAACACACTGCGCGTAGTTTTAGAGTTGGCTCGCAGATCAACAGATTTCCATATTTTTTTAAATATTGTCATTAAATGATTTATTTCACTATGACTTCGATTTCACCCTGTATTAAAAGTTACGTACATTTATATATCAGGTTGTTATGTGTCTTAGATAAGACAAAGTTAGAGAGAAGATCGTAGTGAAATATCCAGGAGCTTAGTGGTTTCAGAAGAGAAGGAGAGGCCAGGATATGAAACGCGCTGAACCAGATATTTCTACAGATTACAGGTGTTCCAACAAAACAAACAATCCTCCAATTTAACACGGTAAATGCTATCATGTGCAGACACAGTTGTTAATATTATTATTATGATTAAACTACTTGATAAGCTATCTTTAATGAATAATTATTAATTATACTGAGGTGTAAATCGTGATTTAACTATAGTTTTACAAATTCGCTAATAAAATATGCTAGTATAACGATGTACGTAGCGTACTTTTTTTTAGAAAATTGAAATTGAATATAAATATACAAGCTGTTCCAGGCCTATCGCCCGATTACTTTTGAAGATAACCGAATCGAAACGTACACTTTCGTAAATGGAATGAATTTCTACAAACTGGCGGTAAATTATCGAAGATATCTCTGTATAGGCCGAAGATGTGAAATTAAACTTATTTTTAATCTAACTAATAGTTAGATTAAAAATAAGTATTATTTTGAGAAAGATCCAAATTCGGATTGAAACGTCAATTGGTTAGTTGATTAACTATTTTAATTTTGTCTGAGAAGTCAGTCTAAAATTATTGTATTAGTATACTATACTAATACAATAATTTTAGACTGACTTCTCAGACTTTATTAAAATAGTTAATCAACTAACCAATTGACGTTTCAATCCGAATTTGGATCTTTCTCAAAATAATACTTTAAAATATTATAAGTAATTATCGATAAAAATTTAAATTTAAAAATTATACAACAAAAATATAAGTGATTGAATAAAACATACCTAAAAATGATATACTAATATTATAAAGAGGTAAAGTTTGTAAGTTTGGATCATCCGATTTCAAATATTTTTTCACTAATATTTTGAATGGACCTTCAGGGTGGACATAGGCTATATAATATTATTGCGTGAAAATAATAGCGCTTTTCGTGGAGATCAATTTTATAACGTAAGTTGACGAAAAATCGGTGGCAATCTGCAAATTCGGGCGAAGCTCACCCGTGCCACTATTTTCAGATATTCTGATAGAGATTTTTGTCTTCTTTTAAATATTAATTTTGTCACTACTCATATTTATCTTTTAAGTAGATTCTTTATTTACTTAACCATTCATTATTAATTCATTATGTTAGTAATTTAGTTTTCGTAAATTGTAAGATCTTGTTCAGTTCTAGAACAGAATAAGTTCAACGTTTGGGTAGAAAGAATAAATCTCATTTGTAACAGTAAAAATATATAATTAATTTATACTCACACACCTGTTATTATACGATTGAAAAAAAAATTTAAAGTTCTATAAGAATAGTTCAAAAATAGCTATAATGTTATTAATAAAAAAAGAATTATTTTCTCTTTTTGATCGTCACAGATTTATTAGTAGGGAATTTCTTCCATTTACGAATATATATAGCATTTGATGGGGTTATCTTAAAAATAATTAAATGGGACCTTTGTCTGTTACACCCTGTGTATGTATGTATTTTTTGTTGAGCGTCTATAATCTAAAGTATCTTTCTGTTTGTATTCGAAAAAAAATGGTGTTCTAAATGACATAATACATTATATAATTATATATTCCGCCATCTGGTCACTAATGCCAAAAGTGCACCTACCTGTATAATGTACATAGGCAAATCCTATATTAAAAAAAAACCTGATTCGCGAAAAAATGGTTCACCCGGTGTATAGTAGAGAAGCACCAATATTCGGTTTCTTTTAGTAATCATCGACAGAACGTCTTCAGGCGACCTACTTCTCATAAAATGCAGTTGCTGCTGTCATATGATTATTGCTATAGTATACAGGGAATTTCGTTTGCAAAGAATACGTATTTCATTTACATTATATTTCCATTTGACTATGTAAACGAAAAAAGTATGTGATGACTAAAGAATCTATGATAACGATAGAACAGCTAACGTGATTGGTTTTGAACCAAAAAGAAAAGCTTTTATAAAAGATGTATTATTAATAATGTTTGTCAAAATCTTTCCAATCTGTCTGAACAAATAGAAAAAACGGCAATTTTCTTTATATGAATTCTAGTACAAGGTATTCAAAAAGTCAGGAAATATATGGATAATTATATTATTTCTATATTAAATCCGGAAACTGGCGGCCAATTATAGGGCTTCATATATCCAAATGCGTTTGACTATGTCGCTAGAAGTCTTCTTCAAGGTTTCCACGGATGTACCAATTACGGCACTCTGAACGTTACCTTAAAGTTGGATGTACTGTTCCAAGATAAAGTTGCGGTCCTTTAGTGTAAGAACCATAGTCAGTCACTGTTCACACCGTAGACGTAAAATATAAATGGATTTAGCCTTCCTTATATTAGTGAACTAGCAGCCCGGTTCGGATTGTCTATTAAAGATACACACAGTATACAATGTCGCAACTGTTTTCTTGAATATATCCGTATTTACCTGCCGTTGCCCACGAATTACTACTCTCTGTTAATGAGACCATATATTTTATCTCGATATTCGTTAAAGTCAGAAAAAGTTTCCGGCTAGAAGCACTTGCAAAAACGCTGAAACACTTAATACTTTATTTCTTACCAAAAGCTTAAATATGAATTTTCATATTCCTAACTTAAGAAATTATGGGTTCACCATAAAAAGTTTCATCCCCTATTTTACCTCTTTGAGGAATAACTTTGCAAAAACGCTGAAACACGTAGTTCTTTATTTCGTACGAAAAACCTAAATATGAATATTATTTTCATATCCCTAGCTTGAGAAATGATGGGTTCGTCATACAAACTTTCAACCCTTCATATTTTTAGGACTGCGAAAATAAGGGCAATGGTTTTGAATATTTTTTTCCAATTTTTTACCTACCAGGCATATTACCCATACTCACAGATTAGCCAGATAATTTTTTTTCTTAACTTGACTATATCTCTCACTAATAGAACTATTTTTATCACTGGAAAAAAGTGCAGTATATTTCTACTTTCTAACGCATTTTCCGCTTCAACTCATCGGAACCCCCTCCCCTACATATATATGAATTTTACTTAGAATAACAAACCGAATAAATTATTCTATCAGTGTTTGCTGACTGGGAAAATAAGTACCGAAAATCTTCACTGCCTCCTGGACTATTTCTACTAATCTATACTTTATCAATTACACCATTCAACGCTCAGTTGCAGTTTGGCAGCACTAATACAGATTTGTTTTACCCAGTTCGTTTAGAATGTGATTAGTTGCAGGCAGCAAAAAATGTGCGCAAAGATATATCCCTTTGATTTATTTATCTGAGGGTCACACACAGGTACGCTAGCCTAAAAACCTCCTGGAATAGAAAACGAGCAGTACATGATTTTTTAAAGATCCCTGTAGATTTGTGAACACAAAATTTCGTAGACCTATTGATCAATATATAACACAAACTGGAATTCTATTTCAGTTATTGAGTTTAAACAAGACGTCACTCGCTGTTTATGATATTCAAATTCATAACAGAACAACAATAAGAGGTGTGAGTTGATTTCAAAACTATGCTATTTCGTTTTTCAAAGAAGAAATTGGTTCACGCAATAAACTGTATTATTTACAGATGCATTTTTGTTTCATTCGCTATAATATTTAACAGGATTCGCCATCCATCTTGTGCTTCTAACCTTTGTTTTGTTAAATACAAGCTGATATCAGTTCCTTGTATTTCCTTGATTAAGGACATATCTTACCATTAATCCGGGCACATTTGTTATTGTAACAGCTAACGAGTTATTCATTGTACCTTGAAATGTTGCAAATTAAATAATTTTATTCTTTGTTGCGTATAGTCTCAAGTTTATATAATTACATATCATTAAACAAAATTAATTTTCTCGACTAAATTGCTCACGTATAGTAAAAATTTTCAGCGAGGCATGAGCTTGCAAGCATATAATATAATGACGTCGTCCCACATTTTCTTTTATTACGAAGGCCAGTGTCTACAATATAGAGATGAGTGATATATTATATAATTTCACTACCGATGACTTAGTCCCTAACAATTTCACTATTTACTGCAGTGTTGGAATGTAACTAATTTAGATCAAAATTCATTTTTCAAAGTTTTACAATATTTTTTCGTTGTAAGGCCTCCCGAATCCAAAAAAGATATTTTTGGAAAAAATCTGTGCGTCTGTATACACGATACAGGTTAAACGGATTGAAACCAAATTTTGGGAAGATATTTGAAATGCTAATATGAAAAGCCTCATTGTGTTTGGGGAAAATTGACGCATGCGCATGCTATAATGTTGTTTTTTTATATAATAATGTTATACTTTTCATACCGGTGTCTCATTATATTTATTTTTGTGGACATTTTTATTTCCAAACTTTTTACTTTCGGAGATATTTTGCAATTAAAAAAAATCAGCTGTTCTCTTGTTCTGTAGATCTGTCGGAAAGAAATTAGTTAAGCATGTTTTGGCTAATTTTTTTACATGACGTGAAACATATTATATAGGTAACCATGCAAACGAATAGCAAACATCATAATATTTAATACTAGCCATTACCCGCGTCACCGCACGCGATAACAGGAAATGTTTTTTCTTTATTGTACTATATATCAAATGTCAATATTTTTGAAGTTGAAATGGTCCAATTGATTAGATTTTTTTTGCTGCATAGAAAAGACATAGCCCAGCTCACGAGCGCGTCAGAGGATCAACTATCATGGTTTTATAGCGCGTGAAATGCACTTCCTCTTATATTCTTTGTTCATTGTTAGCTGTTTTTTTGTAAATAATGCGGACAATTTTTACAGTTTAAGTAATATTCTTGTTTTGCGTATTGAATTTTTCAGTATTCATTTATCAAAAAAAAAGTGCGATCATTCTTTGCAATTTATTGAGGATTATTGGAGATTCAATTAAGTTAATTTTTCAGTTAGTATAATTGCTATACTGGTAACTTATTAACGTAAACTAAACTTCAAAATTAACATTCGGACAATCAGACAAGCAAAGTTTAACGACAGTACGCACGATTTCAGTATGACATATGTGTTGACTGCACGCTCGAAACTTTTATTCAGTTAAATAGTGCCTCGTCGAGATACTTTATAGATATTACTGGCTTTTACCCGCGACATCGTCCACGTGGAATCAGTGTGTACATTTGATATAATTGATTAAAAAATTGATAGACTCAAGCAAGAGTCTAACTTAGGCCCTGTAAATAATGTTTTTTGTTTTACCATTTTTTGCAAAAACATAAAGATTTTGTGTATTCGATACACGTGAGCAAGCCAAATACAGCTGGCCGTACGATAAACATGCTTCTTCTAAATTAATGCCAGCAACCTTAACTGTTTGCCCCTTGGCTTTGCTTATTGTTATCCCGAAATTATAATATTTTAAATGGAAAAGGCAAATCCGTTAGTATAAGGCCTAGCACACATGAAGAGCGTTCAACGCGCGTTTACAATTTCTATACAACTGTATATAACTGTTTACATGATAACGCGCGTTCAACGCGCCACCAACGCGCGTTATCATGTAAACAGTTATATACAGTTTCTATACAATTGTATAGAACTGTTTATATGATAACGCGCGTTGGTGGCGCGTTGAACGCGCGTTATCATATAAACAGTTCTATACAATTGTATAGAAACTGTAAACGCGCGTTGGGCCAACGCGCGTTGAACGCCTCTCATATAAACTAGGCCTTAGGGTCGTATTCATAAAGAACCAATAATTAATTTAACAGGTAGATTGTACTAATAAACCAACTAATAGACAGATTTGGTATTCACAAAGAACATATATAGTGCTATTGGATGTTTATACAGATATGAAAAGAGGGTGTTAAAAAGGAGATATCCTCATTTTTTGTATCTTTTAAATCTTCGATTTAATTTTTCTGTATGTGTTATTCAGCGGAGTTGAAATTTGGTGCGTGAAATCAACACATTTTATACACTGATATCATATTTGACAGCAGGCATGTTTTTCCATTCGAACTGAAATACACGTATGAAATGCTACTATGGTTTGTAATTTTGTTCCTGGTAATAATTTTTTCAGCGACACATAAACGGATGATATTGCTGTGTACCTACCTGAAAACTGAAATTACAGTGTCAAATTACCTATTCTATTTTCATATCATGCGAAAACCACTCTGTTAATTTTTTATTTATTAGCAGACTTCAGAAAACCATATTTTTTTCAGTGAAAATTGGACACTTCTTCAAAAATGGAAATTTGAATTGATATTTTTTGTAAACTGTATATTAGATATCGTGTCCATCGATAATAATTAATAAGAAAAAAATCGCAGGTTTGTGGACAATAGTTGTAAATTATAAATGTACCTTAACTTTTGTTAATTGCTATGGTTAGTAATTAATGTTTATTTTCATAATTATTGTTTTATTGTACTTGAAAAAGTCTAAATTTATAGACGAAACGTCGTACATTTATAAATACAACTATTGTCCACAAACCTGCGAATTTTTTCTTATTAATTTTTTGTAAGTTTCAATCGGTAAAGCAAAATACTTTTAGCACTACTTTTTTTCTTGTCTAAAATGCGCAACTTGAGAGTATTTGACTTTCCGAACTCACGAAAAATACGTCGTAGTTGATAAAGTACACTAAAACAGCTATTTTATAGGGGGTAGTGCATAAACTACATCTTCTGAATCATAGATTTAAGTTAGAACGATGTAATACAACAGTTGAAAAAGGATAGGTGTGTCGTACTCGGTAGAAGCAAAACTTATAATGAACAATAAATTGAAATATACTGTAAAAAATTCCAGCCAATTGCACGACGAACAGGACCATTTCAACTTCAAAAATATTGACATTTGATATAGTATAATAAAGAAAATACTGATATCTCGTGAAGTGACGCCGATAATGGCTAGTATTAAATTTGATATTCGTTATTTGTTCCACGCCATGTTAAAATTAATCAAAGCATGATTTACTAATTTCTTTCTGACAAATCTACAGAACAAAAAAACAGCTAATTTTTTTTAATTTTCAAAATATTTCCAAAATTATAAAATTTAGAAAAACATTTTTTAACAAAACTTTCTTGAAAAAATAAATATAATTATAAACCGCTTTGAAAGGTATACCATTATTATATAAAAACCAACATTAGGCAATTATGTATCTCTTTTGCGCATACGTCAAATTTCCTCAAAAACAATAGGGTTCTTCATATTTTCGTATCAAACATCCTCCCAAAATTTGGATTCGATCCGCTTATCCGTTTGACCTGTATCGTATATACCAGTGATGCCAAACATACGGCCCTGATGTATGTAATTGACGAATCCTGCGTACAGCTGTTTCGGATAATAAAAATATTCTATTCTATAATATTTTTTTACAAGCTAAGAAGTTTCACTTAAAAAATGCATACACAATATAAAAAACTGTTGCCTACACCTCTGTAATTCAGCCATATTGTAATGAAACCCGTAGGTATCCAATATACACAAATTTCAATGTATTTCTATTGAAGGGTTTAGAAACAAAGGGCTATAAAAAGATGCCCAGTCTGTGAGGTTCAATCATATATAGGTGGTCTTTATTACTTACCTTGATAGTAGTATGTGTTAAGTGGGTACTGCCTATCTAATTACAAATGTAATGCCGTACTTTCAAACATAATGTTGTAAGTATAAGGATTATGCAGACTGTCTCAAAACGAATTGTTAGTGATTTTGCCATAAGGCACTCACAGTATTGGCGTCGTTTGGATGACGGGACCTAAAGGTATCATTTTTGAAAATGTTTATATATACATATGTATACACGATTCACAAAGTTTAAAAATTGCAATTTTGTAAGCTAAATAAGTCGATCAAGTTGGTGATTTAAAAAAAAAATGTTGCGGACAAAAGATTCATGGTTTTTTACGTACAATGAACGGCACAAACCGAGTTTGTTTCCTATTTAATTAACATGGGGAAAACGACGTTTTTACTCAAATATAGATGATAGCTGGTAGACATTTTTTTTTTAATTCTTGATAGCAGCATTTTGTAGATAATTAAATTTCCCACAGAAAAGATGCTTAGTTCTAAATACGTGAATTCATTATTTTCGAAGATTTGCTCGTTTAAACATTAATTAAATGAAATCCGATTTTTATAGCAACGTTTAAACGAATATATCTTTGAAAATAACGTTGAATTGATAATAATATTGAACCTTTTGAAGTTATGAAAAAAATGATGAGTGAATTTTTACAATACGCTCGCACACTGTAACGTTAAAATTAACAGAATAAAGTTGCCCACAAGAAAGAGCTATCAACAGAATAGAGGTAGCATTGCGCGTAGCGTCTAATAGTTGTAGTTATACTAATCTAACTCCAGTTATTGAGATTTTATTTCAATAAACTATTAGTTTTTAATCAGAAGAAGTATAACTTCTAACGCGCATACATAAATACACGCACCTACTTTTTAAACTAGGTTATCGTCTTATTTTGGAATAGTCTGTAGAATTGGCATACTTGCTGTTTAGATTGCTCCGAGCTTTTGAATGTGTGTTCGGCAATTAAGTGGGGGGTTTTAATACCTACAACACACATTTTAATGAATAGGGTAATGAAAACACCATCTTAGACCTAAACAGAATTTCTAACCCCAGATTGAGACTATGCTTTATTATAATACATAAAGTTTAATTTGCTTGATTTATGGTGTCGTTCATTTTTGTAAAGATGTGTCGTCATTGTTATAAGAAGTTCATTTAAATTACGAAAACACTTGCGTTGAGGTAAAGCTCGGCTGACAAATTATTGCATTTCTTTTTTTAAAAGTTTTAAAGAGAAAGTACGCGTGTTTCGCAATCTTTGTTAGGTAACTGTACGCATAATATGATATCTTACGTAATTTTATTTTTTGCCTAGAAAATAACCGCTTTTCATGTCTGTATAGCGGTTGTAAAATGATCCTTTTTCCCACTAGTGCGTAAAATAAAATTAAAGTGATTCGATTTTACGAGTCCAATGGCATTATTTCTGTTCATTTAAACCAGTTATGTCAAAGATACGGCCCGCGGGCCGCATCCGGCCCTCACGACCAGAATCTATCCAGTGAGCATTTCAATCTATTCTGAAAATAACTACCTCAAATATGACACCTGACATCAATGAGCTTATCATAAACAAGAGACCTCAGGCGTCTGGATCCTCAAACTCAAGATAATTAACCCTTTACTTGAAAATTGATTTAAGCTAGACAAATAAAGATTTTAATTTAGTATGTGTTTTAGTTTTTAATTTAGAAAAATCAGTCTGACACCCCTAATTTAAATCCATATGAGCAGAGACAACCATAGTAAACGTTGCCACCGTTAACAGGCCACATATAATTCCAATATGACCGAACTGAGCTCTCAAAAATATAACTACTGCACTTATTATGATGTGAAAATCAGCTATTTTATAGCGGTACGTGCAAAAAATTAGTATGTATCTCGATAGTAATGCTTTTATGACTCATGTGATTATTTAAATTCGCTAATCGTTCGCTTTAACATAATGTCACATTGGTACATAAAATAATGCATTATTATTTTGATACATAAACTACTATTATACCAATTTATTGTTTCCGAACACAGCGCTGGGCGTGAAAAGTTGCAAATTTTAAGGAAATATGTATCAACATATACGACCAACGTCTGTAGTTTGTAGTTTATTTCTTACTTGTAAACTTAGGAACATGTTATTCTATTACTTTAGTACCTAAATTTATATAAGCACTGTTTTTGAAAGTTTTTTTTTTCACTGTTTCCCATAAATAGTTGTTTTGCATGCGTATATACAGCATTATTCTGCAGCAGCGCCGTAACCAGGGTGGTGCTAGCGCTGCCCAGACACAGGGCGTAGACCCTAGAGAAGCGCAGAAATGCCCAGACCAGGACCAAGTTTTAAGATTAGAACAGTTTTCTTGCAATTGTTGATATTGTCTAATGTACCAATAGTTTCTTATTTTTATATCATTGTTGATATTAAATAAATAAATAAATAATAATATTTTTGGCATTATAAAAAAATTAAATCTAATGCGTTTTCACGGTATAAAATAAAATGAATATGTATTACAAAGTCCAACAATTAAAATAGAAAGAAATCCCTTCTGTAAACAGAGTTTTTATGTTGGCAAATAATATCGTGTTTTATTTTGAAATTTATACGAATTTGTGTGCCATCTACAAATAACATTTATAATATTTATTAGCATATTTATATGTGTACAAACATAAAAATACCTACATACAAAGCAACATTGCTCGTAACTGCTATCTATGTACACGAATTCAGTGGTGCTCAAACTTTCGTATATATTCTATGTTCATTTGTGTTTACAGTATAACGTTGGTACAGAAAAACGAAATACTTATAGGTTGATATACCTAAATATTTATGTATTTAGTAGATACAAAAAATGATTCAGAAATATTCAGAAAACTAGTATCATTTGAAAATACGAGTATGTAACAGAAAATTAACAAGTAGGTTTTTGAGTTGAAAAGTTATATTATTTTGTTATCAAAATGCTTGTATGCGATTTATTTATGAAATCCCCTTCTGGGAACATAAATCATAATATCAGTCCCTACCTAATAAGATTTGAAATTTTGAATATGGCTGAGCGATGCTTGCTGCATTTTTCATTTTTAAAAATTTAAAAACAAATGAGCCTAAATATCTCAAAGTTACATTTGCGGTTAGTTATAATTCATACAGTAATAGACACGTCACTTTTGGTATTCCCCGTTTTTACTCAAATTCATTTAAAAAATCTGTACGTTTTGCTTTTGATAGGAGCAGTAAACATATTATTATTATTATTGTTAAGAATTATTCTTCTGTCAATCGAGTTATTAACTGAATTGCAGCTAGTGCACTATTATTTGACGATTTTGCATGTATTTTTTTTTATTCATCGGCTCATTAATATGTTCTGGTTAACATTTTGAATTTAATTATAAATATTATTGGTTTGTCTGAGTGCTTAATTTGAATGCATTCATTAAGCTTGCGCTTTGATAGTTCTTGATTGATAATAATCAGTGCAATTGTTCCACAATAATTAAAACATTAATTAATGCAAATATTCTTATTACGTTGTGGGAGTGTTTACTTCATCCATTTAAACATTCATGTTCGTTGCGTATAAATTATATTCAAATATAAAGATTAATATTTATTTTACCCTATAAATTTTATTTAACGACCAAAAAATACCGACACGCCCATTACAGGTATCGCTGGCATTAGGTATTATATCCTTTTTGCATACTATACTTCTCCCCTTCTAACTTTGTAACTTTATAATAACTGTTAAGATACATGCGTACACTGTGTTACGCATTTACTGTTTATACGAGATATTTATCACTGAATACCACCTTTTAACACTGCAAGCAATTCACTTATTGTTATATATTATTTCCGAAACGGCTAGTCTTTGTACATAAATTTCACTATCCTAAGTATCATGACCGAATTAATAATTGTTGTGTAATCCAATTTTAATGAAAATCACATACTTATATTTTCTGAATCTATTCCGGGCGATACTAATAGTACAAGATATACCAGCTTAGTGTTTGTGGCAGAACAAAAAAAAATCCAGTCAAATAGGCCACGGGACCATTCCAAATTCAAAAAAATAATACTAGGGGTTCGTCCTGATATTTTTTTGAGAAAATTTAAAGTCATTTAAAAATAGCAGCTTACCAGACACGTTTTCGAAAAATTTAAAAATTTCAGATAAATTAGAAAATTTTTATACAGGTTTATTTTTAAAACCGAACACTTTTTAATTCGTAAGGGAAAGGTTTTCAAAAAAAAAAAAATCTGATAAAAATTGCAGAGAATCCAGGGAGAAGAACATTGGTGTAGGTTTTTTTTTCTATTAGGGGGAGGTGTGTTCGAGATATCAAAGTCACCTCCACTTTTTTAAATAGGAACCCATATTTTTTATCTCGGATTATTGTTCTTTAACAAATAGCAGGTTGATTACATCACTTACTACAGAAAATAGAGAGCAAGAACTATTACTAATTACGGCTTATCTGTTGGGAGATCACACCATGCCTCCACTACACGCGTGGCCAGCACCGCCACTTACAGGCACTCACGAATGTGTAGAGGGCATATTCGTCGGCGCGTGGACATCATCGCAGTAATCGGCAGTAATCGGTTAATTGTCGGTACATCAAAGGAATGCGTGGCCAGCATCGTGCGCGCGTACACACAATCGTCCAACATTCAGTCGCACGGCAGAGGTTGAGGGAGAATATGCGTGAAATTGTTTATTTATTTATTTGTTTTTCTGTTGTTTAGCGCGACGGCAATGTCTATGTATGTGTGGACCAACACAGAGACTTTTAAATTTATAGAACTCTACCAAAAAGAACCATGTAATTGCAGCAGCCGCTAGCACTTCGACATCCATGTCGAACGGATGACAGTGAGTGAATGAACCCGCACGATTGTGTGGACGGCTAGGCATCGCGGCGATGATAGGCACTTATTTGAGTGGCGGTGCTGGCCACGCGTGTAGTGGAGGCACCACAGAGTGGCGGGACTTAGACTAACAAAGGGGAGCGATCAAATGATTTAAATTAGTTGCGTTGTCATTTTCACGTCAAACTCGGGATGCTTCGTATTTATAAGTGCGCGTGCGGTGAAATGTCGAAAGAAATATAATGGATCAAAATATGCTAGAGAATATGCAACACTTGTAGGATAAAAATTCATTTAGAAAGAATTGAGCAGCTAGTTCCACATAATATGAAAAAAAAATTGTTTATACTCACTGTGCTCCCAAAGCAAAAAAAAAGTGTTATGAAACATGATAGATTTTGTTAATGCGTTTAGGCGACAGCTCAGGAGAGCAAGAGCACCCAAATGATTAATTTGGGAGTAATTCACTAAATCAAAGCTATCATACATTTAGGCGAATAACGAAATACAGAAAAACGTCATCATCTCGTAGGAAAAAAACCAGACAGTTATACGCGCTAAGATGAAAATCTATCTAAAACGAAATTTGTTTCCAATTTCATGTTATTTAATTAAAAACTTATAAAAAAACTTCTGTAAAACAGATTCAAGCTTTAAAAGAAAAAAAATCATGGTTATGCAGAATTAATTCCCATTTGTAATTATACTCGTTAAGACGGACACCCGTCTAATACGAAAATTTCTTCCGCTGCTTCCTTATCATCTCCAGCCAAATTTTACTATGCTTTAGATAAAGTTGAAGTTTTCATATATCGTGCAACTGATTTATATTGAAAAAAATCGACTACATTACAAAATGAGGGGGGGGGGGTTCAAGCTTTCCTTGCCCTCTCATATATGAGGGTCCTTGCAGAGGAGATAATTTTTTTGATTGTTGGTGTGACTTTGGGAAATACAAAATAAATCTAGTTAGCAAATCATAATTCGTCTTCTAATAAACGAGATTCTTTATCGACATTGTACGAAAAAAAAGTATTTTTTCCGATTGCCACCATAAATATCTCTTATCATAGGAACACCCAAATAACTCTTGACCACACACCACTCTGTTTTCTGCTATACCTTTAGTGTTAGAGGATTAATGAGATTGGAAACATATTTTGCTTCCCGCTGAAACCGGAGTAAGTTTGAAACCATCAAATGGCCGTGAACGAATATCTACTCTGGGCGTCTAAGTAAATTCCTCCTCAGAACACCACATGGATTTCTTGCAGAAATATTGCAATAATTATTTCAACGCAACATTCGCATAAATTTGTAGAAATCGTTCACGACTCTTCTATAATTCCAAACTCAAAAAACGAAATATGCTTCCAATTCAAGTTTTCCCTTAACATCCAAAATATAACCGAGTGGTAAATTTATTTTAACCAGAAGTGTTGAAACAGCATCCGTATTTTGGGGATAGTTAAAATTTTCACATATGTGAAAAACAAGTTAGTAGCGAACCGAGTAAAAATCCGTTTTAAGTTTGTAAGCGAAACGGCGTTCCAGAAATCTATGAGAGTGGGGTTTTGCGAATTTAATTTTTTTTTTGGCTGTGTAAATAGAATGAATGAATAATTATTATGAATTATTATGGAAGGAAACGTAAATGGAAAATTTAATATACTGTGCCAAATTATTATTAATAAAGCTTGGTCATTAATCGGTTTCTGTTTTGTGAGTAACTATAAAACGTGACTGTGCGACTATAACGTAATAAAATAGAAACGTTTGCGGTTTTAGACTGGCTTTAATAGTATTGAAATTGGACAGCCCTGGTCGCATATCCTTACATCTTGCTATTTCCAATACTATCGCCAACAGCCCAACAGTTCATATCTGTAGTTAAATCTGCGTCTATTGCATTAATTAAATCGGTACCATTTCTACCTCCCTCTCTAGGCATCCAGTACTAGCTCCCTATACATAAGGACACCTACTAAATCTCTCTGGAGGTGCTATGCTACTACCTCAGAGGTATGTTGGAACTAATAAACCTAATCAGAAGTGGGTTTAGAAAGAATCAAAGCGCATTTGGATTGGTTACAGTTTATGAAAAAAAATCTGAAGATCGATCCAATGCTCTCTCGAAAATACGGATATACAAGTGAAACAAAAACGGGCAAACATTTCGTACGTTTCCAAACTTGTATAGGTACAAAAAATGTTTTTTTCTCACTGATTTATCTTAGAAATTAGATGGAAAAAGACGACTGTATTCAGCGTGTATTTTCTGTAAGTGTGCCAAATTTGGAAAATATCAAAGGTTCTACAAACAAAAAAAGGAATGCTTATTATTTATATGTATTAAAATTCCGTTGTTCTTCCATTTTCACACTTCCGCACTGCCAGTCGTAAACGCTAGTAACTTGACGTGAAGATAGAACAATGCGTTTTGCAAATATTCAATGGGTCATTTTATCAAAAATATTTTCATACGTCCTCTGCCAATAAACTGAAAGATTAAAAAAAAACAGTTTTTTAGCACTTCGAAGATACCAAAAATATGTTTTTTATCATTCCAACTTTACAAATGGGGAATGTTATTAGTTTAGAATTAGATCAAAACTCGCATTTCAAGATTTCCAAAATATTTTTTGTTTTGAGGTCACCTGAGTTAAAAAAAAACATATTTTTGGAAAATGTCTGGGCGTCTGTTTGTTTGTGTGTATACACGATAGGTACGGATCAAACGGATAAGCTGATTAAAATGAAATTTTGGGAAGATATTTGATATACAAATGTGAAGAGCCTTATTGTTTTTAAGGAATATGATGCTTGCGCCGAAGCGATATATTATGTTGTTTTTTTTTATATTATAATGTTATACTTTTCAGAACGGTTTTATTATCTTATTTATTTTTGTAAAAAAGGTTTTTAAGTTTCAATGATTCGAAAATATTTTGAAAATAAAAAAATTAGCTGTTCTTTTGTTCTGGAGATCTGTCAAAAAGAAATTAGGTAGCTGACAAGCATGCTTTAGTTAATTTTTACAATATCTGAAACCATATAATGTAATCATACAAACGAATAGCACATATAATATTTGTTACTAGTCGTTGCCCGCGTCACTGCACGATATATTTATAATAATAATGTATCAAATGCATCTTTGAAATTGGAATGATTGTGTCGCCTAATTGGCTGAATTTGTATTATTTAATAGAAAATTTTATAAACATATACCAAAAAATATATATGTGCTGCCCATATTCAAAATTGCTATGGATAAAATTTAAAAAAGGCTTGAAAAGATTAAAAGGAGACTATACCTATATCGAGTGGCGTATGGTACTGTCGGGGTACATCATGCGTTGACCGATTTTTTTATTTTTATTCGGAAAATATATAATTACAATTAACAGTAATAATTTAATTGTTTGGTAATCGAAAAGCTTTGACATTAAATAATCGTTTGATGTAAAATTTGTGCCGTCAAGTTATATTTTAAATCTTACCAAACCAAATTTTTTTGATGCTGTAGAATGAAGTTATTAGTTTTACCAGTCCTATTAAACGACTACCTAGTAGTTTGAAAAGGATCTACTGCCGTTAAGACCCCCAACCGGATAACATTACCTTTACTGGCTTATGCTGCCCACTAAACGTGTATATTCAACCCTCTCGTTCCCCACTACTGCCTTTGGGGAAAGTCGTATCGTTCCTAAAATCACTACCGGTGCTGCTTATCTGATACTCAATTGCACCAACATCGATTGATAACTTAACCAAAATTTAGACTTTTTATATTTAAAAAAAGTTGAATTACTACAAAAACATAAAAAAAATTAACAACTCCACACTGTAAAGAGATTAAAAAAAATTACTTTAAAAAATCACGCTGTGTAAGTAGCTGACAATTTTTTCCACGGAATACTCTGTGAGTTTATGTTCAAATGTGATTTTTTTAAATGCATAGGAAAATACATTGATTGTGTGTGGACAACTGAAATTTTGTATGGTATATTTTAAACGTAAGAAACAGAAAGGCATACATACAAGATAATTAATATAAAGTCACTACTCCCCTATTAACCCTATTAACCTTTATTCATAATCCGCCATTCCTTAAGACAATATTACGTAACGATCTGCTGTTTGAGGTTAATGTTGCATTTCAAATATTCCATAACTGTAAGTTGAATCTTTTAACACAATAATGTATAATAACTTCCCGGAAATTCTTCGGTGGTGTCGTTAAACAATTTTTCTGTGCCGGTCACAAAACAATTTTATATTAACTCATAAAACATCATTTTTTGGCTCTAGCATAAGAGAATAAGTAGTAGATAAATTGGTGAATGTTGTTGGTAGACTTTAATGAGGTCTGATTAAAATGGAAACCTAAAAACTAACAGTTACAACTTACTTCACGTAAAGTCATCTGCGACAAAACTTTTGTATCATAAATACTATAAGTTTCTTTACAATATATTATTATAATATTTAAGAGGGCTCCGCATTGTGGCTAAACTGAAACGAAACTTATGAAACGCATGGAAAAAGTCATAAGGCTTTCTAGCTCTCTTAAGGAAGCACTTACCAAAATAAATGAGTATTATATTATTGAGATGGAACTGATTCCAACTGATATAATCGTCCAATTCCATTTATGAGTAGAATACTTGTAAGTTTGACTTTCATTTAAAATACGTTTTAATTAGGAAAGCAAATCAAGATTGCCATTTCCGAAATAATGTAAGAACGTGCCAAAAATATGCTAAATATATATTTAAGAGTATATAAGAGGAGGGGGGGGTGTAGAAAGTCTGCTTCTGTTTCAAAGGTGCCTCTATCAAAATAGAAATGTTTCCAAAATTGTTCAAAAATTATGTACACTATTTCTAGAGAAGTTATATTTTCCAAATTTTAAGTTCACCACCAGAACTGCAGATCTTATCACCCGCCAGAGCAAGTTACTTTATAAACCGAATTTTTCAAAAACGTTTTGCTGTAAGTCCCCATCAATTGCAGGTGTTGATATATTATATAATACATTGCCGGAAAGACTTAAAAATATAACAGAAATAAAACCATTTAAAAAAGAATTAAAAAACATGCTTGTTAAAAAACCGGTGTATAAATTGCAAGGATATATTTTTAGTGACTTTTAATTATTTATAGTTATTTTAGCACTTTATATTTTATTCATTGAATATGACGTTTTGTATCTATATTGTATATATCGCTTCACAAACAAATTGTCTATCTATCTATCTACTGAAAATGTAACCTTTATATTGTTTCTTAGATAGGTACATTTAAAAAAAAATCCAGCCAATTGGGCGACGGGACAATTCCCACTTCAAAATATTGACATTGGATATAGTCTAATAAAGAAAATAAAATGTTTTAAATCGCGTGAGGTGACGCGAGTAATGGCTAGTATTCAATATGATATTTGCATTCGTTGCCACGGTTACCTACATTATATTATGTTCCACGGCATGTAAAAATTAATCAAAGCATGCTTAACTAGTTTATTTCTGATAGATTTACAAAACAAAAGAACAGTTAATTTTTTCATTTCTGAAACTATAAAGTTTTAACAAAACTTTCTTGAAAAAATAATAGAATAATAAACCATTATTATAGAAAAAACACCGTTATAGCATATATCTCTTCTGCGCATGCGTCGATTGTCCCCAAAAGAATAGGGCTCTTCATATTTTCATACCAAACATCCTCCTAAAATTAGATTTTAATCCGGTCATCCGTTTGACCTGACTCGTGCTCACAGACAAACACAAAAATATGTTTTTTGGATTCGGGGGACCTTAAAACGAAAAGATATTGTATAATTTTTGAAAAGTGATTTTTGATCTGAACTAGTACCATTCCCTGGTTAGAATGATAAAATAGATTAAAGGAATTTTGTTACCTTCGTAATATTGTATGTATGTTTTTACTTTTTTAACTGCATTTTTGTAATATGTAACTTATTTCTGAATTATTTTTTTGTGACTTCTTTACTTTTTAAACAGAAATCTATATATTAATACGCGAACAAAAACATTTTGTTGTTACAAATACATTAAATTAAATAACATTAAACATGCATTGTTTACGTCCATACATTGTAAAAAAATATTTATTGTTTACGTTCATACAATGTAAAAATTTAACGGAATAAATGCGGAGTGAATTACGGTTGAATTTCGACGACAGACCGGGCCGCTAGTAAATTTTATTATTAATAAAATAATAAATTAGGTATTTCGTTGAAAAATTGACTGTTTTGATTTTTATTTCATCAAACGTCACATTAAATAAATCCCTGTATTTTGAAAATAATTCTCAGAAAAAAATTGTCAATGTTTGATACTAAAAATTTGTATTTATTTTTGACGATTTTTTAACATAATCTTTTCAATTTACATATTTTCATTTTAGAGAACGAATTTACATAATTTTGCAAACAAATGACGGTGAATGGATTGTTGTCATGTAGGAAACTATGTGAAGAAAACAGATGCTGGCCTTTATGACATCACAATTTCAATTGTTTCCTTTTATAAAGTTGATTTTTTTAAATGAAATTTTGTTTTCTTTCGACTTATTAACTGACTATTTATTTAATTATAATAAAGTCAGATACTATTTTTGTTACATTTGCCTATGATACGTAGATAAATTACAAAAATATTTTTCAACTTGATCTGCAGTTGATTCATATATCTTTATTCTACTATTAGCTTTTAGTCTCTGTGATTATACTCTCATAAAATTTAATGTTTTGAGTCTACTTCAAAAAAGAGGAGTATTTTTTTATGTTCAGCCATAACTTCTCGAAGGATTAATTAATTGGGAAAAATTTCGACGCCATATTGTTCATAATGCTTCTTGATTTGTAGGTACCATAAAACTGTTATAAAAATGGGTACAATCGTTTTTTACTGATTCAGAAAAAAAGATTTTTTTTGTATGTTCAGCTATAACTTTTCAAAGGGTTAAACGATTTTGGTTGGTGAATTGAATTATTGCTATTTATTCGGAAGAATAGCCACCTGAAGAACAAATGAACCGAATAAATAACTACTTATGTTCGGTGAATATAGACATCAATCTAACGCATAACGTAATGTTCAATCCAGATTTTCTGTCCTTACCGACATATTTTGTGCGAGTGAATCTGCAGGTAAAATTGACCTTCACGGAAGTGAAGGCAAAAGTTTGTTCATCTATATATATTTTGAAATACTGAATAAGTTTATAAAAATAAATATTATGTTCCATTTAAAAAATAATTTTTAGTTTTCTGATTACGCATACAAAACGCTGATCATTTGCCAAGAAATGTAAATTGCGGTACTACCGGAATATTGTCTGTTAGTTTGAATGACATTTGGCTATTTTCGTCGATGTGCCACTTACATTCGCATTGTAAATAATTTACTAAATTTATAAGAACGTAATACGATTGCAGAATAAATAGCAACAATTTGTGATAAACTGAACCGTAAGAAAAGATTGGTTTTAAAGAAGGTAGTTTGTTATTTACATTGAAAACAGAGAACCTGTCGGCTTTACTTTGGAATACTCTCCCAGGTTGTTCAAGTAAAACATAAATCTAGTATTTAATGTTAGTGTCGGCTACTTCATTGTTGTACGTTTGTAAGAAAACCATTTTTGTTCACTTGAATTGATGCACTGAACATCAGAAGCGCCCGTTATTTTAACTGTAAATAGCTGTTCCCCGCTCGCGTGGACTTTTGGATTTAATAAAAAATCGAAACGAAGTACTATACATAGAGGTCTGGCTATAAATAAAAACAGTTTTTTTTAAAAATTATTCTACAATTAAATGCTCCCCTTCAATGTACTCCCCTTCCCTCGCCACACACCGTTCCATTAGTTTTTTTCACTGGTCAAAGCAATGCTGAAAGTCTTCTTTTGTAAGAGCATTTAGGAGCTCCGTCGATTTTCGCTTCACCTCTTCCATCGACTCGAATCGGATTCCTTTTAAGGCAGACTTGATCTTAGGAAACAAGAAAAAGTCACAGGGTGCTAAATCAGGCGTGTTCTAGTACTAGAGTGCCTCTAGTGGCTAAATAACGCTTCACAGACAGCGCGTTATGGACAGGTGCGTTGTCCTGGTGCAAGATCGACCTGGACGTTGGTTCGATGCTCTCTCGGCCTTCAGAAAATCTTTTATACCATTCGAAAACACGTGCACGAGATAAAGAATTCTCACTGTAGGCCTCTTTCAACAATTAATAGCACTCAGTCGGAGTTTTTTTTTTAATTTAACGATAAATTCCACATTGGTCCGTTGCTTGTGTATTTCACCACACATTGTTATCGGCACGAAAAAAAACACGTTCGTTTCTAACCTCTATAGAAAAAATACTATCACAGCGACAAAAACGTGTTTTCGTACTGGAATAGAAGACAGTAAGACACTTCCAGCTATCCAACGCTGCATTATTTTCCCTCTCAACTTCTCTAAGGTGCCTTCTGCGCGCGCAGTCTCTTTATTTAATAGCCAGACCTTTAAGCACTATCAGCCAAAGAACGGTAACAGACCCGTCACACTCTCTCTACTGCGCAAGACTCAAAAATCGATATAAACCGTTTCTTTTAAGCTATTGCGCAAGACAGTAACGGTTCTGTCACCGTTCTCTGGCTGCTTGGAACAAATCTTTTACAAGCTGGATTTTTAAAACTCGAACACCCTTTTATTTTATAGACGAAGAATTTTCGAAAAAAAGTTTCGGACAAAAGTTGCAAGGAATCAAAAAGAAGAAAATCAATGTAGTTTTTTTCATTTGGTAGAGGCGCCTCCGAGACATCAAGGTCGCCTCCGCTTTTTTAAAAAAGAATCCATATTTTTTATCTCAGATTATTGTTCTTTGCATGTAAGATAACACTTTTTGTACCAAACATTTTTCGATTTGATGCAATACTGAACCGCTGTTCGATAATTTATTACTTGTCAACAATGACATGTTAGCGTACCAGCTCAAGTGTAATCGAATCGGTCGCTATTATACATTAACTCGCGCTTACTGACAAGTGTTATGATACTAGAACACTTCCACTGTCATCCCACATATTCAAGTCGCAGTTCTACTGGCGTAATACAACACTGCTTCTATTCAGAAATACAGATAGTATTATAATATTTAATGTTTTGTTTTGTTTAGTTTCAGGCCCATTGAAATATCTTTTAGCATTGGACCTAAAACAAATCTCTCGAAATATTTGCTTCCTAGATCAAACCTGTGAACGGCGTATAAACCAGGCTTGCTTCCTATTTAATTAACATGAGAAAAAAAACGTTTTTATTGAAACATGGACAGCTGTTAGATTTTTTTTTATTTTTGATGGCAGTATTTTGTAGAGAATAATTTCCCAGGATAAAGGTTCTAGTACTAAATTCGTGAAATAATTATTTTCAAAGACATGTTCGTTTAATTAAACATTCTCATAAAAATCGGATATCATTTAATTAATTAATGTTTAAACGAACATATCTTTGAAAATAATGAATTCACGGATTTAGTACTATGGACCTTTTTATGGGAAATTTAATTCTCTAAAAATGCTGCTATCAAAAATAAAAAAATCTACCAGCTATCCATGTTAGAGTAAAAACTTCGTTTTACCTACGTTAATTATATGGAAAACAAACCCGGTTTGCGCCGTTCACAGGTTCGATCCAGGAAGCGGAAATTTTGGGAGAATTTTTTTAGGTCCAATGCTAAAACATTAGCAAATGAGACCGAAAAAAACACCAATATATATATTTAGAAATGTTTAGTTTTTCAACGCAAACTCGAAGTTGATGTTACCGCGCGCGAGCGTGTAAAGATTTCAAAAATTCGATATCTTGATATATATTTAAATTATAACATACTATAGATTTTTTGGAATCAGTGAATTCTGTTTCGACACGTTTGATGTTTATGTTTGCAATTTTTTTTTTTTGTAGAACGAGTGCGCATAAAATCAGGGCCAGTTATGGCTGATAACAGCGATTTGGTTTTATACAAGAGTAGATTACATTAAGTTATTGCAATATAAAAAAAAGTATTGGACGCTACTGAATCGAACCTTTTTGTTGAGTCAATCTAATGGCTTTTTGTGGTTTGTATATCGATAATAATAGTTTGCCCTCATTGGTTATCGTTTCCTTTCTCGTTTCTTTATTATTGGTATACAATATCATTTGTCTGAGTTTCAAGAATGCTATAAAAAGAAATGTTTAGCGTTGCATTTTTTCCGTTACGATTTTATAGACATCAGGAAAATAATATAAAGTGATGCTTTTAAATAATTTCTTCCATTTAGTTTGATAAATACGTTGTACTTGCAAATAAGTTTATTTTCATTAAATTTCAAGCATCACACTGTTTATAAAAAAGCTCTTGCAAGCAGTGGCGTACCTTGTACTATTGAGATAACTGTAGATTACAAAGTATTGTAACAAAACTGCACTCAGCTGTTGTTTATTGTGGTGAAAAATATTTATTTGCAACAACAAAGTACTTCTTTTGTATAATTGAAAAATGAAATAAAAATTAATAATGCAACAAAACAACGAAATTCTAAGTAATAAAATACACTACGTGGGGTCGCTCAGTCGGTAACTCACTTCATATTTATGTCCTTTGGTATTATAATGCTTTACAATTAAATTTTATATGAGCTTTCTAATCAAATATATATTAGATATCGTGTCCATCGATAATAGTTAATAAGAAAAAATTCGCAGGTTTGTGGACAAAAGTTATATTTATAATTGTACGACGTTTCGTCTATAAATTTAGACTTTTTCAAGTACAAAATTGAAAATTATTTAAAACAATAATTATGAAAATAAACATTAATTACTAACCATAGCAATTAACAAAAGTTAAGGTACATAAGATAAAAACATGGCAACTAGTTTATGTATAAATGTTTTAAACAATAAAAATAAAAATTAAAAATAAAAAATTAAAAATTCGTAAGTTAGTTCAATTTCATAATATAGTTGTACTGACTACTTAAATTTTGAGTGTCTGTTCTATAATTAATAGAATTGTTTTTTCTAATAAAACACATTTCACTGATATTACGTTTTTTCCAATTTGACTCTTTATCTAATATTTGAACTTCGTTAAATAGAAATTTATGTCCAGTGTCGAAATGATGAGATGACAACGCGGTCTTATTATCACTTAATAAATTATTGTTTCTACAGTCCATTCTGTGTTGGTAAATTCTATGTTTTAGTAACTGTCTTGTTTGCCCCACATAACACTTACTACATTCACAAGGTATTTTGTAAATGATATTAGATTGATGTAAAATAGGTGTTTTATCTTTAAGACTTGTGAATAATCTGTCTAATTTATTTAAGTTATAAAACACCAACTTGATATTTGTGTTAGAAAATAGTCTGTTGATCTTGTAGGATAAGTTCTTGACGAATGGAAATCTAACATACATCTTGGTAGAGTTAGTTCTTTCAGCCACAGTATCCAACGTGTTATTCAGGTGATTTTGGTCTTGTATAAACTTATTGATGCATTGATGAATAAACTTGACAGGGTAATTATTAGCTTTTAAGATATTTTCAACTTTCTTAAAATTGTCATTATGGTAATCTTGGTGACTTAATCTTGTTACCCTGTGTAACAAGCTTTTTATAACACTAATTTTCTGCTGTACTGAATGGTTTGAGCGATAATTCAGAAGCCTGCCTGAATGAGATGGTTTCATATACCAATTCGTTCTTAATTCTCCTGAAGCTGAACGTGTTACTAATGTGTCTAAAAATGGGATTGATTTATCAACTTCCTTCTCCATAGTGAATTGGATCTTCTCATTAAACTGATTAAACCTTTGCAATAAGTCATCAATTTTATTATCAGGAACTGCAATGAAAGTGTCGTCCACATAAACTTTTAGTATCGGGATTTTATATGGTAAAGTTTCCAATACTTTGGAAACTACGTAGTCCATCACGATGTTGGCTAAGACAGGACTTGCTGGGTTTCCCATTGCGCTGCCATCAAGTTGGAGGTAGAAATGATTATCGTAGCTAAAGTAACTTGTGTCAAAACAAAAACAAATAAGTTCAATGAGCAAGTCTAATCAAAGTTTTAATATATACTTTACGATTATGCTGCCATCTGTTATAACTAGTATGAACTGTAAGCAACCACATTGACATATAATAGAGTATTATTTCTGGTTTCATTACAAATAAACGCGATTTTATGGTTCACAATATTTTTTGTAAATTGTTGTGTTATGTAGATAAATTAGAAAGTATACAATTGTATTCAATAAAAAGTTTCACTTCTACCGACCACAGCACACTACATCTTTTAATAAAAATAATAATAATATTTATTTGTATAATACAATAATTGTATGTAAACAGCGTCAATGGTCTTTAAAATTATTTTAGGTATCGTTCAAAATTGCAATTTGATTCTTCGATAAATTTATTTTTTTAAAATATAACTTATGGAATCACTTCGGTGTCCGTTCGTCCGTCTGTCACAGGCGATTTTCTCTGAAAGTATTTGACGTAAAAATTTGAAATTGGCACAGATATAAAATGTGGTGATTCAAATACAGACGTGAAGTATAGAAAGTTGAATTTTTATTCTGGGGTTCATTTCAAGGGGTGAATTGTAAAACGAAAAAAAAAACTTTTTTCAATAGCATCGTGTAGGGTGTCAAACGAAAGCTTAATAAAGCACGAATTCAACAATAAATGTTATGTATTTTATTTTTCCGTTTTTTAAACATTTTTGGAGAAAATGTTTAAAAATTGCTATTTTGTACCTATAACATCAAAACTATCAGTCGGAAAAATCTTAAAAATCATGAATATAAAGAGTTAGACGTAGATTGAACAAAAATTATCAGGATTGAAAAATTCGAGCGATTATAAACAATTTGATTGTCATTCATTACATTTTGCTATAGGTACAGTAATATCGAGCGATGCGTACAAGCCATGCGTTAGCTCTGTGGTAGCGCTCTAGATTCGTAGTCGCCGTATTCTGGGTGCTAGCCCTCTGTTGTGTTTGTTTTTTTTTTTTTAATTCTTTATTGTTTATAACTTTTTTTTTGTTAAAAATTAACAGAATTAAAACAGAACAAAAAAATCGGAATAGAAAAATTCTCGTGCGATCAATTATTATAAACAATTTAATTGTTTGTTATTTTCTAACTGTAGAATTAAAGTTTGGCTAAAGAACATACAAGTGGAAGGCTGATTGCAAGTATAGGTTGCACTTGACCGATATCTATACTTTGCACTGTGCATTTAAAAAAAGTATATACGTTTCGGTACATTCTGTACATAGGTGTTCCAAACGGATATTATGTGTACATAGGTAAGTGAACAAGAACAAATAAACGTGAAGTTAGTATCCGGAACTGGCAACTGTTATTAGTGCAGTGCCTTTTAACCTGCGTGCACTTGGCTCTTACAATTTTCAACTATAAATATCATATCTAATAATAAAATGGATTTATAATAAAAAAAAAACTCGAGTCGCAGTGCCAAACCCCGCCAACAAAATAGTGCATTAACTATAAACTCATACATTGTGGCATTTAAATGATCATTATTTGCACTTGTTTTTGGACAAAAATAAAATATTGACCTCTTAATTATTACGTATCCGTTGAAATAATTTAGGAATTAGTTGAAATTAAAAAAAACGTAGAAAACAACGGAAAGTGTATTAGATAAACGGTAAAATATCAGGTTTAAAACAGTTTTGACAATTTTATTTATGTTTTTGGTGGGTTTTTTTCAGCTTAAATACAATTCTTTTTACGATTGCGCCTAATTTAAATAAGGTTTGTGGTGATTCCAATATGGGTACAAAATTTCAAAAGTGTGCTAAGTGATATACGAAATACCTAAAAACTAGCAGGAAAAGAAAATTGCAGGCAGTAGTTTCGTTACAATTTTATATTTTAGGATTAATGATGTAGGCAAGTCTTAATGAAGATTTTTTTAGAATACTTATTATGTTACTTTGACAGGCGTAGGATAAAGGTTTAAAATTAAATTTAAAAAAAAGAAACTAGTTCTGAGAAAGACAGGTTGCCATTTCTTATAAACACCCTCTTCAAGGTATGTCTGGCCAGCGAGTGACAGCTTCTGTAACAAACGAAAGACATCCATCTCTGAAATAGGGCTAGGACAAAACGATCTTACTTTTTGGTGTAATTGCCGTATGGTACACACACTATGGCGGAACCTAGGGGTCGGATCAAACACATAATAAAGCAAATACATTACATTGTCGCCAGGGTTTGACATTACAACTCGATTTTTTGTTATTATAGTGAAATAACTTCATATAATATATTTTATAGCACGTGGATTTTAGTTTGTAAAAAAAAAACATACTAAGAGGACTGTGGAACAATTTTATATATAATCTTTGCATTCATAAACATTTGTGTACTTATGAACAATTTATACATGCATTGTCGTCGCATATGTACGTGAGGTCATCTATCTCATTATGTATGGACTAATTCGTTTGCGGTTTTGTGAAGATACAAGTACGCGATTTTGAATGATATCCTTTGCTTATTTTTAAGGTACTAGCGGTCCGTCCCGGTTTCACCCGGGTGCAATAGATATAATTCTGCAAAATGTATTTCGTTTGCGGCCCGGCGTCTGAACTAATAGCTTTGAGCAAATTCTACCAGATTTGCTTCTGAACTAATAGCTTTGAGTAAATTCTATCAGATATCGTTACATGTTACTAAAACAGTTTTTTTTGAGAAAACACCGTAATTTTGTACAAAATATTTAATAAAAATTATCCTATAGCGTAAGTTGCACCAAGCAAGGCACATTTACAACATTTCATTCGATTCAATGGTTTCGGAGATCAGCGCGGCCAAAATTTTGACACAAAAATTTTATATAAATATATAGATATGCATTATAATCCAGACATAATATTTAGGAAAAAAAATTGGTTGTCTGTAAAGTCGGTTTACGGACGATAGTTTTACGTGATAACGTCATAAAGAAACATTGATGAACTCTCTGACGTCACGCGAGAAGAGAGAGAAATGCGTACAAGCCGACGCTTGGGCCGATCGTGCCTCTCTATTGCTTATACCGCGCTCTCGCTTGCACGCTCAGGCTCAGGCGGAACGTGACACTTTTTCGTGCGTGCAGCCGGTGTTTCATCAATTTATAAGACGTTATCACGTCAAAAAAATATGATTTCGTCTAATAGTTAGACTAAAAATCTATTATAAGGACTGTTTTAAAGACTTACGCTGTCGAGCGTCTGTAATTCACATGAAGAACGGAAGAGGGAGGGGGCATAAAAATGGTGCGTAGAATAGAGGGATAGATATAAATAAATCTTGCACATATGGCTTTGTAGCCCTTAGGCCTGGGCGAATAATTTCAACATGTTTGAAATGTTTATTTTTTCAATCCCTCGAAATAGCGGTCACAATACTGGATGTGTCCGTTCCGTTTTCACTCCATCTCCACCTAATTCCCTTTCTACGACATCTTGGACACTGGCCAATACATTTGTGGTTTTGCTTTTCTGTAGATACCTACTCTCTCTTACAAATAGTTCACTTTGAGAAACAATCAACTGAATCGCAAACAATTGTTAACTTCACAATACAAACTATGCCAACTTACTGACACACTATCGCTAACTTATATATTATGCTACCTTTCTAATGTCACTATTAGTTACATTGTAATGTTTGTCCGGTAAATACTTAGCACAGCTGTAATACAGGGTCATCCAGAAATTACACCGACAATATTTCGTATGTAATTTTGAAAAAAAAAGACGGGTTGCACTCCGGGAGTGCCGGCAGAAGTGAAAACTTGAATATTAACGTCTTACGAATTTTCGATCAAAATGGTTTGTATCATAGATTGCATTTTTATGTACGATATTTCAACGCTAGATGTCTAATGTTGTATAAATAAAAGTTTCCGTTCTTACGAGTATAGATGTGCAGTCAAACCTCATAGTGAGTGAGAACTGGGTAAGGTGTCCTGACACCTGACGCGAGTTTAACATTTTTTACCCATTACAAAAAAAGTGTACAACGCCGCTAAAGAAGTTTTCACTTCAAAAAAACGTGAAAGTGAAACTTCATGGGTAAACCTTTGTAACTAAGTAAATACTATGAAGAAATACAATAGTCTAGATCAGGGGCGGGCAAATCTTTTGATCGTCCGGCCACATTGCTGATGAAAATTTTACCGTAGGCCAAACATTTGGAGAGCAAAAAAAAGGTCCTTTCATTTCTGTATGAAAAGGGTCTTTTTTTACATTTTTCTAAATACTGATTGGTCAGTGCAACAACATAAACTATCGTCTTAACCCAGCGAAATAGTGTATGTATTTGTTGTCATTATTTACGAAAAATCTAAATTTTTCGCAAAAGTTGATAAAATATAATATACTTACACATTTTGTGATTAGACTCTGGAGATAAAAAAGATAGAGGACGTTTCAGTTTGGAATTTCACTAGGAATATTCCCTTCAAATTACTTCTCACACAGCTTGTATATTCCATTTATTACTTTGAAATAATATGTTGAATAATTTGCTGTTAAAGTTACCCTTATGTTACACGGCAATATATTATTACGTGACAATAACAAATTAAACCACTTGAATGAAAAGAGTCAAAAAGATTCAATTAAGAAGCATCATTCCAATATTAATTTAATATATAATTTAGCAAATAAAATAAATTTGTACTTATATTATTTTATCTATAATATATATTTTTTTAAATTTCTAACTACAATTTTTTTTCGTAGGAACTGTACTTTTTTAATGGTTTACTATTCAATTTGATTGGTATACAGATAAATAATTAGTTTTATTGTTCAATCAATATTTTGAACGTTTTATTGCTTTCCAATTTCCCAGTTAATGAGGTGTGCATATAAATTGTAGCTGATAATTTACATTTTACGTCATACACGTTGTAAATAACTCCACGAATTTATGTATTTTATTTTATTATTTTTAGTCTATTGGATATTGTTAAAAATACAGCTTTAGGCCTAGTTTATATGAGAGGCGTTCAACGCGCGTTGGCCCAACGCGCGTTTACAGTTTCTATACAATTGTATAGAACTGTTTATATGATAACGCGCGTTCAACGCGCCACCAACGCGCGTTATCATATAAACAGTTCTATACAATTGTATAGAAACTGTAAACGCGCGTTGGGCCAACGCGCGTTGAACGCCTTTCATATAAACTAGGCCTTATTTATATTTTATTAATACGTTGTTTCAATACATGTGGCAATATACAGCATAAGGCCTAGTTTATATGAGAGACGTTCAACGCGCGTTGGCCCAACGCGCGTTTACAACTTCTATACAATTGTATAGAACTGTTTATATGATAACGCGCGTTGGTGGAGCGTTGAACGCGCGTTATCATATAAACAGTCCTATACAATTGTATAGAAACTGTAAACGCGCGTTGGGCCAACGCGCGTTGAACGCCTCTCATATAAACTAGGCCACCAACGCGCGTTATCATATAAACAGTCCTATACAATTGTATAGAAACTGTAAACGCGCGTTGGCTCAACGCGCGTTTACAGTTTCTATACAATTGTATAGGACTGTTTATATGATAACGCGCGTTCAACGCGCCACCAACGCGCGTTATCATATAAACAGTTCTATACAATTGTATAGAAACTGTAAACGCGCGTTGGGCCAACGCGCGTTGAACGCCTCTCATATAAACTAGGCCTAATTCAATGCCTACAGAACACAAAAATCCTGATTATATAATTACTTAAATAGATTTGATTATTTAGTTTTGATAAACCAACCTTCACTTTGACCTTCACGAGGTCAAGCATCGATCATTTTAAACAATTATTCCTTGCATTACTATTTAGTCTTTATTCGTACAGACATGTCACAGATTAAATCAAGTAGACGCTTAATAATGTAATAGATAGTTGAAAATATATATGTAATCTTTTTTTAAATTAAAGTGGTCTGCATAATTACTTCTTGTGGGTATAGTGTTGAATGATAAATTCTAAAAACTCTGAACATTTTGTGTAAGTCGCGGCTATTCTAAGAATGTGTTAGTACATTTGACTCCTCCACAGAGACTCCGTTCGTTTCCGTTTTCTGCTCTTCTTCCTCCGCATTTGTGCCCTTTGCACAGTGGGGCGTAATATAAAAGAACATGGACAGAAGTGATATAATATTCAAGTCCCAGTAATTCGCCTAATATTTCCCGTATTTAAAAAAACGCATGGACCGTAAAAATATTAAACTATAGATTTTAGGTATATGCCTAAGCTTTCTATAATTTTTGCAAACCGAGAACATTTTCAATTTTAGAATAAGCAGACATTGTGATATTTTCAGAGTGAAATTTTTTCGTACTTTTTTTTTGATAAAGTTCGTAAATGTAACTGTTATTAAAAAAATCTTGCTTTAATGATTTTTTTACAATTTTGATAAACCCGAACAGAATCTCAACTTGAACGCTCTGGGCAAAATCCGGACGTATGTATGTCAGGTTAAACGGGTTAAAACAGTTAAACTTTGAATTTGGTTGTTCGTGGCTCAGTGAAAAGTGTTTAATAAATAAATAGTATCTTCACGGTATCAAGTTTGAGTTTGGTGTTATTATTTTGTTTAAACTTCGTCAAACAATGCAACTAGTATAAAATGCATTTGACTTTTATATACTGGACAAAAACGTGCTATTTTGAAAAATCCAAGCTCAATCAACTATTCCCTTGTAAGGATCATTATGGATGAAGAAAAACTTGGTAAGTGCACAAATTCAAATTATATGTGCTATATTTAGGATGTCTTTTTGTAAAAAAAAATAATATATTTACGTACAGTGTGTCCTCAAGATTTATATCGGAGAAATAACATTGTGAATTAAGACAAAGATTCCCGATATCTTTGGATAAAACATAACATTACATGCAGAAATGTTAACATTTTGCAATTGTTTAAACAATTTCGTTTGAAACAATACCTTGAGACATTGCCACTGAGCATCGTGGACTTTTCTATTCGGTAGTATGTAATAAACAAGTTTATGTAAGAAAAAATCGGCCGAATTCATATTTTGCTCATGCGCCCGTAGCTATATTAAAGATAAAAATAAGAGATGAACGGATCATCTAAATAAAAAAGGGATTTAAAGCCACCACATAGCAAATTCTACAAACATTAATTGTTTATAATACTTGAAACGTCCTGGACATTGCAATATACTTCAAAGAATACTGTCATTGTTAGAGTAATTAGAACAAAAATCTCGGAAAAGTCTACAAACGATTCATTTCATTACAAATTAAATTTAACTTTGCTGCAATAAAGATGTAACATATTTTAATAAATTAAAATTTGTTTTTTTTTGCTGCATTTATATTTGTTTGTAATAATCCCTCGATAGGATTATATAATATTATGTAGTTCTTGTTTTCGAGAAAATCCTTACAAATCCGAGATTTAAACATTTGAGATATGATGTATATCACTGAGAGGAACATCTGCGTGAAATTTTAACCATTTCTTCCAATTTTTGGCCCAACCTCCTTAATAAAATCATTTAGTTAAATAGGTATTAGTAATAATAAAATTTGAAAAAAGTGATATTTTAAAGTACCGTCTGAAAAATTGTCCACTTGTGTTTAATGGAGTTTAGTACCATTAATTCTCTGCGCATGCGCCGATTTTCCCCAAAAACAATAGGGCTCTTCATATTTCCATACCAAACATCTTCCCAAAATTTGCTTTCAATCCGCTCATCCGTTTGACCTGTATCGCGTTCACAGACAGAGTTTTTCCAAAAATATGTTTTTTTGGATTCGGGGGACCTCAAAACGGAAAGATATTGTAAATTTTTTGAAAAGTGATTTTTGACCTAAACTAGTAGGTACCATTCCCCACTTTTAGGTTGGAATGGTAAAAATGCTCTATCTATATTTATTATTTAAGGTACTTAGTGATCGATTTCAGTCAGCATAAGCAATAATATCATTGGGTCGAATTTTTAATTTTGGCCCTGAATTTGTTACTACATAACTAGGTACTAATGGTGTATACTGTAAGGTGTTAAAATAATAATTTCGACCAACTTTTTGATTAATATGTCCCACTGTGCTTCGATAAGTTAATCGACCCACTTCGAAACGATATCCAATTCGATCGTTCAGAAATTAACGGGATTCGCTGCCAACTTTTTATTATTTTTGTGCGTTTATCATGTTTTAAAAGATATTATACAGAGTGTATTTAAACTCGTCTCGAAATATTTAAGCCAAATATAAAAGTAGGAATTTTTTATTTTACATATTTTTTATACATACCTAAAGAAACTTATTATTTGTTATTTATTATCAAAAGAGAAATGTCTGATTTTGATACAAATGTTATCCAGAGTAAACAAAGGTGTAAAATTTTGTATTGCATCAAATTATTTATCGTAGAGGAACAGAAACATAACTTCGTCAATATTGATGCTATTAACGAAAAACGAAGTAAGACTATTGAATTAAATTGTTTGTTCCATTACATCTGTTGAAATGTGAAAATCAAGTTACCAACATTTTTGTGCATCGGACAACAGTAGAAATTTAATTCATTTGTGGGCAACAAATCCCCTAGTAAAATGTCATAATGTAAGATTATGGGAAATTAAACGTGTTAGAATTAAATTCAGATAATAATACAAATTTAATAAAGAATATAAATTGTAAAGGAAAACTTTATGATTGGGAATAAATCCTTTATAAAACTTAATGGTTCTGTATTCTTGCTCGATAATGCAATAATGAATGGATTTAAGCTTTTATTATACAGTGTGTTTCTAATTCGCTAGTAGGTATACTACTCACCTTAAAAAATAGAATGTTGTTAACTGTCTCGTTTTGTTCAGTACTGAAAAATAAGTCTTTATCGTAGCTCCTCTTTTTCGTACTTTTTAGATTTTTTAAATCCTATCTTCAACCTCAAGGATCAATGATTTAATCGATATTATATCAGATATTGCTTTTATATACAGTGTGTTCACTGAAAATGATAACAGAGAAAAATTTGTTTGAGATTGGAAATCACATTTAGCTTTCGACTGTCCTCTTCGACCATAATGTAACTATAATTGCCTCCCACGATTTCATTTTAGTTTAATAAAAAGCCTCTATGGTGACTCATATTTATTTTCCAGTTTTTACTACATTATCGATTGTAGAATAAAAGCGTTTACCTATTTTTATTTTCTTGAGCTTGAGGATCCAGACACCTGAGGTCTCTTGTTAAGTTTTTAGTGTGCTTTATTAAAAGTGTAATTTGCATCCGGATGAAAGCCGGACCGGTCAGTTAGCTATTATAATATTGTATTGTCATTAGCACTAAAGGTGTGTCATAAATTTCATATCAATCGGTCAACAGAAGGGGGTAAAATTTCAATTACTAAATTTGACCCACATATGACACAAACAAGGCAAGCTAAAAGCGTTTAAAAATGGAGATTTCGAAAATGTAAGAGAGAAAAATATATGTTGTCATTTGAAAAAAAATGTATGTACAGTTCCGATTGAGTTTGAAAAACAAAAAAATATACCTCAGTAGTTGTCTATAGAAAGGCTCGAGTTGAACAAAAAACTACTTAAAGATTTTTTTTTGTATCTAGTAGGATGCTCGAATTAATCAATGTTATCACTTTCGGTGAACGTGCGGTATAATAATAATAACAATAATAATAATAATAATATTTATTCTCGTTGTTGTAAACAATTATCAGTGTGTTTTATTAAATGGTATTCCAAGAAATAATTTTGATGGTCTATGCAGCACTTGATATAAATAAACAAAAGAACACACTGTATGTATGAAATTAATAATAATAAAACACTTAGCAAATTACTTTTTTCTTTTACTTTTCTTTGACTCTTTGAAACTCACCTACTAAATACAATTATTTTTTCTCATAACTTGATTTTCTACTTCATTGCATTGCAAGTACTTAAGTGGATATGGAATGGAAGAAAATTGGATGATTCAGAAATAAACTCTTCTAAAATATTTTTTTTTAGAAAAAAACGATTGCAAATTTTTAATAATTAAATATCGAATAACGTTTATAATATTCAATTTTTAACTTCCCGCAAACAATAAAAAATCGGCAAGTTATTGATTTCCCCCGATTTTAGAAAATCGAATTTTCGTCAGATCTCGAAGTATTGAGGTCCTAAGCAGCTATTCTGACTATTTTGGCGATGATGTCCGTAGGGCTGTGTGTGTGTGTGTGTGTGTTGAAACGCGGTTTACGGTAACTTTACGGTAAGCTTGCTGAATTTAGATTTCCTGAAAATTTGGAATGATTCGACCCAATAGATTTTGAGAAATTTAAAAATAAAAGTTTCAGAAATTTTTAGAATTTTTTTTTGGAATGTTTTTTAAACTACTAAACCGATTAATTCCGAAATCTTATCAGATTTTCTCCCCAAAAACTGCGTTGATTTCCGCAAACCGCATCAAAATCGGTTCATTTATTCAAAAGATACCGTGAAATAAATATTCGTAAGAAAGTTTTTTTTGAGCTTGAAGAGCTAAAAAAGAAACTTCTTGCTATATTTTATATCTTTTTGAGCGTTTTGAACTCGAAAATAGTGGGAAGTTTCAGGGATGGCCTGCAGGGTCAAACTACTTTTCAATTTTTTTTTATCACAAATAAAATCTTTTTTGATAATTCGAATAAAGTTCATTTTTAAGTTGTGTGGATCAAAGCAATTTTAAGCATCTCTATAAAGAAGTGAGATATTTTATTTGTCCGTTTGTCTTTTTGTACCTTAAACTTGAGAAGGGGATAGATTGAGTTTGATGAAACCCAAACTTACAGTGTAGAGTACATTTTGTGGAAGAGCGGGATAAGATAAGGTTTCTGTTAAACTTGTCATTGATGTGAGGCAAGTAATTAGGTTTATTTTCAAAAGTTGTAACGGTAACGGGAGACAACGAGATAGTGTTTCGTATTGCTCTCATCTGGTTTCGAAACTGAAGCCAGACCTGTTTGAAACGAAGAAAATGAAACTGTGGTTTTAAGTTGAGAGAAATTGCATACCATATTTAAAGAATTGAGCTCTATATACTGAGATAGCGAAGCATTTTGAGCTTTATCGTTAAATTACGACTTCGGTCGCTTTTAATGATTATATAAACCTTCTAAATAATGGAATTCCGAAAATCAATTGAAAGCCAGCAGTAAAATCTTTAAAAACCTCGTTACATACAGATTTTAGATTTCATTTTCATTTGTCATTTCGTATTTTTTTAGATTATAATACCAATAGTTAACAAACTTAAGCAGGTTGTGTCATTTAAGCTATTTAGGAAATTATTACTTCTAATTCAGTTCAGGGCCTTGTGATGTAATATACTATTCTTTTCATTAAAATCATTGTTATTTTGAAAGATAATATTTATTAAGAATACTATTTAATGAAACTGTTTGATGGCAGAAAATTAGAAACAGTAAATAATAACAATGTAACGAAAATTGAAGCAATCGGTCAATTAATTATTAAGGAATTTTAATTTTTAATCATTGCATTTTAGCAAACCACAAATCGTATGTGAACACTGAACAGCCTATATATTTTTACGTACCTACTTATCTATAGTGTTTATATAACACTGCAAAGTTTACGGCCTTTTATCACACGTTTCAAATCGCAATTGATACAAATAAAAAGGCAGTTTGAATGCTGCCATTTGAACTCTTTTTTTTATTCTATTTTAAGTACTTATAGCGTTTAAAATAAATCTTTAGCGTTCTTACCACTGAATATCCAGAAAAAGAGAATCCTTTGAACGTTTGAAATTCCATTTGAAAGAAAATCGTGTATGTATTAAAATATTAGCTTTCAAAAAATGATGTTCAATTACTTTATTATTTTGGTACTATACAGCCCTAAAGCGTTGTGTTACTAACGAGAACTTATGTTTCATTAATTTTTTATGGAAATTTGTTTATTTTTAGAAGTTTAATGTATTCAAATTTGGTGTTTTGATTGTTTAAGAGTAGTTTGAGCACGGTGTGGTGTTGTGAGCTCATCACAGAAAGGTACAAGAGTTGCAAAAATGCTAAAATTTTAATGTTAACAGAATTATCCAAGAAAATATTACATATAATTAAGTTATATGGTGAGTTCAAGAGACCATTTTGGTTTGAATTATCGAGAAATTATTGTTGCTATCGGGGTTCGAATTGTATTTAAATTAATACAGATGTGATCGTTAAAAAATAGCTGATGTTTTTGATACCTGCAGCCTTAAGGATTGCTAAGTTTTGATCAAGAATATGCAAACAATTAAAAAGAATTTGAAGTATAATATTTCTTTGTAAAATAATGTATTCTTTCTCTCTCTCTCTCTGTAAATTCACGCTTGGAAAAATATGTTGGTAATTCTTTAATGTGTGTATATCAAGCAAAAACAGGAAAGGTAGATAAATATTAAAAAACAAACTTAAAAAAGTTTTTGTCGAGATGAGCAGAATCCCTGAGGATATTCGAGATCTCTAACTTTTCAGTGCAATAAAAGTAAATAAATAAACTGTGCGAAAAACTCGGGGAATCATAAGACATGGAAAATTAGATATAAAATGACAAATTGGTAGGAAATATGTGCTCATATTGTATACACTTTTTTATAAAAGAAACTACATAGTTTGGCTACGCAAGCGTGATAAGCATTTATTTTTAAGTAGTATACACTATGTTCATATTAAATAAAGAATTTTCAGTCATGTCGATTCTTTTTTGATTGATTTTATATAAGCAAATTTCCAAAAGCGCTGGGTGGATTTTATTTTCACCACGTTTTTATTAACCCGCTTTCTAGTCTGTCTGTCAGTCTGTCGGTACAAATTATGCAATTGATTTTAAACCAACTTCCCGATTAGTTAGAGACTTAAAACTTTAAACATAGTTGATAACTGGATAACAATGCAATATTAACTCGTTTTCTTGTCTGTCTGTTCATTAAGATTTTGTACGAAGCCTATATAATATTTATATATAAATTATAAAGCCGTGGGACGTCTGGAAAATGTGAAAAATAAATTTAAGCGAAATTCTAGTAACTAAATTTTGCCCTGTCAATTAACGAAATTCTAGTGACTAAATATCGCCCTGTAACTCAATTTTGCCCTCTAGTTGTCATCTTTAACAAAAGTCAAGTTATAATCCAACGCTAAACAAGCGTCACGCGCTGTCATGTAACAAAATACAAGTAACTAAATTTCGCTCTGTTATCTAGATGTCGCCTTCAACTAGAGCTATGTTTAATCTAACGCATACAAACGTAACGTCATTTTATAAAAGTGTCACGCCAATTGCACGGTTTAACTCCCAACCAAAGACGTCATTAGATATTTCACATAAAAAATTCATGCAAATTGTCCAGTCACCCTGTATACACGAGACAATAGAAACCACAATGTACTCGTTTTTACTTAAACACCGAAAACTGTCTTCTACATAGAACAATAAAAGCATGAGATTGCGCCAGAGATACGGATCTATTTGGTATTCATCAGTTTTAAGTATGTAGTTATGCATAAAAAATGAGGTAACTTGACTCAAGAGCAAGGCAATGCTCCGAGAATGACTAGCAATATGGTCTTATTTAGGGTAAAACATTGTTAATACTGAATACTTTGTAAGATACGTTTCATTCACGAACAGAAAGTGATTCGGTTTCTATTTAAATATTAGACCGTTGCTCACAACTAAAGGGATATTAATTAAATAGTTTCATATCCAATCGTTTGTTTAATATAATACGTCATTTCTATTGTATTCTGACATCACAGTTGGTTTAATTATTTATTAATTATTATGTTTATCTGACAAACAGTTTGTAGTTTGAATGAATGCTTTGTTCTAGGATGAAAGCATTCTCAGATTTTATTAATAATGGATATCACAAACTCTGTGGTCTCTCTATTAAATGGCTAATGGAAGAATGTTTGGAATTTGAAATGTAGTTTATGTTTTATATTTCCGCATGATATAAACATATACCTACGTCATCCAATGCAGGTTTTACTGTACAGACAGTTCTAGTTGTTTCAAGGAAAGGACAACTTTTTCCGAAGTAGAGCGTCGCCCGGACGCACAATAAATATGATTAAACATTTGAGTTTTTGGTTTAGGTTTCGTAAGTTTTTAAAACGAAACTCACCCTGCAAGAGCAGCACAGCACGAATCCGCAATCTGCACGATTGTGTGAAGAAGCCAGGAAAAACGGTTTTGGATTCACCCTGTTAATGAAAATGTAATAATAAAAACGACATATTACTGACACACTAGATCAATCCAGCACGGCTAAGTAGAAATTGCAAGTGATCGACTGACGGCCGTTGCTGGTTGCATCAGATGCTGACCAAATATGCGCTTTAATTTGCACTGAATTTTCACTCGGCACTTGGTAGAACATGATTAATATTAAATAAATAATAAAACACTTGAAAATTCTACAAATATTTTCTTTCTCGACGCTCGTTTCGGACAATAAGTCCATCTTCAGGAGTACACGAATGACAGCTGTTCGCGACTATTAGCTAAGCAACAGTTGATAGGTTACTTTTTTTTACTGTCGCTCGAACGTACGTATTTCCCGCATCAGTGCGTGTAATCACACCAATGCGTAAATGTTAGACTTTCTGCCTTAAAACTGATGCCGAAAGTATGTACTTTCGATCGAAGTATCAAGAAAAAATATTATTTAAGGTGTTTACTAAGTCTGGCCGAAAACTTTAGAGGGCGAATCCTTAGGTCATATAAAGAAAGTTTCATTAAATATTTGTCGGCAAACGCACAGTTCCTGAGATACAGTGGGTTGAAATTCTAAATGTTTGCTTCAACATTTTGCAAACTATAAATACATTTCGTTTGAACTTTGATATAGTTATAAATCCGCGAAATTTCACCAACCATGATTTGTATTTATATGATTAATATATTATTAATAACAAACTTCTGCTGCGACGGTACCGGTCGATTGGGCTACGGTTGCCTTCCACGCATGTAAATTATAAATTAAATAAAAGAGAAACCGCCAAAACTGAAAATGCGTGTATTAGTTAAGACTGCTGTACTGTATAGACATTCAAAAATATCCCAGTTGGACGTTATTTTCTCAAATATGTACATAACGATCTTAATATTGAATACATTTTAATAAATAATCGAAAAAAATAATTTTTAATAACAAGCTTTTATTAGTTGTTAATAAAAAAGAACTAAAAAATTATTTTATTCCGATCAGAAATAAGCCATTTTATACGTCCTTATCACAGTCTCAAGTTTTCAAATAAAAGTGTTACACCCTCCTTTTTCTGTCTTGCTATTAAAATGTAAACTTGAGACTGTGATAAGTAGGTATAAAATGACTTATTTCTAATCGGAAAAAATATTTTTAACTTTTTAGTTCTTTTTCATTAACAACTAACAAAAACTTGTTATTAAAAATATGTTTTTTGTTTATTTATTTTTAATTTCTATACAATTGTATATAACTGTTTATATGATGACGCGCGTTCAACGCGCCACCAACGCGCGTTATCATATAAACAGTTATATACAATTGTATAGAAATTGTAAACGCGCGTTAGGCTAACGCACGTTGAACGCTCTTCATGTGCGCTAGCCCTTACCCGTGAGCAGCCTGGAAGAACACTTCACCCGCTACCACATCGCCTTTGATAATGTCTACCGCAGTTGTAGACATGTGCATAATATATTACACATACCTACATGTTCCACATTACTATCTTGCGTCGTTATTAAGGTTCTGTATCACTGCTAAAAATATGTTTTTTTTTCTCAGCTTAAACCATAAAACTAAAATGTATGCTAAAAATAGTTTAAGCCTCTATTAAAAATTAAAAATACAATAAAATATGTCCTGCGTGGTAGTTGATACCAGCACCCAAACTTGTTATGTAGATGCCTGTACATAGAAATTTAATAATCTTAAAATCAAATTTTGGGTCCAGTACGACAACTGGATGTGCTCAAATTTTGTTTTTGTTTTGTTTTTTTTTTTTTGTTTTGTTTTTTTTTGTTTTCAAGTCAAAGAAAACTAAATTTTGACGTTCCAAAAAAAAAAAACTTTGCGGAGTATTCAAAAATTTCCTCAAACGAAAAAACTTTTCGTCTTTCACTGTCATTTTTTTAATCACATATACACGTCATAGCAACTGGTGTATAATTACTGTATTACTATCTCACTTTATATACACGACCCCGTATTGTTTTTGAAGGAACTCCTCCCAAACGTTCTCCCCTTTTCACTGCGCAAAAAAAAACTTATCGCATCGACACGATCCTGTAATTGATTTTTAAAGAACTCCCCCCAAACGTCCCACCTCTCTTTTTACTGCGCAAATTAAACTTTAATACATTGTGTAACTATAATAATTCTACAACTAAAAAAAAAGAATCTATGCGATTTTTACACAACATGGCCTTCCTAATAATCTATCAAAATTTTAAACGAATGAATTCATACTTTCGTAATAATGAAGAAAAAATTTTGAATTTTAAATTGTATTTCAGAAATTTATTGTATACATGTATAGACATTGGACATCTGATTCGAATACATAATAATCTGCTACAGAATGTTAAAAATATTGATATCAACAAAAAATCCCTTTTTAAAAAGGAATTAATAAATAAATTTTTATTGCAAAACAACTTTTATGATTTAAATGAATTTTTTAATAAATAATGTTATAATACATTTTATTGTTGACGCCATTAATGTGTTTTAAAAAAAAGACTTTCTAATAAAGTGGTTATTATTATTATTATTATTATTATTATTATTATATGGCTTTTATCTAAATTAATAAGGAGTCGCCATCCAATGTTTTCGGTATTAATTTGGAAACATCTTGTATAATATGAAGAAGAAGGAAGGTTTTGGTTGAGGATCATAAAATAAGCTTTACCATTATGGGTTTCTACAATTTTATTTACACATCTTACGGACAACAAGCATCGCACACGTTGAAATGTTTAGCAAGCCCAGAAGATGAAAATAAATTTTTCGAAACGTTGGCCATTAGCGAAACATTGGTAAAGCTTATTTTATGATCCTCAACTAAAACCTTCGTTCATCTTAACATTCTATTGGATCAACACTACTTTATACTGAAGACATCTTGTATAATGAATGTTTTTATTACGAAAGATTAAAAAATAAATAAATATTAAACAAGATTATTTATTGCATCTGATTCCAATATCGATGAAATATTTAAATTATAATTACAAATTTACGAAAGAGGGAATGAGCTGATATCGGAAAGAGATCGAGCAAATGAGTGAGGCAGAGAGTGTATAAATTGAAAGAGAGACAGTAGGTTTGATGAGTGACTGTGTGGTGTTTATGATAATTCTATATCATGAATAACACATGACCAATTTACATCAAAGTATTTAAAAGTGAATTACTAAAATTTGCAAATACGCTGTGTGTACATTTTGTGAACATTCGAAAATGTTTTCTTCTATTTTTATTTGTACGTCGAGTTCAAATAGAAATGTCCTTCTAATCTCTGGAGCAATAATTCTAGCTGATGATTTCAGTAATGTCTAAAACATATAATATGGGGCTTAAGGGGGTCACCCCATGTGATTGAAAAAATCGATTTATTTTTTTTTGCATAATTTGATTCTTAAACATGTTTAGAATACGCTGGAAAATGATTTTATAATATTCGAAGTTGTTGGAAAGTTACAGCTGTTCAAAGAGATGTTCGGAGCGCTTAGTTGAGTGCTAGGGCACCAAGCCTATTGTGACGTGTCGACTTGTTACTTAAGGCCTTCTAAAACAAATGAAGAGCAAACAAGCAAAACCCGAGAAATCCATTTTTCTCGTTTTGACACGCTGATTCCAATGAGCACACGCGCAGCTCTGTACCTTGTCTAGTTTCGAAATATTCGAGTTTGAAATTTTCAAACTTTAAATGCTCATAACTTCGAAACCAGAAGAGATACACTTCTGCGCTTGTGGTCATTCGATTCAGCGCACTTTTTTTCTCTAAGGTCAAGTAAATTCAGGCATATCCGTGACACTTTTATATTTTCCAAAAAATTGAAAAAATTGAAGTTTTTCGATGTTTTCGCAATTCGGCGGCCTTTTGAGGCACTAAGCGCTTTCCGATGCGGTTAATATTATACTCGTGACGCTACCTGTGTCGACGGCGACACCAGAGTGTACTTTTTCCTCGTCGAGGGGGCTAAACACTTTTTGAGAAACATCATGGGACAGTCACGACTGACTGGATTAGTCTTGATGAGCGTTCATCGTGATGTCGAAATCAGTCCAGGGATCGTTGTCCCGCGCTTTATTTCTGATGACAATTCGCGTCGGCTGCCTTTTAATTAAATTTTTTATTTATGTAAAATTATACTTAGGAAGCATAATATTTTAAAATCAGTATGTATTTATCATTACTGATCTATAATATAAAATTCATTCCAGGTTTATTTTTTATTTCTTGGCGGGCTTGTATATAGAGATCCGAGAATAACGTTAAAAACCTAAAGCTAAAAAACTAAAAAAAAATCTAATCTATAATTTTATAAGTCTTCATTACCTACCTTATGGCTCAAAAAATCAAGTTTGTTGGATCGCAATGAAATTTGATATAAGGGAGTTTCGAACACTGTTAAACATAACTCTTCCCAAAAATTACTTGACTGTGTACAAGCTTACTCCTTGACGAGTTACAATCTATAGCAGCCAGTCTGATATTCCATTTTAGAGAATCATTCTGTATACGCCAGACATGTACGATGCATATAATCGATAGGAATTGGTCGTTGCAATCGTTTGCATATTTACTGTACCTATTCGATAACTGGAAAATACCCGTCGTGTACAAAAAATTATTGAAGTTCGGTGTGACAAAAAAATATCAGATGTATTGTGACTGAAGTAAAATTTATAACAAAAAAATGGTTTACGGACGATAGTTTTACGTGATAACGTATTCCGCTCGAATATCATATTTAATAATCACGCACAGAGTCAGGCGGAACGTTAGGAACGTTACACTTTTTCGTGCATGCAGCCGGTGTTTCATCTTTTTATATTGACGTGATTCATCAATTTATAAGACGTTATCACGTCAATAATAATTAATTAATTTAGTGTAAAATATCCATAATGTTATAATAGATTCTTTCTGAAAATTTTTTGTAGTTTTTCGTAAGGTTTGACAAATTTTTTAAATCATTTTCCGCTTTGAAAATGTAATTTTTTCTTACCTAAAACTGTATAATGACATAATTTTATTTTATTATAAATTATTTAATCCATGCAAGTGCTTGACATCCTTACTTTGGTGTCCTTTCACTTGCGGTCGGAACAATTTTCGTCCCGCTTGCGGTCAGTCAATATGATAAAATACAAATAATGTCAGGGGTAATCTCACTTGTGGTCAAGAAAACAACTTTATAAATAGCCAATTTCAAATTTTCTACAGAAAGAAGTCATTAAGTTATCTAAACAATTCCGAATGTAATCGAAAAGATTTTTTCAAACATCAAAATAATATGGAACAACTAATTTTAATTCTTATTACTAAAGCCAATATTTGTCTTAATTTTTTATTTAATTCAACATTGTTGATGCGATGGTGTTTTTGTTGCGCAGTGAAAAGCGCAGGGGGTATGGGTGAGCTCTTTAAAAACGATTACATGATTCTGTATTTTAAATAAATCTATTAGAAATTATCAAATTATCTTTGGCCGCAAATGGGATTACTCATAACATTATTTTCCTTTAATAATATCGTGTGCAAAATTTCAAGTCGATCGTATATATGTGGCGCCCGTTATGTTGGGTTTACAATGACGGAACATAGCTTATCGTATTCCTTTCTTCAAAATTTTTTATTACCGATGTCAAGAGGGTTGTGGAAAAAAACGTGATTCGCCGTCTAGGTCACCATACTTATCTACGTGTGAAAAATTTCAAAGCTCTAGTTTAATTAGATGTAGTCTAAATTATGATTGCAAATGTTGACACACACTGACAGACTAATACACTGAAACAAACATGGAAAGTGAATTAGAAGCTTGTAAAAATAGTTAGTGATTATAAATTTTTCTAACAGACTTTTATCAGTACTAACTTTTGATTGTTAACTTTTGACTTTTGTATTTTGACAATATTGCGTTGTAAAGTTCAACATGGTGGACGACCATGTTGAACTTTACAGGACGTCATATAATAGTAACCAATGTCACACGTCGGATTATGATAAATTTAATGATATCTCATTTATCAATATCCATCAAGTCAATTATATTATGTTATGTAATATAATCTCTTTTGCTTTTGCGCAGTCAGGTAAAGTGCAAGTCTCTAAAAGGGAACATGACTTTTTTAATTTGTTCCTAAATGTATTTATTGACGTCGCCCCTAAAAGAAGTCTATTAGAAACTAGAAATGTCAGGGAAATGATGGGAAGATCCACTGTTATTTATATTCTATCTTTGTTTAGTGTTCCATACCTCAAAAGGAAAAAATGAACCATTATAGGATGACTTCGTTTTTCGTCAAGAACTTAATATCAATTCAGATCTGCAATTCCTTGGAACTGTGAAAAAAACAAACTTCTAAGTCAACGCAATCAAATGACACGGCCGTTTATGCCGCATATTTTGACACTCGCAAGGAATTCAAAACCTATAGGGTACTTCTCGTTGACCTAGAACCATGAAATTTGGCAAGAAGCCATCCCTTATAGCACAAGTAAAGGGAACAACTTCGAAAACCGTAAATTGGAGTTACATCACAAACATTTTTTCGTTTGCGATTATTAACTTATTTGCAGTTCGTAAACTGACTGTAACCTATATCTAAGCGGGAAGAACCTTCGCGTCTCAATTGCCGTGATAGACGAACTTTTTACATACCTAAAAGTTTTTACGGAATCCTCGGTGCGCGAGTCCGGCTCACACTTGACCGATTTTTTTAATAATGCTGGGGACATTACACTGTTTTATTAATTATTCTTTCATCCAGACTTTTTTCAAGTTGCTCTGGATATATAAATTAAATTCTCTATGCGGTGTTCTTTGAAATTGATTTCTGACCTGAATTACATATGCAATTTGGTTTTCTTTAGTAATATACATTTCCTTTGTAAACGAACGGTAATTACCCCTTTAATGGAACTTTTACATTAGCTATTTAAAAATACATATTTTATTTTGGAATTGAAAAGCACTGCGAAATATCCTTTATACCGCATGACACTTTTATCATAGGTATACTTTATATAGCTGATCGAAAAGTATCATAATCACATTGGAGTTAAAAAATAAAAACATTAAATGTGTTCAAATTTAAATCTTAATATTATTGTGAAAAAAGCGTGGGGCGCTTTGTTCCACATTTTCGTACATCGAGCGCCCCACGCTTTTTTCACAATAATACTTGTATATCATTATTGTTTTAAGCTTATTTTAAAAAACATATTTTTTACTTTTTAGTTCGATATAAAGCGTGTTTTTTAGTTTTTTTTTAACTATATTTATTTTCCACTTTTTAGTTCGATTTATTGTCAAAAATTTGCCGAAAAAAAAAAAAAAATTTTTCCGACGTGGACGGGATTAGAGCCCACGACCCGTGATTCCGAGAGTTGACGTCAGCGAAGACCCGTGCCCTAGACCGCACGGCTAACCACTGTAGTTACAGTGCTGGCATATTATACTACAGTAATAAACCACTTGATGTAGTCCAAACGAAGGTTACAAACAAACATACATACATTCAAACTTACAAGTGAAGTTAATATAAAGCGTGTAAAAACATTAAATGTGTTCAAATTTAAATCTTAAAAAAGGGCGGAGTCTGAACTGTCGATAACAATAACAGAAATTAGTTAGTTTAATTCTTTTAGGATTCTGTATATCCGATGAAAAAATTCTCGTGTCTCTCTGTCTCTCCGTATTATTTTCTCCGAATCTATTGGACGAAAAAAGTTGAAATTTGGTACATATAGAGTTAGATGACTCAGTCAGGAACGTATAGCATGAATAAACAAATTCCTATTATTAGGGAAAATTCGAAAATTAAAAAAAAAACAATTTTTTAAGTGCATCATGTGGCGTATCAAATGAAAGGGCTCTTTATGAAAAATACAAATATATAAAAAATAATTTTGAAATTCATAGTTTAAAAGATATTGAAGGCGATATAATTGAATTGAACATTCTTCCCATCTAGTGTTGAGCCAAATCGGTCCGAATAAGCAAGACCAAGACTAAAAGTATTTGGGCAAGAACAAGACCAAGACTATTTCAGTCTTGGTCTTGGTCTTGCTTTGCTCATCACTACCCCCATGATTCGATCCCCTTGTCTCCAAAACTACTGGGCTTAAAACTTTGAAAAAAATGTAGTCGGTTGAGTTTGAAGTACAAAAAATATACCTTAGCAGTTTCCGATAGTAAATCTCGAGTTGAACAAAAAACTATTTAAACTTTTTTTTGTCTAGTAGAATTATTCACTGTTGCCACTTGCGGTGAACAATACTGTAGAGACGAATATCTTACGTCTTGTCGTTTGTGTGCTTCAAAAATCTTTTAAAATGAATTTGTTTTAGTATAACATCACCACTCATTAAATAATAATTATTTGACGGCCTCTGTTTGACTAATTTAGAGCCAGTCTGTATGAGCGAGTAAAAAGAATTCAGCCACTAATATTTCATTGCGCTATCTATGATTTCCACAAGCGTGAGGATTAATTGCGTATATTCAGAGTACAAATGTAAACGGGCTACACGCTGTGTCCGTTGCGCATTGCTTAATGCCTGCACGGTGTCCCACGCCCCACCATTGTTCCACTGTCCAACGCCCTGCTTCGTTTACTGATTGTCGCTGAGACCCCCTTTGTTGGTTGACGCATTGTTCATAAAAGTGAGTTACTTTTAAATTAAAGGTGCTGTTGTTTAGATATGTTTACAGGTTTTACCTTAAGAAATTGGGTATGGAGTTAGGACGTACCAAATGTACGTGACTTCAAAGTAGTGTCTGGCAGACTAGCCGAAGGTCGATATCTAGCCGAAGAAATTCGGTTTAAATTGGTTACAAGCTACGATTAATAATATAAAATGATTTTAAAACTTATAAATTTAAAGACGCTGTCAGAATAAAAGACGTAGTGTTCAGATAGTCTAAAAAAATCAATAATAATAAAGAGTCAAGTACAGCATAGCAGTTCTTCCACTTAACCTAAATAAAAATATGGTAACATTAAGAACTGAAATCATAAAAACTAGAAATTAAAATAAAAATAATATCTAAATGCAACTCTACACGATAATCAATTTAGAGCGCTTATAATAAATTTTTTTTAAAATTTTGGAATGGTTTTTCTTTATATTTAAAAGTTTACCTTTACAATCTACACGATAAAATATATTTTTTTCCCGACTGCGGCGAAGTCAAAAGGAAGGGTTAAGAGTTTAGCAGTCTATGTACTCGTATGTATGTTCGTATTTACGGATGTTCCACCATAGCACCTAAACTGTTCATCCGATTTTGATAAATAAGGTGTCAATCGACTCGTTATTATAGCCCGGTAACATAGGCCACATTTATTTGTGAATTTTGCTCCCAGGGGTGAGCAAATTGGAAACAAAAAAAGAAAAGTTCAAAGTTAATTTAAATAAAAAATAAGTTCAAAAACTAAAACCCAACTACAGAAAAGTATAAAACAAGAAAATATTCTCATTTTGTTTCATAGTTTTCAGTAGTCGGGTTTTAGCTTTTGAACTTATTTTTTATTTGAGTACTGTCAGGGAATCTACTGCTTTTAGGGATTCTGTTCTTGGACGGGAAAACGTTTCCAGAATTTTTGTCATTTGTCTGTTTATCTGAACCAATGTTACTAGAGAAAGTTTGGACCGTTTTTCATAAACCTTAGTAGGTATACTGTTAACTGGTATTCATTCTCATCGAAAAATGTGACAAGTCTCGCGTTGGTATCCCATTAAAAAATTCGAATTTTATACACAGTAGAACCTCTTTAAGTCGAACTTCAAAAACTCGAAAAAATGTATTGTTTCCTTCTCTACAAGCCCAAAAATCTCCATTAATCTCAACCCTCTATAAGTCGAAATAATCCGTGAGTCTCTGCAAGCCATTTCGGTAGTTACATATTTTTTCTACATAATTCGATAAAATAAATTGGACCTCTGTATCGTAGACATAGAAATTCAAAATTAGTTGAATTTTGACCTCTGCAAGTTGAATATTTCCTTACAAAATTTTGGCGTCTCCCTTGAAGTTCGACTTACAGAGTTTATACTGTATATTAAAAATTAAATTACAGTTTATAAGATGTACTTAACATTAAAATAAAAATAATAAAGAAAAACACGAACGCAATTATTAAGAATACGGTGGTAGGCTTAAACCTTAATATTCATTATTTTATTTATGTGAAAACATTTGAGATTTTTTTTTAGAAACAACGAAGTGTGCCTAGTGTGTAGTCGGTTGGTGTCGTTGTGAGGCCGACCATCGTTGGTTAGTATTTAGAATGGCCAGAACGGACAGGGCATGTCAACACTCATATTCCACTTCCATTCTCATACATAGGTATGTTTGTTTGGTTATAGGTACATGCGTATAAGCTCCATAATTGTGATTTGAATGGAATTTGTGCGGTGTTTGCACGCTCGATAAAAATACCTTAACACTGTGTTACTGACGGCTCAGTACGTGATTTTTTTAACTTACGAGTAACTTTTTTCATACTTAAATTGAAACTGAAGCACAATGACGTTTATTTTATCTCAAAAAATTAATATTTACGGAGGAAATTAAAAAAAAATCTGCTTATGTAATTTACGCTTTTTATTTTATACTCCTATATAACCGACCTTCTATCTTTCCTGTGTACTGATCTCGCACGGCCAGAATGCGATATCTTTAGCTCCGTCGCGACCGCGTCGCGAATCGATATAATGCACCTCTTTCGCATTATTTGAAAATTTTTACCCAATCGATCGAGTTTTTTAGAACATCAAAAATTAAATTTTAATATTTTAATATCTCCGATTTCTGAAACAATGTCAAATGTATTACTATTGTGATACACGTCTAAATAAGTTGATTCGATCAAAAGTTATCGCCGTTCTAAAATTTTCAAAACTACTTTTAAGGAACAGGGAACCATTTTCGAATTTTTCTGTTTCATTCCAATTATACGAACGAATTATCTGATTTAGTTTACATTTAAGTCGCAAGATCTGGAACCTAGCCCGCGCGGGGGCCCCCTATCCTACCTACCACCTGGCTTGCTTTGTTGAAAAATGAGTTCATATTGAAACCAACGACAGCAGGAAGTGTTGCAGCAATAATTTTATTGTCTTTAAAAAATGTTTCCCCCATGTTTTGGTTTCCATAATCTAAAATTCTAGACGGTCAATACATTTTTAGTAAATCTTGATTTACTCAAATTTATAAGTTGGCCTTTTGCCTTTTTACGGCAGTATGGTTGATAGCAACTCGAAAAAAGCGTGCAGTCACCGCACTCAGTACATTAAAATCGTGTTTGATAGCTGTATCGTGTACCTGATAATTTATGGAATGAGTTTGTATAATAGTGGCCAGTGGCCAAACTGACAAATTGTGTCGAGGGTCACTTGTAGCTACCAGCTAACAATAACACAATGAGTTAAAAATAGCTGACCGGGCACTACCGTTAGGTTAATCTGTTACTCGTTAAGAATGGACCAATTGGTTAACAGAAATAAAAACCAATTTTTAATTGTACAATCGATAAATGAACTGAGAGCGTCATCATAGATTAGGAACTAATGATATCAGATCAGCGTCAGATATTTTTTTGAAGGGAGTTCCCTCCATATAATATCAAAATGATCAGAATACAGTGAAATTGAGTTTATATGTTATATATTATAAATACTAACCGAAACATGCCATCATGATATTGTGAATGTTCGTAGCTTAATTTATTTTTACATGGGGTCTTATGGGAAACGCCAAAAATTGCGTATTAAACTGATCAACTGATTTTGAATTTTTTACAGATATTGGCATAAGATTAAAAAAGTGTGACCCCTATATAAAGAGGTGATCTTTGGAAAAATGCACTTTGTATTTGTCCTGACGTTTTAAATGTCTGCCTCTAGTGTTATGGTTGTGAAAATCGCTATTGGAGTTAAGACTATTTTGTATTTTCTATATATGAGTAAGGAGATTGAGAAGATTTTGTGAAAGTGTTAAAATATTGTTGTCCTTAAATAAACTTCTGAATGATTCCAAATATCGTAAGGTAAAAATAGCTCTAAGTATTCTCTTTGGAATTCTAAATACTCTTTCCACTTCCGATGCATCACCCCAACAACTAATGCAATAGTTTAAATTTGATATTATTATTTAGAACGAATATTTTTAAAATATCGTTCGCAAAATCAAAAGTAGGTATACACGCCGTTAAGTTTGCCACTCTATGAGAAATACAAAAATATATATATATATGTATACTAGCGGTCCCGCCCGGTTTCACCCGGGTGCAAAAGAACGAATGGGGAAGGAAGAAAAAAAATTTAGGGGTGGACTACCCCTAACATTTAGGGGGATGAAAAATAGATGTTGGCGAAGTGACACCTGTAGACATCTGGCGGGGATAACTAATTAAATGACGATTGATCAGTTTTCGACCGGAGAGGAAAAATTATTAAATTACTAAAATGGCTATTAAAAAATAAGGGTTGATCGTAGAAGGGTGAAAATTGAGGATTGTATGTATTTTTGTATGTTGTATCATAAAAAAATAGAAATTAAAAATTTTGTTTAAAAAATAAAAAATAAAAATTTAGGGGTGGACTACCCCTAACATTTAGGGGGATGAAAAATAGATGTTGCCGATTCTCATAGATACCGGATAAGCACAAAAAATTTCATCAAAATCGGTCAAGCCGTTTCGGAGGAGTATGGCAACGAAAACTGTGACACGAGAATTTTATATATTAGATAAATATCAAGAATACGGAGAAGGATAAATATAAATTAAATGTGAATCAAATCGGTGCGCGACCTTTTGCGTAAATGACGCAGACGCGATGGCTATGGGAAGCCGATGCAGTTGCAAATGTTTTTTTCTTATGATTGAAACTTTATTAGTTGTCAGAAAATAATGAAATTGTTTTTGACAATAAAACTGTTTAATGCTTCCAATGAAATTCAATAGGATTGTATTCTGATGGTAAACAAAGTGAACATAAAAGTAAACCAAGTTGATCCGTCAAGATTTACGGTCGTCAAAGCTCGGACGTACATATGTATGTACGTATTGACAACTGCTGTTCGCGATTTTCAATTACAATTTTAGGAAATCGAGTTTAAAAACGGTTCCATTTTACAGAATAGAAACTCTCTCTTGCGAAAAGTTACAATTTGAATCGATTTCTTGCGAAATTAACCAAGATATAAGTGATTGTATGAGCAAAATTCAGCTCTGGCGCTTGAAGCGATAAAATAGCACATACCGCTGACAGTGTGTGCAATTTATTTGTGGTGCTTTCAATCTGAATCTATTGTGAATTACCACTTATATACGTTATACAATATTATGATCGGTATCGAACTATTTCAAGAACAAATTTAAAATAATTTTGTACATTACGTTTTTTAGCAAAATTCAATATTTCTCTGATATTTTACAAATTTATATCAAGCGGGAGGCGTAGTAGTGAGAGCACTAGACTCGCATTCGGGAGGTGTTCGAATCCCGGCGGGGACAGATGTGGCTAGGACTTTTTCCTGCTGTCTCTCGCCGAAAAACAACAATTCCTGTACCCGCCATCTTGTTAAGGATTTCCATGGTTTCCCTCAATGATTCCAGATAAATATCGAGATGGTTCCTTAATCAAGTCATGGCCGATTACATGTCAAACTCCTGTTCTCAAAATTTGTCTACCTTATCCTAAGGTCCAAAAATTCCGTCATTCGCCCATTGCTATTAATTAAGTGGAAGTTTAAAAATGTATAAAATAACGGGAAGTGTGATAGATGGAAAATAGTAATGATGCCAATGGCGTCTGTTATGACATAAAGTCGAGAAACGGACGTTAAACGCATTATTATTATTATTATTTTACAAATTAATCACGTTTATTGCGATGCCAACAGAATGTACATCTGTCTCTTTCTTAGTTTAAAAGATATTAGTAGTTTAAATTTATGAAAGCAATTAAAAACAGTCTGAAGGGTCATTGTGGCACTAAGGAGTTGAGACTTGCGATAGTCAAAGCTGTAAAATGTACGAAGGGAAACGCTTATTTAATCGCGAACAATGTTTTAAAGGAATAAACTATATTGAAATGCATTCCGGCATTATAAAATTTGGGTATTCCCCATCTTCAGTGAATGAAGGTAAAGTGACAGTGACAGATCGGACGCATGAGAAGTATGTCAGACAGTCAAAGCAGTGAAGTACAAGAAGAGAGGCTCTGATTTACAACCTAGCAACGACACAGGACTATACTGTATGCTGATGCATTCTAGAGGTTTCAAATTCAGGTATTCCCCGTCTCTTGTGAAAAGGGGAAAGTAAGACGATGGATCGGACGCATGAGAAGTATGTCGGACATCCAATGCAACGAAATGCAAAAGGAGAGATTCTGGTTTACAGCCTAGCAACGGCAAAGGAATATACTGTATTCTGATGCATTTTAGTGTTTTAAAATTATGGCACTCCCCGTCTCTTGTGAATGAAAGGAAAGTAAGGTGACGGATCGGACGCATGAGGAGTATATCGGACAGTCAAAGCAGCGAAGTGCAAATGAGAGGCTCTGGTTTACAACCTAGCAACGACAAAGGACTATATTGTAGGCTGATGCATTCTAGAGGTTTCAAATTCTGGTATTCCCCGTCTCTTGTGAATGAGGGGAAAGTGAAACGATGGATTGGACGCATGAGAGGTATGTCGGACAGCCAATCCAGCGAACTGCAAGAGGAGAGATTCTGGTTTACAACCTAACAGCTACAAAGGAATACAGTCGAACTTGGATAAGCAAGAGTTCAAGGGACCGCGATCTCTTTTTCGCTTATGAAGATTTTTCACTAGCCCGAGTTTCTAGCTTATAAAGGTACAGGAGTGGCCTTTATCACTTATAGAGGTCTATATAAACTATACAAAAACAATGGTAGTTAGTTCAGTTATTTATGATTTATTCTTAAATTCCGTGGAACTATTAATACGTTCGACTATCGCGTATATAGGGTACAGGCAGTTATAAAGGTCTATGAGTGAAAAACGTCTTTCTGTTATAGAGGTTTCTGTTTCTCACTTATAGAGGTTTTAGAGTGTTACAAAGATGGTACCTGGCAATTACTCTCACTTAGAGAGTTTTCTCGCTTACCTAGTTCTCATTCACTCAGGTTTGACTGTATATTGTATTCTGATGCATTCTAGTGTTTTAAAATTCTGAAATTCCCCGTCTTTTGTGAATAAAGAGTAGTTGAGGTGACGGATCGAGCGTATGTCAGACAGTCAAAGCAGCGAGCTGTAATTAGAGAGGTTCTGGTTTACAATCTAGCAACGATAAAGGAATATACTGTATTGTGATGCATTCTGGTGTTTTAAAAATCTGATATTCTCCGTCTAATTGTGAATGAAGGCAAAGTGAGGCGACGGATCGGATACAGGAGGAGTATGTCAGTAAGATGAGAGGTGAGACACATGTGAAGGTCTAATAGTAAATGCATTCAGTTATTCTATACTATAGGTATGACACCATAACACACACTGGAGTGCAAAATCAGCATATAAATACTATAATTCTCCATTAGTGTCCGGTGGCTTTGATTTACATCATCCGAACATTCGCCTGCAAACAAAAACAACATTATAAATCTGGCACAGAACTATTTGCAGAGTTCTCTATGTTGTTCACTTATGTACACATATACAGAATGTTCTGTTGTTGGGCGAAACTGTACATTTTTTTTCCTTCCTAAAACAGGTGTTTGTAAAGAATTTCTTATAAACAATCGTTGTGTTCAATTCATTCAGTTGGCGAGCATCTATAACTTATAATAATAATAATAATAATATTTGGTTTATTTGTATACTAAAAAGTACGGTTACAAAAATAGTCAAAATACGTAAAATTTAAAAGAAATCTGTAAATTTGTATAGACAGAGATCGATAAGCATTTTTTTATTTGGTTTATGAATGCCGGTTGTTGTAGCGCTCTAATGGCTGTGGGTAGCTTATTGTAAAATTTTAGAGCTCAAAACTTTAATTTATTTAATTTAACATGGAATGTAAAGTTAAATTGTCATGTATTTTAATAATGGTTTGCATGTGGCTCTGGAATTACTTCTTATAATTATGCGAATAATAATTTTTTTGTAGACGAAACACTCTTTTTGCATCAGGAGCAGCTTCCCATAGTAGAATACCATATATCATGTTCGAATGAAATAAGCCGTAATAAATATTTAATGCTGTTTTGAAAGATAAACATAATCAATTAATATTGTTGTTTCAGAAAAATTGTCGAATTCATTAAGCAATAATGAATACAATTTAAAAAACTGTGAGTCGTCGTAGGACATAAATTTAAGCAAAATTTTAGTCGCTAAATATTGCCTTGTAACTAAATTTCACCCTGTCAACTAACAAAAATTTGGTAACTAAATATCGTCCTGTTACTAAATTTTGTCCTGTAATCTAGTTGTTTTGTTTCACTCTGTGAAAATTTCAACTCTCTACCTATTACGGTTCATGAGACACAGCCGGCTGACAGACAAACGGACGGACGGGTAGCGGAGGTTTATTAATAAGATCCCGTGGGTCACCCTTCGGGTACGTAACCCTAAAAAATAAATTCAGAAAAATGTAAACAAAGTTAATGTAGTTTCTAAATTAAATTTTCCTGATCAATATCAATAATATTCTATAGACAGGTAACCTTTTTGTAATAAGAGGGAATTTTAAAATCTTTGATTAACGTCTGAATAGAAGTCTTCAAATAAATAAAATTGGTCGACCAATTTTATTTATTTGAAGAGTGAATTTTTTAATAATTTTGCGTGTGGATATTTCCCTAATTTAAAAAATTATTGGTATCTGCTTTATAGTTAGAAAATATTTTCTTTTAAGGGTAGATATGTTATATGAGCATCCCGTATATATACATGTGTATATGTTTATACATCACAGATGTGTAGTTTGAGCCTGGTTAACATTCAAAATATTTTTAAGATTCGGGTTCCATCTAACCGCTTTTTAAAGCCGAAAGCAAGCATGATGTATCCAAGTATGTTAAAAATGAGCGTTCAGAATTGTCTCTTTATAATAATTGTAAATATTAGTCTTGTTACGTTTAAATTGTCAATAAACAATATCGGGAACTGACCAACTGTGATATGACATTTCTAGGTAAAATATATAAAATTGCAACTATCTAGTTAGAATAATATGGTGGTCACATTGGTGTTTAATTTTAATTAATTCTTTATTAGATAAAATATTTTTAACAAAAAAATTGAACCGACTTCAAAATATGCACTAAAAAGTAATAAAATCATTGCATTTTTGGAGTCGGTGTTATTATTGCTAGGTATATTGTAGAGCTTCCTTGGCTGACACCGACTCCAAAAATGCAATTATTTTATTACTTTTTAGTGCATATTTTGAAGTCGGTTCAATTTTTTTGTTAAAAATATTTTATTTTCTTCTTTTTAGTGTTAGATGAAAAACCAATTTATTTATTCACAATAAATTCTATACTATACATACACAAACCACAACAACATGCTACGCACGTGTACACAGAAACAGTTCTAATACAAAACAAGCGTCCGCTAAGGGTGCGTTTATACAACACTATACTCGAACTTTTATTAAAATACAATCATGAGAACAGTTGCGTACAGCACGGTACGACCGCTAAGCTATCAGATATAGCCACGGTATATAGTAGAGTTCGGATAGTTCATCTGAACTCATTACACTTAGTTGATAAACTGACCGCGACCTAGTATATCGATGTATGGAGACAACAGTTTTCCAATTGCAAAGCGGGAAAAATCTTTGAGACTCGATTCCCGTGATGGATGAACTATTTACACACCTATATAAGTTTGTACGGAACCCTCGCAGATGGCCGGTTTTTTTATTGGATACCTGCATCTTCTAGCCCTTATTAATTAAGTAATAAAATAATCTTTAAGAATATCCTCATCTTTGGTTTCAGCAACACTTTGCAGAGCTTGAAAAAAAGGTTTGTTAATCGATTTTAGTCAAACAATGTCAACTGTACATTAACTTCTAACTGTACAAAGATGGAATGAGTGTGGCGGAAATGGTGGAGGTGACGGGTACATTCGTTGAACGGTGTTAAGTTCTGTTCGAACGTTCAATGCCAAAGCTGATGCTGATGTCGCATAACATTTGCACAAAGGCTTAAGTGGTTTTCATTACCTGAAGCAAACGTATTATGACTTGATATATACATTTACATTCATGCCGTTTTAACAAAAGTTGACTACATTTTCCCCGGTACTCGATTTGAGTATCGATAGTCAATCGTTATAATTTTTAGATTACTCTATTATTTTTGCAGTGAATCTTCTTGCATAGCTCTGAATTTTCTATTACGGAAATTGATGACCAATCTGACGTCACACATAAGCTTCAAAAGTGCGTGTAATATGTGTGTAAATCTATTACGTGACGTCACTGTAAGCAGATCAGTCCAAAGTAACGCGATCAATGTTCAACGATTTGTAATGTTACCATTTTATCCACTCTTCGTATAAAAATATATATAATATAATTGTTTTTAAATAGTCGACAATAAATTTTATATAAAAAATCATATTACCCTTCAAATGACTCAAAACACTAAAAATCACTTTTTTCCATCCGAATTTGGATCTTCTTCAGAAAAATATAAAAATTATTAGTATTAGTTATTTAATAAAAAAAAATTACTTTTTTTAAATAACTTTTTCTTTATGGCACTTTGATATCCATGACTACGTATTAAAAAATTTGTTTGTTATTGATTTTTTATTAATTCTTTTGATTTTCTCAAAAATATTCAATCATCGTGCATTCTATTACATAAATTTAAATAACTAATACTAATAATTTTTATATTTTCTAGATTTTTCTGAAGAAGATCCAAATCCGGATCGAAACGTCATCCTTTGTTATTTTGATTTATATTTTTTTATATAATTTTTGTCAATATATTATGGTCTGAAAAAAATTGGTCGACAATTTTATTTATTTGAAGAGTTCTATTCAGACGTTATTCAAAGATTTGAATTGTTCTAAACTTTATTTGATAACTTATTAGTGCTAGTGCTCAATTTGATCAAGTATTTTGCATGGATTTATTCTGAATAAGTTATTTCTTGACTGAATAATAATATGCTTTCCAACACAGGAATAATTCACAAAACACTGAGTCGCCTTCGATGACACTTAGTTAGTTGCAAGAACTCGAACTTGGGAGTTTTGGGTTCGAGTGGACTTAGTTGTATGGAAACTGTTATTCACTAATGAAAGTGTATTGGTATTGTGAAAAGAGCTTATAAACTTTTAATATTTGTTAGATCACAATGCAACTGGAAGCGGTACAAAATCGACTTGCAAAATTTTACCTAAACTGATTGACTGACTGACTGACAAACATGTGTAGCTAAATAAAAGCCTGCAAATGATACTAATAAGTTTGAATGTATAGTGTTCATATTTCATTCGATCGTCTTCTATTATGGAGGGTAGAGGTTAAGGAGAACCATCTCTGTGTACGTGTATGAATCATTTTTTTCCATTTCACAGGGCATAGTTTCAGATTGGTCTCACATAAATTTTATTTAAATCGAGTTTTTTTTCGTTTAATGTATGGAGGGTAGAGATTAAGGAGAATAATCTCTGTGTACGAAAAAGTGTCCATCAAAAAGCCTTAGAGGACCGCCACTGTCGCAAAAGGGTAAACTTTAAAGCAAGTGTATGGAGGGCAAAAATTAATTATTAGAGGATAGAAAAGTAAACGAGGAAAAAATTTCCACTTTTTTATGGCGCACTTTTTGAAAGTAAAACAAAAAATTAAAAATTAATATGACAAAATTAATTTTTGATATAAGTATCATTTTTAAACGTGCTATTATCCATTAAGTAGTAAATTAACGATTATACTGATTTGAATAAACTATAAAATATTAGTAAAAGCTAACAAAAATTAAATCACTCTCGATACTATCTTGCAGCAGGTTTTTTGGTTATATTTATTAAATTATTTTGGACTACCTAAACAGTTTATATTTTATATATTGCACGTGTTATTAACGACTCTAATAATTAAAATTACTAAGTTTTCCAACTCAGCGCACTTCAATTCGTTTATAACTGTCATGGAGTTTATAGTGTCCCTGTTTAATTAATTAAGTATAAGAAAGGAATGGTTAAATAATAAATAAATATTTGTCGTGGCTAAATGTTACTAAAAACAAAAGCCAATAAAAACTTTATAAAAAAAACTGTCATGGAGGGTAAACAACTGCTAATTTGATTTTATACTCGGATGCAGCGCTAGCGCCATTCCGGACGTTTTTTGAATACAGCATTTAGATGGACACTTTTACAACTTATCTCTTATATAAGATAGTCCTTCTTACGTCTACCCTCCATATCTTCCATGTACAAAAGGGAAGAAGAGTTTTACAAAGAAAGTCACGACTCACTGTCTGATTTACAAAACAATAGTTTATAGGCATTTGAACAAGATCAAGTGCCGGCAATGCATTGTGGGTCGTATTTACATACATAGGTATCCCGCAAGCGTCGAAGAAGGTAGCGGTCGGTAGCGGACACCCACTCTTACTACCGACACTGTATTGTAGGAATAATATGAACGTGATGTCATCCAATGCTACCGACTTGGTTACCGCACGTACATTTACCTACTTGATGTCTTCACTTCCCTGCTCAGATTCATTTCTCTTATGTACATTTCAACCGACCGTTTTATGTCCATCCGGAAGTGTTGTATAAACGCGTTCTTTTTTCATGTTTGCGTAATTGTGAACGGTTTCTACAGTGATAGAGTATTTGGAAAGAATTCCGTGGCATAAGGATCGAAAATGAAGCAATACTGAAATTTTTTTAAACTTGCATTTAATACTAACGTTTCGATACGTTTTGTATCATCTTCAGAGTTTTCTGTAATTATATTCTTTCCAAATACTCTATCATTAACTTCAATGGATCACAGTTACTCTATTTATTGAATAGAGTCAAATTCACGGTTTCTACAGTGTTATAATTTTTGAAATGAAAACTCAAATGTCGGTAGTTTAAATACGTGTGTTAAGAAATGGAAGTACAGTATAAACTCCATTTAACGTTACTCGATATAACGACAAACTCCGGCTTAAAACGTCGAAATTACTTAACTCTAGTTGGTTTATCTTGTTGGTCATACAATGATACACTCTAAATGACGACACACCCACTCTAAATAACGACAACAATACGTCATCATTAAGCAATAAACAGTACATGTTTGTTATTTTGTTGGTTTGTTGTCGGAACCATGCATACCGAAGATTCTAAAAAATTAGTTTTTTTGTTTGTTGGGATTATCTTCCATATGTTGTAATTTGTGATAATATGAATGTCCATTGGTCAGTTGTAAATTTTATATATTATGAATAAATATATTATAGTAAAAAAAAATTAATGGATTATTTCTTCTCTCTGTTTAACCACAGCTCTCAATAACTCTACAAAGTGTAAATTCCCTTGAGTGTCGCTATATAGAGTTTACACTGTATAACAAAATGAGACGTCTATACTGCCCTAAAAAGGAAAAAGGCAGTAAGTGACATATTTTGTTGAAAAATGAGTTCATACTGAAGCTAACGACAGTAGTAAGTGTTTCCCCCATGTTTTGGTTTCCATAATCTAAAATTCTGGACGGTCAAGACATTTTTAGTAAATCTTGATTTACTCAAATTCATAAGTTGGTCACTTACTGCCTTTTGCCTTTTTACGGCAGTATACACGCCACTCAGTGCGTGAGAGGCAGGGTAAAGGGAATATCGATTGCGCCATTCCTTACAAACGGGCTTGTTTCAGTTTTCGTTATGCTTTCAGTTCTAGCAAAGCATCAGGAATTTAACTTTCAACACTCTTGGCGGCAGTCACCCACCCTTTTGTACTGGCGTTTACCCATGGATTCGATTACTCAACAAACATCGGTTTTCACAGACAATTTATTTTAACCGAATCGTAGCATCCTATACAGCGGTACAGTTGTACCAAGTTTCATCAAAATCGATCCAAACATTCTCGAGTAATGTTGAAACAAATATATAAGACAAGCTTCTAAAATGCGCTTTTCGTAGATGTCATACGAACAGCTCAGAAAACCAGAAAAAAAACCGCAAGATAATGAAATCATAGAAAAAGTGCCATTCCTATTTTATATATTTTTGAAAATATTTGTGGATAACTGGCTCTTCAAAAAGTTTATTCGTTTTTAAAATGACTGAGTTTTGAAACTGTTGTTAATGTATTTAGAATAATTACTCTTTTGAATGTATTAGGCTGACAGTTGAATTTCAAGTGTACGATTTTTAAATTAGACTTTCACCATGCAAAGATGTGCCTTCTGTAAAACGGCTATTAAGTTTTAGTACTAGCAATAATTAAAATTTGTTCGGTTATGGGCAGCCTATGTAACATTGAAGAATAGACAGCTTGTATAACTATGCATATAATACAGACATCTATGAGACGCCAAAATTTTATTCGCAAACTGAATTTCAAATATCCGTAGCATTCTTTTGGTGAAGTGAAGAATTTATTTGAAACGATTCAATTCTAAGCCATTAACTTTTTTCTTAAGAAAGTATTTTCCGTAGAAAAAATCATTTTGAATTTAGTCTTTTATGTATGCCACGTTTTCTTTTATTTATTATATTATAAAGACATCGTTCTCTGAGACCACTCGCCTGTCCACGACAAATCAACATTTCGACTGCTTCCATAGAAACTAGAGCTCTGAAATTTTGCATACCTATGTTGGTTAGGTGACAACGTGACATAGGCTATGTGACGTCAATATAAATTCAATATGGCGGACCTCCCAAGATGGCGAATTATTTTTTCTTTACAACACCCTTGATCAGGCGCGGCTTGGGTTGCCAGGCGTCCGGCTTTATAGACTCCTGCACATAGCCTTAGTCGCTGCGCGCTGTATACCTATATATAAAAAAATACCCCTTTGCACTCCTGGAGTGCCGGCAGAAGTGAAAACTTGAATATTAACGTCTTACGAATTTTCGATCAAAATGGTTTGTATCATAGATTGCATTTTTATGTACGATATTTCAACGCTAGATGTCTAGCGTTGTATAAATAAAAGTTTTCGTCTTACGGATTTTCGATCAGGACACGTGACCCTGACGCGAGTTTAACATTTTTTACCCATTACAAAAAAAGTGTACAACGCCGCTATAGAAGTTTTCACTTCAAAAACTACTATTAATGCACTCATGTATAACATAATTTCCAGATTAAAATTGAAACTACAGTTGTACACTATCCCTAATAATAAATGTATTGTCTAACGATTCGTACAAAAATATTAAAAACTGAATTCCTCACGTTATTAAGTAATTGTAAAATTTATACAGTGTGTGCGTATATGTTTGCATTATAATTTTCCACCCGGTATATTTACACATGTATACAATTCTTCACCTTTTTAATTACTGCGTTAATGAGAATCTGCTGAGTTCTTGACACCAGTTCCAACTAGTCTATGAACTTATTCATTGAAAAGTTCTTATTATGTAAAAATATTTTTGCTTCAAATTATATAGAAAAATACATAGGTTTTCAAATAGAAGAGTAACTGTTCTAACCTACACGCAGAGTCGTATTTTATATGTCATGTATAAATGTTTATTTTATTTTAATGTTAAGTGAATTTGAAAATTCTAGATTTTTATAGAATGTAAATAATAAAAGTGAAATCTATAAACATTTATAATTTTATTTACTTTCCCACATAAAAAAAATTTATAGTGTGAACACTCTACTTAGAGTTTTCAAATTTCTTTTACAAACTGAAATATATATTTTTTTCTTTTAAACAATATTTATTGGTTCATAACATAGATGACAAGAAATTTAAATTTCTATTTATGTTTACACTGAACAAATTCCTCCAAAAAAATGGACGATGTTTTTTCTACACACAGTGGTGAGTTTATATACTAGGTGCGAAGAGAAAATACTAATTTGCAAGTATAGTTTGATATGCGAACAGCTGCAATATTGTATCTGCCTGTATACTATGTCAGGGGAAAATACGTTAATAAAAAAAAAAAATATTGCGGAAAAAATGTTGATTGACGATATTTATGGTGTGGGTAGCGTCTGCTATGACTATAAAGTCGAAAAACGGACGTAACTCGATTATTTATTATTATTAAATAAATTTTCACGTAATGTTTGTGACTTTTATGGACAATCGATGTTAATTAAATACGCAATAAATTGTATGTTTGATTGCAACCATGCCCCGTAATACACTTTGACTTTAGAGTTTAATTCGGGATGATTTAATATTACTTTATTATAAAGACTTTTAGAATATGCTCAAAATATAAGATGCGCATGTATATAGAAAGAGAAAGCAACGTATACACATCTGCAAAGTACGGACTGTTAAACTAAGAAATGGTCATAACCTCAAAACATAACCGTTACCATTTTAACGATCTACATTTTACAGGCACCCACTCAGCTATTTGAAAGAGTGATGTGTAAGATACATTTTGCACGACCACTATAAAATAAATGCTTTTCATGTCTGTACAGCGGGTAGTAAAATGACCCTTTTTCACACTAGTGCATAAAGTTAAACAAAAGTAATGCAATTTTACTAATCTCCGTCAGTTTTCATTTAAGGACGTAGTCTGAAGTTCAGGTTTCGGAAAATCAAATTTATTTTTTTTACATTTCAGTAAGTATAATATATTGTGAAAATACTGTAAAAATTTTAGACCGAAATATTAAATATTCACAAAGCTATAGCATATAATCGAGAGCAGCAACGGTCTTACGGTATGACTCTTTGGTAATATCTGCGAACTGCAATATTCTAGTTTTATACCAAATTTTAAGTTTTCAAACTCAGCCGTTTAGAAGGCGTGACAGACGGACGGAAAAAAATTTTGAAACAGCCTATTTTGTAGTTGAAGTCCAGGTCTGCTTCTGCGTTATGATGTAATATCACTTGCACAAGGCCTTTTCAACTAGCGTGCACATATTATATTGTAGGTACATCTAAACCTACATAACAATTTTGATACAATTGCTCGAACTCTGCATTTAACAGACCCGTATTATTATTTTGAATTATGTTCAAGTTATGCTTATGACCTGTCAAATGCAAAGGATCGTCTTCTTGTTTTTGTTCAAACTATGTTATGCTACTTTAGCATCCCTTCTTCTGTGCTACACTACCCGTCCATAGTGGGTTGAAATATCAATCAGTGCAATATAACCAATCAAAAAGTTGGGTGTTCTTCTACTGACTTCCTTGGCAACCTTAACGTCTATTTGTTAAAAGTTTATGTGCGTGAACTTTGCTATTGGATTTAATGTGACCATAAAAATATAATTAATGTAGATAGATAGATTAGATAGAGGGTGTGAAGCACGCCTCGTCAACACCGCGACCTTAGTAGATCTATTGTGTAGCCCTGACTGGTTTATTCCTGAGCGAGGCTAAGGCTTTTGATAAAGCCTAGAATGGCTTTGGAATCCGTATCAGGCGTTGGGAATGGATTGTTGAAGTGACGGAATCTTCGTATCATGACTGCTTCACAATTGCAAATCAAATGCTCCGATGTTTCAGGAGCCTCCAAACATAAACGGAATGATATGGTGTCCGTAACACCAATTTTGTTAAGGTGATATCTCAAAGGGCAGTGACCTGAAAAGAGCCTGGAAATAATTCTGAGCTCAGTTTTCCTTAAGCGTAAATTTTTTTCCGCTTTGTCATTATTAGTTTTAATATATATACATATTCTTCCAGAACAGGGAATGTTTCTTTTCCCATGAGGCAAGGCATTAAGGTAGCACTTTGATGTGCTACAATAAGACTCCGGTCCTATAAAGGGCGATTTTGAACGCTTTTTAGCTAAGCTATCAGAAAATTCGTTGCCTTGATGGCCCTCATGTTCCGGGATCCATCTAAGTGTAACTTTGTTACTTTGTATATAAATGCAAAATTTATTTTATTCTAATTTGAGACAAGTTGTCTGCACATTAGACTATACTAGAATGCTAATATATAATGTTACATGTTCCTTATTGAATCAAAACTAGTTCCCCATTGCGTTTAACAGTTTTGTTCGAATCTTCCCCCTTTTGAAACAAGCTACACAAGTAGTATTGTTTATATAATGTTCTACTGAATACTTCCTTAACTTACTGTGAACTCAATGCGATCAGAATTGAGGAAACACTATATCTACTATTCCTTAATTTTGATAAGTGTATATATGAAGTCACTGTACTACTGGGGTAGAAGAAGAAGAAGATGGAGGCGGCGCCGCGGCGATTGGGTTAAAACGACGACATCCCATGTGGGATGGGAACGATGATATTGAGGGTGCTAAGAGAGAAGTTGCGATCTGTATTAAGGAAGTCGCATCTAGAAGATATAGTAGTATAAATTCTGGCAATGAGATTCGAAAGACCAAGTTTGCATTTAACAAGACTAGTTATATTACAGAATCCTTTGCAAACGGCAGGAGGTATGTATAGAGTACTGTAACAGTATGCCATTGCTGTAAGATACCTCTATGAAAACTGCTGTTTCTCTGTATTTACTTCTAGATGCCTATTATATTAACCAGAGTGCTTTGATTTCTAAATCTAAATCAATAACTCGTCAACAGTTTAATAAGTATTCGGTGAAAAAGGACCCCGTACAAACCTTTTAGGATTTAGTTCTTGGTTAAATTGATCGAAAATGGTTTTATTTTATAATTTAAAGGTCACTAAGAAAAAGTGTCCATGGGCTCATAGTCTAATAACTAATAGATTTTTAGCTACAGATATGTTTAGCAAGATTTTAGATATAGGAATATCGATTGAATTCACAATCTTAAAAAATCCTAAGCTCTAGAAAAAAGGGGGAGAAGAGGCTCCAGAAAGATCGAAGAAATTTGCATTATATTAAAAAAACTTAACGTCTTTCAACAATTTTGTGGGAACCTGTTCAAAAATAGTAAACCAACTCCCACCTCCCTACTACTTTTCTAACAATACAGTAGCTAAGAAAAAAACAAGAAAAATACACGTCAATTCAAAAATTGTTCGTAGAAATCTGTGGAAACATATACCTAACTAATGTTTTTAGCTCCCTTTAAAATTTGTTTTTTTCTGGTTTTACTACTGGTTAAAACTAGCTATTATTTTTAGGTAATAAGTAGCTATATTTAACTCAAACAATTTATTAAAGGGGAAGGGGGCAGTGATGAGCTCTTGCCCCAAAAAAGCTAGTTACGGCTCTGCTTAGGACATATTTATACATATATTGCATTTTTGAAATGATGCGGTAGCAGTGTTATCAGATAATTATTTTAGCAAATCGGGAATGCTAAAAAAAAATCGTATTTTGCCGAAAAAAACGACACAAATTAGAAAAATCAATTAATGCCTCAAAATTGTATTCTATATTATAAAACGAAATAATCTTGTGTATTATAATATGTACTTATTCAAATGGTAAGATTCTGTGCATTTTGAATAGTATGTTTCTAGTGGTGGTGTAGCTCCTTAAAAAGTGATACAAATTTATTCAGAACAACCAGATTTTATAGCCCTACTTCTAGGCCCCATCATGTAACCTGTATTGTAGCTATGTGTCATCGACTAAGTTTATACAAATGTACTAAAAATGTTTATATGATATGGATTTTAAAGATTCCTCAATATAGATTTGAAAACGAACCTAAAGAAATTATGACGGTTGTTGAGTGTTAATTCTGAGAGGTAGATTTGTATTTGAGCTCAGCGAATTATAGACAGACAGAAAGGGACATATGAAGGGGTTGGAAGATGAGTGGAAAAGTCGAAGGAGTTTCGTTAGACTGGTTGAAGGGTTGGATGCAGTTCGTAGTCCATGATACCGCATGTACTACACTTCATATCGTATGTCGCTGTATGTCTTCTGATGCATTGACAAATTTCCTTTGCCTTAATGCGAATAAAACTCAATACAGCATTTTCCACACTAATCGTAGTAATAAAAATGTAAATTTTACTTGTAGTATTCCACTGGAAAAACGTATATTTTTAGTTTTCTCGGTATAACAATTCTAATATACTCTAAATTGGATTAACCACGTTTAAAATATATGCTTTTAATTTGCTCCATCTTTATTTGAATTGAGAAAATTTCAACAGAGCTGCTAGGATTTCTTTTTCCTGTTATTATTAATAATAAAACGTTTTATTAGACTATTACATAATTTGTATAATTGCTGGCACGTATTTTCACCCAGGACAATTCTAATTTAATCTTTGCAATATATTATGCAATTTTTACCGAATTTTAAAATATGAAATAATGTTTTGGTTTTTTAATTCATTAGAACTCCATAAAGTTTTTTTAGACCCGATTTCTTAGAATCGCTTGGAGATAACAATAGATGTAAAGGAAAAAATCTCGATTCGTCCAGAACATTCGATAGAAGCGTGGGCCGAAACTATATAAGGCGAGCAGAGTGAGTAAGTCAGGCAGTCAGTATTCGAGCTGTTCGTGAGTTGTGTGGATACAGTGCTCTGGCGTTACGACATAAATTAAATCATAATACTGCGAAGATAAATTAACTCTAGTGAGTGCAATTATAAATCCGGTTTTAAATAAATGACTTATAGTTAATAGACAAGTGTGCTGATAAACCTTGTGTTGTGTTCCTGTGTATTTATTTAGTGACTCTATATTCTCTGTTACTTATAGTCTTTTATTTTATAATTTAGAACTGTTAGTTTTGTTTCTGTTAACGTTATTATTTCTGTTAAGTTAAAGAAGTATGCTTTCGTTTGTGTGTTTTAACTGTTTTGTTAAACATTTATTATTGCAAATAAATAATTTCCGCCACGAACTACAGCAGTTTTGTTACAGTTCGAAATTTCTTTTAGCGTTCACTAGAAAAAATAGAAGTATCTTTGAAACGGCAAAATTCAGAAAGTTGTGGGTGTACTCATTTATTTCAGCGCGCCATTTTCAATACCTACTAAAACTCGACAAAAGTTCTAGAGAGAAAATTAGAAGAAATAATCAATTTTTGATAAACGAGAAAAAATCTTCGAATGATCTCAAGATACGTAGAGTGACAGAAACATACGTAAAACCATTAAGTTGCCATAATTTTGAATCTACAAGCAATTTTAGTTTTTTAAAATACGAAAACTTTTGTTTAAATTGACGAGCCTCTTGAAGAAAAATCGTCGCCTACGTTCGCAGAGCTGTTGTAATTTTTCTCAGCTCACTCAAAATTCTATCAGCCTACATGGTTCCTCGGGATTTCGTAAGGAGTTTCAGAGAATTTTCCCGGGTGATCGACGTATTTACGTTTATTGGAATGATTGTTTCTGAAGTATTTTGTGTTGATGAACACATGGTATATAAAGTGTAAGGTTATAGGGGTTGCACTGAACCACTGAAGAGAGTGGCTTGCTGTGGTGTTAATGTTGTGAGTTACGGATGTTCAGACGTATTGCGCTTCTGTTCATAATAACTTTTGTTTGTCTGATCTTGCGTCAGCGCAATTTAGACCCTCATATTAAATTTATATCGATTTTAGAATATTTCAGATCCCACAATCTCATAAATTTGGCTTATTTCATCTTCTTCTACTTTCTTGAATCCGGATATATTTTGAAAGGATGGAAGTTATAATTTTATAATATTGTGCGATATGTCGTAACTTCTTGCGTAAATATTACCACTGTGACAACACCATTTTTATTCTAGGAGATAGATATTATTTACAATTATAATATTTAAAATATTGAACACTACTTTCCACATGAAAAGTCGTGAAGAACGAACAAAAATACGAGCAGTATTCGCAAAAGTGCTCGTGAATAAAGTAAGTTCAGTTGGTAATATGAAAAAGATTTATTTGCGAAGTATTTTTAAGTATATTTTAAAGTATGTCAGCATTTTTAAAACGGAAATGATAAAGTGGGGATGCGCCAGTAACTGAACATAAGTTAACGGAAGCTTTACACAACTGTATTCTAACAGTCTAACGACTTGCCTTGTCGAGTCACAACTTGCAATAAACGGCATCGAACTGGTGCTATTTGGAATATTATGCTTCTAGTTCTAACTATTTACGTGCTACTATGTTCTTTTTTTCAACAACACCATTAGAGAGGAAATGGTATACTTTTTCGTATGTGCAAGAAATGACAGAAAAAGACACTGCAGATACAAAGTCAAATAAAAAAGAAACAGGAAATGTTTTTAACTATCTTAAATGTTTATTGCTGTTAATTAGCTTTTTATTTACAAAGAAAGAACTAATTATGTCGTCCAGTTGTTGGACTAATTTAAATCACATAGCTTTGAAAGTTCGCATTCTTAAATTGCTGTGGTTTTAAGTAGACTAGGAAAAAATCTTTACAGTGCGTTCAAGTGGATGTTTACAAATGGGATTTCATTTATGTTAATTATAACCACTTCCGTTGTGTTTCGAAATGGACCAGCAACTCGTACATGATATACCTACTTGAATAAATCTCAAATTAGGTAGGTACCTACACCTAGCGTTGACTAAAGTCAAATTGGATGGGAACAGTTTTTGCTATGTAGGTAATATTTAAAAAAGTACTGCAATTTTTATGTCAGAATAAATTTCATATCTATATAATATTATATAAAAATCTCGTGTCCCAATTTTGGCCACATTAATTTCTGAAACCACTGATCCGATTTTAATGAAATATTGTAAATGCGTCTCGCTTGGTTCAACTTACACTATAGGACGGTTTTTATAATATTTTATGCAAAATTAACGTGTTTTGTGAAGAAAAAACTTATTTAGTAACATGTAACGACACCTGATAGAATTTACTCAAAACTATTAATTCAGACGCCAACAAAAAACTGTTTTAAAAGCAAGTAGCGACATCTGATAGAATTTGCTTAAAGCTATTAGTTCAGAAGCAAATCTGGTAGAATATGATCAAAGATTAGTTCAGACGACGGGTCGCAAACGAAATACATTTTGTAGAATTATATCTATTGCACCCGCTTGAAACCGGAAAGGACCGCTAGTTTATTTATAAATAATGTGGTTGATTGTATATAATCCTCGACGTCAGTTTTTTTCTTGATAAATTGTGTTTTTTTAATAATTATATATTGTGTTTTTACTATTATTTTATAATAAACAAACCCCATTCAATATCGGCATGCTTCAAGGTGAAACATTTGTTCCAGATAATAAAATTTTATCACTAAATAGGATTTTTAAATTACGTACTAACAGAAAAACTGATTGGTTTTGCTCATATCCTTTGACCAGCGGTTCAGTTTTTACGATCAACCAATGTCACAGTTTTCGCGGTCTGGATATTAGGTTTCGGTGATAATATTTTTACAGTTCATAAAATAGAATTATGATACACTGTTTCAGAAAGAAAAACATAATATATTACGAAACTCGCATCTATAAACTTAAAAATACCTTTATGTTTATTTTTACATATAATATTACCTATATATTGAAATGTTTTGTAACAAACTATTTTAATTAAATTTAAGTTTAAAAAGTCTTAACAAGAACAGTACCGGCTTCACGTGAAAATAAATAAATTTCAAACTTTTTTTAATATCCTCGTGTTGTAACTAGCAACTTTATTGTTTAACCAAAGTAAAAGAAAAAAACTGAATATGTAGATGGCGTTCCTTCTGAATCACCTATTATGAAAAATAGTGGAACATTAAAAAGTGTTAATAAAAAACGAGATCCTGCGCTGTGGATCAAAACAATAAAAAGTGAAAAACTAGGGCGCCGTTTATTATAAGGCACCAAAAAGTTAAATCCGGCACTGGGGAGAATGATCCACACTGAATTCTGGGAAATACATTCATGCTTGACTGTGTTTTTTATTTATCCTATAAGCATATTTGAGGAGCTGTAAACAATAGAGTATTTAATGCAGCAGAGTATTTCGTGGAATATGTGCTGCGTTTTATCGAATATTAAATTTTTTCCCGACTGCGTCAAAGCCAACTAGGGGTAATATTTTTTGCAATAATGTTTGTGTGTATGTATGTATGTTACTCACTGAATTCAATTTAAACTGCGTAAAAAGTTCCACTTCAAAAAGCTAAGCCCGACTGATGCCTGTGTTCACCAAACACTATTAAAGATAGAAGTTACTAATTTTGGAACAAATTTTTTGAATAAAATTTACTTTCAATTCACCAAACAAAATGTCAGGTAGAAAAGTTAGTAAAAGAATAAATATACACTGCACTATACTCTTTGCTCTTTTTGTTGAATATTTTGACGTTCACCCAAAAACCCGACCGATGGCGTTAGTGTAAGCGTCAAAAAAAAGTTTCACAAAATAATAATGTTTTATCCTAATCCAATTGCACGCAAAACTTACACTAACTATGTTTTACCACTATACACTCCACAAGAGGTTAATAAACAACACATAAATAAATTCACGAGAGCACACTGTAGATATAATACTCTACGTTTATTACGTTTATATGTTCGTATAAATATATATTCGCCTGATAAAATAATAATGGCCACCTCATAGATCATGAGGTGGCCATTATTATTTTATCAGGCGAATATATATTTATACCCTCGAAGTAAGATAGAATAGATTTATACCTGCAGTAAACATAATAAAAACTTACGTTTGGTGAATATGGCCATAAGCAAGCTTCTAATATGAAAATATGAAAGTAATTCAGTATGCTAGTGGTTAGATCACCTTAAAGCTACTCCAATTATTCATATTACAAAAGCTTGTTTAATCGGTTTTTTTTCTATATAAATGTTTTATTTTACAGAGTATTTTTTTAGTCCGGATCTTATGAAAATGAGTAAAAAAGTTTATAAACACGTAACTAGTAATAAAATTGCTTACAGTATGTATTCAACATAAAAGAGAGGTAGTAGGCAGTAGGTGCCATCGTTGCTTCAGATCATTAAACTAAGGGATTAATTTTCACACCAACGCAATCACCATACTTGCCGTACTCATCATGTTATTTCCGCCTGAAACGGACCCGTTCATATACACTAATTGTATCCTTTTCCCAATTACGGTCGTGTCTAATTTTCCATCTCATTCTATCTACGTTCTGAGATATACAAAACAGATATGCACTATCATATAGTCAAGTGCTTCCAACTAACTATTTGAGATTGCTTTTTCATACAATAACTAAATATTTTAAAATCCTCTTTGAGCCGTAATTACCAAACGAAGGTAATTTTAAAGCAAGAATAATTATTGTTTTGTTTTTGAAAGTTCTTAATATACCGAGTGTTTTGGAAATAAAAATCAAATAAAATAAAATTCAAAAGATGGCTAATCTTAGGTCAAAAAGTTCATTTTAGGAGCGCCAGAAAATTACGTATAAATAATATTTCTACAACCATTGCAGATTTTTTTACAATACGTATAATCTATACATAATATAATACCCACTGTAGTTTATTTGTTTCATGCGTCATGTTAAAACTACTGACCCAAATCGGATGAAGTCTTTTGAAATACAAAGGGCTCAACTTAAAGTAGCATTTATTGCAGAAGATATGCGAATTTAATGTTTTCACAAATCAATATGTATACATCAGTTAAAAACTGTATTTTACACATAAATCTGCTTTTCGTGAAATGACATATCTAACACTAGTGTTGTAAAGTTGCGTAAAGTAAAATAAATGTTATCGTACCTATACTGTTATTTATATAATAGCCTAACTGCATGAGAATACAACGCAGCGTACAATAAAGAAGTGAACTTGCTCGAAATTAAACTGTCGAAAATTTTAAAAATTAAGTGGAAATCGGCTATTTTATAGGTGTTACCTACGTGAAAAAAAATATCACATATATTTTGTGCGAAAAATTGTGACTCCCGTGATTGCTAAAACTAGCTGGAACTCATTTTTAACATGTTGTCACTTGTCATATTTACAGTATAGATACATAATATGAGTGGAAATATCTTGGAATCGTATTATTATTTAATGATTTTTACTTATGAAAATCTTCTTAATTGGGTTTCCTTAGCTGGAAACGTTAGAGGAAAATCTCTTAATTTGACAACATAGGAGCGTCTTTGTTTATACCGAATTATGCTGAATGTGCTACAAAACTTGCGATAACTATAAGCTGCAAAACCAGCAGTTTAATAGCGTAGGAAAGCTGGAATATAATTTGAATCGATTTCTAATTATTTGATAGCTTAGTTAAAAACGGAAACATTCTGCTTATTGCCTAAGTTTAAGATTAAATTAAGCATGTCGATGTTGAACGGGAAATAATCCATTGTGCAATCAGCAAGAAAAGTACTTCTTTTTCTTAAAAACTTTATTTATGATAACGAAGACATTAATTGTAGGATATTTAATTTCAACTGAACTGAATCAATAGTGACGAAAGTAAATAAATGTATACCTTCAAAACAAATGATTCAGGAAAGTCTTGAATAAATTTGAGTAGGTAATATATATTTTAATAGAATCTTGATACGTTTTGAAGTCAATCCTGTATGTAAATTTTCTATGTCTCTTGCGAGATGTTCAATCACTGCCAATAAGGGAATAAGGTTAATTTCCATGGTAGCCCTTACTAAACCGTGTTTATGTTATCATAATTGTATACAAGGTGTTCCAATTAAACAGTATCTGAACTGCATAATATTCTAAATATTGGGGCTCACCAAGCTACCAGTTGAAGCTTGGTTGGGGCCCCAGTACCGATACGTGAAACATATTTTGGTAGTCTGGTATCTCAATCGGTTGAACTGGCACGGGTATAGCTACTTATTCGAAACATTTCGGCTTGTACTCGTTGCTCATCTGTGACTCTAACAGGATTAATGTTCCGAATATAGTATACTTACAAAAAATGACAAAATATTGGGAAACACTGGTCTAGAATATAGTTAGTGTCATAATTCATATTTGTATTGCTTTAGTCACTTTCAAATGTTTTGGAACAATATCTAGCGATACAGAAGACATGTTTCTGCGCCTTGGCAGTTTCAATTTGAACAGTTAGCACGTACGATTTTCAGCTGCTCATTACTTAGTGTTAGCAATTTAATGTTTTCATCAGTTCAGAGTGACACAGCGACACCGAATCTGTTCCAGCAACAACGTGACATAGTAGTAGGTCAATCTTTATACACACATAATACGTACATACATAGATCAAGGCTCATTCATTATCACCCCATAACGAACGCAATCAGGATGTTGTTTACAGGTCCCTAGGGGACAGATGGCCAAAGCCGGCCGGCCATATGCTCTATATGTTAGAGGCGTGACCTCTGCTAACCGCTATAACACAAGTGTTTCCAGTTTATTCCAAACAGCTCCATTGTGACTTGATCGCAATGTTCCTTACCAGTTTCTGATAAACAAATGACTACAGATGACCATGTCATCAATGGCTCTGTTCTAACCTCTCTGCAAACGGTAATATTAGAACGGTTACAGAACTGTCCTTTAAGCCACAAATTAGTTCAAAGTCGACGCATGCGCACAAAACCGATACAATGCAGTTTAGTTTTATCTAATGGACATGACTGTGACGATAATACTACCGTTTGCAGAGAACATAACTAATACTAAAATTTGGATAAGTGTTGCACATTTTCACAAAGTTGGCAGATTCTTTTCAAATTTGGTATAGATAGATAGATAGATAGATAGAATTTATTCAAAAAAGGCCGTAACCATTGAATATGTCATACATAAAATTGTACAATATACATCATAATAAAATTCATTAAATTCACATATAATTGACACACTTACAGAATGACTGGCAAAAATGGCAAGCCCAATAAAAGCTTTTTAAAAATCGAAGAAACCATGCATCTGTTTCAGTTCACTTGCACTAAATACACTGAAATAAAACAACAGCTTTGATCCTTGCGTCTTTTGAGGTCGCCGCGATAAAACTGGCTGAAATGGAAAAAAGAGAAAGTAGTGATTATAAGCCAAGGTGGCGATAAAAACCTGATGTAGACCGTTTTTAAAGTATCTTTCTATACGCATAGACGTTAAACAACAGAAAGTAGGTACTAACCTTTTTATTCCAAGTTAAAAATCTATAAGGTGTAAAAGTGAAATCCATTCTTTTTATCTAGTCATCTGGGTGTAGGATACCGTCCTATTCCTAACAGTCATACTGACAGGAACAAACCTAGTAAGAGAAAGCAATTCCAAGAATCTTAGTACTATTCCTGCTTGTGGTACTTTCTGGGTATATAAACGTATCGCGAAGTGAGGCTGCTTGGCTTTTAACTGTAGTTATAAAGGAAATTCTTTCTCTTAGCTTGTAGTAGAACAAAAGTTTAATAAGTAGTTATGTAAGTAAGATATCTCATTCAAAATGTTTTGTTTTCATTATAGATTTATTTCTCATCAAAAAGAAAAAAAATATATTGCATAAAAGTAAATTCCATCCAGTTGAGCGCCAAAACATACCAGCTTCAAAAATACTGACATTTGACTTAATATAATAAAAAAATGAAATTTTAGTTACGCGGGCGGTGACACGGATAACGACTAGTAATAAATATTATATTTGCTTTTCATTTGCATGGTTACATAATACGGTTTTTAGACATTAATGGAATAATAAACTGTTAATAAAAGTATATTATTACTTGCAGCTTGGTTCGAATTCGCCCGGATTTGTAGTTTGCATTTAAAGGTAGAGACACACATTATACGATGTTGCAACGTTTTTCTAAATGTATTTACCCGCTATTTCCCAGGAACTACAGCTTCCTATTATAATAGCATAATGAGACCATCCCAAATATTTTATCTCGGTATTCGTAAACATCAAAAAAATTTTCCGGCTAAGAGCCTTGCAAAAACGCTGAAACATATAATTCCTTATTTCTTAACTAAAGCCTAAATATGAATTTTCATATGTGTAACCTGAGAATGATGGGTTTTCCTTACAAATTTTCATCCTCTATTTCACCACCTTCAGGCTTTTTTTAAACAAAAGGTCTTTCTTCAGGATGCAATCTATCTCCTTGTCAAATTCTATCGAAATCGGTTCAGAGGTTTAGGCGTGAAAAGGTAACAGACAAACAGACAGTGTTAATTTTGCATTTAAAATATTAGTATGAATAATATAAAAAACAACACTATAGCACATTTCTTCTGCGCGTGTTCTGTTTTCCGCAAAAACTATAAGAATTTTTCTATATGCTAAACATCTTTTGAAGATAGGATTTCGATCCACTTGGCTGTTTGACATGTATCGTGCTCACAGACAAACAGACATTGTCAAAAAATATGTTGGACCTTAAAACGATAAAATTTTGAAACGTCAGTTTAGACCTAAACTAATATGGTTGTTGATACTTACAAGAACCACAAGATATTATTTTGAACTAAAAGGACATGTTTGAATTCAGTGTTGAAATTTTCTGGTACTAGCGTAATTTGAAAACTAGCTCACAACTTCAAAGATGTAGGCTTAAGACTTATGAGAGGATATAAGGAGGGCAGGTTTCTGATGTATCTATTATTGGTTCTAAGATAAAACTGACTGGAACAGAGATTTAGTGGTGTGACTGGTTAGATTTACAATAATCAGTGTCGCGGCAATAAATGGCCGATGCAGACTCCGTCGCTATTTCCAGCGTATGGGTATTACCACTATCTTCCTATATTAACATGCTGGCATTCAAGTCAGACAATAACCCTAATAGGCGAAACCTTCACAGCTTTACAACCTTTGTTATCTGTTATATTTGTATCTCTAAAACTGATCTTACTGATTTACTGATTCGCGTTTTTTCAACAATTTCATGCTAATTGTTCAGTTGTCGAGCATCTAAAACCTACATTTTCTCTCTCTCAAGCAAGTTCAAAAAAATTGTAGCTTAGGTTGTTGTGAAATTTTTTTTAATCTTATTACGCCTACATGTGGAAAACTAGTCTTTAGTATTATTGTGCAAAATTTCACTTTAATCGCATTTTATCTTTGACTTAACCTGAATCCATTGAACTCTTTTTCCATAATTTCATTAAGCCTATTATAAACGGTGAGCACACATCAGTCAAACTACGTCGTATAACGTTCGCATATCTAGGCAAGGATGATAGAGGTAAATAGTCTAAAAATCAACATGGGTGTCATTTTCAAGGTTTGTTGATCTCGTGAATGTCATCAATTTTGAAATTTATCATGGGCAAGCATCCGCTTTTCTTCTCAATCGCGTGCAAAGCCGCGGATATCGGCTAGTATAATATAAAATTTAAATAAAAAGTAGGTACGCGTCGCACCAAAAAGTAGATAATACATTTTATTTTCTTCTACATTTAAAATCGTGGTACCTATATTTCATTTAATTCATTGAGTGTCCCATGTTTTTAAACATTATGGAAGAGAAATCAATTTATTCTCTACTTTTTCGTGCGTTGATATAAGCATGTTCTCTATATTTTTTTAATATATATTTTTATTTTGTAGCTCAAATGATTGTATTGCTTGCTGTATGCAAGTTCAAAGAATTAAGACTTACTTTTACGTTATATTAAAGTGGATCTTATGCTTCCACTATTCTCCTGTGGATCGATGTCATTCGCACCCCAACTTGGTTACCATTGATTAAACAGTTTCTAAAACACGACACAATAACTTTTCAATATATCTTTGTTTCATAATAATATATTAATCTTTATCTTTGTTACGCTGATACCTACTATTAACTGATTTATTATTAACAAGACTTCGTTTCCACACGATATTTTATTACAGGTAATAAATTAACAGACCAATATATCCATGTAAAAGGAGTTTTTTTTTTGTAAATTCAATCATTGAATCAATACTCTGGGTTTAGTTTTTGTCATTGTTACAACTAGACTGATCCCGTTGAATTTCCATAGAGTAAAAATATTTGGAAAAGTATCTTAGAAATAATTGTAATTGCTTATATCTTAGTATCCATATACTGGGCGTTTTTTGAAAACTTTGGACGTTTTTCTTTAAAAAACAACGGATTGAATAAAATAAAGTTGTTGGATCTCGAGGGGGAAATCGTTTGGACACAATAACAACCCCCACCACCTCACCCCTTAGCAGGGGAGGGGGTAACTTTTGTTTTTTAATGGAAATCTCCATTTTTTATTTTTATGTGAAAATGAACATCTTGTGCCAGAATTTTCTTTAATTTTACTTGTAGTTTTTTTTGCAAATCGCTATTAATAATTTTTTTTTAATGAGCGTTTTGGTAAAACACTACGAGTCGAATTCGTTATCATAGTTTTCACAAGAGTCTGCTGATTCTTTAATGTGTTATCAGTCATTATTAGCGATTTTCAAAAAAACTATAAGTTTAAAGAAATTTCAGACAATAGATATTCTTTTTCACATACTAAAAAAATTCGATAATAAAAAATGGAGTTTCCCATTCAAAAAAACAAAAGTCACTCTCTCTCCCTGCTAAGAGGTGAGGTGGTTAATGTGTCCAAACGATTTTCCTCTTGAAACCCGACAACTTTCATCCGAACTTTTTATTTATTCAATCCGTTGTTTTTTAAGAAAAACGTCCAAAGTTTTCAAAAAAAAAAAAAACACCCGGTACATACAATTCTTGTGTCAAAATTTTGGCTGCGCTAATCTCTGAAACCACTGAACCGATTTTAATGAAATTTTGTAAATGTGTCTTGGTCCAACTTACACTATAGGGTTTTCTCAAAAAAACAAACTATTTTAGTAACATGCAGCGACATCTGATTTTGTTTAAAGCTGTTAGTTCAGAAGCAAACAAAAATAATGTTTTAGTACCAAGTACCAAGAATTTGCTTAAAGCTATTAGTTCAGACGCCGGGCCGCAAACGAATTATACATTTTGCTGAATTATAATTATCGCACCTGGGTGAAACCGGGCCGGGTTGCTAGTTATTACATAGAAATCATTATGAACGTTCCTTTTCTAGTATGCTTGGCTGTTTGTTTTCTACTTCGCTGCAGGCGAATGTTCGGTTGCTCGCTACGAACTTACTTTGCACACATCCACATACATACTTTTGATAGCAATACAATACTTTTATAAGGATCTAATTTCCATAATCTGCAATCTTTCATCATCGAAATTTCCGTAACTATCTCGTTAATTCAAACACGAATATTCTAGTTCTCTCACCACACGGAATACAATATTTTCGTTACTCCGAAAAACTTCATATAATTTCTTTCTTTGACCGATTTTGCTTATGCTACACTTGACATTCCAGTTTTTTAATGGTGAAACAGCTTAACTAATTATAAATTTCTTATTTTTTAGGTAAGCGTTCGAACAAATATCTTCTTCTGGTAATTGGTAAGCAACTTTTTTTGAACGATTAATCATTGAACGAAAAGAAATTTGGACACTAAATTTGGTGTGTGTAGTGTTTAACAGCGTTATGCCTTAGTGGTTTCTATTGGTATTGTTGTAATTATCAAAATTACTGGTCTGGAACGAGCAATTCACCATCAAGAACTACACAGTCTGTCTCAAAATGACATCACTTTTGCAATGAAATCATCCGATATTAAACCAATGTTTTATTTAAGAATAAAGATATAAGAAATTATAAATGTTATTCTGTAATCACTACTTCGTGCGAAATAAACATATAATGACAATCATTAATGTCACATACTTTGTCATGGAAGAATTTTGACGCGAGTATTACAAAGTATGATGGAAAACTATCATAGATTACTTTGTATTTTGATAACACTATGCAGTAACAACATGATGTTAGTATTCGGTTAAAATTATTGTTGCATTTGCACGATTACCTACTTCTCAGTTAAACTAAGATAATTAGTCAAAAAAATTGACCGAAGGGGACGATTTTTTCATTTCCATTACGGCAGTTAATTTGTTAAACGAGCAAACGTGAAAGTGAGAATAATATTTTTGTCGGAGGCTACCCAATTAAACATGCTGGAAAATTATGTGATTTCCTGTGAACACTGTTAACTCGGAAAATGCATTTTTGTTACATTGTATTAAATCAAAAAAGTCAAGTTTATTATATCAAATCTCTTTCATTAAATTATGAAAATTTTGTTGAATAATTCATTTTATTTGAATAGATTATATTTTATGAATTCTTATTTCTAAATTTCTAATCAAATTTTTCTTTTATACAAGATTCTTCTGAATTATGCATACCAACTGACATTTATTATATAAAGTTGGTAGGTTGCTAGTGACATGATTTGAGACATACTATGTCAGGCAGTTCTAAATGTTGTGAATTTTTTATCTGTACCTATTAATAAAATATTTAGATTGCGCTGAACTCCTAATTCATTCTTAATGAGTTTTTCTATAAATCATTTACAGTATCGACCACCTACAAGTTAATAGGATTTTCAAAAGTTATAATGAAAAAAAAACGTTCATAAATTGAAAAATACAATACACTTAATTAAATTTAAGTTCCATTTGAAATTAAAAAAAAAAGTTTCTGAAAAGTTAGATATTCTTTCTGCTTCCATTGTTTTTATTGAGTTTTGATTTAATTAAAAACTATTAATAATTAATAATTCTGCTTTTAGGAGCCATCCATAAATTACGTCACACGAATTTTAGGACTTTTTAACCCCTCCCCCTTCCTTGTCACATGTTATCACATTTTAACAACTTCCTCCCCTCTGATCTGACGTCACCCATTTTTCAAATTTATGTATGTATTTAAAAATAATTAAAAAAAGCAGTTATTTTTATTTTTTTCTTATTTTTATTAAATAATCTTTAATAAAATCAACATAAAGTCAAATATTTTAGATAACAGCGCCGCTCTAGAAGTTAACTGTTGTTGCTTGAGAGATAATCTCATAGATTATTATTAATAAATATGGATCACGTTTGTAAATTTTTAAAGTTATTCACATATAAATTTTGCGTTATGGATTTTGAATTTTAACATATGACGTCACAAAGGTTTTAACCCCCCCTGCCCCTTGTTACATTATATCACATTCCGGTGATACCGTCTCCCATTAACGAGTGACGTAATTTATGGATGTCCCCTTAACCGCTCAAGAAAAGTTATTTAGAGAGAATTGAGTTTGATGCCCGACAACTGAAGTTATTAGTTTCTAAATAGATAGTGTATTTATGCGATTAGGTTTTTAAAGTGAAACTTGTATTCTATCGCCCCGAATTTTTCTGGCCGTCTTTTGCATGTCGCATTACAGGCGGCCGCGGAGTAGGGGTAAAGTGAAAGGCGTTCGGAGTAGGCGCTCGGTAGAGCAGCCAAGGCCAATATGGCGGCGCCCATGGTTAGCATCAGCTGACCGTGTAGTATGTATAACACATAGTCAGTCTGTCATGCGGGCAAGTGCTGTACAGTGTTTACATGTTTTTATTCGTGTATTCATGTGAATATTGTTGTTTATAATTAATCATGATGGATAAGTGTCTACAATCCAACGCCTACAGTCCAATAAAAGTTTCACTTGCGTCGTGGTTTCTTAAAACCACACAACTGTTTTTTGGATTCATCTTGTATACAATGTCGAGGAGACATTTTGTTTACATAAAGACTTGAAAACTTTAATGAAAAAAGCATACAGAAACTTTGTAAAAGGAATATTGATTAGAATACAAGCTATGCAACGAGATGTTGTGAATTTTGTAGAGGCGAATACAGCGCTTTGTGACAATAAAGTGATAATTCACTTATTGATTTGTACTACAATAAGGATGAGACGAGTACTTTCAGAAACGACGCGATCGAACTGTAAAAATCAACTTTCCGAGCTTTTTATTTTGATTTCTAATGAAAAAACAGTTCGTGTAATTCAACGATTCTTTATAATATTGTAATCAAATTTTAAGTCACAGGACCTGCTCATTTATCATCATATATATTAATACGCTAAGGTTTAAGATGCTTGCTTCCCTTTTTAGAAAAAGCCACACAATTTCTCCACATAAATTATATATCGTTTTACAGATAATTGCTTGCTCTACTGACATCGACAACTAAAAAAATTATTATTGCTATTGTTTTTGTAAATTAATTAAATTAATTAAACTCTGAACAACGTCTGCCATCTGACGGCGTAACGTTAACACTTCGATCTGTCATCTGATCATCATATTGTAAATACTGCATACTGCCATCTGACGGGCAACGCTGAACAACGCTTTTGCTACTTGCACCTCTATATGACAATTTTAGTAAAATATTTCTTTTACAACAAAAAAAAGAACGTTATAAGCAGTGTGCAAAATTAGAAACGAATTGAATACCTGCAATCATATTTAAAAAAATAATTTTGTAAAGTGATAATTATTATATTTATTTAGTGCGAATAATTCGCACAGGTCACGATAGTTTTTATATTTTGTGTGACACCCATAAACTTACCGAGATGGGCTGGACTCATTTTGATGAAATTTCGAACATTATCACTAACTGATAGTATCCCTAGACAGTATTTTAAGTCATTGGGTATGTCACTTGATATGTTATTAAGGAGGTTCGACACCGATTATGTATCTACGGTAACTTTTAAAAAATTCATTGTCATTTTGCCAGATGATTACTCCACCCACAAAATTTTTACAAAAAAAATTGTTGATAACCCGTTTAATTTTTAAAAAATATTTTATTTTACTCCATATTATAAAATCTTAACTTACAAAAAAAAATCCCCAATAAATAAAATTATTGACCAATTTTTCAAACAAATATATTAACAAAAAATATAAAAATTAATATATTAACGTTTTATTCCGGATTTAGACCTTCTTTAGAACTGGTTTAAAAATATAAAAATTAGTTAATAATTAGTTAATTTTATATTTTTTAGATCAGTTCTGAAGAAGGTCCAAATCCGGACCGAAACATTGATGTATTAATTTTTATATTTTTTGTTAATCTATAGGTATTTGTCTGAAAAATTGGTTGATAACTTTATATATTGAAGAGTTCTTATCAGACTCAAAGATTTTGAAAAAAAGTCCTTTAAACAAATTGTTTTTTACGATATTAATAATTAAATTATTTATACGAAATCAAGGCAACAGTGCTTCATCATTCATAGTAATTTTTTCGTGTACTATGATGATTGCAAATGTTGCAATGCTTATTACTAGATGACGGTGCGAGTGTCAAGTGAATATACATTGGAAAAATGAGCATTTCTTTCGATGATAAAAATTAAAAAATGTTGGTATTATTTTGAAAAAGAGTCTTGTATCTCCTCTTAAGGAAACCCAAACTCAAAGTATATAACAAAAGTTGAAAACAGTTATTGCACACATTCAATTTTAATTACAAATTATTTTAGTCTGAGTAAAATTAAAAACAGATTTGCGTTTCAAGAAATTGTCAAGTTCTAAAAAATTAACTGAAGAGAGAAAGCAGAAAATAATATTTCAAAAATGTATAATAATTAACTAATAATCTTTATCGCGCGATATAACGCAGTTAAATAGATATAACTGTAGGTTTTTGAACGAATGCGGTATAGTGCATTAATTTACTTATGCTCTATTTGCATCATATTGAAAATCAACTCCCGATTGTGTAGTTTTTTTTATATCAAATGACTTTTCCGACAAGAGAAATATAATTTAGCTAACGTAATTTTAATGTAAACTTTTTAGAAAAAATGTCATGACTAATTTTCTTTTAGAAAAGTTTTTTAACAATGTCGATAATTACATATACAGAGTAGTTTAAAAACAACGTTGGCGATTTTGTAAAATCTGTAAGACTTATTTTAAAAACAAGGGTCAAGTTCGAGTTTAACTTGCCCGCTAAAGATTCCATACTGTCAATTAGATTTTTTCCGTGGAATTTCGAAAATTATGTTTTCCTGTAACGTGTAGGTGTACTTTTAATATCATTAGTCTTTTTTTTTGTAATTTTATCTGAACTAGCTTTGGAAATAAGTGGAGAAGGGAATTGGTTTTTGAAAAGTGCTTTCAGAAAAATTTCGAAAACTGCGTTACATATATAAAGTTCTCCAAAAATAGTTTTGAGGTCCTTCAGAAAGACTCTGTCAAATGACAAGCCACGTAACTGAATACAAAGATTATTTTGATGTTAACCCCACCCCCTTCCCCGTCCGACTTACGAAACAATATTTTGTTGATTCTGACTGTTCGAAACATCTTGATAGTTTCATTAAATTCAGAAAAAAATAACTGTAGCAGACATACGAAGGATCTTATGACGGTTTCATTTTCTTTTTTGAGGTATGGAAATCTAAAAAAAAATTAATATTTTTGTACGTGATAGCTTGGCTTAAATAAATAGTGACTTTTATAGATAGACAGCGCTGTTCATTCGATAAAATTCGTTTTCTTTACTCAAAGCTAATTTTAGTTTTAATGTAAAGACTTATGCAGAGCTCATTGTCAGATATTCTGATTTCGCAATGACCTTAGATTGTGACCACGCATATTTATTCTATTTTGAAGAATAACTTTTACACCTAATAATAATGGTCACTTTAAAAAACGATCAATTTTATTTCATACAACCCACTTTCATAATAAATCTCCATCCCGAAATCGGGGTAGTTAATGGTGGATTGTTGACGATTTTGGCATTTTAACCTGTTCCACGTCAACTAGTTGACAAACAGTTGCTAGAACTCTATATAGAACCGTTGCAATCTCCAGATTAAGTTATGACAGAAAAACTGTTTGTATTTCGCTCGTTGGGTTTTGTAATTAATAGACAAAGTAACTGGGGTCGTCAACTAATTAATTCTAAGAACAGTTCGTTGATTCAACGTTCACCGCTCGGAACTGTTATCCCTGTTTTCGAAAATATTGCAAGATTAAAATATTGATGTCTGGTTTGAAGCCCTGGATTGAAGTAAATGAACACTCTGTATGCATAAATAGAAGTGTTAATATCTAGAAGGGTCACACTCTCCGTTTCTGCTGTCATGTTCTAAGTACTTGCCGTGATGTTCAACTTGGGATTTGCAATCTCTTTTTCTTGCTGCAGTTCCGTACATAATGCATTGCATTACAGTGAAAATACATATTATTTAGTACACTGATATTCGTGAGAGCATAATAAAATTGCTTTACCAGTAGAAATAGTAGAAGTTATGAATTTTTGATTTGCGCTACAATGCTTTACTAGTTTTTCCTCTTGTGTTTAATCCATAGGGTACAATAAGTATTTTAAGTTGCAAAAAGTTAAATAACTTACTTTTTCTCAGTATAAAATTTCTTACTTAAAACTCAACTTTGTATCATAATATCCTGAGAGAAATGTAATCCTTAGATATTACGATAAAGGCGTGGTTATAATCTGTTTAGAGAATACTAATCTGAAATGAATTACTCATTAGCTGCTTGGGGTGTAACTCACCTCCAAACCAATACTTACTGATTTTCTTTCGCATTGGTAAATTAAAAAATGAGAGCTTTATAACAATAAGTTAATAATATAATAATTCTGTATCATACATAATACTATGGTTATCTGAAGCCGACCAATCCAACATCAATATAGATAAATATAATAGAAGTGTCTATCGGTGATTTTTAAATTTTCGACTTTTAAATACTTTTTATGTTTGTCTTCTCGGCTACTACACGAAATCTATTTTTTTGCCTGTCTATAAAAATGAATTTAACTTCTAAAACTACTGAAGCTATTGACATGAAATTAGAAAAATTATATGGTACGCGAAAAGTAACTTTTTAAATAAAATTTTAGGGGACACCGTTTATGATCCGATTGCTACGAATGTTTGTCGTTATGGTTAGCGAATCACGTGACTTGTTACCTATGTCTTTAATATAGTCATAGACATCCGTGGTAGGTTCTTTACTATTTTGCAATTTGACGATAGATGGTCATCTGTTCCATGTTTATTTTAATTTTTTACAAGCTTTTACTCGACTTCAGTCAGTCAGTCATTCAGTTTGGATAATTTACACGTCTTCATTTATTACCTATTTTGCATACCTATCTAGTATCGATGACAATATAATAATCTGATAGCCATGACCGGGTGCTGCAGCCAAGATAGTCAACTTTCACTATGCAACTTGAAACTTGAAATTGAAAAAATGCGTATTTTTTTAATTTTTTGTTAACTTTAAAAAATTATAATAAACAAAATAAATAACTTTTAAATATTTAAATGACGTAATCTTGTTAAGTATATATGTAAAAAGGGCTCCATGAAGCAAAACATTTATAGGCCAATTATTTAAACATTGTTGTTTTCAATGGAGATGGTTTTTTTAAAAAAAATATTTAGTTAATAGCTCCACTGTTTCAAAAATAAATTTAAACTTTTTTTTTCACGGAACTTAATTTTTTCAAGTGTTAAGATGACACCATAATTTAGTCAGATTTGATATTTAATACTACAAACAAATTATTTTATGTGTTGTACTCTTTCAACAGCAGTAGCGCTCGAGCTGTAACCGCCGCGCAGAACCTTATTTTTAACGTTAAATTAAAACTATAAATAATAGAGATAGAGTGCGGGAGATAAAACTTTTTTTGTAAATTTTCTCCTCTTTAAGAATCTTTTTTTTTTCAATTTCCGCTATCGTTATAGTTGAGTATTTTCCAAAATCTGAGGAGCTTTGCTTGTTTTTTCGTTTTTTGTTAATAACAAAAACAATTCTTGTTTTTCGGAATATTTTTTCCGAATCGAATAAGCTTTTGCTCATATTTTTGGAGACTTGGATCCATTTTTCTCAAAAGTTTCAGTTCTTGACTATGGTTAGTGATCGGGGATTAAGTTTTTATGCTAGATTTATATTGCGTTGCATTTATCGGATTTAAAAATGCGTTCCTCGTATTGAGAATGCAGTTCAATCTGTGCTTTAATAGACATGCAGCGCTGAGTGCATATCAACCACTTAAGAATTGACGAGAAATTTAGGTTTAACGGGTACATGTCGTCATCCCTTATGTATATACAGATGTAAAATCCAATTTAGTTTTGTGGTATTGTGATTGATAGCGTTACGAAGCTCAGTGTCTCGGGACTTTGGTTTGGTGTTCAATTCTCGACAACGTATAATAATGTACAGGTGAATCTAAACTTCATTATATTTTTGGAGTTCTGTATCTCAAAAGGAAACAAAACCGGAATCACATGTTTATATAAATAAAAGTACCAAGCTTTTGACATAGTGTGAACTTTCAATTTTAAAAATCAGAAGCTAAAAAATCCTTTACCCTAAATTGAGGAGGAGGAGTTCAAGTTCATCTCAGAAGAAAACCGATTTTTGTATTCAATTGTTCGAAGGTTTAGTCGATTTAAAAATTTCGACGCCGTTATGTTCAGAATATTGTACGGTTCGGTTCTATATTTATATTTTTTAAATCGGTTTAAACGCTTTTAACAGACAAAAAAGAAACGTTTTTTTATAATATATACTTTCTATCTATCTACTATCTATTTATGAACCGATTTTGAAGATTATTTTCCTATTTAATGGAGCATACCTTCAGGGTGGCTTACTTAAATCGATCGAGCAGGTTTTTTTTTCTAGTTTAGTAATTATATATTAGAGAGTAGATAATGTGCAAACTACATTTTGCAAGGGTACTAAAAAGTAAAAAATAAAAAAAAGTTTAAAAAAAAATTATTTCCTTCTGAAAACCCACTAAAAAGCGAAAAATAATAAAGTTTTGAGGTCGCGAGTAAGCATGAAGTTTTGACTGATTTCCTAATCCTATTCCTCTGATTTTTATTAAATTATTTACATCATCAAGGATCTTAAATAGTATCACAGTATCCATGTACTTTCATTAAACCACCAATCACAGCTATTCTCTGACCCATTTTATAATGTACTAGCGGTCCCGCCCGGTTTCACCCGGGTACAAAAGAACGAATGGGGGGGAGGGACATAAGTACGCACATTCATCTTAGTTTACCGAGATGAATGTTGTGTCCAAATTTCATGATAATCGGAGTTATCGTTGAAAAGTTTTTGTCGGACGAATAAATTTTGAGTTACGTTTTGCAACATTTTTTATTGATGCTTCGCTCCTATTGGTCGTAGCGTGATATTATATAGCCTATAGCCTTGCTCGATAAATGGGCTATCCAAAAAAATATTTTCAATTGGAACAAGTAATTCCTGAAATTAGCGCGTTTCAACCAAACAAACTCTTCAGTTTTATATGTATATTAGGTAGTATAGATTAGTATAGATATCAGTTTCGGAATCACTTGTATAATAATTATTGTGTTTGTGAACGGTCGTACAGGGAGTGTAGCAATATCCAAATTGGGAATTCGTGTTTCGCTGCATAACTTGCACATAAATGCATCAAGGAACACGGTATAATGAAATGGCACATATGACCCTATAATTACCATAATTTATGCTTGTCTTTCTACAAATACCTAATACTCAGTTAAAATAGGATAATTAATTATTTCAAGCTTTTATTTAACTTGCCATGTTTGTCTGTCAGTATGTCAGTTTTGGTCAAAACTTGCAATTAATATTTAGACTAGATCTAATTATGCTAGAGCTTTGAAATTTCGTACACATGTAAAAGTTCGGTGACAATTCAGAAATCCAACATGGCGTATGTACCACGATTACGGATTACCTTTTTCTTCACAACCCCTTTGACATGGGTATCAAACGAAAGAGATTAACGAGCTGAATTCGATAAGCTGTGTGACGTCATTGTATTCAATACGGCGGATGCCCCAGTATGTTGTGTTACCTCTTCTCCACAACCCTTTTGACATGAGTATCAAATAAAAAAGTTTGACAATTGGAATACGATGCGACGTCATTGTTAACCCAATATGGCGGACACGGTGACACCACATATCTGATCGATTTGAAATTTTGTACACATTCCCAACACATGATACAATCGTTTTTAGAATTTACAACTATTTAACTAAATTTGACCCTTAATTAATAAAAACTAATGTCATACATTTGAAAATAAATGAAACATAACGCTGTGTTTCATTTTTATTTAACTTTATTTTGAAAATTTTCCAAAGATCTTTGACGGACGAAGCCATTGTGTCGTTCGAAACAATTATTGCCACAAAATAAATTTCCTTTTAAATAAATTAAAACGTTGCTTTAATTTTTAGTGTTTAGCTACGTTCATTTTCGTTACGTAACCCTAGTAAATTCTGGTGCTATTTAAAACTATGATTATTTTTAAAATAACGATATTTTGATTGCGTTTGTTTTTCAAAATGGCGTCGAGATAACGATTCTCTTAAAAGACGTACTGTTAATCCAAATGAAAATAGATACGTAATAATTAATTTCGTTATTATTAATAAGTTAATATCAAACAATAGTGCACGAGTGACAATTTGAGGTATCCAAATACACCGCACATTCTACAGTTAGTAGTAGGTAGTGTTAAGTACTAGATAACTGCGTATAGTAAATACTCAGAGCTTATGTATTTATAATAAGCTAGTAACTAAACGACACAATTGTCAAAATATACGTTACGCTGCTAGTGTACGTTGTAGTAGGTGTATTGTTGTTAGTTCTATAACCCTACCTACTGTTTAGGTTTAGGTTGTGTTAGGTGCGCCGCGGACTGGCGTGCTCTCTCGTTTAGTGTAAACAGGGGACTTGGTTAGGTTAGGCTAGGCTAGAAATTAATAGGGCTGCCTAAATGACATCATACCACGTATAATCTCATGTGGCGCGTATATATTTAGGTACGATTGACATTAAAAAAATCTTAATTTTTTAACGATCGCTTGGGTCATTGGGTATGTGAAGTAGTGATGTGCCGGATCGTTTAAAATGTATATCCGCGGATACGGATCTGAATACGGATTTTTGGTTTCAAGATCCGCGGATACGGATACGGATCTTAACTTTCTTAGAGTACGCGGCGGTAAATATTGCACATCGACCTTTGGAAAGAGACTATCTGTTATGGGAGAAAGTTATAGACCTCTTTAAGAGTTAACTCTCATAACAAATTGTCTCTTTCCAAAGATCGATGTGCAATATCTCATTATGAAGATAGTTTTTTAGTACCTTTGAGTTATGTACTATTGGTATGGTACTCACTACGATAAATTTTTGAAATATAAAGGTGCCAAATACGATTTTAAGAAATAAAAAATAATCTGAATGGAATTTAACAGTTTTTCATTATTACCTAATCACCTATATACATTATAAAATTTCACATATGAATTGAAAATGAATAAGGTAAAAGATCCGTAAAAAATCCACCAAAAAATAATGGATACGGATACGGATCTTTCTTCTCCCTCGGATATCCGCGGATACGGATATCCGGCACATCACTAATGTGAAGTACGTTTCATATGAAAATCTTCATTTACCAGACAAAAATATAGTTATACTGTAATACATTTATGTCAGTTTAGTGTAAACTGTTCACAGACGTAGCAACGATTTTATCCTGGGGGGGGGGGAGAATTTTCAACACTACCTACTATTGAAAGCTGCCACTTACTATACATAATTTGAAAACTGTTCATAGAAGCGAAATCGATCAACACGACTTTCTGGAGAAATTTCAGAGCAAAGAAAATAATATGTAGATTTATCTTATTTGTATGTGAACAATTATTAATATTCTAGGGTAGGCCAGGTCCACCTGCCCTCCCTCTTGCTACGCCAATGAAACTGTTCTAGCCTCGAATAAAAAGTTCTAAAAATATTATTTGCCTGGCAAATAAGGGTTTTCAAATTATTGTGCGCTAGTATAAAGAGACCATCTGCAAGTCTAATTGTAATTGAAATAAACTTAATAGAGTTTTATTAAACATATTGTCTTTTTTGCATCCACTCGCGGGAGAGCTATTTTTCCTTGAAAATGATAATATAATCATTTTCTTATAAGAATTTTATTATTTTCTTTTTTCATTTTCTCTTCTTTTGTTATCCATTCATAGAAGAGCTGTTTTCCTTTGAAAATGATAAGTGCAATAATTTCATCATATGTTTTCGTAACTTTAAAATACATATATTAGCTCTTGAAAGTCTTCCATTTTCAGTTCTTTTGTTTATCCATTTATGTAAGACGTTGTTTCCCTTAAAATAATTTTATACTTTTTTGAAAACAATAAACCGTCTATAAATACGCCATTACTACTTCATTCACTTACTGAAGAGCTAGTTTGTTTTTGGAAAGTCTATTATTCAGTAAAATTTATCTAGAGCCTCCAGCTTGTTAGATTCACGGAAAACTAATTGCAGAAGTGTATTAATTATCTATGGAGATTGGAGACTAAAGTTAATTATTGAATATCTGAATATGTGAAATGGTTCGTATATATCTGGACCTTGAAGGAGTGTGCTTAATTCATCAGCATTAAACCTAACCTTGTTTCGCGTAGGTCATAAAAGAGAACGAGGGCGTATGAGAGGTGACAAGCCAGTGACAATATAATTATTAAGTAGATGAAAGCCCTAGTTCAGAATGCAGGAATAGGATGGCATAGCGTATACAACAGTAGGAGCAAGCGTCTAATCTGGCAGTGTGGTTACTGGAATATATATACGAACTTTGACCTGGTACACACCGCACGTTTACTACCATTGACTTAGAGAACGGACTGCGTATTTCCTTACCTCAACAATATGCTATAACTGTTGTGTGAGTGAGACGAATTGAGGTGGCTGCCAATTTTTGTCTTTTGCTAAGAACGCACTTGTTTATTTTCAATTTACTCAGGATGATACTAATGCTATCATAGAACAAAACTACATATTAGACTCTACTCTAATTCTGATTGAAAAAAAAGATGTAAAGAAAGCAATTACCATTGTCAATCTCATTTTACTGAACGACTTTTCTGACCTGTTGCGCAGTCTATTCTTTATGTCAATGATTACCACTTATATCATCGTCTTCGACAGGCAAATGTAAATAGCGTTTGTTCTACTACATCGGTGTTGTCAGATATTAAAAAATCCTTATTTGCGTTCTAACTACAGTGTGGTTAGTTTATTCCACGTAGTGACTAATGCAGTTAAACTTCACAATATAACATATGCGTGGAACGGGTATGTTTTGATCAATAAATCGATATAACACCCTGTGTTTAATTCTCGACTCTCGCATGCTGGTTCTCAGTCATAAATAAATATTTTCTAATACACTTTACCATCGCTTACTGTAGATTAATTGATAAAACAACCAATGCGAAATTGGAAGTTCAGGTTTGACTGGCAACCAATTGTATATTTATATTTTTTAAATTTTTCCAAAAAGATAACTTAGCATCTTTAATTGTACGTGATTGAAAGGAACACTTGTTACGAAATCACACGTGTATAACTTCTTTCTACATTAAATATTTATACCTTTGAAGTTGGACAGAATAGATATTCTTACGATTTATACATGTAGTAAACCTAATTATGTTTGGTAAATTGAATTATCACTATTTGTTCCGAGGAATAGCTACCTGCAACCGAATAAATAATTACTTACGTTCGGTGAATATAGCTATTTAATTTTTGAAGTTTATTATATATAACTTAGGCTGTTTGCGTCTGATAACATAAAAATACTTAAACGACATGACAAAAGATTTGATCTAAAGGACACTATGCTAGCCGTTACACCAAGCTGTTACTCTTTAGACAAATTATTTATAATTTGGCAACACTGATTTACGTTTGTAGATAATAATATGCTATTAATACGGTACTCAATATCACTTCCTCGTTCATAGTTGATGTGTCTTCTTCTACTACTGTTTGGCTTACGTAGGGGAGAATGGGATATTTTCGCGCTAACTTGGGAAATCTCACTTAGACATTTGATAAATAGATAGACGTTTTATTGGGTCATGATTAAAATACAAATTAATCTATATAACACGTCAGAATAAAAAAATATTACAAAATCAAGAATATTGCAATTTAAATTCATTATTCAGACTATGGACGCAATCTCTTCGACTCTTCCCATGGGATACGTAACACTACTCAGCTTATTGCATACATGTTCCATCTGAGTTCACCATTTTAAATCTAGATCAAGATAAATACCAAGAAATTTTATTTTCAAATTACTGTTTTAATTGCTATTGTAAGATGATTAAATTTGATGGGGTTCAGTACAATAACTCCGTGTGCCCAAATTTGGACTTTTTTTAAGTCATAGAAAACGCTAAATTTTGACGTTCCGAAAAAAAAAATGATTCACAAATTTCCTTAAAAATACATAAAAAAATTGGAATTACTTTTTGTCTTTCACTGTCATTTTTTTAATCTAACCAATCAGAAATCATATATATACGTCATAGCAACTGGTGTAGAATTGCTGTATTACTATCTCACTTTGTGTACATGAAACTCGTAATTATTTTTTAAAGAGCTCCCCCCAAAAGTCTTCCCCATTTCACTGCACAAAAAAAAAACGCCATCGAATCGGCACGACCCGGTAATTGTTTTTCAAAGCACTCCCCCCAAACGCCTTCCCATTTTCACTACGCAAATAAAAACTAATTTATAAAAATCAATATTCCGCACTTAAAACTGCTAAATAATACTGTTATAATATGTTATACAATAGTATATTGTGCATCTAGTGCGACAATGCCGCACGAGTTGCACATACTATTTTTTATTACGAATAAATTAAAATTCCCAGAACAAATGTTCAATTTTAAAATACATATTTTTTGCTGTCACATTCAGTATTGGTAACTATGGTAACTCTGAATTTGTGTGCGGCAAACAATAATTTCAGTGTGACAAATAAAGTTTCCGCACGCAAATGAAAATAGCTACTTTTCAACCGTAACAGCGTGCGTAAACATACTTTTCCCGCATGAGTAATAAAAAATAATAATTGTGTAGGTATTTCCAGTGGATATTTTGCACATTGAGTTTTCGTATTCTATCCAATTTGATGTGTTCAGTTTTAGTATCTTCAATTTAAAATTAGGCTGTGATCATAAAAAATAAATTCTGTGTATAGTACATAGAATAAACAAATAAATGTATTGATTCTTGAATGATTTAACAAGTTTATTTGTGCTTTAAGCACTTGTGTAAATATTGAGCTGTTTAAAGCTAGGCGTGCCTAATGATTCAATACGGAGGATTTTAGTAATGCGGAGCATTTGATGCTTGAGACAATACAAGAATATTATGCAGTTGACACAATGCTTATATTATACTCCTTAGGCAGACACTTTATCCTCCAATCGGTCTAATCTATGCCTTGTCATTAATTAATATTATATTGCAATTTTTATGTTTTATAACTTCGATCTGAATTGAGTTTTTTATGACTATTCTCAAAAGATCTGAATTTGGTGACACAAAAATATAGCTGTGCTTTCATTATGTCGGTTTCGACAAGAACATTATCTTATTAAATTTTAGCATATACTTTTTGTAGAATAAGAAAAAATAACAAGTTACGTTCTTATCAAAACCGACATAAACGCGAGCGAAGCCACGAATAAATAACCAGTTTCATATTTAATGAATGAAAACTTTCAATATGACTTTAAGGTAAATATTGTTGACATAATGACATATTATCATTGTCAATGTTAATAAACACACGAAAAATAGAATAAGATATCATATAAAACATCAATTTATCAATGTCTATTTGTATTTTGGAGTAAGAATTGTTCTGTTAGGCGATATCATATTGACATTAATCGAATTATAATCGTTTTCTGATCAGATTATTTATAATACAATACATACCGAGCGATTTCTTTTCGGAAGTAACATATGTATAATCAAGCAGCGAAAGTCAATTTGTGATGTAACTTAATCCGTATGAGAAAACAACGTCAAACATTTACATGCAGTTTCTATGTACACTGTACTCACTTCGCTTAAACATTCTGTATATATTAGCAAATGCAACATGTGTACGTAAAGGTGGCACTTCACATGGCTATTTTTGTTCGCTATTGGGTGTTTTTTGTATTTGGCAAAATATATGACGTTCAAGACAAACATGCAAATAGAGGCAAATACGACCATCCACACATGGCAGTCAAATAGCAAACACACAAACATTTGGACGCAATTGTATATAACTGTTTATATGATAACGCGCGTTGGTGGCGCGTTGAACGCGCGTTATCATATAAACAGTTATATACAATTGCGTCCAAATGTTTGTGTGTTTGCTATTTGACTGCCATGTGTGGATGGTCGTATTTGCCTCTATTTGCATGTTTGTCTTGAACGTCATATATTATATATATGATAACGCGCGTTCAACGCGCCACCAACGCGCGTTATCATATAAACAGTTATATACAATTGTATAGAAATTGTAAACGCGCGTTAGGCTAACGCGCGTTGAACGCTCTTCATGTGAGCTAGGCCTAAAGGTGTAATTCAAATATCCATAGTTTTTGAAACATCGAGAATTATTTTTTACGAAATTACTGGCAATTTTATGAAAAAAATGTTACATTTGAGGAACTTTACCCTATGCTATATGTTTGCGTGCTGGTAAAAGAAAGTGATAACATTGATGTGGTATTTTTTCGTTTACTGGTCGGGATAATAGATTCGTTGAATGCACCTTGTAAGCGGTCCTAAGCCTCTTTGACTTGTTTCTCTATTGTATGGAGGAAATTTATTTTTCATTCAATTTCGTGTTCGTAAAATTGTACACTCATATTTATAAAAATATTGTGATGTATAACATAAAATCTTCTGTTGTTTTTTTACCTTCGACAAAGGTATACTGCGCGTGTGATCTGAACAAACATTTAGTATTTACTTAAATGGTCAACTGTGGTTAGAAGACTCAAAAACAAACAAAAAGAAAAAAAGGATAAAAAGAGCAAAAAAGTTCATCAGTATGAATGTCGAGACGGACGATGCCTATAACTGAGTGTTTATACTAGGTGCACTTAAAAAGTTTCTGGTTACACACATCGATTACTAATCAATAGAGCTTAGGTCAACTTTCTCAGAAAAAAACACTGAGAACTCCGAATTAGTGATGTGGGGAGGAAAATTTTCCGGAAAATTTTTAATGTCAAAAAGGCAATTTTTTGCAAATTTTTTTATTGGGCATAGTTGAACTTTCATATTTGTTTCATTAGCCAATTTCTGTACCATTTAAACAAAAACTAACTTTGTAATCCACATCAATAAAACTAAGTTTGATTCTGTTTTTCATAAGATTTGTCGTACCTATTGTTTAATTTGCAACTAATAACAAGTCAATTCATCCTATTTCATAATAAAAGAGCACATAGAAAATAAATCACTCATTTCTCTTCTAATTTGATAAACAAAGTAATGAGGTAGTGGCTGAGACTAGAAGATGGCACCACTGTACTGACTGCTGCAGCTATAAAGGGAAGTCCCCTCATGTAAACAGCACTACATTATTGTTTTTTGTCGTCCGTTTTTCGCACTAGCTTCACAGTTATTACCGTTTTTGTTCCCAAATTGTGACTGCGAAGTTATTAATAGTTATAGATTGAAAAACCCTGTCTGAAGTATTCTTGGAGAGTCTGAAAATTGATAGTAAAAACTACAAACAGTATCACGAACTTGTTTGTTCACAAAAAAATATAACTTGACCACTGCGCTGACGATTCTCAGTTTATCAATATTTTGATATACAGTCCCTAGTAGTGCATAACAGGACACGGTGCTATTTGCAGTCTGGGTTTCGTCTCGCGAGGGGAATACGTCTGGAAGAAGTATGAGGTGGGAAAAACAACCAAAACCAAACTCCCTTGAAACTTCTCAAAATCTAATCAAATTCTCAGTTCGCTCCTTTCGTTCTCTTTTTCTTAAAAAAACAGAATAAAATGATCGGAACAACCAAATTATAACTTTCAGGAAGACCAACAAAAGTTCAAGGTGTATATTAAATAAATATGATGTAGATTTCAATTATTATATTATAAAATTTTATATTATAAAAATGTAGATACTAACGAGAAATGTTGTACGGTTAATTAAGGAAATATAATTAAATGCTATATTTTGTTTTTTTCCATTAGTAATATTCAAATTAGATTTGTGTATCGTTTTTATTATTTTTAGTCAGTTTTTTTAGTGACGGAATTTTTTTAAGTAATTTATGAATACCTATGTCAATACTATGTACTTATCTGTGTTACGCACTCTACCAATTTAATAACATTAGTCTTTTATAGGTAGTCGATTTTTATAAATTCCTTTATAATGTTTTTGTAAATATTGTGACAGTAAATAAATATTGCATTTCAAGAGAAAATTTCATTAAGTTGGCAGCACATTTTATATTTTTAGTTTGTAAAATATTCTAATGGAATAAAATGAAGTTGGAGAGACAAATTTCTAACGAACATGATATGAGAAAGTGAAACAAAGTTAAATATACGATACCCAGTAGAATTGATAAAGTGGTGCAGAAAAAAGTACAATATTTCACACCTGTCCCTAAGGAAGACGATGGAAAAAGTGACACTTTAAGCCACCAATCAGACCAAAATCATCCAGCGGCGTTAAGCAACAAATGATTTATGTATTATGTAACAGTCTAAAGGGAGAAAATGACCTTTTTTTCTCTTTTCAACATTGTTTTGTTGTGCTATGTGCTGTCATCAACAAATATAAACAATATTTCTTTCATTATTTATGACAATAACCGAAATTGCGCTTTTCAACAAAACATTCAAATTTTTGTATATCCATGTACCGTATCTTCAATAAATCACTTTTTTTGTATTTCACTATCTATATCAGAATTTAATCTAGGTACTCGTTCAGTATTTACAGTGATGTAAGTAACACTAAAAAACTATTTGCGGAAGATATTTTGTTTAGTAAATTAAAGTTCAATTTAATAAAAAACTATGTTGTCAGCAAATAAACCATTTTATGTTATTTATTATTTGTAGAGAGAAAAATTGTTGACCTTATAATAAGCTGTTATTCCTTGGGAATATTTGCGTTTATGAAACATTATGATGTGCCGTTAAAGAAAATAAGCCATTTTACTGCATAGAAGTATTAATTTTTCCAAAATCAAAGGGGGGAAAAATTATAAACTCAGTTTATCAAGTGCTTCAGCTGACGTAAAATATAAATATATAAAACATCATTTAGGAGGTTGAAACGAAGGAATGTTTCCCTCGATCCTCTCTATGTATGTACGCCCATGAGTGCCACCGCACACCAATTCAATCTGGAGAATGTTTGATAAAGACTAGTGAAAGCGATATCTCTTGAAAATTTCATTCACAAAACTTTGATAAAACTCTTACGCGGACATTATAAAAACTTTGAAGTAGTTTTCACTGTTCTGTTTGAAAAAACCTGTTGAGGGAGCATGTCAGATAAATGACAAATAATATTAAATGAATCTAGAATTTTTGCTAGACTAACAAAGCCTTTAAAAGGAAGTCAGCTTTCCAAAATTTAGTAATTAGTTATAATCGCCGTTTTAAAAACGAACCATTATTATTATGACTTGGTTATGTAATCTTTTACAATGTAAAATAAATAGAAAATATAAGAACATATTGTTCTGTACAAGAACGGTGTATATTATTTAAGACTAGCGTGACCTGTGCGAATTATTCTCACTAAATAAGTATAATAATTATCACTTTACAAAATTATTTTTTAAATATGATTGCAGGTATTCAATTCGTTTCTAATTTTGCACACTGCTTAAAACGTTCTTCTTTTTGTTGTTAAAGAAATATTTTACTAAAATTGTCATATAGAGGCGCAAGTAGCAAAAGCGTTGTTCAGCGTTGCCCGTCAGATGGCAGTATGCAGTATTTACAATATGAAGGTCAGATGACAGATCGAAGTGTTAACGTTACGCCGTCAGATGGCAGACGTTGTTCAGAGTTTAATTAATTTACAAAAACAATAGCAATAATAAATTTTTTAGTTGTCGATGTCAGTAGAGCAAGCAATTATCTGTAAAATGATATATAATTTATGTGGAGAAATTGTGTGGGTTTTTCTAAAAAGGGAGGCAAACATCTTAAACCTTAGCGTATTAATATATATGATTTTTGCTGGACTAACAAAGTCTTTAAATAGAAGTCAGCTTTCCAAAATTTAGTAATTATTTATAATCGCCGTAAAATAAAATAAATAGAAAATATAAAAACATTGTTCTGTACAAGAACGGTGTATATTATTTAAGATTAGAAGAAATAGGTATTTTTTTAACATTCTTTTAGAAAATTTCGGCATTTTATGTATGTATAGCGGCCATAAAAAGACCCATTTCGCATTAGTGTGTAAATTAAAATTTTAAGCGAAATTCTAGTAACTAAATTTCGCTCTTGTAACTGAAATTCCGCCTGTAACGAAATTTCGCACTGTATACCTAAATTTCACCTCGTAAAACTTACCAATGTATAACATTAACAACACGCAGTAAGTACCTATTATTGACCCACGCTAAATAAAGGCACACGCAGTATACAGTTCACACAGAGAAGCAACAAAGTGTATAGTATGACGGCATGAGAGAGTAGATGTTTCACATCAAACAAAAAACAACTGGCGGGCATACATTGATAGGTAAAGTGCGACCAGTTTGATTTTAGCGCACTAGTGCGTAATGGAGCACTTTACATGTCTGTATACATGTGTGCAAAGCAGCTATTTTATAAGAGGTAATACAAAAACTACTGTTTTTTTGCAACTGAATTTTTAACAAAAAATATTGAATCATATATATTAATACGCTAAGGTTTAAGATGTTTGCCTCCCTTTTTAGAAAAAAACCACACAATTTCTCCACATAAATTATATATCATTTTACAGATAATTGCTTGCTCTACTGACATCGACAACTAAAAAATTTATTATCGCTATTGTTTTTGTAAAATAATTAAATTAATTAAATTCTGAACAACGTCTGCCATCTGACGGCGTAACGTTAAAACTTCGATCTATCATCTGACCTTCATATTGTAAATACTGCATACTGCCATCTAACGGGCAACGCTAAACAACGCGTTTGCTACTTGCGCCTCTATATGACAATTTTAGTAAAATATTTCTTTTACAACAAAAAGAAGAACGTTATAAGCAGTGTGCAAAATTAAAAACGAATTGAATACCTGCAATCATATTTAAAAAATAATTTTGTAAAGTGATAATTATTATACTTATTTAGTGAGAATAATTCGCACAGGTCACGCTAGTACTTTTACTAATTACTTATATAGTAAAAGAGCTTCGCAAGTCACTACAAAGCCATGCTTTTGCTAGTATATAATTAGGAGAATTGTGTATTTTTCTACATGCTTATTAAAAATTGCTAACATTTTTTTTCATTCACCGTTTAAATACGGTATTAAAAAGAACGTTCTTAAGCGCAATCGGTTGCACAGAAGCTATGGAATAGCATGTTAGTTTTGTACAAAGCACCGCTTTCGGCGTACACCGTACGCAGTAAACATTCAAATTACTATCAAACGCTGTACTGTTTACAAAGAGGGTTTTTCGTTGAACGGCATTTTTATTTTTTGTACTTTTAGTGATATATATGCATGAACTTGAATGTACAATTGGTTTACACTTTTTTAAATAAAATTTATTGAAAAAAAAAATCAATCGACCATTTATAGAAATGAGTAGGTATTTGCTTTTACAATTTTACAAATACAGTGTAAACTCCATTTTAACGACAAACTCCTTACAACGTCGAAATTACTATACTCTAGTTGATTTACCTTGTTGCTCATACAATGATACATTCTAAATAATGACGCACCCACTCTAAATAACGACAACACTACGTCATCATTAAGCAATAAATAAACAGTACTTGTTTGTTATTTTGTTGCTTTGTTGTTAGCATTTTGCGTACCGAAGATTCTAAGAAATTCATTGTTTTGTTTGTTGGAATTATCTTTCATATGTTTAGTTCAGCTGCTTATCGATAAGTTATCATATTCTTAGTTGGCCACAAACTTGCAAACTGTGAACATGGCGAGTAAAAGAAAATCTTTGTGTATTGACGAAAAAGTTTTATTAATTAGCGCAATAGATGCGGGAGAAAAGATAAGTGATGTAATGTTTGTTGGTCAGTTGTAAATTTTATATATTATGAGTAAATACATAATTATGGTAAAAAAAAAAATGGATTATTTCTTCTCTCCGTTTAACGACAACTCTCAATAACGCCACAAAGTGCACAGTCCCTTGAGTGTCATAGAAATACACACGCACGCAAATAATTTTAACCGGAAAAAAGAAGGTTTGAATCTAAAGGCCGCTGCACACGAGGTTAGAGACACTGCTTGGAGTTCTGCTGGGTACGAAGCTGAAAATAACGTCACTGAGGGCTCGCCTGCTAGCTCACATGATAGGTTTTAAAATTTGCTAGACCCGTTGTTAGATATGAGCAAGAACCAATCAGGAAGCAGTATTTTGACTCGTGGGCGATTTGAACAAACGCCCAAAAACCAACATGACGTCATTCTGCTCAGTCAGACAACAGACCCGTTTTGCTCTGTTTTAATATTTGAATTTTCATTGCGCGCGCACCAGACTTATTCACAAAACAAGCTTGGAAAAACGTCTCGTGTGAAGTGAGCACATAACAGAAACCAAGAAAACCAGCGCTAGAAAACTAGTAGGCAAATCTAGCATGGAATCTAGCAGCGTTTCTAGCCTCGTGTGCAGCGGCCGTAAGTAACCTGTATACCAGCACTGTGCAGTACCAGCCCACTGAATGGAATGACCAATCACAGAAGAGCAAACTACGATCAAGCAGAGAAAATTAGCACACTGTGCATAAAATAAGGAAGAATCGCACTCGTCGACACACTTACCTGTGAACAACCTAGAAGGACACTTCTCCCGCTACTACATCGCCTTTGATAATGTTGTAGACGAAACGACAGGTAGAAATGCCAATGGTCCACGGCATACAATCCTGGAAACCAAGACTATTTGGAAAAACACCGGCCGTGAAAGTCTACACACTTGAAAAAAATGGGAATAATAAAAAATGCAGTCCCCAACGCATTCGCGAACAATAAACAATATGAATTTATTTTATACTTTTTTGACGTGATAACGTCTTATAAATTGATGAATCACCAATCTTATAAATTGATAAAACACCGGCTGCATGCACGAAAAAGTGTAACGTTCCTAACGCGTAACGTTCCTAACGCGTAACGTTCCTAACGCGTAACGTTCCTAACGCGTAACGTTCCTAACGTTCGTAACGCGTAACGTTCCGCCTGACCCTGTGCGTGCTTTTCTCGAAAACGGCCTAACGATTTGGATGAAATTTACTGAAAAGGGATTTTGGGGGACAAAAAATCGTTTTAGCTAGGTCTCATCTCTCGAAAAAATCGTTTTCTTACAAATTTTATCATTATAAAAATCAATTTTTTGACGTATGAAAATACTTAAATATTGTAAGTAGGTTTTGGAATTTTATATTATAAACAGTGAAACAATTGTTTTATAAATATTATGACAGCTAATCTTTGAGACTTAAAATAAATACGAAAGAAAGTTAAAAAAAAACAATTATATTATATGGTGAGTAATTTAAATAAAAAAAATTAACCTAAATTTGAAGCGAAAGATACAATATCATAGATTCGAATTATTATAATTATTATATAAATTTAGGTTATGTATTACGGAATACGTTATCACGTAAAACTATCGTCCGTAAACCGACTTTACAGACAACCAATTTTTTTTAAGCAACCGATTAGGTAGCCGTTTTGGGTTGGGATGTTTTTAAATTTTTTAATTAAATTTTCATAAGTTTCAAAGTTTAGAATGAACTGAACACTTGGAGATATGACGTATATTTAAGAGGTTGTAGGTCCTTAATAACGTTCATGTAGCTCCTTCTCTACTTTGTAATTTGTAAATGTGTAACATTCTGACGGCATTGTAAGTGAATAAAGCAAGGAATTCTCGTGTTGGTTTCGCACCATGTCATAATATTGATTTGTGGTTTGTGAATATTTGTCAAACTAATCCACGCCTAAGAAAACACCTGTTACCGTAATTAATAACGAAAGCATAGTACTGTAAATTATTCAGAACCAGAACTGAACGGGGTTTTATGATATGGTACTATATAATACAGGGTGTCCTATTAAGAATGGGACATAGAACAACCGCAGATTCTCCAATTCAAAATAAAACGATTAAGCGAAATATGCTTAGATAAAATGTTACTCGCTCTACCAGTGGCGTACGGCAGGAGTAAGTAATGCTTGTACCCCTTCTAAATGTTACGCCGCTGTCTAAATTTTAATTTTGACTACCTATAATTTTAATTTTTTTGATATTTTCTAAGTCAATAATGTACACTTGTTAGTTTGTTGTAAAGTCATTGGTTTTCGAGATATTCGCAGTTAAAGATAGATAGACATGTACTTTTTATTTGTATTATTATTAATAATATTCATTTTTACAATTTTGTCTTAAAAAACTGCGAATATCTCGAAAACCAATGACTTTACAACAAACTAACAAGTGTACATTATTGACTTGGAAAATATCAAAAAAATTCAAATTATAGTCAAAATTAAAATTTAGACAGCGGCGTAACATTTAGAAGGGGTACAAGCATTACTTACTCCTGCCGTACGCCACTGGTAGAGCGTACTGAACTAATTTTTTTATTGTTAGGTGCATTTTATGATATTTAACAAGTGTGCCGATTTGAGTAAAATTATACGGTGTATTAAAAAAGTTATGGACATTAATAGTTTTTCAGTTTTCAACTTCAACACCCCGTATTTCGGAAACGAGTAACATTTTATCTAAGCATATTTCGCGTAATCGTTTTATTTTGAATTGGAGAATCTGCGGTTGTTCTATGTCCCATTCTTAATGGGACACCCTGTATGTATATGATTTTGTTGATACTTAAATTTTGTTTATACCGAAAATAACCTTTCGCATAATGATATTATATTTACATGGCACAATGCAAGCTCGCATACATTATTTTGTTGGTAGGATTTGACACTGTGACCAGTGTTTTTAAACCTTGACATTGGCAAACACCTTGACAAGCCATTAAAACAATTTAACATCAACTGAACCTTTGAACTTCCCGTATGTTATGTCAAAATGTTACAATTAGAAATTACATCAGTTACGTGGATGGTATCTCTTGTTTTAGCGCTTGTCAGGACAAGAATGGCAGTTGATTTCAAGCGAATCAATAGGTTAGAAGTTGAGGTCAGACGGTTAGATCAAATTGTTTTCCAAGCTCCAATATTCGAAGGCTTATCTTAGACATTTAAGTGACGGGAAGGTAATTGTCATTTAAATTTTAAACAATAACAACTTATAGTGCTGTGAACAGTGGACTACTCTCTCTCCGCGTTTTTAAGAGGAATTTGAACGTAACGTAATTTCATGGCTCTACTAACGCAAATTCGTATCTTATAACTTAAGGCTGCTGCACACGAGGCTGAATTTGCCGCTAAAGTTCTTGCTAGATTTGACTAGTTCTTTTCTTAATTGCTTCACACGAGACGTCTTTTCAAGCTTGTTTTGTAAATAGATCTGGTGCGCGCGCAGTAACAGTTCAAATATAAACACAGAGCAAAACGTGTCTGTTCTCTGACTCAAAGCAGAACGACGCCATGTTGGTTTGTGAGCGTTTGTTCATGTTGCCCACGTGACAAGATACTGTTTCCTGATTTGTTCTTGCTCAGAACAATTTTGATTTATAGGATATAATATTTAAATAAGAAATAATTTATGAAGTCATGTAACAGATTTTTATTATTACAAGAAATTAAGGACGTAATTAATACGTTGCTAGGCGAAAATATATCGTGTTATTTATAGAATTCGTTGAGTAATATATTCTTGATAAATGCCTTCATTCACTGATAAAATGGTTCCGCTACTCTTATTTTCATTTGTGAAGTAAAACTTCTTTACGCACAGTAGAATGCGGCTGAACAGGTAACGAAACGCTGCATCCCCACTCCATTGCTCCGTTAAGTAGAGTAGGCATGCGGGGATCGCATATTATGTAAGAACGCGTGCGTGTGTTTTGGTGTGTGTGCGTGTATCTACATTTAACCCTTAAATTCATATTGTAGGATAATATTCTAATGGCTGAATATCGTACGCCTTTGCCTTAAAAAAAATAAATTACTATAGTGTAGGCTGCATCCTACATAGGCAAAGTAGAGAATTGAACCGACTGAATCTTCAAAAAAAAAATTAATTATTTTTCCAGTAATCCCCATACCCTGAGGCATATACCTATACATGCTTTTTTAAATATAAATAAAAAATCATGCGTTTAAGGGTTAACGCGATTAGAAGTTAGTTTCTGTAATGTGTAGTGTAAAATACACGGTTTGATTTTTGTTTCTTTTTTAGGAAAGATTTGTAAACTGACTTTAACGTGTAGGAAAGGTGTGGTGTGATATGGGATATCCGAATTCTCCATTAAACAAATACGCAGTCATGTAATAAGGTGACTGGCTTTCGTATTGCATGCCATCAACCCATTATATTATTATAAATATCACATATACTAGCTATAATATCACAACAGCAATTTATAATAATATCTTTCTAAAGTGGGACATGAATATCTAAATAAATTTTAATACTTTCCGTTATAGCTACCTCTATATATTGTAGTCTAAAATAATTTTAACTTTCGTAACAGTCGTAAATTTATTCTTGAAGATTGATTGGAAGAGTTTTTCTAGAAACGGTTTCACCCTGATGAGACCAATTCGCGTTTTCAAACTCGGTAAATGTTACATTCTTTTATTAACTTCACCTGTATGTTTGTAATATGTATCTATCTTATAGAACCTTTCAATTTAATTTTCACCCACTTCTAGACATCTGAATAGTTTTAAAAGTGTAGCGTAGTGGTGAGAGCACTAGACTCGCATTCGGAAGGTACCGGGTTCGGATCCCCGCGGAGGCAGATGTAGCAAGGATTTTTCCCTGTTGCCTCTCGCCGAGAAACGGTAATTCCTGCACCGGCCATCTTGTTGAAGTTTTCCATAGTTTCCTTCAATAAATCCAGATAAATATCGAGATGATTCCTTATTCAAGACCATGGCCGATTACCTGTCGATGTCCTATGCTCAAAATTTGCCTTCCTTATTCTAATGTCCTAAAATTCCGTCATTCGCCATTGCTATTAATTAGTTGAAAAAATGTAGAAAATAACGGGAAATGTGATAGATGGAAAATAGTAATGGGGCGAATGGCGTCTGTTTTGACATAAAAGTCGAGAAGTGGACGTTAAACGCATTATTATTATTAATATACAGGCATGTAAAGCAGTTATTGCATAGGTCGAGGAAAAATAGTATTTTTGGTCCCGACACTATGAAGTCTGCTCACAAGTTGTTTGTGTGGAGTAAAGACTGCAGTTATAGTAAAATATTATTGCCTTATCCAGGGCATTCTCTCTTAAAGTTTCTTTATTTGTACCGTTAGTTTTTGGCAACAGTTACAATTTCTGAAAGTTTTTAAGCATGTAAACATATAATATCCGTAATCAAATTTTAATATGAACGCTACAGTTTTCGTTAATGAATATTTATTATTTTTTGAAAAATAAAATGAAATTATATACCTAAATGAATAACTAATATTTAATAATTAATTTTTGTATTACTACAGTTGAGTAATTTCATAATAATTATGGTTACTGCAAATTAACGACCAAAATGAACCACTGATAATAAACGATTTGGTTTATGACAGTTTTTACGAGCAAAATTTTGCGATTCCCACAGAATGCATTATTAGTTTCATTGTGTTTCACTCTTGCTTTATCTAGATGTGGTATTGTTTTAGGTTTGCAATTATAGTTTTTAAGTAGCTTTTACTAGCGGTTTCGGTCGCGTAAAAGTAGAAGCGCGAAAAGATATTGAACATCTTTTCTGATTTATAACAAACACTTTCCTGAAATGACCGAAATCAATTCAGTAGTTTTTGAGTTAACTCGTAACACAAAAATTCTAAATAAAAAAATTTATAAACTGTACATTAATACGTAATAATTTTGTTACGGCATTAAAAGTAGCCATTTTTTTATTGGTTCTAATAATACCGAGCGGGTAGCGTAGAGGTGAGAGCACTAAACTCGCGTTTGAGATTTTTTATGGCTTCCCTCAATAACTCCAGATAAATATCGAAATGTTTCCTTATTCAAGGCCATCATGGTCTACTGCCTGTCAAACTACTATGCTCAAAACTTGCCTACCTTATCCTAATTTCCTTAAAAAAATACTTCATTGGCCCATTGCTATTGCAAGTTGAAGTTCACTAGAATTTAACGGGAAGTGTGGTAGATGGAAAATAGTAATGGTGCCAACGGCGTCTGTTATGACACAAAGTCGAGAAACGGACGTTAAACGCATCATTATTATTATTATTCTAAATTGACCCTTTCACTCTTATCTCGCCTAGAAACTAGAAAAAAGTTTGACAATATTTTGAAAATAAGAATATCCCGATTGTTATTGACTATTTGTAAAATTTTAAGGCAAACCAGAAAAATAATGGAAGACAGTAGATAAAAAACCTAGAGATTTCAAATCAGTGCTGATATTTTGAGTAATTAAGAAAAGTGTCAATATTTCGTAAGAACATCGGTTGTTAAGAAAGTTCCCGACAGGTATTCGAAGGAGAAGAACACAGTGGATAATACATGGTACGGTCCTTAGGATAAGAAATCTCGCATATCCCAGAGGTAATGCGTGTTTGAATATTCTTTATCCTGCGGCATAAATCCCTGTCTTGTCACAAGTTATGCAAAAGCACGTTGTATTTAAGCGCGACCGCGAACGATCTCAAACTCTACCCGCTCCAGAACTATCTACTCTCCCGATTACAGAAAAACAAACATTCATTGTTGTTCGGCATTCTTTTTTTAATAATTCGTTCATTGATGAACGGATTAATCATCAAATTATGGAACGACATATTTGCGAAATATTACAAATCGGAGATGCAGATATTATGACGTCTTATTTTAAACTAAAAGAAAATAAATTATCCCAGTGTTATCCAAATACGAATGAGCTACGGCCTACAAGCTCAAAAACCAAGAAGACATAATATATACGTCATCAACGGTCTATAATTTTGTGCATAATGAATCGACGCTCTATCAAATTTTTCAAATAAAAAACTTTGAAATTAACGATATAATATCATGTCTGGAGTTCACCCGAATATTTGTTTTAATGTAACGTTTTTATTACGAGTGTTGCAGCATAATATTAGTTAATCAGCCCTAAATTTAAACTAAGGGCACTAGAGGCTAGTGGCCAGTTTAACAATAATTTCCAGGGGCTGCAAAATTTGGAACGGGGAAAAAATTTTTTTACTCGTTACAAAAAATTCTTTGAAAACATTCATAAATCACAATAAATAAAATGCTTTTTCAGTCGGATGCTTTTGCCTCTGAAAAGATTCCATCTCACAATTGATGAGAAATCGTTTCGTTTGTCAAAGTCATGATTTTTAATACGAAAAAGAATGTTTTAAAGTGAAACTTTTATTCTATCGCCCCGAATTTTTCTGGCCGTCTGTTGCATGTCGCATTACAGGCGGCCGCGGAGTAGGGGTAAAGTGAAAGGCGCTCGGAGTAGGCGCTCGGTAGAGCAGCCAAGGCCAATATGGCGGCGCCCATGGTTAGCATCAGCTGACCGTGTAGTATGTATAACACATAGTCAGTCTGTCATGCGGGCAAGTGCTGTACAGTGTTTACATGTTTTTATTCGTGTATTCATGTGAATATTGTTTATAATTAATCGTGATGGATAAGTGTCTACAATCCAACGCCTACAATCCAATAAAAGTTTGACTTGCGTCGTGGTTTCTTAAAACCACACAACTGTTTTTTTTTGTGTAATTATCCCATTTATAATAAAAAGATTTGTGACTATAGATAATGTGGCGGCATTTTTCACGGAGCCCTAGGGTAAATTTGAGCCTGTAGTTGCTTCTCAGAATGTTGACGTATTTTAGATCAATATTTGAGTGAATAATCGGTTATTTTGTTTTTTTTTACAAAACAGTAAGAATTTGTGGACACGGTGTATGAAAAAGTTCGATGAAGTATTTAAAGCGCGATCTCAAACGTTGCTTTTACCTTATCTGATCATGAACTATTCGCATTCTAAATTGCAAGAGCATTGTGTTGAATGCAAAAATGCATTTTAAACTTCAAGTAGAATCTCAAGAATCATTAGGTACTGTAAAATATAGTAAATATAGCAAAGTTTCTATAAAACGATTTTTAATGGATGTGCTTTTAGTATATTTGCTTATAAAAATTGACATGAGTTTGTGAATAGCAAATTACTGTACATTTTACTTTTGATGATGATAAAATGTTTTGTGATTATTGTAATTGGAAAAAAAATAATTATTTTGAGGGCTGTATTAAGGTAGTACGAGCACCAAGGCAATTTTGAATAAAAGGCTTAATTTTTTTTTTGTATGAAGCTGGACTAAGTCTAAACCAATTCTGAAAATTTTAGATAGGTTGCCCGATTATTTAAATAAATAAATGACTTCAAAAGTAGACATATTTAACATTGGCTTTATGGTAAAACGGTAGATGAATGATATGTTTTCATTGATTTCTCCAAAACTAGTCGGTGGAAATTAAAAAAAACTCTTTAAATTAAAGTCAAAACCTTAATAAATTTTTGAAAACAAAAAAAAAAAACGTTGTGCCCGACTAATTAAAAAGATATTTAATTAAAAACATATTTATTCTTTTTAATTAGTCGGGCACAACGGGTTTTTTTTGTTTTCAATACTTTATTAAGGTTTTAACTTTAATTTAAATAGTTTTTTTTTTAATTTCCACCGACTAGTTTTGGAGAAATCAATGAAAACATATCATCCATCTACCGAAATATTAAAAAAAATCAAGCTTTTTATTTATAGTTACCTTGGTGCTCGTACTACCTTAAGGGGTATTTTTAAACTATTTTTTTTTCTCACAGAAAGTTGTCTCTCACTCACAATTTTGTCAATTGGGTTTTGCATTGCGACTAGTGTTATAGTGACTATGCAGTCAGTAAGAATTATAGACTATCAAGTATAGAGGAAAATACAGCCGGTGCTGCTTTTTGTAATATAAATAAGAATACAGCATTTATGTAGATAACAGGTCCGTTTCTATCGCCTACAGTAATTTTATATAACGAGCAAAAAAAGTTATTTTTACACTACATAATGGCTATCATTTATTCTTTTCATTTAAGGCAAACCTTGCATTGTTTTAGTATACTGAAAAGAAAAATCTGTATCCAACGACCCATTTTCCTTTCGGCATTTTATACATATGAAAAAAATGAAAATCTTGAGAAAAAATTTACACAGTAAAAAGATAAAAGACTGTATCGTAACTATATATTTTTATCAGACGAATTTATCATATGAAGAGAAAAGGATTTGTTAGTTGACAAGAAATTAATATAGGGTGTTTCAGAAAGTCGGTAAAAATAAGATGCCGTGAAAATTTCTTTAGATACAAGAAAGTTTAAAAATTATTTTTTTTTTCATAAAACATTTCATTGTACCTATAAAAAGTTATATATTTATACTTCACAATGTCATAAAGCGGCATAATTTGCATGCATGGGGGGACGAATATATGTTTTACATCGTTTCATGCCCCCTCCCCCTTGTACACAATCAGCTGACACAGCATCCGAATGTATCCGAGACTGCGCGAAGCGGCGGCCGCCTCTCTCTCTCTCTCACACACACACACAACTGTCCTATAGGTAGTAATAGATAGTTGCTGGCGTTTCAAAATTCGCCATAATCGAAACCGTCCATTCAGTAAAATTTTGCCAAATTATATCTAGCTTGCAGATCAGTTGTTTGGAAATGACTTCTTCAACTGTCCTAGAGCAATAGACAGTTTCGGCGGACATTACGTCGGGGTGAATTTAGTCGGGGGATCAAGACGCGTGTTATACCCTGAAGTCTTATGTTAAAAACAAATTAAAGTATTTTAAAATAACGAACATAAAAATGTGCTATTTTGTAATACAAGGTAAAAAATGTTACTTATATTTCCATGTTTCATCTCTTAAAGGAAAACTGTTTTTTTAAATTATAAAAGAGTAAGCGAAAACAAATTTGCATGTTGTTTTGAAAAAGTAAACGGCAATATTGTAAATATATGTACGTAGTTGTTCGTTGTAAGACTTTGACAATGCTGTTTTCACAACTAGGTCAAAGTTTTAAATATTTCTTTCTCTGTTGTGCCCACACGACGTGCAAAAAAATACGTCAATCTCGAAAATTCAGTAAAAAAAGTTCGGTTTGTAAGGCTAATTGGATACAAAAATTGTCTACTTGTATATTTTATATGTATTTATGAAAATATGAATTGCAAAAGGACAATAAAATGATCATTTTATTTATTATTGTTAAGACTTTTCATAATTATTATTAAATCTTAAAGTAGAGAATATTAATATCGAAGTTTATTAGGTCAAATATAATAAAATAGTTTGTTTTTTTCATCTAGTTTAGAATTTGCATTTTAATTATTTCTCAGGATAAATTATTATTTTATGCTGTAATTTAAAAGCTTTCTATATTTAACAGGAAGTTTGTCACATAGTCAGAATTAAATAAAGTTGGTATTCTCTATACTTACTTGGAAAATGTAACAGATAGGTAGATTATAAAGTTTTCGAAAATATACAGAAAGTATAGATGTACATTGCCTGTACATGTATGTAAGTACATTTGTTTGCAGGGGAATTGTACCTAAAATATCACGTTCTTACTTAAAATTTCAAATATGTATATTAAAATTATATTCAACAACACCATTATGTAAATTACGAATATAGTGATATAGTGAACACTGCAAAATACGCCTTACTTAATTTACACTCAATAAAAAAAATGTACAAATCTTTGATTAACGTCTGATTAGAACTCTTCAATAAATAAAATTATCGACCAATTTTTCAGACAATATATTAACAAAAAAATATATAATTAATACATTAGCGTTTCAATCCGGATTTGGACCTTCTTCAGAACTGATCTAAAAAATATAAAAATAATTAATATTTAAAATCGAATTAGCTTTTTATAAAATCTTTCAAAATTATTAATGATTATCAAAATAATTGTTATTATTTTTTCATTATTTTGATAATCATTAATAATTTTGAAAGATTTTATAAAAAGCTAATTAGATTTTAAATATTAATTATTTTTATAATTTTTAGATCAGTGTATTAATTATATATTTTTTTGTTAATATATTGTCTGAAAAATTGGTCGATAATTTTATTTATTGTAAAAAAAAAATGTATCACCTCGATAATAATATTCACACACAAATGCGATCGGGGTACGATTTTCCTTCTCTCTGGAGGTGTAAGACAATACAAGACTCTTAATATCTATCTGTTTCTGGACAAGTTTATAAGAACGTTGCGTGCTTTCTGAGTATGTGAGTCGTATCGTAAAGTGTAGCTGACTTATTTTTGGACTGTGGACGAATTAATAGTGGAATCAATTTCCCGGTGTAAAGGCCCCTGCTTACGAGGCTAGAAACGCTGCTATAAACACTGCGTGGACTTCTGCTGGCCGGTAGGCTGGATACGAAGCTGGAAATGTCACTGCGAGCTCCCCTGCTAGCTCACAAGATAAGTTTTAAAATTAGAACAGGGTCTATTTTCTTGCAAGGTTCGCTGCTAGATAAGAGCCGAATCCAATCAGGAAGCAGTATCTTGTCACGTGGGCGACTTGAACAAGCACCCACAAACAAACACTATGATATAGTGTGTGTTCTGTTCAGAGACAATACACGTTTACTTTTGTTACTTTTTAACTATCACTGCGCGCGCACCGAACCTACTTTCAAAACAAGCTTGAAATGGTGTCTCGTGTAAAGCGAGCACATAAGAGCAATCAAGAAAACCAGCGCTAGAAAAATTTAGCAAGGCTGGATTTTCCTCTAGATTTGACTACTAGTTTTCTAGACGTCTTTTCAAGCTTGCTTTGTAGGTAGGCTCGGTGCGTGCGCAGTGATAGAACGGCAACAAAAGTGGATGTTTATTGTCTCTGAACAGAACACACACTATGGCACAGTGTTTGTTCATGTCGCCCACGTGACAAGATACTGTTTCCTGATTGGTTCTTGCTCAGAGCAAGCAGAGGACCTAGCCAGAAAAATAGGCCCTGTTTTAATTTTAAAATCCATCTTGTGAGCTAGCAGGCGAGCTCGCAGTGACGTCATTTCCAGCTTCGTCGCCAGCCTGCCGGCCAGTAGAAGTCCCAGCAGTGTTTCTAGCCTCATGTGCAGCGACTTTTACGTACTTACTTCACCATCAATATAGTAATAGTACGTTAAACTTGATACGATTACATGGAATATTGTCTTGAATAGCAAACTATCTGTACTTTAAAAGTAAGTATCTATTGAGAGATAAATGAAAAAAATGAACGAATTGAGAAATGGGAATGACTGGAAAATATATAAGTATATAAGGATAAGTCGTTAAATAAAATTGTGGAAAATCGATACTTTTTACTCTGTATGTGGGTTGTGGATATATAAACGAATACATGCACTTTATGTACTATCCGCGTGTTTCTATATTATGTACGAAATAATTTAGATCCTTCACTTGTGTACCATTTTCCACTATGGAGTCGTTGTTTGGAAGTCGAATTGTTTCCGGTTAGAAATCTCTTAATAATGCAAACTACCAAATAATACCACGTTTGCATTCTAAAGTGTTTTGGGACTTGATTTTAGTGTATCTTTAGAAAAAACCCCTTTGCACTCCGGGAGTGCCGGCGGAAGTGAAAACTTGAATATTAACGTCTTACGAATTTTCGATCAAAATGGTTTGTATCATAGATTGCATTTTTATGTACGATATTTCAACGCTAGATGTCTAACGTTGTATAAATAAAAGTTTTCGTCTTACGCATTTTCGATCAGGACACGTGACCCTGACGATCTGACGCGAGTTTAACATTTTTTACCCATTACAAAAAAAGTGTACAACGCCGCTAAAGAAGTTTTCACTTCAAAAACAATTAATAATAGGTTTGTTTCAAGCTGTCTGAGAACGTTAACAGAACCGTCACAGTCTTGCTACTGCGCAGGACAGTGACGGCTATGTTACTGGTCTCTGACTGCTTGGAACAGATCTCATAACAAAAATAAAAATACTCGTGCCTCAGTGCAGAACCCTGTTGACAAAATAGTGTTTTTGACAATAGACATGCATTGAATTATTTTAATCATTATAGGTATATATTAGATATATCGTGTCCATCGATAATAATGAATAAATAATTTTTAATTTTTATATTTATTTTTATTGTTTAAAATTTATACATAAACTTGTTGCCATGTTTTTGTCTTATGTACCTTAAATTTTGTTAATTGCTATGGTTAGTAATTAATGTTTATTTTCATAATTATTGTTTTAAATAATTTTCACATTGTACTTGAAAAAGTCTAAATTTATAGACGAAACGTCGTACATTTATAAATATAACTTTAGTCCACAAACCTGCGATTTTTCTTATTCATTTAGGTAATCATTATGTTAACAAAATTTTGTTTTTGGATAGATTTAACCCCTTAAAATCATTTCGGCAAGCGTTCAATTAAACATTTGCAGATTAGTAAGTAATTCACTGTACTAAAATACACGACTCTGTATCAAATATTTTGTAAACATTTAGAAAATAAACTTGAATTGAATAGAGAAAATCATGAAATGCTTGTAAACAATGATTTGTAGAGTCATAATTGTTTACTTAGTTATTATATTTGATTTAAGTTCAAAGAACGATCGAAAATGTCATTAAATTATATGAAAACGGAAACGTTATCTGAAATTAAGATTTTATGAAAGGGCAAAGTACATAGGAAATAGCAGTTCAATTCCCGCATTGAGATATGACTTTCATGTCATAAACACACGTCATGTCAGAGTTAAATTCATAAAAATGATTTAAGCCCGGTGCCACTACACAGATGTCGGAAATTATACCACACGTTCATGAATTTCATGGTTTCAATATTTTATATCAGTGACGTAACATGATATACACATTTTGTTATAATAACGAAAAAGAAATAGTCACGGAGCTGACGCGCAAAAAAACCATGTCGTCCCAACCTTTTGCAGCTTGGTTCATAAGCTATTTAAGTTATTTAGAGCATTTTTTATTATAATGATATATAAGCGGAATCTGGACCCAATTTAAGAAAGGGGGGATGAAAAATTTCAAATATATCACCCCCTCGCAAGAACACACAACTTAATTTCCAATAGAAACATTCAATTTGATAATAAATTCTAACAATTTCTACACGCTATAACTTTCTATGGCTATTTTAAAGTCTAAGCAATTTTGAAAACCATTTAGCTTTGCTAGAATTATTAAGAATTTATGGCGACAGCTACCATAATTTTTCCCGGGCAAACATTGTTCTGCTATTTTTGTTTCAATAAATTTAACTTCTCGGAAAATACTGTTTTTGAATTGTTTAATATCTATATAGTACAGGGAGTAGGTACCTATCTAGTTGTTTAGAATTGCAATGAAAATATTAATAAAATAAATACACAGGTTCAAACATGAACAAATATTTATTTGAAGTAAAATATATAACGGAATGTTTATTTTGTTGATGTGTTTCTGTTTTCAATAACATCGTTTTTGGTGATAGCTGAGGTTTTTCAATGTGTCTATTTCTAACTCTATTGGTTCGATTTTATTTTTACCCGATGGCGACTTGTTATGGATGTTGCCAGATTGTTTTTACATTAAGAAATAAATTATAAAAATTGTCAAAAAAAAATGTTTTTCGCTTTTTTGCCGGGACAAATAAAATTTAAAAAGTTTGATTAAAACAACAAGACAATCAGGATAGATAAACTGCTAAATCTGCTAGTAGACCACAGACTACAGTTATCGAACAATGTTTAGGTCCTTTCCTTCGAATTTCCTATTTTTTACACCTATTTATTTTTCCATTGCAGCATTTGATATTTTATGATTTCTACACAAGAAAATCTTGACAAATAATTTCACTCAGGTTTGCATAGGAATATTTAAAAATTGTATTCCTTATTTTCAAATAATGGCAGTCTAAGTATCTAGAATCGAATAAGTTTTATTACGTACGAGCTGTTACATCATGTTTTAACGAGTCATAATATCATTACGATTGAGATATATACAACATTTTTTGCACGTACCTCCTATAAAATAGATGATTTTCACATCATAATAAATATATTTTTCGTCTTTTTGACGGATCTATGTGTCTCCATTTGCACTCTATTTAGGTTGCTTATGAAAACTATGACTACTTTACTATCTCTGTTCCTCATATACTGTTAAATTTGTATAACCTGACAGGTCGCTTTTGGAAATGACTATGGATTGGTTAGACGGAATTTATTTTGTACTACGGTTATACAGGCATGAAAACCAGCTATTTTATAGAGGATCGTTCAAAAAACATTTTCTACCACTGACGAAGACTAAACTGTATAATATAATTTATAGCGGTCCCGCTCGGTTTCACCCGGGTGCAATAGAACGAATGGGGGGGGGGGGGGAGATGAATGTTGTGTCCAAATTTCATGATGATCGGAGTTACCGTTCAAAAGTTTTTGTCGGACGGACAAATTTTGAGTTATATTTTGTAACATTTTTCATTGATGCCCCACTCCTATTGGTCGTAGTGTGATATTATATAGCCATGGGGTTTTATACTGAGCTCTAAAAACAATTCTACACCCTGTATAAAATACATATATACTATATTATGCGCATGCACTATGCTATGCTAGTATACATAGTCAGTATAGTACAACGATAACCAAGTGTATGTGGTGTATACGAACGAGACGGCCGGTATTGCTCCCGGGGGGCTGTGGAGTTACCGCGCTTCTGAACCTCACGCCCACGCATAATGTCACAACGTATTGCATATTACGCCCCTAGGAGTTACCGGCCGATGCTGATCATAAATACAACACATGTAAGTCTAAACATCACTGACTTCATTTGGTTGCGGAACGGAACATCGTGTGTAGGTCAGTCCCCAGATCTAAATAAAAAAATAATTTGGATCGCAGAGCTAAATCCTGCCGAAAATACAGTGTAGGGTAGGGCAGGGCTAGTTGGGCAATTTATGTAATGCACAAAAAATGAGCATGACAATAGCTACAGACTTCTAGATACGCTCATTCGATTCAACATGATTTTTTGCATAGGACCAAGTCATTTTTAACCATATATTATATAAATTTCCGGTCGATACTGCACTTTATTTAAAATGAAAAAATAATCGTCAGCTCCCCCCTGTAAAAAGTTTCAAAATCGAAGTCTCCCAGAACGGGTCGATATTAATGTTACCCGGTAGATTTTGACACGCTGATTCCAATGAGCACACGCGCAGCTATTCGAGTTTGAAATTTTCAAACATTAAATGCTCATAACTTCGAAACCAGAAGAGATACAGTTCTGCGCTTGTGCTCATTCGATTCAGCGCACTTTTTTCTATAAGGTCAAGTAAATTCAGGCATATCCGTGACACTTTTATATTTTCTCGTAACACATTTTTAATTTTTTCATTGGGTAGGTGACGATCTGCAAGGTGGCAATAGCGTTTTCCGCGACGGAAATCGCAGCGATCCAATGCCTGTGTTTGCATTGATCCACAAACATGTATTATAATGTATGTGTAGATGCGTACGCACATAATACGCACGTACGCATGTTGTCTACGTACAATTCATACCATAAAGGTGTATTGTGTCCTTAATAAATGCATGTACTGTGTAGTGTAGTGTATAGGCATCTATTTAGTATTAATATGCTTGGCTAAAATCAATTCTCGTGAATTGTTCAGAATGAAACGCGAGTAGGTTTGTGAATCGTAGACTCCTATCCCTTCATGTTTTAACAAAATTTTATAGACCAAGGTACTCACAGCAAACTTCCTTTTCATTTTGATTAAATATTTGATGATATGTATTTGGGCAGCAGGAGGAAATAGTTTTTTGGTTTTGGTTGTTGGTTTGTTCTTTAAATAGAGCCAAGTAAATCTAAATTTAAAAATAGGATTTTTTTTAAATAGTTGCATCGACTTGAGGTTATTAGCACAAAATATTTATATAACGTAGGTATACAGTATGTAAACACGTAAGGTGCAAAATGAATGTGTATACTACCGAAGAAAATATTCAAATGATTACAACATAATCGGACTTTTTTTATTAATGGGACATTAAATTCCCAAAAATACTTAAATATGGTGCGAGATCAAATATCTCCGCCTATTCGTGTTGAACCTAAAGACATTTGGGTCACTGATTTACCAACGCGCATCCGTCATACCAGTCAGACAATTTTTGAATGAAATGTTTCCAAACAGATGGAGTTGTTTTTTTGTTATATTTTTGACCAATTTTTTCCTAGAACATTAAATGTTTTTTTTTCTAAATTTGTTTGAAAACGAAGAATTTTCGTTGCGTAAGGGCCTAAAACAATTTTGTTAACAATTTAGTGGAGAAGTGTTCCATTTATAAAATAAGTACAAACTTAAAACCATTTTGAAGTGAGACAATAAATTCACTGCGTTAACTTGAACAAAAGAAAATATAAACCACCTTTCATTTTTAATGCACATCCATCCATTTTCTGAAAAAGAAATGTGGCTGAAATCAACGTGGGAATAAAAATAACACTCAAGTTCACGGAACAAATATGTGTATATATTATTCTATACCGGGTGTTTTTTTAATGGTAATAATGACATTTTTAGGCGCGAACAGCATGCGCTAAAACACCTATATAAAAGACTGGTCTGTCACGATTTTTTGTGTCACGCCTATATCTCGTTAACCAATTCAAAAAGTTGTTTTATTCGATTCATCTCGGGATATATTTGATCCTAACGTGCATCGCCCGGTTTTTTAATTTTGATCTCAAAGGGGAGCAAATAAAAATACTGTTTTTTAAGTTATAATTCGCTCAAATTAAATTAGATCAGTTTGAACCCATCTTAAACGAAAGATGAAAACTTTTTACAATAATTTTGTATAATAAAAAGTATCAAAGCGAAAAAAGATATTTTTTTAACGTTCATCGTGTTAATATAAGCGTATTTTTTACATATTCTTTTTAAACTTTCATAAAATAACTTATGAATACTCAACTTCTTTTTAATTAATAATCTACAAAACAGTTTTAACTTATTACAATGACGTATTTCTAGGTCAGGGTATGATATTTGTCAAGCAACGATTGCGATCCATAAATAGCTCATAAATAGGCCATACAAACATTACAGAACCCTATCATGTGTGTGCCCAACACGTGCTTGGTCGATTTTATATTTCACTTCAGAGAGGCTATGTTGTAAATGGCTTCGACTAAACATTTCACTTAAAGAATTTATGTAATCTGTAAAACGGTGGCCAATAACTTGGCAATAAAAAACATAAGTAAACTCTACTAAATCAAATGATAGCAAAAGATAAAGGTTTTCTTGACCATGGTGTGTGCATTAGCATGTAGTGGACAAAACAGAGTTCTCATGACATTTCAGAGAAGGTTTCAAAGCTATAATATTTAATTGAATTCCGTGGACTTACAGGTCACAGACTATCTTAGTAATCACCACCTTGGGCATCTTTTAGATACGTGTTTCAATGGTCTTTGTGTTCGCTTTATTTCTAAGATTGTGAAAAACTCATTTAAGTTTTATGATAATTTGACTATTTTCTTTTCTGAAAAATCCTCCAAATTTACTTTGAAAATATACTGTAATGGATGCTTCTATTAGAGTAATTAGAGTTTGAGTCCTCCAGACATGCTATGTTCTTTAAAAATAGAAAAAAAGCTCGGATTGTGTCGATTTAATTAGTTTAGGACTTATAGTTTAAGAGTTGTTTTTGTCCAAAGATAGATTTTTCGTGCACCAAATTGAAAATAATTAATCTAAAAACAGTTGTGTGGTTTTAAGAAACCACGACGCAAGTGAAACTTTTATTGGATTGTAGGCGTTGGATTGTAGACACTTATCCATCACGATTAATTATAAACAACAATATTCACATGAATACACGAATAAAAACATGTAAACATTGTACGGCACTTGCCCGCATGACAGACTGACTATGTGTTATACATACTACACGGTCAGCTGATGCTAACCATGGGCGCCGCCATATTGGCCTTGGCTGCTCTACCGAGCGCCTACTCCGAATGCCTTTCACTTTACCCCTACTCCGCGGCCGCCTGTAATGCGACATACAACAGACGGCCAGAAAAATTCGGGGCGATAGAATAAAAGTTTCACTTAATCTTCGAAGGTTGTGACAGACGACCAAACAAACTTAGAGAATAGTGTGAAAAATACGGTTCCATCCTAAGGAATTAAAAATAAAGCTCCAAGCTCTATTCGTTCATTTTTGCACCAACAATTCTGGGACAAAGGTATACCAAACAGATCTATTTCAAAGGGTTTTCATCGATAACATTGCACTTTAAACTACTGCATAAAATATAAACTCGTTATCTCTGTTTGTTTTCATTTTGATATTTCAAAGTAGCTACTGTTGGATGTCAGTGTGTTAGACGAAGGATGCAGACTATATGAATTTGTGCATATTTTTGAGGTACTGCAATTCACAACTATATATAGGATGGATCATGGCGAACCATTCGGATTAACTGTTGTACGAGTACAATTATTGTTTCAAAAAAGCGTCATACCCTCAAATCCAAATTTGACAGGGACGTTTTTCTTATAATAATACAGTTTTTTGATAAATTAGTTTTAATTTTGAGTAGAGTACCATGAATAAATTAATTTTGTAAGTACGATAATAATCTAGCTCGCTAATAATGTAATTTATTAAAAAAATTCATTTAAATTTTTTTAATTTAATAATCTATTTTAAAAAAATCTCGTTTTGGGAAAAATGTTTCAAGTACAAATTAATATTATTTTAATGATGCACTGTATTTTGATTATTATAATATTTGCATACACTACTGGCCACAACTGCTTGCCACACACTCTCGTTTCGTGATTCTCCGCCTAACTCCAGAGTAGGGACTCGAGGTCAACCGGGAAAGGGTTCATATAACTGAGAGCTCATTATGACCCACTATGTATACTGGCACTATTTATGTCTGTGCTATGTTTCGTGCATTTGCTATCACTAAATATATCTTGGCTTTATTATAACGTAAGATGCAGTATGCACTATCCTGTTTCAGAATTTTTCTTACAAGTTTTTGATAGTGACATCAGTGAAGTTTAAACCCGAAGCTTTTCAATTGCCTATATTAATTATGTGACTACAAGGAACGACGACTTATATTTGATCTTAGCAGGTCCCTTACCGAATAAAAGGTACTGTATACTTTACGCTAAAAATACGATGTTTATCGAGTGATACTGTTACAGACAGATAGACGTACAGGCAAACGGATGAAAATTCTAGAAACGCATTTTGCCGTTTGGGTGCCCTAAAATCTAGCAAGTAAACGAAATAAAATAATTGCATGAAATTGTTTTTGTTGTATTAATGCCTATATTCACCGAGCACTATTAAAGATAGAAGTTACTAAAATTGGAACAAAATTCGTAAGAATAAAATTTACTTTCAATTCACCAAGCAAAATATGAGGTACAAAAGTTAGTTAAAGAATAAATATACACTGCACTATACCCCTTGCTGTTTTTTTTAAATATTTTGACGTTCACCCAAAAATCTGGCCGATGGCGTTAGTGTAAACTTCAAAAAAAAGTTTCACAAAATAATAATGTTTTATCCTAACCCAATTGCACACTGTTTTACAACTATACACTTCACAAAAGGTTAATAAACAACACATAAATAAATTCACAAGAGCAAACTGTAGATATAATACTTTACATTTATAGGTTAGGTATTATGATCTATGTGGTGGCCATTAGTATTTTATCAGGCGAATAAATACTGATACCCCCGAAGTAAAACATAATAGATTTATACCTGCAGTAAACATTATTATGTTTGGTGAATTGAATTATCGATATTTATTCCGAGGAATAGCTACCTGAAGAACAAATGAATTGAATAAATAACTACATACGTTTGGTGAATATGGCTATAAGAGCGATAAATTCTAAAACAAATAACAGCATTCTGATTTCTGATAAACTCAAAAATAATTTAATAAATATACTTGAAGCCTAAAACAACTAACCTTATCGGTTTTGAAACGTATGAAATAATTTTAAAAACTTTATTTCTCATATACAGGTAGCTAATTATATAGGTTGCATTATACTTTACCGATGTTCATGAGCAAATTGGGGACTGTTGTAAAATGTCTACGAACAATTTTAAAACATACAAGATACGGTAACGCAAATTAATAATTTACAGTTTTTGAAAGCTTTCTTTTTTTCTGTTGACGTATTGTTTCAATCACATAATTAGTTTATAACTTTCAGTCGCACACAACACGTCGAAACGACGTCAATTTCAGGATGGGCACGAATACACTAATGTCGAGCTGCGAAAAGCATTGTCAAAAAATTTAATTTGACAATGACCTCAGATGCGATCATTTTATATATGCAGGAATAGCCTAATGTCGGAAAATTCGCCGTCATGTAGAACATTAGATTGCAGTTGCACTCACACAAAAACAAATGATCTACATGTTAAATTCCGTTCGATCAATTGTTTTTTTGAGTAGGTTCGATTTAAAATTCTACAATGCTTTTCTCATTGAGAAATATGTTTAGTCACAATCTAAGATCGTTTTCAAATCAGAAGTGCTGATAATATTTTCTGCAGCGCAACATAAATGAGTTATTATTTTATACTTTCAAAGTACCTATCTTATGCCCATATTCATTGAACATTATTAAAGATAGAAGTTACTAACTTTGGAACACATTTATTCCTTCGAATAAAATTTACTTTTAATTCACCAAGCAATATATCTGTTAAAATATTTACTTGTAGAATAAATATATACTGCACTATACGCCTTGCTCTTTTTGTTGGATATTTTGACGTTCACCCAAAAATCCGACCAATGGCGTTAGTGTAAACGTCATAAAAAAAAACACTCACAAATTAATAATGTTTTATCCTAACTTAATTGCACACGAAAAGCTTCCACTAACTTTAATGTTTTACATCTGTACATTTCACAAAAGGTTGATAAACAACACATAAATAAATTCACAAGGGCAACTGGAGATAAAATACTCTACTTTTATAGGTTAGGTAGTATCATCTATGTAGCAGCCATTATTATTTTATCAGGCGAATAAATATTTATACCCGAGAATTAGGAACGGTGAATTGAATTATAGCTATTTATTCAGAGGAATAGGTGTCTGAAGAACAAATGAACCGAATAAATATCTACTTACGTTTGGTTAATATGACTATAAGATAATTTTAAAACTATTGTACTACCAAATTACCTTTTTCATGAATTATTTTTAGAAGTATCTTAAATACTTTTTGAAGGGTAGCTAAAAAATGAAAGATACTTCTCAAAAGTACTGGTTTTTAAGGTATTAAAACCAGTACTTTTGAGAAGTATCTTCATTTTTGGATCTTGATACAAGATACTGATATTGACATTGGTAACTGAGAAAAAATGTAAACGAAATTACTATGCAAAAAATCATATTTTAAGGTAATCGCTGTATGCTTAGTCATTTGTTGATTAAATGTAGCTAATGAATGTCTCCCTGTCTTAAGACAGTAAGTTTCTTGGTGTTTTGAAATGTTTGATGTATTCCGCCTAACCACTATGCTAAAGCCGAGTGTGTTGCATAATTTATTATATTCATATGATGAGTCACACCAAAGCAAAGCTACGCCACGCTCACATATTATTAAGTACATATATAATATATTATATAGAGATATACATGAGCAGTGCTGTAGCTATGTTTAAATTAGTGATATTATGGGCAAGAAAATTTTCCAGAAAAATTTTAAAAGTCCAAAGCGCAATTTGTTATAGGACATATTTGAACTTTCCATATTTTCTTTTGAATCAATTTCTGTATCATTTAAAAACATAAGCTAATTCTAACTTTGTAATCCACATGAATAAAGTAAGTTTGACTAAGTTTTACTTAAGATTTTTAATATTGTTTAAATTGCAACTCATGACAAGTCAATTTATCCTATTTCATAATAAAAGAGCCCGCACAGAAAATGAATAACCCATTTCTCTTGTTATTTGATAAGCAAAGTAATGAGATAGTGGCACCACTTCGGCTTTATACATGATTAAAAAGTTAAAAATTAAGATTTCTATGGTTCTGATTTAATTTAACTTATTATAAATTATTCGTGCACTGTTCATTGTCACTATAACTGACTCGTAACTGACTGCCCTCCCTTCCACGGTAGCGCTGTTTTCAGCCACTTTCTGGAATAATCTTCAGCATTCTAGAAGCTTCGGCATTCTCCTATGTGGTTCCGCATTGTAGTTTATGAGGTTCCGACAACAATGCAAGAATTATTGCCTACGCGGCTCTCAGAACAATGCACCACCGCCGTCTCCAGTGGCGTCTCGTTACAATACTTTGAGCAATATTATACTCAATTGATATTATTGAAAAATTAGATAGTTTTAATATAGTGCGAATATTTTTGATCTCTCTGGGGCCCCCTTTCTGTCTGCCCCTGTTGGCTCTGTCTAGTTACGGCCCTGGCTATTTGAAATATTTATTTTTTATAATCAGTCAATTTATAATTTGAAATAGTACAGTGACAGCGAAAAGTACGAATGACGATTTTTGTTTCGAAATTTAAAGTTCTGCCCCCCGGACATTATTATTGATGAAAATTCCGTTTCATATAATATTTGTGCGTTCGAATAAAATTAAAAATTATTGTTGGGTTGAAATGGGTAAAGAACCTTGTATCCACAGATGGTTCCTTTAATATAACTGAACAAGGAATCGTACAAGGAGTATAGTATATTGTCATTTTAACAGATCAATAAGCCCGGTAGCATAAATATAGTTGCCTGAAAACATCTGCCATTGTAATAACAGAACCTGAAAGATAGGATATTACGATATTAATACCAAATAACGTAATATTATCGCAGGTCAAATAAGCACAACTTCTTCACATAATATAATATGGATGATGAAGGGGAAAAACGTGTTAAGGACGATTTCTACACAATTTAAATTTTACATATTAAATTTAATTTAAATAATTATGAATGACGGGAATGCGGACACATAAGTATAATTCTTTTCTTTTTATTGCTTACGTTTCATCAGAATTTCTGACTTTTTCAAAGCTTAAAAAACAATTTTTAATATTAGAAAATAAAGTTTAACATAAAAATTATATTTATTTTCCACTTTAGAAAAAATCTTTTAAATTTTTTTATTATGCCAAAATTAAATTTAATATACGGTTGGGATTAAGGTTGATATTGATTGTTTAATATAGCGAAGTAAATTACAAATTAGAAACTTTCAGAGTGGAAATATGCAAGATTTTTTCCAACTATTTCTAAATAACACGAATTAATTTATACTTAAATGTCTCCATTTGATTTACATTGAATTCAAATTAAAGAAAATAATACTCAAAAGGATGGTAACGGTTTTAAAGTCGTTTGATTTAAAAAGTTAATTTTTTCTGCAAAATTATTTATTATTAAAAATGACATTCACATGGTTTTTATGGACCAAACCTACTATTTATTATAACAATTGAGTAATGCGTAGGTACATAATATTGACTTTAGGTTTAAGATGTCTTCATTTGATTTATGACCATATTCACCGAACGTAAGTAGTTATTTATTCGCTTCATTTGTTATTCAGGTAACCGTTCCCCTGAATAAATAACGATAATTCAAATTCCTAACAATAATTTTAATTATGTTTACTGCAGGTATAAATCTATTCTGTCTTACTTCTAATTAATTCGCCTAAGAAAATAATAATGGTCGCCACATAGATCATAATACCTAACCTATAAACGTGGAGTGTTATATCTACAGTTTGCTCTTGTGAATTTATTTATGTGTTATTTATTAACTTTTTCTGAAGTGTGTAGTTATAAAACATTAAAGCTAGTGGAAGTTTTGTGTGCAGTTGGGTTAGGATAAAACATTATTTTGTGAAACTTTTTTTTGAAGTTTATACTAACGCCATCGGTCGGATTTTTGGGTGAAAGTGAAAATATTGAACAAAAAGAGCAAGGAGTATAGTGCAGTGTATATTTTATTCTTTAACTAACTTTTCTACCTGTTAATTTGCTTAGTGAATTGAAAGTAAATTTTATTCTAACATTTTGTTCTAAGATTAGTAACTTCTATCTTTAATAATGTTCAGTGAATATACATGCTAGTAGTTAAATCAAATGAAAACAATTTACATTATGTTGGTTAAAATCAAACCCACTGTATATAATCTTGATGTTCGCAATATGTAGAAAGCTAAATAAAGAGCCACCAATGTTTCTAGCACCCAATTCCCAAATAATTGTTGAAACGGCTCTGCTTGAACACTTAACTAATCAAGAAGTGTAGAGACCAGGAGTATGTGACAATGTGACATGGTGTTCGCCAGACGTCGCACGCCAGACGGGACTCTGTCATCTGAAAATGACAGCATCGAGTGCTTTCGCTGTATTTCATGTGATCCAAAGTGCAGATAAACATCGAAATTGTATAAGTTTTTTGCTTCAAAGACAGAGCAAACTAGACAACAAATTCATGCGCACTATCACAGAGCGCATGCACTCGTGGCAAGTCATTGGAATCATAGACTTATTTTGTTCCACTCTCACCACCTCAGTTTCATCTCCTGGTCTGTGGTCTTCTTGTAAACCAACAGTTCACTGCTGCTTTCGACATAAACTTGGTAACAAGTACGGTATCCTCTTAACTGTTTTCCCCTTTATATAATCAGGGCTCCCTGAGGAATTTTTAAATGGTCCCACTGGATAACAATACTGTAAGCGGACATCCTGTAAATACGTGAAATGCAATCAGCATAACCATGTAAATGGTTGGCATACTAATTAATTAACAGAGCAGTTTGTTTTGTCGACGACAGAGCAACTAATACTAAACTTTGTATAACATTTAATTAGTTGCTGTTGCATTAAAATTGGAGATAAAAAGCATGTCACGGTAGCAGTGACAATGCCGGGACAGACGATAAACAGGCCAAAAGAAACAATATTGTGAGCTATTCAAAAGAATTTCTTTCTTTTTAAAATAAATTTATAATGAATGACATGAACATGTAATTATAAAAAAATAATTCTTCTGTTTGATTTACAATTACCCTCATAACCTGCACTCAATTGTTAGAAGCCGGCTTAAATAAAGAATCTTTTTGACTACACGGAGAAATTTTTACGACAAAACAACACAACTGATATTATTGGCAGGATTCTTCACTCGTAACTGCTTTCTGCTCGCTGTTTAGAGCGAATCTTGCAAGTCAACTTTGATCACATATCCGATCTATTAAACATATCTTTTCCCATTGACAATACAAGAATCTATCGTTTTCGAAACTCAGTAATCAATAAATTGTATTAAATAATTTTTCCGCAGATTTATGAATGCTCATGAAACTGGTATACAATAATATCAAGTGTTTGGTATTACGATACTAATGCTTCCATTAAGATAATTTTACACTTAAAATTTTGTTCCAAATAGAACTTATTTTTAGAGACATCCAATTTCTTTTAAAGTCTGTTTCTGCAAATTTTTTGATCGACATGCAATAAAAACAATGGCAGTATATTTCAAAATTTGTTCCAAATAGAACTTATTTTTAGAGACATCCAATTTCTTTTAAAGTCTGTTTCTGCAAATTTTTTGATCGACATGCAATAAAAACAATGGCAGTATATTTCAAAATGGCGGTCAAATTATAACTGAAATTTATGAGACGTCGCTAAGATTGTTTTGGATAAAGTTGGTACTTGGTATTTAGACCCTCCTTTAAAGTAATTAAAGTGGACAAAATATTTAATGGGAACAATTTTAAAGTATATGGCGAAAACAAATTTATTCCAATAGTAGTGACGCATTTCGAAATAACAAAAGTAAATCAACACCTCTCAAGATCTATCTACTATTAGAAAAAGATAAATGTGAGTCAAGGATCCGTCAGCATTTGATTGTTTCTCAACGTCAAATTGTATATTGTACGAGAATTTTGCATCTTGCAATTCATGAATCACTTTTGTCTGTTTAAAGTTTTTTTATTTAGCTCCGATCGGGCTAATAATTGACATGAATGCGAGCGAAGCTGCGTAGCAATACTAATATCTGATAAAATAGAACGCTCGGAATGGACTGTAGATATTTTTTTCACCTTACGTTATTTATCAAAATTTATATCTGTAATAATACAGGGTTGTATTCGCTTTAACTTTTTACACACGATATATAGAGCAATTCCCTTTGGAAACTTTTCCTCGTATTCATCCATTCATTTGCTATAGCAGACCTAAATACCAGTCGAATCCCTTGAGAGATTCTTCTTTGTCTCCTATACTTATATTTTCTCTTACTTGCTCACTTACTATTTTTACTACAAAAACTGTGTTAACTGAATTTGTTTAGAGTAGCCCAACAAACGTGTACCACATCGTACTTTAAATGCGAAATTTTGATGTGTCCAAATTGTGTAATGGTACACGTTTACAAGTTTTTCATCCCGGTCTAAAGATTGTTAGCGATATTATAATTAGTAACAAATATAAAAGAGATAGTGTTTTAGTACCACGAATACCAATAATACCAACGGATGTCCCATTTCAATTTAAAAGATTATACTTTCCATTAAAACTGCTTTCGGAATGACTATAAACAAAGTCCAGAGGCCAACACTGGAATGCATTTAGAACACGTTTTAGCACGGCCAGCTGTATGTGGCCTGCTCACGTGTATCAAATCCACATCATTGTTTTTGCAAATGACGACAAAACAAAAAAACATTTTTATAGGCCCTCTTAAATTAGAGTCTTGCTCGAATTTATGATTTTTTAATCAATTATATCAATTATATACACTGATTCCACTAATACTATATTAGATTTCTGTCAAAACCGGTATTCATAAAAATCAAAAAAGTTTCCGGCTAGGAGCCTTGCAAAAGCGCTGAAATATGTAATTCCTTGTTTCTTACCAAAAGCTTAAATATGACTTTTTATTTCCCTAACTTGGGAAATGATGGGTTCTCCATACTAACTTTTATCCCCTATTTTACTTCCTAGAGGGCTGACTTTGCAAAGACGCTGAAACAAGTAATTCTTTATTTCTTATTAAAAGCCTAAATATGAATTATTTTATCCCTAACTTGAGAAATGATGGATTCTCAGTACAAATTTTTGATCCGCTATTTTAACCCCTTGAGTTTGTTTTTTTTTTTTTTTTGAGAAAAAAGGTAGCGTGTGTCCTTCCTCAGGAGGCAATCTATCTCCTTGCCAAATTTTATCGAAATCTACTCAGCGGTTTAGGTGTGAAAAGATAACAGACAGTCAGAGTATACACCACTTTAACTGAATACTTTAATAATTATAATCAAATGTATTCCTTTCTGTTTACTTGCGAAATGCAGGTTAATAATGATGTGAATTGTAACGCTACTGCTTTTGTTGCTTGTTCTTTTCTGCCGGACTCACCGAAGCGAACTATAGACTGTTATTTCTCTTTTTCCTTCACTGACTTGCATTGAAAACTACATTTTTTGATACGAGTATCAATTTTTCTTTTTTTTCTGTTGGTATATGTTTTTTTCTACGGTATATTGAATCTATGTAAAGACGGAATGTTTGACGTTATATTTTTTCTTCTTGAGATGCCTTACTGAAACAAAACACCATCCATTTTTCCAGTTTTACTCTTATTGATTTTTTAGCCGCGAGCACAGTACGCTCACTCGCTTTGAAAATAATAATTGTACTATTTTTATTGCAATTTTGTTTTTGTCACATTGATCGAGATGATTTAGTATGTGTTTTTGTCAACTTTTCAGAGAACTATTCTGTTATTTAGGAGAAGACCTAAATACAATTTGGTTTCTTTCCCTAGAAAATCAATATACCAATAATATTGACATAAATCATAGGAATAAACGGATGAAGGATTTGAAGAACAAACCAGTGAACGTTGCTTAGTGATTAGGCCATTTCGCTTGTTCTTATTAATTGAATATTTATCAATTAAATAAGTCTCATCGTTTACATTACTTACAGAATGTATGGGTTGCGCTCAATTCAATTTATCAACTTTTTAGCAGGCTTTAGCAGGCTGGGTGCAAGACCGGAAATCACGTCACATGCAGCTCGCCTGCTAGCTCACAAAATAAAATTAGAACAGGGGCTATTTTTCTTGCTAGATTCTCTGCTTGCTCTGAGCAAGAACCAATCAGGAAACAGTATCTTGTCACGCGGGCGACATGAATAAATGCCCACAAACCAACATGGCGTCATTTTGCTCAGTCAGACGACAGACCTGTTTTGCTCTGTGTTTATATTTGAACTGTCACTGCGCGCGCACCAGATCCATCCAAAATACAAGCTTGGAAAGACGTCTCGTGTGAAGCGAGCACATAAAAGCAATTAAGAAAACCAAATTCAGCCCCGTGTGTAACGGCCTTTAGTCTATGACATGTAGAATGTAGATATTTGGTAAACTTAATTTATTTGTGCTTAAGTCTGTGTTTGCCAGGCGCAATATCGAAGTTTAAGATTTGAAAGTGTCTGATACGGAAACAGAGGGTCGGGAAAAACTGTTAGACCAATTTTATTGTCTTACTATGCTTTTCGAAAATGTCCTGTGTATCGAGTTTTACCTTTTTAGGTTAACGAAAGCCTTTTTATGGAAGTGACCATGTTAAATTTTTCCAAAAAATACCCCTATTTCTGTCTTTGGGAAGAAAATCGACAATCTAGTTCCGTTAGGTTCTGTCCTGGGTCCTATATTATAAGTGTGCCCAGTTTCAACTTCTTAGATCAACGAAAATCTTTTTCGAAAACATCCGTATTTCTGTCCCTAGAGAGAAAACCGAAAACCCGACTCCGTAAGGTTCTGTTCCAAGTCATATGCTATAAGTGTGCAAAGTTTCAACTTTCCTAGATCAACGGAAGCCTTCTGAAGGATCTGGAAAGACAAACAGAGTGACATGTTTTCAATTTTCTTCCTGAAATGTGACATTTCTGCATAATAATACCTATACGTAAATTTTAATGTAATGAAAAAAAATGTCTTTTTATGATAGTTCTCCTGTGAATTTGGAAACACTAAAAGATAAAATGTATTTGACAGTCGATATTTCGTAATCAAATTGCTTATGCTTTTAAGGTAATATTGAATGTTTTTATAAGTTTTTATTGCACATAGCAACCGTAAAAATAACATAAAGTCCGGAAAAAGTTCTGAACTTAAATGTTGTTTTATTAAAGAAAAAAATAGGTATCGACTTTTTGAACTACTTTTTCTGTTGAATGTTTAAACAAAACAGCATCGCGGCTGTGGCCAGTTAATTTCCATTGGTTTAAAGAATAATAACAAGGCATTTCAATCCCGCTCTATTGTTTGCTAGCGACGCGGCGCTAGTAGTCTTCGTGGATGTAAACAACAAATTATACATTTTTTTTTTTACTTTTTTCCAAATAATTACTATATTTAATATGTTTTTTTTTTCAGTGCGGCAATATAAAAATTATATCTCCTTTGGATATACAAATTTCGGTAGTTAAATGTTTGGTTTAATTAATTATTATTGCAGTTTTTTGAACAATGTTTGGGTCCAGTACGATAATTCGATGTGCCCAAATTTTTAGTTTTTAGGTGATAAAAAATGCTAAATATTGACGTTCTAAAAAAAACTTTGTAGATTATTCACAAATTTCCTCAAAAATACGTAAAAAAATGGAACTACTTTTCGTCTTTCACTGGCATTTTTTGAATCTAACCAATCAGAAATCACATTGTATACACGTCATAGCCACTAGAATTACTGTATTACTATGTCACTTTGTATACACGACCCCGCAATTATTTTTTAAAGAACTCCCTCAAACGCCACCGCATCGACACGACCTCGTATTTGTTTTTTTAAAGAACTCTCCCCAAACGCGTTCCCCTTTTCACTAAGACAAAAAACGCCATCGCATCGACACGACCCCGTAATTGTTTTTTAAATAACTCCTCCCAAACTCCTTCCCCTTTTCACTCCGCAAAAGAAATATTATAAAAATCAATTTTTCGCACTTAAAACGGCTAATAACACTGTTATATGTTATATAAAATAATAATTGTGTATTTCAAGTGGATATTTTGCACATCGAGTTACCCAATGTTCATTGGACACAACGTGATAAGACTATAAGAGCATGAAAAATTGCGGACAATAGGCGGTGCTGCCGTCACGCTGCCACGCACCCAGCGAATAATAGGATGATGGAGACTAGTCACTGATCAACTGAATACAAACAAGATTCTGATACTGTTGTCCATACCTACCTAGTCTATGAAATGATTAATAAACCCGATAATAATACGTATACGATACCGTACTGCATTGCGGTTCAATAGTATCATAGTGTGACGAATTAACGGTTCATTAAACAAAACACTAACACAACATTATGTAGATTACGCGATAATGTATCTTTTGTGAAATAATATGTTTGCAGACCCGCAACAGGTTGATTTTGCGGGGTTAAGCACTATTTTTAATTAAATTGAAGATAATACCGTACTATAAAACATACTAAAAGGCGAAAGCATCGGATTGACTGAAAGATAACTGCAAAATCATTGTCGTCAGTAGGAAAGTCTAAAATTGTTGTTATTATGGATATAAAGGCTGCTACACACGAGGCGGCATTTGCCGCTAGATTCCTTGCTAGATTTGACAACTAGTTTTCTAGCGCTGGTTTTCTTGATTGTTTTTATGTGCTCGCTTCACACGAGGCGTGTTTTCAAGCTTGTTTTGTGGATAGATCTGGTGCGCGCACAGTGACAGTACGAATATAAACACAGATCAAAACGTGTCTGTTGTCTGACTCTGAGTAGAATGACACCATGTTGGTTTGTGGGCGTTTGTTCAAGTTGACCACGTGACAAGATACTGTTTCCTGATTTGTTCTTGTTCAGAGCAATTTTGGTTTATAGGATATAATATTTAAATAAGAAATAATTTATGAAGTCATGTAACAGATTTTTATTATTACAAGAAATTAAGGACGTAATTAATACGTTGCTAGGCGAAAATATATCGTGTTATTTATAGAATTAGTTGAGTAATATATTCTTGATAAATGCCTTCATTCACTGATAAAATGGTTCCGCTACTCTTATTTTCATTTGCACCAGCGTTTAGTAGAAGAGAATTAATTCAATACAAAAGATTTTTATACATTTTTCGTAGCTACCATCAATTTTAAGTTACTTGCAAATCTACTGGTTAGCGTATGCAATCATTGCAAAGATATCTGAAAACTCATTTTTACTAATGAGGAAGAAATTGTTGTATTTATGAAAAAACGTTTGAAACTTAAATTGAAGAAAACTACATTTTTTTTCGTGCATTTTTTGTAGGTAACGCCGTTTTTTGAGTTATAGACAAATAAACTTATTAGTGCATGCAACAAAAATTGGTACATGGTGCATATAAATCATTATACGGATTATTTGTAACTTGTTCGATTACTGTTGTCGGCAAAACTTAATTCGAGAATACTATAGTGTAATATCCGATTCGTGTAATATTATGGCTGGTCGTTGAATGAAATTAGTTAATTTCATTGTTTGTTCTGTAATATAAATTTTCCACTAGAGTAAATTAGTCTGGCTAGACATTACTCGTTGATCATTGACAAGGTACATTGTTTATGATTAATAGAGGGTTAAGGTTACATTATGATTATACACACCATTAGTAGATGTAACCAGGGTTAAAGATTGAATAGGCAATTGAAAAAAAATATTTAAGTCATAATATATATTTTATTCCACCTCACAGTATACTTCTGTTTGGTGTAAGTAAAATATAATAGGATGTTACACAAATTTATAAATTATATTTTCATTGCTTTTATAAATAAACTCAGCATACGATCGATTGAAAGTACATACCTATACTGAATGTAAAATCAAATGCATAACGTACTAAAGCCAGGTTTACATTCCTTGATTCCTATTGAATGGACAGCTTTTAGCGTTCCGTACCCGAAGGATGCCCAACGGAACCTGTAATCCCTCGCTGTCCGTCCGTCGGTCTGTCAGTGGGCATGTATCTCATGAAACGTAGTAGGTAGAGAGTTGACATTTTCAGAAAGTGTGTATTCTACTGCCGCTATAACAACAAATAATTAAAATCAAAATTTAGCGTTTACTATCATTTAAAAAATGTCAAAATTTGGGCACATCGAGTTATCGTACTGGATCCACAGTCAGGTAATTATTTAACCAACTTGATAAACAAAACTCTAGCTTAAGATAAATATTGATTTGTTTTCAAAAATATTTTTTTATTTTAAACAGCGAAAAAATAACTACTACAAAGTATTACAGAGTAGCTACTGTTTGCTACAATTGTTAAGAAACACCCATTGTTACAACGCTATCAACATAGAAAAATTAGTTTATTTTTTCAATGTCACCGTCGGGATAGGAACCCCGAAAGATTCGGGGTTCGTATCCCGACGGTGACATTGTTTGAAAAAATAAACTGATTTTTCTATGTTGATAGCGTTGTAACAATGGGTGTTTCTTAACAATTGTAGCAAATAGTAGCTACTCTGTAATATATTATAATAATTACTAACTGTAACTAAACTCATCTAAACTACTACAAAGGTCATAGAGAGAGAGAGAGAGAGAAAAAGGGAGGAATGTAAATACGTCAGTAACACATTTGTAAATTTAAGTTTGATATCAGAAATCAGTTATATCATCGAATTTCGTATTTATAAAATGTCTGAGAAATCCTTTAAAACTGTTCACACTGTATAATATTATTTTTGACAAAGTAAACTTTGCAATTTACTGATGTTTGATTCGTTTATTCTACATGAAACAACTAATTAATGTCGTAAATGATAATTGATAATTATCCAAATTAGTAATTATGAATCCATAAACATGGTTGTTTACACAATCAAAAGTTTAGAATAATCAAAATAATTAATTTTAAATCACTGAATTGGGATTAACATTTGCTTACCCGTGTAGTAGTTATTTATTGAGTACATTAAACATTATAATGTGTTTATTTATTTATTAACAGTAAATCGTAGTACTGTTTGAGTGCGTTTATGAGTACCAAATATATACTTGATAAAATCGAGAAGCCTGTTTTTGAATTAAATAGAAACAATAGTTTGTTTAACGAATGTTTGTGTTAAAGCTATCCAATATGAGCAGACAAAAAATGACTAGATTATTTTTGTATTGATAATTCAGAAGTTATCAGGTAATTAAAGTTTATATATTATTATTAGCGGCCCACTCCGGCTTCGCCCGGGTTTGTAGATTGATTAAAGAAAGCATGTGTACTACAGTGTTTTTTAAAAAAAAAAACAAAATTTTTTTTCAAAAAAATCGGGAAGTTATTGTTTACACCCCGATTTTCGAAAATCGAGTTTTCACCAGATCTCGGCGTTTTGAGGTCTTAGGAAGCTATTCTGACTATTTGGCTATTGGTATGTGTGTGTGTGTGTGTGTCTGTGTATGTATGTATGTATGTAAACATTTTATATCTTTTGAACAGAGTGTCCGATTGAAACCCGGTTTGCGGAATCTGACGTGACCTTGCTGAATTTAGATTTCCTGAAAATTTGGAATGATTCTGCAGAACAAATTTTAAGGAATCTCAGATATTACAAACATTTTGAGAAATTTGTTTTTTTAGAATATTTTCTAAGCTACTAAACTGATTAATATCAAAATCTAATCAGATCTTCTCCTTAACAAACTGCGTTGATTTAAGCAAACCGCATAAAAACCGGTATATTTGTTTACGAGATATCGTGGACGAAAAAATCGTAAACAAGTGTTTTTTTTTAAATACTCTTAAAACTCCTCTCAGATCGATTTTCTTTTAATATAATACTTTCTTTCTAAAAAGCTGCGTCGACTGCCGCAAACCGCATCAAAATCGGTTCATTTGTTTACGAGATATTGTAAATGTGAAATTAGTAAAAAGGTGTTTTTTTTTTTAATTACTCGTAAAATTCTTATCCGATCGATTTTTTGTAATAATTGACTTTCTTAGGTTAACAAAATTGCGTCGATCGCCGCAAACCGCATCAAAATCGGTTCATTTGTTCACGAGATAACGTGAACGAAAAATTCGTAAAAAAGTGTTGTTGTCAACCAAATCTTTTGTGTGCATCAAATAAAAGGGCTTAACCCCAAGGGCTTCATAAATATATTATAAAAAATATTTTTTTTAGAAGTTTAAATGAATGAATAAACGAATTTGAAAAAAGTTTGACACGTTAATCACGAGAGTTGATTTATAAACATGTAAGCTCATACTGATTTTAATAATTTTAAATTTTTATTCGTTTATTTTAGACATCATTTAGACATTCCAACTAAATAGTATGTTTTAGAAAGATTGTTTTTATTCGATCATTTTTAAACTGCAAATATGCTAATATTTGGTGCAAAATAAATAGAAATATTATGTTCTGCATTGACTTTTTGTCTCAACGTATATAATATACCTAATCCCATCAAAAATATAAATGTGAAAAAAGGGAGCAAGGTCAGTACTATGAATATTATTTTCATACTGCGAAATTGGGGCCATACCTCAATACAAAAAGAAATTAGATCTAAAAAGTTGCCAAGTTTTCACTTGGCAAGTTTTCTTACATATAAACATGAAGTTTAAGTATGAATCATAATATAAAACACGAAAACTTGCTAAGTGAAAACTTGGCACCCTTTTAGATCTCAATTTTTTGTATTGAGATATGGCCGCATTTTTCGCAGTATGTAAATAATATTCATAATATATATTGAACTTGGCTCCCTTTTTTCACATTTATGTTATTGATTTGATATCATTACTTTTTGTAAAGAAATTATTATTATTTATCATTCAAAACTAATTTGTAAAATTAATAATCTTCTTTCCTGTATAGTTTTTTTTCGAAAGGCGCTACGGGTTAATGAAAATCGATTACTTGGAAAACATTTCAATTTTTAAAAATTCGTTCGTATTTCTATGAATCCCGGGTATCGCGCGAGAGCAAAAATGTTTTACAGGTTTACACATCAAAAACTAAAAAGCGTATCATAAAAACTGTTAATAGAAGAGCAAATAAACTTAACTGCATCTAACACAAATACACAAAAACAAGCTTCCGATATGAAAAGTAGTGGAGTAAAAAGATGTTAGTTATAACGCAGTTGAAACTTTAGCTAATATCTATTTACCTGACTACTTTTCATATTGGAAGCTTGTTTTTGTACTTTTGTCTTTTTGTATTGGACGCAGTCGAGTTTCCTTGACCTAGATAGGTGTCGCTAAGCGTTGTGATTTGTTTGTGCATTGTTGATTTTTCAATTCAAAAACACTGTTAAACTATAGTTTCAACTCTGAACTTAAGAGGAAACATACTTTCCATTCGACATTATTGTAAAGTAACATGACGCGGAGCGTGTACAAGAAATAATCACAGCTGGAACCATCAACATACTGTATTCTATCTACCAGTCTTTCAACACAATGAATTTATGTAGATAGTTCTGTCTGTTAACAGAGAGGAACCGAGCGAAGGACTGGGAATGAAGGTCGCTGGCACTGGCAACGGGAAAGTTAAGGGGAACATTACACAACGGAAAGATTCAGAAATGGGGAATAAATGATTACGCATTATAAATAGTTCTGTCTGTTGTAGATTAAAGACGTTCGATAACTAAAGTCATTAACGTCACAGTTCTGCTTGTTACCAGAGGAAAATTGAAGGGTGGGATTGAGAAAGGACTATTTTAGGATATTTGGTAACAGGTGGAAAATTGATTCGGAAATAGAAAACCAACGGATAAACATCATAGACACCTCTGTCTTTTAACGGGGAGGAACTGAACGGGAGAATTAAGATAGAAGAATTTTGTTACGTCAAGCGGTGATTACTATAAGAGGGAAGTTGATTCATAAATAGAGATAGGTATATTATAAATTATAATACCTATATAAAAATGATTTTTAAGTTGACTCTTCTTTTTTAGCAAACTTCCCGCTATAAAAAAAAAATATTGTTTTCATCCCGGTTTTCGGAAATCGAGTTTTCGCCAGATCTCGACGTTTTGAGGTCCTAAGAAACTATACTGACTATTTTGGCGATTATGTCCATAGGGCTGTATGTATGTGTGTGTGTATGTAAACCTCATATATCTTTTCAACGGAGTGTCTGATTGAAACACGGTTTGCGGTATCTGACGTGACCTTGCTGAACTTAGATTTCCTGAATATTTGGAATGATACGGCTTGATAAGTTTTGAGAAATCTCAAAAATACAAGTTTCAAAAATTTTTATAAATTTGTTTTTTTGGAATATTTTCTAAACTACTAAACCGATTAATTCCAAAATCTAATCAGCTCTTCTCCTTAAACTGCGTCAAAGATTTGGATTATTCATTGTTATTAACAATAACACGTTATGTAAAAAATTTCATTATTAATTAGTTTTATTGATATGTTTCTTGTCATATTTAAACGTGACTGTTTTTTGAGATTAGTATATTTTTATTTATTTTAATGTATTTTGTACATAACGTTGTTTTATTTTCTTTTCATTTCGATGTTTAAATAAATAAATTACTAATAGATAGTTCAGCCTGTTAACAGCGAGGAACTGAAGGAAAGAGCTTAGAAAGATAGTGGTAAAAAAAATTTTACGAAATCACATTTGACGTTAGCGATGCTATTTCTTTTGTTAAAACTGCACTATTTTTGCTACTCAAGCGATATAGCTTTATATCGCTTGAGTAGCAAAAATAGTGCAGCTTTAACAAAATAAATAGTTTAAAGTCACTCAGATTTGAGAGTTTGTGTCCCAAATTCAATAGAAGTATCTGTTCCGATAAATATCTACTGTCCAAAATTGAGTAGAGTACACTTTGTAATGCGATTTGCATTAGTATGTAATTCCTTATTTCTAGTGTATTCCATTGTATTATTAGAGAGAGAGGGATAGATATAAATAAAGTATTGTTGAGAAAGAGATGGACAGAGAGGGTACCTACGTCTAGCGTGCGTCAGTTAGATTACCCATATACCCGGAAATATGTCTAACGACCATAACGTTGTAATCCACTCAATTCTAACCCGGATTCTCCAACCGCTATCGAATCTCGAATCCGCGCGTTCTCAACTCAACACTGTAAGGCGGATCTAGAATACTAACGTTACCCATCATTACCAATACTGAGTTTCTGGTCAATAGTGATGCAAAAGGTTAAATAGCCAGCTAAATATACAGTTAAAGAGCCGCGGCTATTTATTATACGTAGTTTGCGCAGAAAGTTTTTGTGCATGATTGTAAATTTTGATCAAGATTGCGATATCTGTCAGCCATCATAGTTTTATAACCATTTTATTAAAAGGGATAAGTCCATGAAATATATTTACGTTAAAACTCTTAATCCTACAGACAGTGGCTGATTTGCAGTCTTAGCCGCCTTAGGGACCAGGCCATGTAGTACCAGTCGCCCCTTTGTCAGCACCCATCATATAGACTACATAATGAATTTACTTTAATGACAACTTTTATCGAAATCGATTCAGAAATTTAGTTAACTGTAATAGCTGCTAGTTTGTAATATTTTCCGAGGTTTCGAAGATAATTGCACATTTTAATAAAACATTTAATATACACTGTGATCATCTTACAACTACAGAATACATCATCACCCAAGTGCTTACAACATAACCAAATAATATAACGCATATAGCCACGCTGCTGCGCGTTTACTAAATAAAAAAAAAATATATACACTGTATTATATAATATTATATATACACTCTCACGAACTCATTTTTGAACTTAGACGTAGAGCGCTATCAACAAAGCTGACTTAAAATCATCTTAGAAGAGCGTTATGTGAGCCAAACGCAAATTTATATTAAAAAAAATCATCGACAATAGCTTTGTTGGTTTTTAATAAGTTGTCTGTTTTAAATGTATTTAAAAAAACCCAACTGTTATAAATATTGATCTAAATTAGATATAAGGATCACTTTTTTAGGAAGATTATTGTTATACGATGCATTGCAGCCCGCCATACGCCACAATGTGTTTTGTTACGATTGGCCGCCCCTAATATCTGACTGCCCTAGACCCGGGCCTACTGGACCTTAGGGCAAATCCGCCACTGCCTAAAGCTATATATTTATCTTAAAATCCATTTTTGTTCAGAACTATTAGGTAAAAAAGATAACTCGAGTAATTTTAAGTAGCTTGCACTATAACTTGAAGGTCAGTGATAGAGGCATATCTCCTCATTTTTCAATATCTCTCTCCAAAAATTTGGTATAATTTTCGAAATACGTAAAGTAGAGGGTTATGGATCGTCCTTAATGACATCCTCGTTTCTCTAGTTCTGCTAGTACCGAAGCTAACAGTAGAGGGGTAGTACGGTAGTTGAAATAGTGACTGTATGTAGGACCTAACATTCCGATGGCCGGACGGATCGTGAATCGGTGTTCCTAGCAAGAGTGTCTAACCCTTAACATGCACGCGTGTATATTACACTTCCCTCGACCTACGTCGCCGTTGTCATCTACGGTTTCTATCCATTTAAATTCACGCATACAAACCTGTTAAAGTGAGAATATCAGGAGAAATGTTGCTAAATAGATTTATATAACTGCTAACTACATACCTATCTAAAATTTAGTTTTGGGGAGGATCGGCAATTTTGTCCATTTACAAACTTGCGTTCCCGATCGCTGATTAAAATCACCGTGTAAATTTTACGTAATGTGTAGTGTGAACTATACGGCCTTAAAAATAAATGAAATGTTGTGCAACTTTTCAGTAAGTATTGCATAAATTTCTTCGAAGTTCGAGTACCGTGAAAAATCGTTTTATTTTAAACTTAGCAATATATTGAAAGTAGTCGTAGAAATCCTGTAGTATAAATAAAAACTGTTTTTATCATTAATTAAAATATTCTTTAGATGCTTCAAAATTGCCAACACTGGTTCAAAGAAAATTGTAAGAATGAATTTCCACAATAAAATGACATAATTTTCAATGGATGGCGATCAGTGTTGCAATAATCTTAATGTAAAAAGTAATGCAATACTCATTATTTGTTTTTAATAAGTAATGTAGAACACTACATTACTCATTAAATGATTATTGAGTAAGGTAGAACATTACATTAGTCATTAAATGGTTATTGACTATTGAGTAATGTAGAACATTACATTACTCATTAAATGGTTATTGAGTAATGTAGAACATTACATTACTTATTAAATGATTATTGAGTTATGTAGAACATTACATTACTCATTAAAAAAAATGAAAAATGAGTATTGAAGGATCATACATTGTGAAATGTGTAACGAGGGACATTTAAATAGGAAATGAATACAGGCTGGGGTTTATAGGCCCCTTAAAATTATAACAAATGATTAACATTATTGAGAAGATAGATTGGAGGTGAAGGAGGACACCGATTGATTTTAACAAGATGACTAACCGTTCCGAACTAATATGTGTCCAAAAAAAAAGTTATTCGCTACCGCAGATGATGCTTAAAGCTTAATTTCAAAGATAGATTGTTAAAAAAAGGTATGTTTGTTATAAAAAAAAACTTAGCCTACTAAAAAAAATAAATAAAAGAAAAAAAAAGGTCACCCTAATTCTAAGTTCTGTTCCATAAACCATAAGGCCGTATAAGAAAAAATTGTCTTCGAAATTCGACGTTATTATAGTCTGTGAGAGTAAAAATAAAAATAATAAAATAACTATACGAAAATTTAAAAAATGTACAATATATTATCAAACAGTTTCTATTTACCTATTCATATTTACTATACCCATTCATAATGAGTACACTCATTCATTCCTCACTAAAATTTAAAAAAATGAGAAATGTAAAGTAGCTTCATTACTCATTACAAAAAAAAATGTAATGGAAATATATTGATTCTACATTAAAAAGTAAGTAATGAGTAATATAAAGTACATTTATTACTCATTACAGGTAATGCATTACAATGCATTAAAAAAATAATGCATTTTTTGCAACTCTGATAGCGACATGATAACAAAATATGCGTCGCAGGTTTGGTGTGCGGTTAATTTGAACAAAATATCGTAATAATATGACAGTGTCTTGGCTAAGGTATCGATAAAGTTCCGTAGTATTAACTATCTTTGAACTGGCTGTATTTAAAAAACGCAGCTCCTGAGATTCTTTTCTCAACTACCCAAAGTTGGCTCCATCTGCATACATTATGTTGTTTACTGTACCAAACCGTGTTGACAGGTTACCACTCCTGCCAAATTAATTGATGCTCGTTCTATATTTTCATTAGTGTATTTTTATTTGTTTTGTCATAGAAAGATATCATAAAATATGCTTAATTTAAATTTAAGCGATTAAAATTTTGTCAATAATTTAGAAGAACGCATTATCGATGACGCTAGTCTTTTATTAAACACTATATAGGTATTCATAGAATACGACATTGATATTGTAACAAAATTATTCTAGTACGTGGTGGAAACTATTTATTTACAATAACAAACGTTTAACAAAATAGTTAAACACCCAAACGAAAAGTACTTCTTAAACGTAACAGAAACAAAACAACAAATTCTAACTAATAAAATAAGAGAATAAGTAATAAAAAATACAGGTCCCTATCTATGTACACACAATATTTACAGCACAGTAACACACAAAGATTTAATTAGCACACTTATTTATTAACTATATACAAGCGATTATATTTATGTTAAACCAGATTTATATAATCGAAATCAGTGGTCCATTATACTGCAGTTTTTCAATTTTTCTCTTCCTAAAAACCTTATTCAGACTATCACAAAAATTAAAAGAAAATTGGCAGAATCGGTTCAGCCGTTCTCGAGTTATGCGCTTATCAACGAACAGCATTTATTTTTTATTTGTATAGCTTAATATTGATGAGATATGGTAAGGAACTTCTGAACTGTGTGTACCCAAGCCCATAATGCGTACCCATATAGATTGTCTTGTCATTTTAGTATAAACTAACTTCTAAAACAATACTAAAACTAGAAGTTTATACCATTATTGTCCCTAAAACTATGTTGATGTTATGTTGTTTCTGCCTTCAAGCACAATAAACAATAACATAATAATTAAATAGTTTCATGCCATATTTTGTAAATTTTCAACTAACCTATATAATAGAGTCTGATAAAAAAAATATAATTCAAATCAGTAGTACGTCTCAAAATGGGAGCCACAGTTACATGTAGCCGTGTAGCTTTTGTCATGGGGTTTGTATCCAACAAAATAATAAAATTTAAAATGACTTCTGATGGATATTTTTATCAGAGTACATCTTCCACATTAATTTTCCCTCGTCGCATTGCTACGCGTCGAAGTTAAAATCCGAAGTCAATATGTCCATTTTAGCAACTCATATCTCTAAAACAATATAAATAAGTTAAAAGAGCAAAAATGAACAAATACTCTCCGCCTATCTACAGTGTACATCGTGTTCAAAAACTTTTGAATTTATAAGGAAATTTCAACCAACTTTTCATGTAATTTATACATGTTTTTCTCCTTCATAAATATCTTTTAATTATATTTACAATGCTTTTCTCTGCAGCTTCACTTATGTAAATACAGATTTTGATAGAAAGCCTACCTTAAACTGTATAGTGTATTTATACTAGTAGAGATAGTGTACAACATTTCAGCAAAATCGACCTAGTTGTCAAATTTAGAAGTGTGTTTTTTCGTCCATCATGAAAAATAATGAAAAAAGTATAAAAAGCTAAACTACACAGAGATTCTATTTAGCCCGGTGTTGTTTGTGCCCGTTTTTAGTTATTCTCATTTTAAAATGGTTAGTAAAATCGCTCCATAGAATCTAATACCTACAACCCTGGTATTAACATTGTATCTTTGGAACAATTTGAGATGCTATCACAATAAAACATACGCTAAAGTTGGTCCCAGGATTACTAGCTATAACTTTTGTAAATTTCGTGTCAATAGCTTCAGTAATCTTTGAGTTAAATCCGGTTAACAGATCTTTTATCAATTAGATTTGATTTAGAAACCGAGTATGCAAAAGTATTTACAAGCTAAAAATTTGAAAATCACAGTCATTAACTTCTATTTTATTTATTTGTCTTAATTTGGGTAAATAAAAATTAAATTTATGGAGATCGTTAGGCCGTCGTTGCTTATATAGACGTTAGCATGATCACCCTGTTTCAGGTCTTCATTAGTAAATTTACAGTCTTGTTTTATAACCTGCAGTTTTGATATTTTAATTGCTGGCTTTTTATCATGAAACGGGTTTTCATTGTAGGAACGCAGTACGTACGTACATATATTCGTGAGGCATTATTTTGTGGAGTGAATAACACTTCCAACAAGCCGCTATGCGCATCATGACGGTGATGTTTTTTTAATTCGTTGCCATACATTTACTTTTTCCTGTTTAATGGAACTGATGCTATCATTTTAACTGGCTAATGTGTAATTTACCTGAAATTTTACAACACACACTGTGCGTCTACGAAGGATGTTAAAATAAACAATCTCACATTTCAAGCTATGCTTCGGGACTGGCAGTAAACTTTGGTAAAAACGAGTGAGTGAGCGTCACGAATAAAGGTGCACATACATGTTTATTTGCAGAAAAGTAGCTAACACAGTACGTCGTTGATGTTATATAGGCACTCAATGCATTCAGACGGGTGAATGCTTTTTAAGTTGATTCTTTTTTTAACAGCGTGTAGAAATCAAATAGACGAACAAATATTTCAAGTAACTTTTTTATCAAAACTCAAAAATGAAAGAGAAACAAGCATCCGAAGTTTTATTACATTTTATCAAATTTTTAGGACGGTCCTGGCGTTATGTTATGTCACTATGGAAATATGTTATGTCATTATCAAGTATTCACAGACATTTTTCGAAGTTGTCCCCGTTTTGGTGGATACGAAGATGCGTGCGTCGTAGCTATGCTTCTGTACACGCCTGAAGTAGCGAAGCATTTCCGATTCATGCTATCATTTCTTTGCGTGTGTTGACCGGGATTTTGAGTCAATAAAATAAAATTTAATGAAACTTTGAATGACTGTTTCTTTCTTATTTTTGAGTTTTGATAAAAAAATTAGTTAAAACATTTGTTTGTCTATTTGATTTCTACACAAAAAAAGAATCAACTCAAAAATCAACATGTACATGTAAAGGGGCGCATTTTGTATATCTGTTTTAAGGTCGTCAACCAAAGAAGAAAATATATAGTTGTGTACGTTATGTTGCGTCTGTTTACAAATTATTAACCTCTCAGGTTCATATCTCAAATTAGCATCTTTTTTTTACTAATGACAAGTTTTTTTATAAATCTATACCTATATATGTAGAAGAGTTTGTCCTGACTGATTCATCAACGCGCAAGTCAAACTGCTTAAGCTATAAACTTGAAGTGTAGACAGCAAGTTCTTTTTATGACGTAAGTAGTAAGAAGGAATTTTTTGAAATTCGCATCCTAAGGGAGTGTAAAAGTTTCTAATAAAATGAAAATATTTCAAAAATGGTTAAAATGAGAGACATTTCAGCGTTTTTTTAAATTCAACCCATATTAGAGCCTAAAGGCTTTTGATAAAATGGCTATACTTTAAAAATCGTTAAAGTGAGAGATCAGAGATAGCCGTGACTGCATTAATTGCATATTTCTATTGTGCTACCGTGGTAATCTTGAGGATTTCTATTTTATTTTGATTTGTTTCTATTTTACTTGGCTTTTTAATAATAAAAATGGCCATATTTCAAAAATCGTTAAAATGAGAGACATTGAATTTAAGATACGCACTCTCTTGATTTCTGTGTCACTGTCTACAGTTATATAAAAATGGCTGACTTTTTGACTATGACTCGTAACAACTCGTATCTAGTATGTCATCCGTTATCATTCTTCCATTATAGCATCCATCCTTTTCTGTTCTGTATACAAAATGCGTACAAAGGTGTATCTGATACAAGATATTCACAAATATGTATATATATAATATACAGATTGCGACATAACCATCTGACACTTTAAACTTGCAATCGATCTTCCGTCTTCATTTGACAGTAATTATTTTTACGCTCTTTCTTATGCTTGTCTCAAAAATAAAAATTTTCCTCAGCTGATATCTTTATAAAATTCGAATTAGGTGAATAACGTCAGATACGTATCACCGGATTAAATATTTTGTAACACCTAGTACAATTTTTTAGAAAGTAAGTAAACAGGTTTTGATAATAGGATTTGTAAAATTCCTTCAGGAATTCTTTTATATTTTTCTGTAGTCATGCTTTTTCATGCTTAGTTTATTTGCATTTTTTTGTATTTTCACAGACTACCGATTGTTATTTGAATGTTCTAAAGCGATTATTAATTTTGATAGTTGAAAATTTGTCTAACTGTTATATCTGACGTTCATGTGTCTCCTATGGCTTGACAAAATATGTCAAAATATAGTAACAGCGGTTGCGTGCTAAGAGCTTTTATCCGTGTCACGATGTTCGTCCGCGCGAATCTCCAAAATCACTTAACCGATTTTAATTAAATTTTGTAAATGTGTCTTGTTTGGTCTCACCAGTACAATATGGCGGCACAGCAGTACAAATATGGCGTCGGATTCATGACGTAATTAGCAGGGGCCAGTATACTGAGTTATATTTTGCAACATACCCTAAGGAAGAAGTAGGATTTAAAATAGTGAATTTTTTTCCATTCCTTTAGATACCTTCCATGCATGTTTTCCCTCTAGTATAGTCAATATTGTCATTTTATGCTTTACAAAATGTAAGTACCAAAAGACGTGTTTCTTTATGCATTTTTACGATCATATTCTTTATAGATATTTGGAGACATGTTAAGTGCTGTTGTAAACTAATTTTCTATGTCGCCCAACCTTAATTTTGATAATGCCTTGAGACGTTCAAAAGCACCTTTTACTTAAACAAATCTAGCCTGTTATTTTTTTTATTACAGATAAGATAAAGGCTGTCTTGGCCACTTTCCAAATGGACTTGTAATCATTCATAAACATGTGATCAATATTAGGAACATACAAGCTGTAAAAGAAATCAATTGATTAGTTTTGATAATAACGTGGAGTATACCTACTCTCGAATGTCTATAAAATTATTTAACGGATATTTTACTAAAAAAAGGTTGAATTCTAAAACAGAAAACACATACTGGAAATTCAACAAATTTTCGAACAAAGGGCTGTCATATTCTGTTTGGTTTTATCAATTATTTTTTATGAAATATCCATTGTGAACATTGTAAATTTATACATAAAAATTTTATGTCCATCATTGTTACCAATAACTTTGTTATTAAAAAATATGAAATTTAAATAGTATTGTTTGAACAATGTTAAATGTCCAATTGTGTCAGGAGGTATGTTGGGTAAAGGCACCGATTTTTGAACACCGATCTGTGATAGACGACTGGAAATATATACTCGACAAAATAGATTTTTAAATGACAGTATTATTATAGGACGTAAAGAAAACTAGTACTGTTATTTTACAATTTATAGTTTTATATTTCTTCGACAATATACAGTATACACAATCGATGTAGAGGTTTTTTGCAAGTAAGTTATGTATTTGTTTTTTTATGTAATTCACTTGTAAATTAAAAATTGCTTATTTCTCTTCGCATCGATAGTTAATACATGACATTATATGTATACAGAATGATTTTTAAGTTGATTCTTTTTTTTAACAGCGTGTAGAGATCAAATAGACGAACAAATATTTTAAGTAACTTTTTTACCAAAACTCAAAAATAAGGGAGAAACGCATCCCAAATAATTCACGGAAGGCTCTTATCGCTACTATAAACATGAAGAATGACTACGACGCACGCATCTTTGTGTCCAGCAAAACGGGGCCAATTTCGAACAATTTCTGTGAATACTTGATAATGACATAATATATTTCCATAGTGACATAACATAACGCCAAGACCGTTCTAAAAATTTGATAAAATGTAATAAAACTTTGGATGCTTGTTTCTCTTTGAGTTTTGATAAAAAAGTTATTTGAAATATTTGTTCGTCTATTTGATTTCTACACGCTGTTGAGAAAAATAATCAACTTAAAAATGTAGTTTGCAGATATTAAAATAGATTATTACATGACAATATGCAATAAAAAAATTTCTAATTTCGTATTTTGCCGATAAATCAAAATTATAGATTTCTTCATTATACGTTTTTTGGGGATGTAAAATAAAGTAAAGTGTTTTTGGTTCTTGAGAAATTCTTTTCGGATCGAAAGAAAGCGAAAGTGGCGCCATCCTACACGATGATTGTGAACTATATCTGACACTTCGTTTAATCTACGTTGTTTATTTACATTTCAATGTTGCTCTTTCAATGTACTTGTTACAAAAAATGTCACTTATTCACAAAAGCCAAATTTTTGCCTTAGTCGTGCAATGTATATTTATGTCAATTATAATTATTGAAATGGTCGACCACTGGTGGGTGGTCAACGAACGGTGTGTTTACCCTATAATCTGTTATAATAATACATTCAAGCCTATTTTCACAATGAAAAACACATTTCATCGGCTGCTATGAAAGGAACAAGCTGTGAAGCAGCGGGCTATTCTAGAATAAGAACAACTGAAACTAACCTAAGGCTTTAGTCACACTGTTTGTGTCTGCATACATTGAAGACAATAGCAAAATGCAAATTAACCAACATCATACCCGAACAAGTAGAAATCTATAATATCTACTGCAAAGAGATATAAAATAGTTAGTAAATTTAAATGAAGAAGCTTTTTTGTTTCTCAGTACTCAAAACCAATTATCTAGCTATTTAAATTTTAAATAAATAGACACATGCAATCTCCAGTCCATGCTTTGACGAATAGGGGTTTTTATCCAAGTGTGTAAGCTTTCACGGCCGGTGTTGATCCAAATCTTCCTGGTTTCCGGGCTTGTATGCCCCACTGAATCATAAACCTTGCCTCGATATCGCTATTTATATAAGTTTAATAACAAATCGTGAAGTTAGAAGGCGTTTCACAAAATATTAATGTCAAAAAACCGACTAATATTTGAAATGGCATCCGTTTTTGAACAAGTGCAATCTTTTTATTTTAAGACAGAACATACGCAATCTTTAACTGTTCATAACACACTGAAAAGGATAACCATTCCGCATTCGTGATGTATTACGTAAAATCCAATTTATACAGTGTTTATTTTTGTTTTTTTATGTATAAAAAAACTATGTGCGCGAATTCTGTTATACAAAATCTATGTAAAAATTTCTCCTCTTTCGTTTAAGATAGGTTACCGAAACGATCTGATTTAAATTGAGCGAATTATAAGCGAAAAACTTTTTTATTTTCAATTTGCACCCCTCTGGGACCAAAATTCAAAAATCCGGCTCCGTTAGTATCTGTCTCATGCCCTTAATTGTAAGTGTGCCAAATTTCAACTTTCTATGTCTACGGACAGACATACAATAGGTAATTATATATGTAGATTTTCGTTACAGATTTTTCTTACGATTTTTTTAGCCCTCTCCATTTATATTTATAACCAACGTCACATAAGGAACTTCGTTCCAAAACTTAAAAAATCATGAAAACAGAATAATTTACGATGAATTGTCGTACGACTAAATGACGACTATGGGTTGTCGTGCGACGAATTGATGGGATACCAGTGTTTTTACAATGATGAGAACAAACCTTTAGCTAGCTGAAACAGAGTTAAAGCAATAAACCTGCTTCCAGCAATGGATGAAACGCTGCATAACAGCTATACGTACAAATGTGACGTGGAGACAGATACACAAAGGTGGTTGTAAATCAGAAGTAGAGGGAAAACGAAGGCTGATGAAGAAGAGAATGATGCTGAAACAGAAACTGAACACTAAACAGCGGAACACTCACAGCGAAGAGCGAAGAAGTATCGTAGACATTTACTCGACACGGTCAAGCCTTGTTGACATTTGAATTATTTCAACATAATTTTATTATCCTTTGCTTGTAAAACGGAATGAAATAAATAAAGGAAAACTGACAGATGTTGATTCAAGCAGTTCAAGATTACAATTTATATTATTACATGTACATCTATATTTTCATTTCATATAGAATAACTATGTTTCAAATGAATTATTAAAAACTTACGCCATTTTTTTTAAAGAGCAGGTGTGTAACTTTGTTATTGTTCCGGCGTTGTTGCCATAACTGTCTTTTCTATCTGTGTTCATCCGAATGAGGATTTGAATAATAGCTTATTCTAAAATCTAATAATCGTTGTAGGTACATATATCCAAATACAATAACATAATTTATAATTTATATATATTTTTCGTATTTATTTTTTTTATTTTATCTGTTTATTATAGTTTTACTTGGTTGTTACATTTTCTGGTTGTTATTTTATTTCAGTTCATTCATAGTTTGTTTTTTAATTAGTTGTTTTTTTATTTATTTACTTATTAGTTTTTATTTAGTAAGTAGGTACCCATGTGTTTTGACCTCGGCTACACAAATTCTTTTTTTGTTCTTTCTGAAAATAAATTTATCATTAAATAGTAGCACCTCTTTAAGTCGAACCTTGATAAGTCGAAAATCATAACACATCAATTCATTCTATTTAATAATAAAACAGCACTCAAAAAATGAACTCATTTATCTTGTTATTTCATAAACAAAATAATGAGGTAGTGGCAGAGGCCAAAAGATGGCACCACTGTACTGGCTGCTGCAGTTGTTATAAAGGGAATTTCCCTCTTGTAAACAACACTAGACTGGGGTAATAAAAATTAATTCTGCTCTCTTTCAGGAATAATAAGTACTAGTGTGACCTGTGCGAATTATTCGCACTAAATAAGTATAATAATTATCACTTTACAAAATAATTTTTTAAATATGATTGCAGGTATTCAATTCGTTTCTAATTTTGCACACTGCTTATAACGTTCTTCTTTTTGTTGTATTACAATATGAAGCTCAGATGACAGATCGAAGAAATATTTTACTAAAATTGTCATATAGAGGCGCAAGTAGCAAAAACGTTGAGCTAAGCCAGATGGCATCATGCAGCATTGCTGTGACGTTGTTCAGCTCTCTGTTTCAAAATTAAAGTCATCAGATGACAGTATGCAGTATTGTGTCTGTTGTATTACAATATGAAGGTCAGATGACAGATCGAAGTGTTGACGTTGTTTCAAAATTAAAACCGTCAGATGGCAGACGTTGTGCAGCGTTGCTGTATTTTAATTAATTTACAAAAACAAAAGCAATAATAAATTTTTTAGTTGGCGATGTCAGTAGAGCAAGCAATTATCTGTAAAATGATACATAATTTATGTGGTGAAATTGTGTGGTTTTTTCTAAAAAGGGAGGCAAACATCTTTAACCTTAGCGTATTAATATAATATATGATTTTTTGTTGGAAGGGGAAAGCTCAAAAGGGCATCACATCCAGAGTTGATGAAGATACTCCAGTTTTGTTTACTTGCAGCGTCTACTGAACGAGAGTTTAGTTTACAGTATATTTTTAATTTAGTGGCTTGGAAAATTGTCCAGAAAACCAACAACTCTAATTGTAAACCGTACTTTAGAACGTTCGAGACGAGTCAAGTTCGTGACGAGCAACAGAATTTCAGACACAGGCTGCCGACTGAAGACAGAATGTATGGCAATGCATTGAACTGCCTTTGCGCTGTCAGTAAAACGGTGACTGCGACCATTCTCTATATTCTGTACGAATAAAGGGAAATAAAACCGGGGATTGACAACCTGCTCACTGTCTTCTGCCTCCTGCCAGTTTCTCTACTATTGCTGAAATATCCTCCTGATACCACAGAGTTCTACATAAGTGTTGCTGTTTTCCGAAACCCCTCGACAGTAGCCATATTATTTTTTGTATACAGGGTGTCACATTTAAGAACATTGAACTCTTAGATCTTCGGTTTCGTTCACGGTTGTTGATTTTGAGTAGGTAGTTAAATTTCATCAAAAGAGTTTTTGAAACAATTTCCGGAAATACGCTTCCTCTTCTAAATATCCGAAATATCCGCATTAAAACATTATTATAGACAAAAGTCGCGTTAATATTTTATCTTCTACTAGCGACCCGGTCCGGCTTAGCCCGGATTTGTAAATTGTATATTAATGATAGACAAATCTTTGATTAACGTCTGATTATAATTCTTCAATAAATAAATTGGTCGATAATTTTAATTATTAATGATAGACATATTATGCTGCATCGGACTTTCTTATAAAATAATAGCCGGGTAACTTTTTCCAATTTTTCGTTCCCTAAAATTCTTATTCGGGCTATTACGAACATTTAAAGAAAAATTAATTTAGTCGGTCCATGATTACCAACGAACAGCATTTCAATTTTATTTATATAGATATTTTTGCTATTGGCAATGCCAACAGTTTCAAAGTTCTTAGGAGGGAAACAGCTTGAAATTTAAAACTATCCGAACAAAAAAAATATTTCCGTTTTACATTTGTCGTTATTTTTGTTTGTAAATTTATTTAATTAAAATTGACTAAACATCTTCTAAGATTTACTGACTGATCTTCTAAAACTCCTTTGAGAGTTGTATAAAAAAAACTATAATGTTAGGTTAGGTAATTTAGGTACGTTGAAAGAAACTCATTTATTATTTAGAATTTTTCCACCTTTTATCTGATAGTTAAAATGGTCAATTGCATGGGTTAATCGGCAACTAGCTTTGAAGCTACTACCAAAGATTTTGGATTTTTTGTTGTTGTCAACATAATGTTTTAATAAAGATCTACACGACACAGATGGTCCACAAATCAAAGTGGTTATATAGCTAGCGCCCCTCGCGGTCAAGTTTGGCAGTGCCCACCCTCATTGATTGTAATACTTTCGATCATTTTTTGGGGAGAAGGTAACTACTCTTCTAGTATGATTATTGATTAATATGGCCATTTATTTTTTTGTCAGGGCGGGACGTCTCCTGCGGAATACCGTAAAAAAACCTTTTATTATTTTACGAGTTTTTAAGAAAGGAATAACACAAAATAAGTCGATTGTATTACAAAAACTATATAGCTAAGTTACTAAACCCTAGTGATATATTTCTAATTTTCAGTCACCAAATGAATCAAAATCACTTAAATTAATCTCTTAGCTTAGATATTAGACAAGCGTGTAGTATCTGCATGTTGGTTTATGGGAGTAACTCCATGGATCGGCAAACAACGGCGCGCCTAAAGTTTGAATATTCCAGAACAATTTTGATTGATTACCCCCACCATAGAATTTCTGTGATATTTCCGCTTTTTAATCAGGTTGTTTTCTGACGGTTTTCCGTATCCATGTGACTTGGATACGAAAAACCGTTAGAAAAGAAGCAGATAAAAAGGCCGATATATATCCTCTCGTGCGGCATTCGCTCTCTCGTCGCCTGCCACGCCGCAGTTACACGTTGCGAGTTCGAAAGATAATATTGTAAATAAAATTATCGTTTGGTTTGTTTGCGAAAGCGGGACATTTTTGCCCTCGCTTAGGACAGCGGACAGACAGCCTGAAAGCGGAACGTATAGTCACGTTAGGTATAATCAAACCTAAGAGTACTAACCCTAGACCTAGAACTACTTGACCCAACTTCAAACAGTTCGAAGACTCTGAGAATTTGGTCATTAAACATGCAGTTTTGCCAGTCCGAAGAGTTCTGTAATTGTAAACAAACGGTTTAGAATTGATAGAAATAGTTCAGAACTGCACCAACAAATATGTTTATATTGAAATGTAGAAAATGGCGCGCAAGTATTGAATCCACGTTGTAACGTGATTCGTTTGTTTAAAGGTCGATACATATTATAGCTCAATAGCCTGAGTAAGATAAATACGAATGCGTATATTCGCGACATTTTTACTGGATCACGTCACTACAGGCAGCCAGGGCTGTTAGTATAAATCAAGGATGAGAAAACTTTGAACTAATCGTTTTATTTGGTGTCCAGCTTTGAGCCAGTAAAAAGCAATAAATGAACATAATTCTTGTTTTTATAGATTGAATCACAGAAAGTTGATGTAACAATTAGCGAACACACTCAATTTATTTTTTACATCGCCATTTTAATTGAAATAATAAAAAAAAATGTTCACACTTTTTCAGTTTTCGAAATACAATGGGAGTGTCAACTGGACTCTTTTTTTTATAAATATTTTTTTTTATTGCTAAAACGATTTTTTCAAGTTATGTATATTACCCATCCCTGGAATCTGGATGTAGCCTGTGGAGTAACATGCAACGTATAGTGTCACTGTGTCCCTGTCCCTATTGAAACGGACGCTAGACGGACTGGGAGGGTGTCACACTCTGTTCCTTGTTCGTTGACGCGACAGTTCCTCTTTCTCCTTTTTTTTATACAAAGACGTCGCTTGATGCTGAATGATAAATTAATTTATGAGATTTGAATCTTGTGCCTTGATATTCTCAAACCGTACACTGACTGTATATACGTACATAATAAAAATAATTTATAGCCATGTCGGTTATACCGTTTTGTTGGATATAACGATCAAATTTTAAAAATTGATTAAGCTATCACATTATATTTTTGTTATTTTATAAGAGCACTAGATAACGATGTACGGCTTCGCCCGAGTTTACCCGGTTCCGTCGTCAAATATAGTAATTTAATTACAGTAGAATCCCTATAAGTCTAACGTCAAAGGAGACGACAAAACATTTGAGTTAAAGAGTTTCCGACTTATGAAGAATTTCAGCTTTGGCGGATTTTGTAAGGTAATACTCGACTTGTAGAGATTAAGATTCCTTGTAACTAATTTTGAGCTGCTATATGTTCGAGATACACATGGTCCAATTTTTTTTTCGAGTTATGGAGGGATAATATGAACCGAAATGGCTTGTAGGAACTCACTGATTATTTCGACCTATAGTTTTGAGGCTTAAAGGGAAGGGAACAAAACATTTTTTCGAGTTTTGGAGGTTTTCGACATATCGAGGCTCGACTTAAAGAGGTTTTACTGTATTAGGTTCCCACAGGCTTCGCTTGTTCACTGGAACTTTTAATTAGCTGCCTGCGACTTACTATTATTATTATTAATTATGATAAAACTACACGGGGTACAAGGCTAAAGTATTAAAACAATTTTGTTATTATTTATTGACCAACGTTTCGGCAATATTTCTTGCCTTCTTCAGGACCTTCAAAATCTTTAGTAAAATGTCAGATTTTTAAGGTCCTGAAGAAGGTACGAAATATTTTCAATTCATAGATGAAATTTTATATATATATAGATGATTAGGTAATAATGAAAACCTGTTAAATTCCATTCAGATTATTTTTTATTTTTTAAAATCGTATTTGGCACCTTTATATTGCAAACATTCATCGTAGTGAGTACCATACTAATAGTACATAACTCAAAGGTACTAAATCAACTATCTTTATAATGAGAGATTGCACATTGATCTTTCGAAAGAGACAATCTGTTATGAGAGTTAACTCTTAAAGAGGTCAATAACTTTTTCCCATAACAGATAGTCTCTTTCCAAATATCGATGTGCAATATTTACCACCGCGTACTCTAAGAAAGTGATGATCCATATCCGTATCCGTGGATCTTGAAACCAAAAATCCGTATTCAGATCCGTATCTGCGGATATACATTTTTAACGATCCGGCACATCCCTAGAAAATATATGCATTCCTAAGGGCTATGGAACCTCACAAAAGCTCTTTAGGATATAACGTTTAGACTTGCTAGGTTTTACATTTAATATTTTGATTTTGCGAAATAGAGAAGCAAGATATTTCTCTCGCGATATTCTAAATTGCGTATGCGATTTGTAAATGTCTTTTGGTCACATTCCTATATTAGTTCAGAATAGAATAATATATATGAAGTCAAATTTCAATTATAATTGTAGCAGTTTAATCAACATAGTAATAATTGAAAATAGCATTGTACCTAAAACGCGACAAGCGTATTTGAACAGCAGTTTCGTGTTGAACATCTCTACATTTCACAGTGTGTTATGCATTAAAATATAGGGGTATCATTTATTTTCCACTCACTTCCTCACTCTTTCATTTAGGGCTTTCTTACTGGAATTCCGCGAATTTGCCATTTATACAAAGCTAAATCGTGACAGTCACGCGCATGCGTCTACACTCGCGCGACCACTTCACAGATAAAACAAAATATCATTTTTTTAGCTCAAGTATTATTCTGATTTTGTCGAAAATTTTATATGTAATAGGTATATTTAAAATTAATAAAAAAAGACACTTGTTGCGCATACCTGACGGTAATCGAACCCAAGCTGGTCGCCAGTATGCCCCAGCATCCTACTACTGAGCTACCAATACTTACTAATAATCACTGTTTATATAGAGTTACTATAATAGTACAATTTCGTGATAAATTCTGTTACAAATTTCGTTACATAGGGAAACGAATTTATCCCTGTTTTTAAAGTAGTATTCACTTAAAAAAATATATGTTCGAAGTTGAAGAATTTACTTGCAGCCTGTATGTATAAAAACGTTTACTAGCTGGATCTACTGGAAGCTACTGGCTGCCGGCATTACCACCTTAGTTACGTATACAAAATTATTATCTATGGTTCAACACGCCGTTTAGAATAGGGCCATAGTGTAGCCACAGTAGAGGCAGCACGATATAAGCTAGATAATAGATATATAATATAATTTATGGTTTTGAAATCTCGCGGGAGATATTTGAAAGCAAAAGAGCCCTCACATGGTGACAGTAATTAGTACAGTTAATAATAGTTTCTGTTTGTGAAAATCCTTTATATATCGACTGTATACTTATTCATTACATGATTTAAACGTAGGTTCCGCTGAACAAATCTTTAAAAAAAATATAGTGTCTGACCGAAACTAGTTTTTACGGCCTAAACTGAAACCGGCTTCAGTCATAGTTTCGGTCGAAACCGAAACTTCATGTTTTCATGGAAAAAATAAAGTTAACATTAGTATAATTATTTTTTTTTTATTTTTAAATCAATCACATAATAATCATTCAGCCTCTGATATTTTAACTAATCATTGACTTCTCATATCATATTATTACACCCCCCTATTTCAGAAAGCACAAATAAGTACACTTTTTAATATTAAAGCTACAAAAGAGAATTAATTTGTAGTAAAAAGTATATTTTACCTAATAAATATGTTTTGGGTAGGAACAAAAAACAAAAAAAAAACACGTTTTCATCTTAAGAACAAAATTATTTCTTCTAAACTTTGGTTATTTTGTATGGTACTCTTGTTAACGAACTACAATAAAATTAAAATTAATAAGTACTACAAAATTCAACAAGAACATGTCTAATTTCAGAGCGAAACCTCCCGAATGTAATTTCTGTTTCGGCCGGATGGCAGACGAAACCAGTTTTTTTGCCAAAACTAGTACAAAACCGAAAGTTTGATCGGACACCGATTTTAAAAAGAGGCTCCAAAAAGCGTAAAATAATATAGTTTTGAAATCGGAGCCAATTTAATTATTATTACTTTTATATATTAGATATCGTGTCCATCAAGATTTTGTTATTTATAATTATTACTTTTATGTAAAATAATTTTTGTGCCGTTAAAGGGAAAATGATTCAACGGCTGAAAAATGTAAAAGAAACCTTTTTAACGCAGAATTAAAGAGAAAATATTTCAGCGGTGGAGAAATATAAGAAAAAAACCTAGGTATCGAAAAATCGATCAACAAAATGTGTTCATAACTGTAAAGAAGTTTCACTTCCCCTGCGAACTTATTAAAATATTTGAATAGTCAAGAATCGTCAACTTTGTATAAAGTTTATTAAGTGTTTTTACCTGTTTCGCTCGAGTAATGTTTGGAATGCCAGCGCTTTGATTATTTTAATTGTATCTCGAGAAACGTACATATCTCTTTGAGGTTTCTTTCTTATTTTTTTTTTTAGCTCGAGGGGTTTTAGAGATGTACATATCCACAAAGTTTTTACTTATTGGGACGAGATTGTCAAAAATTTTTCGAACACAATTTTCAGATTTTTACAAAAAATATTCATCCTTGAATTAAAAAATCGTCGACTTCTAATAAGATTATTAAAAAAGCTAAGATTTTATTATTTCAAGGTCTGGTGATAATAGTTGCGAAAAAATCTTTGCACTCAACGTTGACAATATTTTCCTCGGACTCCTCGGAGTTTGCTTGAAAATGGAAAATTGAACGTTTGGGACCGATATCCGAAGCCTTCCTCATCAAAATGTATTCAAAGAAATTTGGATTTATTTTGCAAAGTTACATCAGTTTGAAAAGTGATAATTTTTTACATCGCAAAAACAGGTCCCTTAATTGATTTGAGAAATTCATTACACAGATGATGCTTTTTTTATTGTAATAAAAGTAGCACAGGTAAGCTTTGAAGACGTGAGATGTATCTATTGGGGTTTATTCCTTGAAAATTAATTCAAAGCGTTTTAAAATGTTCGGGCATGACTTTCCTTCAATAGATTTGATAATAATCGCAACATCAAAGTTAAAACGTCTTTAAAAAATGAGAATAAATTTTTGACCTTAGAAATCGCATGAAAGGTTTCATCTTGACTAGGTTATTTATTTTTATATTTGTATCCAATAAAACACCAACAAAGTGACGAATACAGATAAAAGTAAAAAACATCACTGAATACATTCAGAACGCATCGTTGCTAACATAGAATGAAGGGTTAGACATGCATTTATCTACATTCTACAGCCTCATTCACATTTCATGTTTAATTTTAAATATTCTTATGTTTAATTTGGAGTTTTTTTCGACTATTAAAAAAGAATTGCGTGTAGTTATTTTTCCATTTAAACCGAGCTACCATCGTAAGCTGAACCGGTTGAAATGCCAGCAAAATGCATGGTATGAAGCGTGTTTCAACCAACTTCGTTCAGTCTGAAAGTTTGATTACGACTGACTAGTCTAGTTCGCATGTCTCTTTTTGTTGAATTCCAGTTCTCCTTCACCAAAAATTATGATCATAGTGTCATTCGATTCGGAATGACATCTAGAAACGTGTTGAAAAAAATGAAGTTGAAGACGAAAAAATTGCAAAACTTACAAACATTTTAAAAAAATGAGAGGTTTGTTTTCTGCGAATATCTCAACAACTATTGCAGATATCTGAAATCACAAAACAGATTCTGAAAGAGCAGGAAAGTTCAACCTCCCGGAAGTCTACCACCAATATTTCTAATCTTAATTTAGAAGTGAAAAGTTCCGGAAGGTAGGACTTTTTTGTAGGAAATCTGTTCTTTCAAAATCTTTTTTATGATTTCAGATATCTGCAATCGTTTCTGAGATATTCGCAAAAAACTAAATTTACTAAAATGATTATAACTTTTGCAATTTTTCTCCCACTTCATTTTTTTTTAAAAGCTTCTAGATGTCATCCCGAATCGAATGACAACATGATCATAATTTTCGATGAAGGAGGACTGGAAAGAAGATTTATTAAATTAGGAAATCTTCATACACATAAAAACAAGTACAAATTTTAAAAAAATGGAGAGCGTAAATCAAAACAATTAACGTAATAATATTAAATGAACTGCAGTTCTATACGATAATATGTAATTATTCAGTACCTACGTTAGAGAATTATGAAAATTTAATAGCATTGTAAATTTTAACATTTATGACATAGGTCTCTAAGGTTTTAAAATTATTACATCACTTGACTATATTTAACGCTCTTTTGTATTATAAAATTGTCACTTTATAAACCAGGCTTTAGGTCTTTTGATTACGTGATGTTACGTAAACGGATTCACAAATAAAGTTATCGGCTTTTATATCTTTAGTTACCCTGATTTTACTCTGGTATCTGATGTGTCATACTTTATTATTATTATTACAGATGTAAGTATAATACAAACGTATTTATTTTAATAATAAAATTAATAGTAAAGAACATTTTTGAAAACAAGCTTTTATTAAAATGCTTTAAAAAGAAGAAAATATTTTTTAAGTAAATCGAACTCAACCATTTATTACATTATACAATTTATATGATACTAAACTTGTCGCGAGATATTCCTGTATAATTAAAGAAGAATTATATGACGTATTAAATAGAACATATTTACGACAGTAAAAAATTTTCAAAATTTTACATAACTAAGAGTTCGTTGTTATGACATGTCAGTTTAATAATTTCAAACTAATAGTAACAAAACTTGCCTATTTTTTAAATATCTTTTAAACAATACCACTTTCGACCTATCGTGCCATTTAAAATTTCGGAGCTCTGAACATTCCGGAGCGAACTAATAGGGAAGCCGACCTTTCCGGGGGAAAAAATATCATCATTCGATTCTTCATTAGTGCTTTTATAAAACAGATTTTTGACACAACTCTCTACGACTAACCGTTTTCGAAAAAAACGACAGGTATCGGTGGTCTGACTCACTCTGTAGATTATATTCTTCTGTAAACATCACTTTATAAAAATTAATTAGATGTCGCCGGCCGAACTGTATGATTTTGTCCACCTACAAACTGGTATTTATAACCGGAATCACTATTTGCTGGACAGTGAACATATCGTAACTTTTGCATAAATTTCACTTCTTACATACCTAAACTAAATTTTACTCTGCACTCTTTGAATAACGCTTAAAAAATTACACATCCTCCGACTATCGCGATACTTTCTTTTATTTTGTCAAAGAATATCGCAACACCACAAAAACCAGAATATTATAAATAGAAATTAGTTACTTTTTTTATATATATTAGCTTTGAATAAGTATATAACTTCTGGGAAGAATGACACAATACCTATCATTAAAGTGGCAACCGACAAGATCGGAAAGCTAACAGAAAATAAAACTAATAAATGATTCAGTTTGTTTAGTTGAACTTTTTCACCCGTTAAGTGGATTTTATCTCGTTTTATGCTCCACGCTTGTTGCTTGGCTTTCTGTACTTAAAAAACCAAGAACCTAGTCTTCGTGACTGGAGTTACATAGTAGAAAAGAGGTTAGTCAAACAGTTGACTCCGCTAATTAATTTTAATAAAAAATATATAGCTTTAATTGAACCTATCCACAGTGGAGCATACCAATGGAAAGCTTGATTAAAATTACTTTAACTATGTATGCAATAATTTCTATTAAAACTACATAAGTATTCAAAAATTGTAAAAGTATATCATTATTGTATAAAAAAACACCGTTATAGCATATATCTCTTCTGCGCATGCGCCAATTTTCCCACAATAGCGCTCTTCTGCATACTAAACATTCTTCCAAAATTTCGTTTGACTTGTATCGTGCTCATAGACAAACAGACGCACAGAGTTTTTACAAAAATATGTTTTTCGGATTCAGAAGACTTCAAAACGAAAATTTTGAAAAGTGATTTTTGACCTAAACTAGTACCACATTCCCCACTTGTGGGTTGGAATGGTAAAAAAAGATATTTCCGACCCCCAAGTGATAAGGTTAAATAATTCCAAATTAGTTATAGTTTCTTCTCCCGAAAGGAATACGAGCAATTACCGGCCACTCTATATACGTGAACTTATCAAGCAAAGATACTTCTTTCACTGAAGTATTAAATTAAAATCATATGTTTTATAGTCATGGTTCAGCAATGTACAGGGATGTAACAAGAAGTCGGGCTTGCATTTTTCTTGTAAAAGAGTTTTGTAACCTAGACCGTCTAGTTTCTGTCAGCGGTTAATTTTTTTTTATTAATGAAACAATATGCTAAGAGATTAGCTAATACATTCTTGAAAGTACAAATGCAATGTTGTATCCACGTCTGGCTACGGCTCTGTACAGGACAGACGGGATGAGATCCAAAGAAGTCGTCCTCTCTCTTCGGCTAGAATCCGTAAAGAAAGCAAAGCCTTGCTGCTTACATATGGACTGCTCATCCGTTATTCATGCAAGGTCTAAGCTCTATATACAAGTTGTAACACAAACTCATCCAAAAATAAAATATAGTTTAAAAAAAACTAAAAAACACGCTTTATATCGGACTAAAAAGTAAAAAATAATTGTTTTAAAATAAGCTTAAAAAGCGTTGGGCGCTCGATGTACGAAAATGTGGAACAAAGCGCCCCACGCTTTTTAAGCTTATTTTAAAACAATTATTTTTTACTTTTTAGTCCGATATAAAGCGTGTTTTTTAGTTTTTTTTAAACTATATTTTATTTTTCACTTTTTAGTTTGAGGATCTATAAAAGAATTTATTAATCCTGGGGGTCCTAATAAGGATAATGGGAAACTGTTATCAAATTATTGCATTGTCATCGGTCCTTGATACGTATGCAAAGTTTCAAATTAATCAGACTTCGGGAAATTGGTGAAAATTATGCTCAAAGATTCCGTTACGGACATACATACTTAGTTACAACCCAAACTAATATAAAGCGTATAATTATGCTATTTATAAAAAAAATTCTTTAAGAAAATCTGCTAAAAACTGAAAATAATAATTTTTTAATGTAGGTAATTACTGAAACTTCATGATATTGATGTGTATACTTTTATTAATTTGGCGCTGACCTGACAATTTAATTATTTTTTTTCTTTCCAGTGGCTTTTTTAAATTTTTATTTTGCAATTTCTAATAGTAGTTTATACGTTATTTAACGGATTATATATCAGACCCCCTCAATATCTTTCTAAACACAATGGAATCGAAATAATTAATATCTGTTAAACCCTAAAGAAGCTGAATGAGCATAAAAGATAAGATAAAATTTAAAACTTATATAGGTAAATATGTACAATGAAATGAACAAAAAATTTGGACAACGTTCTGCCCGACTGCACCGTAAAAATAAACAAAAAAAATATTTTTTTATTAGATATCCTGTCCATCGTAACAATAATATTAAGAAAAAAACGCAGGTATGTGGGCAAAAATGTTAAATTTATTTAATGAATACTTTGGTTAACGTCTGAGTAGAACTCTTCAATAAATAAAATTATCGACCTATTTTTCAGACAAATATATAAATTCAAGACATTAACGTATCGGTCCGGATTTGGAACTTCTTCAGAACTGATCTAAAAAAATAAAAAAATTAATTAATATTTAGTTTCTAATTAGTTTGAAACAAAATTCATTTAAAGTTTTATAATAACAAAATATTGAAAAAATAATAGTACATTTTTTCTTATCGTAGTTTGTGCAGAAATTTCGGCTCAGAATTTAAGTTGAAATTTTCAGTGTTTGAATAGTTTAAAAAGTATGAAAAAAATGAAATTAATATATCAAAACCTCCGACTCAAAGTAGTAATTGTTTTAAAAGTATACAAAATAATACACATTATATATTTGTGCTGACGCACCGGCTGTTTCTTTATTTGGATGAAATATTTAATTCATAAATGCATCGGGGACCGCTGAGACATTGACATTTTTCCAATTTTGCAGCAATCCCCGATTTGCGCGGGACGTTCTGAGTTAGAGGAATCTGTGAACACATCACGATTGACCCTTGATCGGAACGCCGAATGTCTCGACTAATTAATAAAACAAATAGCAATTGTTCCATTTTCTCTACAAGATGATGCTCTGAGTACGCATCAATTGTTGATATAATAGAAAAACTTAATATTGACATATTTTCTCAAATAAACGATTTTTAAGAGGAAGTTTCTAACGTCAAAGAAATACAGAAGACAGCAACACAGAACAAAAACTTTGCAACAGTACAAAAATAGCACAACTTGTTTGATAAACAAAATCTTCCCAATCTGCAACTGTTAGTTACAGCAGTTTTACGTTTAAATTTTGTTGTATTTAAAAAAAAGTTTTTTTTTTAAGTTAACCAAATAGGTACTGCCAACTGTATACGTTTATTTTCACCACTTATGATAAAAGTAAACATCGATTCTTAAAAACCCTGATTTTTTTTTAGTTGTACCGGTAAAATTTCTATTTTTTTAAACTTCTAGCCTGAAATTTGACATACTGGACCTAGCAACACTATCCCTGACCTATTTTTGTATTAATTATTTCATCCAAACAATAGCCGGTGTATCGAATCAGATAAAATAGAAAAAATTATTTCTGTTTATAAAGTTTTACTTTTGTCTTCGGGAGTTTTTTAAATTTTATTTTACTTTTTTTGTTATTTCTTTCAGTGTCCCTGGAATCTTTGTAAATTAAAACACAAGTAATTTGTCGTAGTAAGTAATCTTTATAAATTTAGAGAAAATAGTATCACAAAATTGATGACTACTTTTGTAAATTTGGTCTATTTTTCTAAATACGCATTTCTTAAATGATGTTTTTTTTTGTTGTTTTCGTAAAACGATGCTGAGCGTTTTGTTGCATCCTGTTTCTGTATATATTATATAACTATGCATATTCCCGTACAGTCTTTGCCTATAGGCCTGGATGCCCATTCCAAAATACCATAGAGAAGATTGACAAAGTCTTGAAGGTCCGAATGTGAAATAAGGATTCAACGTACAGCGGTTTGCTTTGGAAATCAATAATTGATTTCTAAGGTCAACCGCCCGACCATAGTGTAATTAATATTAGCCACTTTGATAATTTAAGGCACTACACTACGCGACCGAATGGCAATGTTGCCATAAAACAGCATTTTATGAAAAATATGTAGTGTCTTTAAATCTATGGCAGATTACCAGAGGTGTCTAGAAAGATAACAGTTTATTAAATTAAAAAAAAAAAAACTAAAAATTCCTATGTCTCATGATCTCTGTGAATTGATGTAATTTTAAATACATATGTTTTCACACTTCGTGATTAATTGTATTTATGATTGACTATGCTGATAAATCCATACTAATATTATAAATTCGAAAGTAATTCTGTCTGTTATTTTTTCACGTCTAAATCGCTTAATAGATTTCGATAAAATTTCGCAAGAAGATAGATTGTATCCTGAGGAAGAACATAGGCTACCTTTAGGATGTGTATGTATATTGGGTTTGAAAAAAATGACCTTAGAGAATGAGAACCTGATAAGTATCGTGTTTACATCTCAATCTCATACAGCTGTGGGAAATCCACCTATTTCGAACCGCTGTATCTACATTTTGAAACTGACCTGGTGATGACATAAAATCTAATGACGTACTATTACGCAATACAATATAAATTCGTAGCTATTTTTGTAAAAGGCTATCAGAACTTATTGAAATGTGAACGTGATCGGTTATTGTAATAAATATTTTATTGTTTTATTTGAGAATTGTAATCATTTAATTGATTTTGAAATTTCCTACATAGCCTTGTATGTATTCACACTTTGTGCGGTATACTATCGTAGGAACTTTCAGAAACTACTAGTTATTTTTTTAAGTCTCCATTGTAAAATGAGAATGACTCCTAGAGAAAAGGCGATGATAAGTAACTTCCTATAAAAATATGTAGTGCTCAATTGAGTCGTGGAAACGTGGGTTTCATCCAGCGTTGCCAGTTTTTTTTTTTTGCCAAGTCGGGATTTTGGAACTCTTTGAGTGAAAACAGCGGGATTCTTTCGTCGAAAGCGGGACATAGTAAAAAAACGTATATAATCAGAAGTTTTCAAATACCTATTTATCTTTTTATTTGAATTAAAATTACGTTTACGTGACAATAGATAGCAAAAATAGCCATAGAAAATGTATTTTAATAAAAATATAGTATTTTAAATCAGATTTAACCTATCGTTAAATAGTTGAGTCTTATTCGTCTTCAGAATAAAAAAAAGACAGAGATCAAAATCAAAAAAGTTTTATTCATTAGAAAAATATGGGCGTTTCAAACAATAGTTTGTGGAGTGAGTGTTACAAATTGCAACTTACAATAAGAGAATAATTATTTATAAGAATTACTTATTCATGATATTTCCGTGAAGATTTAACTTCTTTTAAAGTTATCCCCGAGTTATCCCCGAAAAGCGGGACTGAACCTGTCCCGCGCGGGACATTTAATTTTGATTTAAAAATCGGGACGTCCCGCCAAAATCGGGACGTCTGGCAACGCTGGTTTGATCTGATGGTAAAATGTGATATATATTTTATTGAAGTGAAAACTTCTTTAGCGGCGTTGTACACTTTTTTTGTAATGGGTAAAAAATGTTAAACTCGCGTCAGGACACGTGACCTGATCGAAAATTCGTAAGACGGATGGAGAGTAGAGGTATGGGTAAACTGATCGAAAATTCGTAAGACGGATGGAGAGTAGAGGTATGGGCAAACTGATCGAAAATTCGTAAGACGGATGGAGAGTAGAGGTAATATTCAAGTTTTCACTTCTGCCGGCACTCCCGGAGTGCAACCCGTCTTTTTTTTTTTAGGGCATGTGACACTGGCAGTCATTCTTCTATTTTTGTATTCCTTATTCTATGCATATTCACAGTGGTTAGCAGTTGAATAAGTGGAACTCAGCATACCACGTTTTTGTACTCCGCACCAAATACACCCACCTAAAGCGTCACTAGAACACAAATATTCCACGTCGCAGGGTTAAAAACAAGAAAGGATTTACTTCTTGTGCACTGTGTGACTGAACTGAAATCAAGCGTAATATTTATGAAAAGACGCGTTATTCAAAATCAGTTTTTCCATAGGAGAAACGCATGTTGGACTGTTGATACGTTTGTGAAATAATATTTGTAAAGAACAACCGAAAAAATGTCCAATGCAAATTGGCCACCCTCCTATTAGAAAGTATAACTTTTTCATTTTTACTACACTTGGGAATAATCAAATGTTATTAATAATCGAACGGTTGCTATTTAAATGTGTTTTTTATAATTGAATGATTTATTCGAAATTATTCCTTCGCATGATGTGTCATAATAATATGTGTGTCACCTGCATACAAATTATTTTGTAGAAACAATTTGTAGATTAAATTTTTAGGAACTTTGATGGTCTACAAAAATATTGGTAAACAATTCCACCTCAGTACATTTGCACCACCGAAGAGTGAGAAAAAACATGTAAAAACGTCAATTTTTCCCGTTATTTAAGTAAATGTTTATATTACCCTTCTGTAAAAGAAATCACTAAGTTCAGAAGAACATATTAAGCGGCTATAATAAAAAAAATCTACTAAAGGTTAGACTTTTTTATTTTATAACTTTTTATGTAACTTCCGGTTATTCGACTGTGTTAAAATTTTGCATAGGTTTAGGTACACGTGTAGCTCCGATGACAATAATAAAGATGTTTTTCTTAGATTAATTAATGAACGATACAGTAATATAGAGCGATAGTTACTAGCTTGGCTATAGCTTAATCGCTAGAGCACAAAATTCAAAATCGCAAGATCGTCGGTTCGAGTCCCACGCTGGACAAATGTATTTTTTTTTTATTTTTACAACTGACAGAGATATTACTAATGAACTGGTAAAATCGAATTACTTTTGATTTGCTTAACGTACTAGTGCAAAAAAAGGCATTTTATAACTGCTATATAGGCATAAAAAGTTGCTGTTTTGGAGACGGTCGGACAAAAAAATATTTTTTCCTTTTTAACGCATTCCAGTAAAAACTTATCACTAAAAGTTTTCTTTTTATTAATATTTTATGCGACATATCTTTTAGAGGGCAATTTATTCGTCTATGATATAAGACGATAAAAGATATAAAAAGTAAATGGGTGCTAAGTGTCATCTCAGATAGAAATTAATAACTTTGGGTTGTATGTATAATGCTAGAGTAAAATTAATTAGTAGTGCAATTAGAGAGAATAGAGATAATAAAGAGAAAAGACTTGAGAAATCAGTTTTAACACATGACTATAAAATTGAGGTTGCAGTCGAGAGAGACTTGAATAATGCTATACAAGACCTCTTGTTGTATGCGGATTAATTCAGTAATCTAGCCAAAACCACGAGGACGAAAATTCGTATGGCTCAACTGAATGCATCGTCGTCCATTCCATTTTCTGCGGTCGCCGTTTCTAGTGTACCTCAGCTAAGCAAGACTGACTCCATGTTGCCAATTCTAAGTAGTATAAATCTAGGGATCTATTCTGTTTCATTGATCAAACTACGATAAAAAATTATAATCAATACCATATATATAATAATTACTATATGAAGCATTGTCTATTTACTCAATATGGCGTTAGCCAATCTGAATCAATGAGCTCTTACGAGTTAAAAAATGACAGATGTATATGTTTGCACCCTAATGGTTAGATTGAGATTTTATTCCTATGCTCAGTATAATATGTTTAAAAGTATATATAAATAAAAAGTTGTGTGGTTTTAAGAAACCACGACGCAAGTGAAACTTTTATTGGATTGCAGGCGTTGGATTGTAGACACTTATCCATCACGATTAATTATAAACAACAATATTCACATGAATACACGAATAAAAACATGTAAACACTGTACAGCACTTGCCCGCATGACAGACTGACTATGTGTTATACATACTACACGGTCAGCTGATGCTAACCATGGGCGCCGCCATATTGGCCTTGGCTGCTCTACCGAGCGCCTACTCCGAGCGCCTTTCACTTTACCCCTACTCCGCGCCCGCCTGTAATGCGACATGCAACAGACGGCCAGAAAAATTCGGGGCGATAGAATAAAAGTTTCACTTTAATAATAATTAATCAATACCAACATATAGGTAGGTATATGAAATAATAAATTCGCTACATTCAAAGGACGACTTATTTCTTAAGTACACCTTTTCAGTATACAAAGTATATACGCACAAATGAGTTAACCTAAAACAAACTGCCAAATAGATAAAAAAAATAATAATGAGACAAAGTGTTTCCCGAATATTTTAATCGATTATAATGAGACTTTGGTATATACTAGCTTGCGTTAAAATTGATACAACAAGCGACAGGTGAAGCTCAGATTTAGTCATAGCAATGATAAGAGTATTCTTTGTTGTTTATCCATACATTTTTAATAATTAGTAATTTAGGAGTATCTGGACATTAGAAAATTATACTTGAACGGCTGTCACTTAAAAATACTTTGTTTCATTCATACTTTAAATTTCGTTAGAAATTTTATTTTCAGTAAGTTATGTGAGATTAAATTATATATACATTTCTTAGCAAAGAAAATATTTATTGCAGAGTGGAGAAAATTGTGAACTGTAGTAAGTGAGCATTAGGCATTTTCTTCTCGTTTTCAAAGTGCTTTATAAGTATAGCTACTTGGTAGAACAAGTTCCAGCAATCTTCGCTTTACATTCAACGAGTCAAAATGTATTCAAGTTAGGAATGACAATTCACAATATCAAGCTAATATACAGCTATTTCATATTCACTCAGTTCTTCTGCGCAAATTGACTAATCGAAACTAAAGAAAGTTGGTTTATTATTATTATTAGTATATTTTGTTTGTTTGTTAATACAGATATTATATGAGTAAGGGCCGCTGCACACGAGGCTGGATTTGCTGCTAGATTCCTTCGTAGATTTGACTACTAGTTTACTAGCGCTGGTTTTATTAATTGATTTTATGTGCTCGTTTCACACGAAACGTCTTTTCAAGCTTGTTTTGTGAATAGATTTTATGCGCGCGCAGTGACAGTTCAAATATAAACACGGACCAAAACGTGTCTGTCGTCTGACTCTGAGCAGAATGACGCCATGTTGGTTTGTGGGCGTTTGTTCATGTTACCCACGTGACAAGATACTGTTTCCTGATTGGTTCTTGCTCAGAGCAAACAGAGGACCTAGCAAGTAAAATAACCCCTGTTCTAATTTTAAAATCTATCTTGTGAGCTAGCAGATGAGCCTGCAGTGACGTCATTTCCAGCCTCATACTCAGCCTACCGGCCAGCAGAAGTCCAAGCAGTGTTTGCAGCCTCGTATGCAGCGACCTTAAGATATATAGCCACGAGTTACAATACAGTTCAGTAGTTCAGCTGAACTCATTGCAATTACATGCTCAATTGGCAAACTGCTGCGACGTTTGTCGATGTATGGGGACAACAGTTTTCCAACGGCCAAGCGGGAGAAATCTTCGAGACTCGATTCCCGTGATAGACGAACTATTTAATTACCTATAAGTTTGTACGGAACCCTCGGTGCGCGAACCCGACTCGCATTTGGCCGGTTTTCTTTTAATCAGGTAATAAAAAAATCACATCGAATAACAGGTGTCTGTTATAATTTGCCTTGATATGCGTTTGTTGTATGTTTGCGTGAAGACTGAAAGTTTAAAAGTCAGTAGTCAACTGGAACATAGTATATCTATACATATACACTGTGTATTAGGTAGTCCTAGTACCGTAGTACTTTCTGGCCACTCGTTTTTTTATAACATAAGTTGATCACAGTAGGCTCTTGAGTGAAGAGCTGTTTTGGTATAGCGTTATGTAATAAATCTGTCCTTTTCTACATCAGTTACATTGGTGTTCATCTCATTAAAAAAAAAGACTTACATCTTTCTCGACACACGAAATATAAAAAATATCCATTAGATACATATTAATTAAAACTTTACAGTCTGTTAATTATGTTAAACTTTAAGCGTTAGTTTTGAAACTTTTAGCGTAATTCTGGTTGTATAAGAGTTTGTTTTAGTGTCATTCAAAACTAAATACGCACACTTGCAGAAAGCATTGTCAAAAAAATTTGATTTGACAATGACCTTAGACTATGACCATACATATTTCTCCAAATGACAAGCATTGTAGAGTTTTAAATTGATCCTGCTCGAAAAAGAATTGATCGATTAAAACGACTTTTTTCATGAACTGTGTAGGTATACATGTATTTAAAATCGTTTTTTGTACAGTTTCCACTTCAAATCAACATTTTTTCTACGCATTTTGATCAAATTTTAGCTTGAAAAGCAGTCTTTTTCCTTGTAAAACAATTATTTGTTTTTGTGTCTAGTCTAATGTTTTAGATGACAGGGAGTTTGACTTGATGTATGGAAACTGTAATAATATATGATCACAATCTAAGATCATTATCAAATCAAATTTTTTGACAATTATTTCTGCAATATATTTCACTCACTGGTTGGTTAATCAATATATTCTATTTCTATTCTAATTTAAACTTATCAATTTTGTGAAATATCCTGTAACATATCATAGGGAAGTTTAATTGAATTGTATTACACTCTTTCAGTTACATTATTTTTTACTGTTACCACTGATAAAAGCATAATTTATTTAATGCTGTAATGACTAATGAGGCAGTTATAAAATGTCCTTTTACGCCCTCAGAACCCCAGGGGGAGCCTTTGTAATGTTTATGAATTAAGTGGCGTATCATATGTGAACCATCATCACTACCAGTGCAGTTGTTTTTATAGGCGGACTCTAAAAATATCGATAAAAATTACATCTGTAACGAATTTCAATCGATTGAGCAATTTCGTTATAAAGGGTTTTAAGAAGTGAATATCGGTTCATATGAAAAGTTAACCGAGATCAATGTTTACTTTAAGGTTATTTGATCAATGATGAAAGTCGTAGATTGTTTTTTTTTTCGAAACCGATGTCAATTTCAAACTTTTTAGGGTACGATCAGCAAATTGTTGATGCTGAAAACGGTCATTTGACTTAAGTTCTAAGTCAGTTGAATATTATAAGAAATTTAAAATTTGAAAATGTCCAAATTTTATGCACGACAAGAGATTTGTTTTTTTGTTCACTGCGACAATATTCTCATTTACACGAGCATTTTGACGATGTACAGGTGTAAAACTTTCCAAGACGATTTGTCAAATCTTACTAAAGTCTGTCAAAAAACTTACGACTCAGCAAATGACACTATGGGCTACGAAATGGCATTATAAGTTTTGTAACGATACTGATGTTGAATTTTTCAATATTTTCAACGTCCGCCTAGAGTATGTGAGTACAATTCTGTATCATCTCCATACCTAAACACTATCTCCCATTCCGTCGTTCTAACCTTCCATCTCTCTGTTAAGGTTATTCGCTATCTTGATACAAGTTAATGCGGGAACATTTATCAAGCAAGCGGTGAGTAACAATAGAACATCGAAAATGTCTTGACTTTAACGAAAAATTGTGAAATAAAACGGAATTTAATATGAATGTTTTTTGTAATTTAATACCAATAGAATACAGATTCGCCCGAATGTACTCGCTTTGCTCGTTGACTCGAATTTATAATTAACTGCCCGCGATTTTTCATTATTATTGGACTATATTTTACACCGCCTTTACGTAAACTTGATTCCGATTCAACTTGGAATCAATCTGATTTGCGTCCGGGTGAAGCCGGGTCGGAGAGTGATTGTAAACCTAAACTTTCCTCAAGATAGTAGCTGTTGAATAATGAAAACAGCCTTTAACTCAGTAGTTCTCGAGGCTAGCTGGTGAAGGTAATTAGACATCTAGATAATTAATTCTTTTATACTATTTCTTATTTACTTTTATACTATGTACTGGCGGGATCTCTGTACCTTTTTAGTTATTTTGCATGACTTTAGAGAAAACGTGTTTTCACTCGAGAACGAGTTCAACCACTTTAGACTAAACTTACTTAAAATATGTTGATTTTTTCGAAACACAAAATTTGTCATAAATTCTCTTTGTTAAAATTGAGACACATGCTCGGTATTTATATCCTAGGAAATTAAAGTGGAGGTGGAGATGTTATGCGTGTCTCTGAATACTAGTATATTAAACAGGTAACGTATGTAACTTTGGATGTTGGAGGTAATCTCCGAAACTACTCATCCGATTTCAAAAGTTGTTTCACCAATATTTAAAATGAACCTTCAGGATGAACATATATAATTATGTATTATCGTGTTGAAATGAAAGCGCTCTTTGCAGAGACCAATTTTGCAACGCAAGTCGACGAAAAAACGATGGCAATCTATAAATTCGGGCGAGCCGGACCGGGCCGCTAGTTATATATACTTTTTCAAATCCAAATTATAGTTCAAACGTTTCATTAATTGATAGTTGTTTTAAGTCTGAAAAATTATATTTATAGTCAATACTAAAATACATTCAACAATTTTTCGAAAAAAAACTAGCGACTGAACGCGAGGGAGTCCTGCAATTATTTAGAATGAGCATTTTAAACTTCATCCAGCCGAATCTGGGTACAAAAACTGGTTGAACGTACAAATAACACGAGGATATCTAAACTATATTACAATTCCGATATAATTTCAAAATCAAAGTAAGCATAAATAAAAAATGATTTTCCTATGTCAGAATAAAAGTGATGTCATTAATCATTTTTGTAGCAGTCGTTTGTTTCGACCAGACATTCTTATGTTTGAATGGCTAATGATGTTGACGTTTCACAGCTTCTACTGCCAACTCACGTAGGGTATGGTTTGAGGTACACATTAATTCAACTGTAAATTTTATTTTATTAAAATCCGTTTTTGTTCTAGAATTGTAATTTGTATTTTAATATTCACACATGCAAACCTACAAGTTTAATTACATATAGGTTCCAACTTTATCATAGTCTAACTGTATATTAGATCGTTCTTTGACAAAAAAGCAAATAGATATACAAAGCGTATAGTAGCGAATCGTTCAGTCGCAACATTTAAATATTGAAAAATCAGTGTCGAAATTATAACAATAAGTATCTAATTTATCTGTTACAGAGATAAAAAAGAGATATGTAGTATATTTATTTCGAAAATTCTATAACAACACATCCTTCTTGTAATAAAATATAATAATTTTGGTCCATATTAATATAAAAGCGTGGGTTGTATACTCTGTCACCATTTATTATTTATAACCCACGCTTTTATATCTATGAACGTAAATAATTAAATATTATTCTTTTCCTTTTTAGTGCATTTCAATGAAAACTTGTTTCTAAAAAGTATTTTTTTACTAATATTTTATTTTGCTTTTTTTTGGTGTTTCAAAATGTTTATTACTAAAACATTTTATTAAATTTAATTACAAAAACGATTGAATGTATTATACACATATAGCGGAAAGTTTTACACAGGTCAATCAGTTTCTGCATTTTTTTTAACTGTAGATTTTGTTTTCAATTTTCGTTTTGTGTTTCAAGTTTCTGTTATTCAGTATTCAGTAAATGGAGGTACTGTATACTGATAGTATATTTGTTTGAATACAAACATGAATTAATTATTTAGTTCAAATGTTTACCTTCTTGAGTGTACCTACAAAATATATAGCGTGTCCATCTTATGATGCTATTGCGGTTACTCAATGTATGGAAATGTATAATTATTAGGCTACTAATTTTTTCAAATATGTTACATGATGGATATTGTCCTTCAGTATTGCATGTTTACCAACATTTTTGTACCTAAAATATATTGATTTAGTTCCGAATTTCAACTCAATCAGTGAAACTTAAAAATTGCGATTTGCCAGGCTGGTCAGCTAGTTATCAAAGTGTATTGGCATTGGAACTACACAGGTGAGCAAAATTTCAACTCAAATTGATTACGGGGAGGGAGTGAAAAATTGGTTTCAAGATTTAAAACAAACAAACAAATAAATAAATATACACAACGTGAAGTTAAAGAAATTTCTTCAAATAAATAAAATTGTAAAAAATAAAATTATAAATCAATATTACAAAATATGACGTTTCGATCCGGATCAAAACGCCATCTTTTGTAATATTGATTTAAAATTTTATTTTTTATGTCAATATATAGTCTGGAAAAAATTGGGCGACAAATTTATTTATTTGAAGAGTTCTATTCAGACGTTAATCAAAGATTTAAATAAATCCCTTTAAAAATAGAAAATGTTAGTAATTAAGTTAGCAAAAACACGAGCTGTACTATAAAAACGACGTTTTACTTTTTCGGTAGAGCGAGTTTTGAGTTGGTTTGAATTAGATATTTTAGTAGAGTAGGTAAGCTGTTTGTTATAATTAATAACATGTATAATTTATTTATTCCGTCACACTGGTCATATAAATCGTTTATCTCATTAATTACAGGATATGTACATCCCTGGCGCTAAATATAAATGTTTAGCGTAAGCAAATGACTTGAGCTGCTTTTGTTTGATTACTGTCATATAAGTATTTCGCTGTAGAACATCGCATTTGATGTACTTAGCTAAGATTAATAACGTTCTAGAAACTGTGTTGTTCATCCAGAAATGTAACATAGACCACTATGTGGTTACCAAATCTATAAGTCGCATCCAACTTAATTAAATTTAATCGCTTTACAAACCGTCTAGCCGTTTGATAAAAGGAGTTGTTTTATAATAAAGCTAACTAACGTTCAGCCGCTTTTACAAATAGACTGAACCGACAATCGTCGGATTAAATAGATTTTTCACGTCCTACAATTCAGCTGGTTCAAGTTTAAGCCGTTTTGCAAAACGGCTCGAAATCAACCGCTTGATTGTCGAATTTAAATTTTGATTTTTAAAAGTTCTGCAAAATACAATCCAGTAGCGATATGCCTATCAGTCATAGATAACTCATAAGAAGTACTTTTATGGTTGAAAAGAAGTGAACTTCGTATTTTTTTCTTACGAGAATAAATTATTATTAAGAACATCAAAATTCTACAAATATTTTTTTTAAAAATTGTACAGTAAGAAAGTATGTATTTTTGCTACAATTAGCTACACGGCTCGGCTTCGTCTGACTGGAAATTAATTAAGTTAGATTAAAAATCAAGTTTATGTTGATTTCAATTAAAAAAGTAGTAGTAAAATATATTCAAAACTATGATTAACGTCTGATTAGAATTCTTCAATAAATAAAATTATTGTCCAATTTTTCAGACAAATATATTAACAAAAAATGATAATTAATACATTAACGTTTCCGTCCGGATTTGGACCTTCTTCAGAACTGATCTAAAAAATATAAAAATTGATTAATATTTTTTAGATCAGTTCTGAAGAAGATCTAAATCCGGACCGAAACGTTAATGTATTAATTATTATTTTTTTTAATATATTTGTCTGAAAAATTGGTCGATATAATTTTATTTTTTAAAGTAAAATATATTATTATAATTTTAATGTGCACCTATATTATAAAATATTTTAGATAGGTAAATGACTCTTCTTAATTTATTTTTTGGTCACAATTCGACGACAAATCTCTTATTTAGTTTCAGTTTTAACCTATAAATAGGGGCTTATAGCAATTGCGTGTTTAGAATTGGAAGTAAATGTTGAAGGTGGGCTAAGAAAAGCATATCTCGTTTAGAAGAGAATATAGTCTAAAAGGCATTGAAATTAATGTTGCGTGTAGAATACATTTTATACTATACAGGTGTTTTTTTCTTTTTTTTCGGGAAACTTGCAATTCTTATAAAGAGAAATCCAAGTCGTAAAATATGAATTTTGAAACAATACAAACTTCAAATTAAACTGACTTCTTAAAATTAAATAAATAAAAAACGTTTTAGCAGTTTGGATAATCATCAAATAAACGAAATAGCATTATAAGCAGGAAATAAAACGCATAAATAATAATTTAGTATAGCCGAACTCACGTATTTTCAACACCATCTATTTTCAACCGACTTTACTCGCGTATTTTCAAGGTTTTAGTTCCAACCTTTCACGCAAAGTGTATTGATCTACGCTGCTCAGCCAATTAAAAAATACGTTTGACACTGTTTAATCTCAGATTATTAACGTTTTTTTCTGATTGGTCTATGACTTCAGCGAAGTGATGATGAAGGAGAAATTGAAAATACAGGAGCCGAATAGTTCCGCCAGGTTGAAAATACACTTGTTCTACTGTATTTTGACACGTGTGTTTTTGTAGGGGAGTAAAAGCACATAGGAACATTCCTGCAATTTAAACGCTATTCCTTATTTTAAGAAGTTTTTCTCTCTCGTATTTACAACACGCTGTTTGAGCTATTTCTTTAACTTGTCAGTAGTATATTATAATACTAATCATTTATGCATGCTTTTGAAAAGTGTTTAGCTTTGAGCTTGCACGGAATTATAACTAAAGCGTCCTTGTAGACTTGGTACATAAGTAAGTTTCGTGTCTATCAGCATCGCATACATGTCATGCATGGTAAATATTCCGTGCATAAAGACAAGAACGATTTTAATTTATTGTGTGTGTTGCCTGCACGATTTAAAATCTGATTATATTGCGCGTTGCTGTGACGTGAGTGTACTATTTAAAATCAGGGCATTTTAAATCTATAATTTTTCTCCCATATGATATTTAGTGATCGAATATTAGACGATGGACCTTTAATTGACCTCGCAAGGTTTTTAAAGTCAATTAGAAATACTAACTGAATTGGTTCTAGGTACAAATAACTCTGACAGATGGCAGCCTCAAATAAAACAATAAATAAATGATAATTTTGTAATCGCAGATGTCTTCTTTTCAATTACGTTTATAGGTTAAAATAATAATGGCCGCCACAGAGATCATAATAATCTATGTGGCGGCCATTATTATTTTATCAGTCGAATAACTATTTATATCCTGAAAGTAAGACACAATAAATTTATACCTGCAGTCACAACTGTAGATGGAGAATTGAATTATCGCTATTTATTCGGGGGAATACCTGAAGAACAAATGAACCGAATAAATAACTACTTACGTTCGGTGAATATAGCTATAAGTTGAGTATTATTCTGTGATAAAATACCTGACAAATATTTACTGAATATCAGACTCAATACAAATTCGACGAAAATTACAGTCACAGCTTATTTCGTCCTCAAAAAGACGTAATTGAGTGATGTTAGAAAGGTCAGAAAAATATTTGAATATTGTAATAATGTTATAAATTAAAACTTCAAATATTTTTCTGACCTTTATCATCTGAAATTATAGGTATTTTAATGTTTATCACGTTTGTTTATGAATAAATAAATATTTGAGCATTCGATCGGTTATCCATTTTCATTTTGAGTCGTGGAAAGTAAGGGAGACAATTTAACTTTCGAGCTTACCTCATATCTGAACGCTTTTTGCGAGGTAATCGAATTTTGATCACACACACGGCACATAGAATAATTTAAATTCGTCTTCGATTGAAGTAAGGTGGCTTTCGTACAATGTTAAGACATGTGTAATTGGATACGAATTCCTGTTTTGTAACATAATTTTGCCTCTAGATACCTATTTATTAGGCACAGCACGTCAAAATCTTCCTCTACTTCCTTCAAATCTAGGTATGTAGGAACATTGTATCTCTTATTAGTCATATAACCTTTTGTGTGATTTTCTATGCATTGAACATTGAAATTTATTTTATTTCCCTTTGATGTGTCACAAATCACATTCATATAAAGTGATACAATCTATATGCCGGCGTCTGATTGTAGAATTTGGCATATTGTGTTGTGCCTGGATACCATTTTGAGGGTTCTGTACCCGAAGGGTGCCCAACGGGACCCTACTACTAAGCCTCCGCTATCCGCCCGTCTGTCTGTAGAATAAAAGTTTCACTTTAAAAAGATACGTAAGTACGGATTTGTCCTTTGGAATTTCTGCAAGCAAATTTAAGTTGAACATAATCTAAGAGATCTGCGAATATGCTATTTCAACTTGTAAGTTATCTTATTTTCAGGTAAAATGAACTTTTGCAAAATGCATAAACATTTTTTTGGTCTATTGTTTAATATTCATGTATGTAAGATATTGTAGTAGCATAAATATAAACTTATTGTATTTCACGTCTAGACATAACTCTTATACAAGTTAAGGTATATGAAGACAGAGCCAAAGCTCTGGCTCCCTAAAAAAACTTGATGCCGCCATTATCTACCGCACACCTTCATATTATATGTATATGCACTGTATATTTTGTACAGAGTCAGCTTTTTAGTATGTTTAGTATTTACATGTGCATAGTGTATAGAACGACACACTATTGATGGTGAAACCATACAATACTAACGTTTTATAAAATATAGGCCCGAAAACACTGAAACAATTCCAGCCAATTAGGCGACGGGACCATTTTAACTTAAAAAATATTGATATTTGATATTTAACTGCCAATCCAGGTATTGAAAGTTGAACTCTCCAAGAATGTAACAGTGTAATACCCAGACTCCAGAGTTATGCGACTATTCGAGTGGGTGTTGCTTAGTTTACAGAAAGTCGCACATGTTAAGCTTGTTTTCCAATCGCTGAATCTTCGAGTCAAAAAATTGCAGCTCAACTGTCAGTACCTGGATTGAAACTAAAATTTTATGATGTGATGATAAAATTGTAAAAAAAATTGCATGCCCATGGATGCACTGAAAATCAGCCATTTTGCGCTGTTTTCTTTCGGTGAATGTTATTTGACTTCGTAAAAGTTGCTTTGATTAATTTATACTGGATGCTGATATTTTAATTATAAAATATTTTACGATTATAGGAACTGAAAAAAAGAGTTTAGGGATTTCATTGGTTAAATAAAATGATGTATTGAAATAGTAGAAACTCTTTTCAGTTCGTTTTAGTATTATATAATACTTGCTTGAGAATATCCAAACTGTTTTTTGATGAGATTTTCAATTATTAAAAATTAATAAGTTAAAAAATATGAAGTGCTGTTAGGAGTAAATAACCCTGGCTCTCCGTGGACTTAAAACATTATTTAATACTAAATACCTTAATACTACTTAATACCAAATGTTAAGTTAACAGGAAAGTAAACAATATGAAAACACAAATATTGATTCGTTAAGCCCAGTCAAATTACGTAGGATGTTAAAATTAAAATTAGGTAATACATAAATTTCAGAATCACTAAGAATTGGGAGGCCTGAAGGAGACCTAATGTTGATAAATAAAAGACAAAACGACCCTGAATTAATATTTGTCATTGATTTTGTTCAATTTTTTGCTATAGGTCTATCTAGCTATTTTCCATTTGATTATTTAATGCTCATTTGATTTTGAAACATCATTTTGAAAAGTTGTCAAGTATCGTAAAATAAAAACGGAACTTCGTTAAACTGGGCTAGTTCGGCGGCCCTTCACCGGAGTAGACCGCCGGATTTTCCCGAAGAAACATTGAAATACAAATATCCAAATGTCGGTAAAGATTAAAGAATGAGCATTGCATCTTTGTAATTTGTGTTTAATTTTGTCATTTTTGATCCCAAATGACTTGCTTAAAATGTGTTGTACAGTGTACACATCCGAATAAAATTTTGAAAGGATCTTCTTATAGCAGATTCACCAGGCACTAAACCATAATAATCTCTTCTTGAATGATTTAAAAGTTCTGCGCTTTCTTGTATTTTTTTACGTTGAATTTAAGGGCCATAGGTATATCCTAATAGAAAATTCGTCGTCATCAAACATTATTGACAGAAACTCTCAAGCCAGTTTGATGTTGTCGAATTTGACCCTGCAGGTGAGTCAAAATTCTACATCAGCGACAAGACCGCATTTGCCACTCACGTAGTCTAGTTTAGTGAAGTCCCGCCTTTATATTGTAATAACTCTGCCGGCAGATACAAATAGATGCAACGTAAGCAAGGAGAACCGTCTATGGTTTGAAAATATTTCGTATTTTTTTTTTTTTTTGTTACACCGGACCTGTTTTCGTGTGTTCATATATTTATATACACTCGTATACAGAGCATCTGTGCTATAACAATATGTTACTGGTACTAGTTTTAGCAATATACACAACTTATATAACTATATAACAAAATTCTGTCAAGAAATCTGACACTGCAGCTTAAATGAAAATTATGGAGTACAAAATACAATTTCACAGATTTGGACAGAGATTTAGAATTGTGAATTTACTTAGCTTTACCACTTTTTTTATATACTTTTGTGGATATAAAATTTCGCTTAAGAAATTTGCTTTTTAATACAAATTGAAATATTACAAAGCTTGAGATGAAATATATTTTATAAGGAAAGTATTAGGAATTTTTAAAATATTAACGGGCTACTTTTAAGTCTAACAAACGTAATTAATAATAATAATCTTTATTTATTTTGTATATAACTCATAGAATATGAAACGTTAATACAAAAGTACATTCGAGATGTGTCAAACAGTTATCACAAAAAAATCTTCAACTGAGTAACAGCACTTATCAATAAGAAATTTTTTACACGCCATCTTGAAACATTTGGCATCAGAAATGTTTTTTACAGTATCATTGAGGTGATTGAATAATTTTTGGCCCATACAATTCGGTTCTCTCCTAATCTATGCTTAGGCAATTTTACCATAATATCTTGTTGGGTAATTGTAAAAATTTTTATTACAGAATAATCCTCTTCTGCCATATAAAAACATCTTTAGCAGGAGGCGAATTTCCCCAAAACATGACACCATACCTTAATGTGCACATTGACGGGTTCAATTTCGTATAGATGTCAAAATATGTTGTAAGAATCTAATAGACCACTTCACGGATCTGTTTTGTATGCTTTCGAATCTGGCTCAAAAAATTAGAGATGAATAATATTTCTTATCGAGACAATTTAATCTAGAGCAGAATTTATATTTGTTATAAGATGATGCACTGAGCTAATGGAAATGCAAATTGAAAGCTAATTGGATTATAAAAGCGAATAATTAGTTTTAATTATACTTATGTCAACTAAGAAAACACTAAGGACGTTAGAACTAGGAGATGACGGATTCAAACAGTTAAAGTCTATAGGCAAAGCAAATGAAGAATATTGAAAACACTATGCAATTTATTGAAAAAATGTTGATTTTAATCTACATATGGATTTTCACCAGTTTGTTAATTTTCTTTTGTTATACAATTTACACGAATATCTATATATTCTAAATATAAAATTCCCGTGTCACAATTTTGGCCGCGCTAATCTTCGAAACCACTGATTAGATTTTAATGAAATTTTTTAAATGTGTCTTGCTTGATGCAACTTACGCTATAGGATAGTTTTTATTAAATATTTTGTACAGAATTACGGTGTTTTCTCAAAAACTAACTTGCATTGAGGCCCTGAAGATGAAAATATATTTTTCGAAACGATGGCCACAAGCGATACTCTGGTAAAGCTTATTTTTCAATTGTTCCTTAATCAAATAAATCTCCTTTAGTACATATTTTTGGTACAAAACTTTTACCAACTAAAATAAATGGTAAATAATCTGCAGTCATACCAACACACAAACTAAATGAAAGAAGGAGATTTACACGGTGTTATTAATACCTAATATTGAAGGGATGTAAATGCAGGAAAAATAAGAGACGGGAAAATATTTAGAGGACGTAGTTGAGGTGATAGCAATGACCGGTAGTTGTCGTGGTGTGAGAAAGAGTTTGCAGCGACCGGGCTTGTGCACTTCCACTCTACTTTGCGCTATTAACACTAAATAATTACCGTAGGGCAAATCCTCGCAAATTGTACGTGACACGAAACCTGAGCGTTGGCATTACCACAGGACGGACGATGGATACTGGATAGTGGGCGCACGTAAATGGACGCCATTCTCGTTCCCGTATCTACAGGCTGTCTCATTTTGAGCTCCCATATTTTTAACACTCTTTTATTAATTTTACTTCTGTTTATGTATGTATTAGGGTGTTTTAGGTCCAGTACGATAACTGGATGCGTCCAAATTTAGATTTTTTTTAAATCATAGAAATTTTGACGTTCCAAAAAAAAACTTTGCGAATTATTCACAAATTTTTGTCTTTTACTGTCATTTTTTTAATCCAACTAATCAGAAATCACATAATATTCGTCATAAAAACTGATGTAGAATTAATGTATTACTATCGCACTTTGTATACACGAACTCCCCCTAAACGCTCTCCCCTTTTTGATTTTACATTATAAAAGTTGAGTTAGAGTTCGAAAATTATCCTAATTATAAGAAATTTACCATGTAGGTGCTGAATTTTGTATTATATTTAAAATGTTTATTTTTTTTTATATTTAACAAAGCTATGAGATATTATACAAAACGAGTACATTTCAATTTTGAGCGATTTTAAGCTATAATTAAAAAATGAGACATTAGTATAAAAAATTCTGATTTTACTGTTAATTTGTCTCAAAAAATACATTTATTTTCCTTCTTAATATTTTTTTATAATTACGGAGGTACCCTTTAAAAATGGTAAAAATGCGACAGCCTGTATAGTCTGTTGCCCGGTTTCTCGCCCCCACTTCCTTGGCACGACAGCCTGTCCTCCAGTCTTTGCATGCATTGCTAACTTCTATATAGGGGATGCGTTCCGATTTACACTGAATTTATACAGTGCGTATCAAAAATGTTTTTTTTTTATATTTTATTGTCAAATAAATGGACAGTAGATATATATTATGTTTATAATATATATATAACTTTTAAACATATGAATTTGCTTTTTGGATTCGGAGGACCTCAAAACGAAAAGATATTGTAAAATTTTTGAAAAGTGATTTTTGACCTAAACTAGTACCATTCTCCACTTGTTGGAATGGTAAAACTTTCTTATGTATTGCAATGCTAATTGTTATGTTTTAACAAAATGATTAATTGAAATTCAATTTAGGAATATTCTTGATGTTTTTTTCTGAGTCATATTTTTTTAGATATGATGCACAGCAATTTTTGTAAAAATAAAAAAATAATAATTTTATTGACATTTACTTCCATATTAGTAAGTAATAAGTATATAAAATGTTTCCATGGTTACACCGTTGTATTTCTAGTTATATGCATAGCCTAATCACGCGTTCATAATAATGTATCTCCCTGCAAATATATAATCTATGCTTAATAATTTGCCTTATGTTATACAACTGTTTATCACTTGAACTATGCATAATATAAGACAGCTACACACGGTCAGTTAAACTGTCAGTTATAACTGTACAGTTAAAACTGTTCAGCTAAATCGTATGTACATAGGGCCTACACACGTTGAGATAAATCTGTCAGTCCCTTACCTACAGTTTTCGATAATATGGTCTCGACTACAGACGACGTTTTAGCGGTGGTCGGATTAATATTTGCCATGAAAACGACTCATAAAAAACGACGCAGCATATGGTGCAAAGAGTGGTTAAACAAAAGGGAGCACTATTCACATGTGAATTTGTTAAATTAATTGATTCGCATATTTATATAAGAATGAATGAGGATACCTACCTAAATCTTCTTTCTTTAGTTACACAATTTATTGAAAAAAAAAAAAAATTGTTATGCGAAATACTATACCTCCACATGAGAGGTTTTTTTTATCTTTCTAAGTTCGCCTGGGGTTTTTCCCTTAATTTATCAATTCATTTTGAGTATGCAGCATCTCTTTTTGCAAAGTCGTGGTATAGACTTTATTTTCTAGAGACAATATTCGTTTCGATAAATTTCTGTAAATTCCTCAAACCACAGTTTGCAGTTTTATCAAATGATATTTTGTATTTCATCAGTTTAACCGTTCAGTTAAAAAAAAAAACATACTTACACCATACACACGTTGCGATTTAACTGAACAGTTATAACTGTTTAACTAACCGTGTGTGGCTGGCTTTAGAGACACAACTAACGAAATATATTATGCAAGGGACATTCTATGTTGAGACAGGATTAAGTATTGTATTTTTTTTTAATTTAATAAACGCGCAGCAGCGTGGCTATAAGTTTTGTATTGATTATATTCAATTGTGTTACAGTTTTTTAATTTTTATTATTTTATTTCTTACAAATGACTGGCCAAAATTCGGGAATATAAACTATGTTCTATGTCACAACATGTGGTGTATTTGCGAAAGTTTTCTGTAATTAAATAAATAAAAAAGAAATGGTGCTTTAATTGTTATACAGTTAAAAAAACAATCAGGAAATAACAATTTGTTTTAAAGAATATACTTTTATAAGGCACGTGCTTTCAAGATTGTGATATTTTAGTACATTTGTTGGGCATCTCAAAAATGTGCGTAATAACTTCAACAGAGCAAGTACGTGTTCAGAATATATCTAATAATAAATTTATGTTTTTCACAGGGATGTAAACTGAAAATGAAATTTTTAGATTTCGATTGTGATTTCCACAACTTCGTGTGGTATAGAATTTAAGTTTAGTTGGTTGCATTCAAAGATGAATCGATATAATTAAAATAAAAATCTAATTTAAACCAAAACATAAATTTCGTAATTATAATGTTTGGGTAAATTGTGTTATTCCGGTTTTTCATCAAATTTTGATTTTGAGACCATTTGATATTTCAGTATAAAATTAGAGCATTTGCCTTACGGTTGGGTCGCCGAAATTATTTCAATTACGAAATTTAACACTTGCAAAATTGTCAAGAAAAGCTTCTAAAATTTTAAGAAAATCAGTATATAGAACCGAATTTGCGAATTCTAAAAAAAAACACTTGCTAAAATTGATGAAAAATGAATAATTTAAACTTTAAAGGGTGTATTAATGGGCTTAAAGTTACAAGCTTTTGACAATTGTAAATAAAGAAAAGATATAATTGTGGTATTTCAGTCAAAGCTGTAAAAGCTACTTGAAAAATGTATCTAGATACAAGATACCAAGAATGCGATAAAATATATGAAAAATTAGACACTTTAGTAAATTCAAAAGCGATTTAGAAATTATTTTAAAAATATTTGAGATACCTAATACTTCTGAGGAGTATAAACATACCTGGTGAATATCTGAGAGTGATTATATCTCAGATACGTTTTTGTACATTTGATACTTTTTGTGTATTCTTAAATATATATCAGATATACTTATTCTAGAAGCCAATAAGCCGTGTATTAAACAAAACATACTTATAATACATTCTATAAAAAAACTATATTGTGTAATTATTTACATCAAGTAATAGCCAACGTAAGCATGTTTTTTTTTCTCTTTCTGTTTGAATTACATCCCTGACTATCCTATGTCTGTTTTCTACATATGATGTTTTGTTTATTGTCAAGCGATTTCTAATATAAATAATAAACCACGAAAAGCATTCAAGTAAAATGGCAATTTATTAGGAATCTGTAGAAAGTTCTTTATTTAATTTGTGTACCATTTCCACTCTACAAGAAAAAAAAACTTTGCAATAAAAAATTGTATATTTAATGATACACTTGTAAGTTACAGACCAACCACTATATTTTTTAAATTTATTTGTTTAATACGTTACTCGTTTGTAAATCAATACTTTCAAATTTTAATACCAATAATAAAACTGTAAGATTAGAATGATTGCTCTGTTACATTATCTTTTCAATCCCTCATTCGATTTCAGTAAAATTTAGTCCGCGTATTATATATAATTCCTAGTGAGTCTCGATAAACAGTTGGCAGATTTTACGTTTTTTAGATGAAAAGATTCAGGAAACGGAGCTCTATACACTAGTAATATCTCCTATGTGCAAAAACTGAATTAAAATACTTTAATTTATTATATTGTAAACCTTCCAATCCAATAATTCCTCCCATGTGCCAATAAATCCGAAATTAACGTTAAATATTTTTTAAGAAAATACTTCGTCTTAATTAAACATGTTATAGTGAATTAGAAATATATCTCTGAAATTGCAAGTTTCTTATCATCCATTATTGAAATAACCACTTTTTGGCCTTTCCTGCAAATATTTACTTTTTGCAAATGTATATTTAAATATATGTGCTCTACCACAGCTGTACAGGTGGTGATCGTGAATTGGTGTCTTTACCCTATATAAGAGATATCAGATTTTCGTCAAGTTCCATTAAAACTTTTTGCTGCTAGCAATGTTCTGATATTTTATGTTGAACAACGGCTCCCTCAGCTTTTCCCTAGTTTATACCATCGACAAACAATGTGAACAATGTTTTACTGGCACCTTTGTTCTTCTTCGAATTTCACTAATCAACGAGTATCGACGATTCTCAAAAAAAATTTGCATGAACCTCTTCAAAAGTTTTAATTTAAATAAGAGTTTGATTAAATAAGCTTAATGTTTGCTGGCCTCTCGATGAAGCTTTGTAGGATTTTCACTGAAAATTTATGCCTAATTAAATTTCGGTGATTATTAATTACATTTTCACCAAGTTCAACAATAATTAGCAATTAACTTTATGAAATGAAATTCATTGAACTTGTTTTGAGAATTAAATATCTTAATAATGAAGAATTTAAGATATTGAAAGGTTTATAAATTTTATTTGAACGTAAAATATTTGGAAATAAATTATGATATTAAAAAAATTAACATAGAAACAAATAGATAGAATTTTTAATATTATGTTTAACGATAAAATATCTGTATACGTTTTTTTTGCACATTTCCTATGTAATAAATAATAATACACCGGTAGCTAATTGCAATATTGCACATATTATATTCAATTATTATTTTTATACAAGTTGTCTCTTAAATAACTCCTCAAGGCATAGCTCCGCTTTTATTATTCACTTTCGCATTAAACACAAAAATAAATGAAATCAATTTAGAGTTACTACAAAAATATATTATCTTTTCTTTTTTTCAGGTATGAAGCGCAGTTAACATTTCTACTTAAACTGTAAGTTTTTATTTTAGTTTTTTTATACGGTAATATATTTTATTATTAACACTAATATTTTTTTAAAAATTGACAACCCTGGAAAATAATCGATTTAAAACATTTTTACTTTGAATCATCAATTATTATCAAACATACGACTTAGCTATTATCTATGCAAAAACTATTTAATAACAGATTAAATGTGTATACTTAACTTTTAATAGTAACAAAAAAGGAATTATTGACTGCTATTGCAGTAGAACATAGCAAAATAAATATCTAAAAAGAGACAGTCAGTGGCGGATTTGCCCTAAGGCCCAGTGGGCTTAGGGAGGCGAGATGTTAGGGGCGGCCAATTGTGACTAAACCCATTATGATGTACGTCGGGGCCGCACTGCACGGTGCAGTCTGCACCGCATCGTATAACAATAATCTTCCTAAAAAAGTGATCGGAATATCTAATTTAGATCAATACTTTGGACAGTTGAGTTTTTTTTTTAAATGCATTCAAAACAGACAACTTATTAAAACCAACAATGTTGTCGAAGATTTTTTTGTATAAATTTGAGTTTAAGTCACATAATGCTCTTCTCTTCTAAGATAATTTTACGTCAGTTTTGTTGACAGCGTGGAAATTCTAAGTTCAAAACTGAGTTTGTGAGAGTGTATACCTATATATTATACCGGGTGTCCCAAAAGTCACGCACTTCCTCGTAGGGATCGAGAGAGAAAATTATCTGAGACGAAAAGTCCTTAGCCATTTTTTAATCAGACGCATAGATAATTTATTACCTATTAATTAATGAAAGTGACCAATCAGGAGCGATTTGATTTGTTTTCCGATTTTATTTGTTTTTCTCCCGTATCTTGGATAACTGTCTTCCGTTGTCAGTCGTCTCTGAATTTTCTGACAACGAAAAATGTTATTATGGAACAGCGTCATCTCCAATCTTTATTAAAAAAACATCCAGTGACTGTCGGGAGAAAAACAAATAAAATCGGAAAACAAATCAAATCGCTCCTGACTGGTCACTTTCATTAATTAATAATTAATTATCTATGCGTCTGATTAAAAAATGGCTAAGGACTTTTCGTCTCAGAATAATTTTCTCTTTCGATCCCTACGAGGAAGTGCGTGACTTCTGGGACACCCTGTATATTATATATTATAGACGCTGATGACCTCAGCTGTTGAGCGTCTATAATTCACAATCTCTCTCTCTCTATTATATATAGTATATATTAAGTTTCTTATTTAAATGTGCAATTATTCCTGAAACCTCGGAAAATATTACAAACTACTGTTAACTAAATTTTTGAATCGATTTCGATAAAAGTTGGCAACAAAGTAAATTCATTATGTAGTTTATAAGATGGGTGCTGCAGCTTAGAAAGGGGCGGCTGGTACTTACTACATGACCTGGGGCCTAGGGCGACTAAGACTGTAAATCCGCCAATGGAGACACTGTTATAAAAGTTTTCCCAAAACGTAAACTGAATTTTGAATCCGAAATAATAAATCGCTATAACAGTTTGCAAAGGATCCAATCCTCCCTGAGGTAGAATTTGACAATAATTGATTTTTCTTAATATAACAACTTTAAAACCGTTATTTATTATGCTTTTAAACAGTTACTTTTGGTGCAACCGGAAACGGTATACTTTTGAAAGTATTTTTATTTGTTAGAATCAAAGAACGGATGAACATAAATAAAAAAAAATTATCAATGTAGGGATGATAGAACGTTTTTTTAAATCTTCCTGTATACAGTATGTAAACGCGTAAGGTGCACATAAGGAAATTAGCATTGGGAAAAAATACTTGGATCAGAGTTAGCCATGACTGCATTAATTGTTATTTCTATTGAATTATCGTGGTAATCTAGAGGATTTCTATTTTATTTTGATTTATTTTTGTTTTACTTGACTTTTTTAATAATAAAAAGCTCTTATAAATCATTATTTTAATTTTTTTGTACAAAAATAAAACAAAAAAACAACTCCATATGTTTGGAAACATTTCATTCAAAAATTGTCTGACTGGTATGACGTATGCGCGTCGGTAAATCAGTGACCCAATGTCTTTAGGTTCAACACGAATAGGCGGAGATATTTGATCTCGCACCATATTTAAGTACTTTTGGGAATTTAATGTCCCATTAATAAAAAAAGTCCGATTATGTTGAAATCATTTGAATATTTTCTTCGGTAGTATACACATTCATTTTGCAAAAGAATATTATCTTTCAAATTGAAAAACAAAATTCAAGGCTCACTCTGATCCAGTCATTTTTTCCCAATGTTAATTTTCCTATGTGCACCTTACGTGTTTACATACTGTATGTGTCCATGTACTTTTTGTGCAAAAGGATATGAATTTTATATACTACCTAACATTATATTATATATAGGTCAATAAATAGCCTCAACATTTAAACATGCTATCAAAAACGCCGTGTTTATTCGTTCATTCGTTGAACTTGTTTTTTTTTTTTGTTTTGGTGTTAGCATCGGGTTCATTAATATTGAACGCACATGTTTACCTAAATTGTCGATTTTTGTATTCCATGCGCCTGCTTATTAATGAAATACACGTGTTTCCATTTTTTTAATTATTTGACTCCCTTTTGCCCGACTACTAAAGGAGAAAAGGTCGTGTTTTCATTAGACTAGAAAAGTAGAAAAAGATACCTAACTATTTAGATGAATTTAGTTACAGTTAGTACCTAATTATTATAATATATTACAGAGTAGCTACTGTTTGCTACAATTGTTAAGAAACACCCATTGTTACAACGCTATCAACATAGAAAAATTAGTTTATTTTTCTATGTTGATAGCGTTGTAACAATGGGTGTTTCTTAACAATTGTAGCAAACAGTAGCTACTCTGTAATACCTAACTATTTATGTTGGTTCCGTGAGTAACAGTGGTCATGTGATTTCTTGCAAAAAACAAAATGGTTCCCATATAGGGTTACCATCCGTCCTGACTTTTGGCCTTCCGTCCGGACTTTGTCCGGCTTTTTAATTCGTCCGGATTTCTTACGCAGATAGAAAAATAAACACCCTTGATACCTTCGTTAACAGTAGGTTTATTTGGAAAATAATAGCCGTCCGTTTGGAATGAGCGGACCAGACCAACTGTTTGAAACGTCTAAAACATGGGATTAGTTATTCATTCAGTTACATATTTATTTTTAATTTACATTCCTTAAGCACAGTACTTAATTTTATATTAAGTAAAATCTCTTTGTAATTTTTATTGCTTTCATATTTAAGGGACCATTCTTCATATTTCCAGTATCTGAAGATGACTTGATCTAGGACGAATCGATCGTTATAAATTAAATTAATACATTTTTTGGATTCGGTTTATTCTATTTTATTTTTTACAAAAATATACCACTTAAGTTTATTCAAAATTAATATTTCGAACTACTTTGTTGTTGGATAAAATATTTCAAAATAATTCGGTTATGTCAGTTTTTTCGCGTTTTAGTTTCAATGTCAGAGAGAGATAGAGAGAGAAATAGACGTCAACCAATTCGTTCCTTCTCTTACAAGCAAATTTGGATGCGCCGTAGTACACTAGTCTTCTATATGTCCATCTCGTTGATTATACATAAAAATAATAAATAAATAGATACTAAATAAAATAATACGTATACTTATGTTTAGGTACGTAAAAAGAACTTACAAGAACAGTGCGACACATGCAATAAACCAATTACCGTGCATCACATAATTACAGAATGTCAAAAATACAACCCGTCTTTTTTTTGCACACTATGCACTGGTGGGTGTTAGTGACAAAATGTCGAAACACCATTAAACATTTAATTTAAAAAAAAGACGGTTTGCACTCCGGGAGTGCCGGCAGAAGTGAAAACTTGAATATTAACGTCTTACGAATTTTCGATCAGGTCACGTGTCCTGACGCGAGATTAACATTTTTTACCGATTACAAAAAAAGTGTACAACGCCGCTAAAGAAGTTTTCACTTCAAAAGATAAAATAAAAAGAACTGAAAGGTTAGATAATTAAAATAATATTTAAAAAAAGAAACATGATTACGGGTAATACAACAAACTTCTAAAATGACCAGCTTGTATATTTCTTACTTTCTTTATAATATTAAATACATCTAAAAACCTCTTGCTAATAGGATAATATTATAGCGTTTCATTAAATTGAATGAACTTTGAGAACATACGTATATGTTATAATGTTATACGACTATATGTATATTTGGATGGCAATTAACACAAATTTACTAATTCAGTATGGTAGTACATCAAAAGTAATTAGACTCAATAATAATTTACTCTATTTACTGCATGCATACGATAAGATTGTTGAACGGAAAACTGAGTGGCAGTTGTTAAAATTTCATTCCATAATACATTATCAATATTCTGAATTCAATTATACGTTTAATCGACTCTCTTAAGCTGACTGGATTAAGTCGACAAAATCGAATGTGCACTCGTGGATATTTTAATACTAATTTTGTTCTACTAAGAATACTTTTATACCCCATGTGTGCACTTTATTTGTTTGATTTTTTTCTTTAGTTTTGCCTGCTTACATAATACTAGCAAGTTAATAACACCATAATTTTAAATGGGACAGAGTACAAAATTATTTTTAGTGGTATAAAGTAATTTAAAAAACGAGGTTCGGTCAAAAATTAAAAATGATTAAGTTTTGTTAAAATTTCACACAGATGTTCTTTCCAGTGATACCTATGTATCTCAACTTTTGAACATTATGAACAGTCTCATTATTTTTACTACATGCAACCAAATGGTAGTCAATGAAATAGTTACGTAAAACAACAGAAAACTCATAAAATCAAATATTAGTTATGATAGGATTAGTTTCAAAAATAACTATGGTATGAAATAGTTTCTCATTATTAATACTGAGAAAAGTTCTAGTTTTTTATAATTAATCCTATAATAACTAATATTTGAATATATGAGTTTTAAATAAATCGCAAAGATCCCAATATAGTGAATTTTTCATAAATTCTTAATAAATAAATGGTAACCGCGCTTGCTCTTCTCCGCTTGTGTTATCTCGAGGGTAGGAATAATAGTCTGTGATGGGAGTGTTTCTCTCTTGCACTGTCCAAGAGAGACCTATGTGTAAGTGAGAAAGAAAATGAGTTTTAGTAGTTACTAGAATAGTCACTTCGGTGTGATATAAATTCGACAAATCCATTTATAGCGGCAGATATAGCGGTAGAATAAAAATAAACACTCGACACACATGAATCTCCAAAACAGCCACTAGCAAGCTAGAAGGCGAGCGCAATGCGTTCACGTCACTATAAAGGGGTGGCTTCATCTTTCGCCGCAGCTATTCTATTTATCGCTGTGTGAAATTTTATTCCTGTAATTGATTGATTGTAGATTACCTATAGACGCTCAACATCCAAGGTCATCAACAATTATTTGAAGTTATGTATAGATTCTTTTCCAAGAGAAGATTTTCTCCTCGGTTCTGTCTCTAAGTTATAAATTTTGATACAACATTTGGTCGATGCTTTTTTCCAATTTTTCAAACTACTTGAAAAACTCAAAAATGCATGACGAAACGTTGTACAAAAAAACAGTTGTGTGGTTTTAAGAAACCACGACGCAAGTGAAACTTTTATTGGATTGTAGGCGTTGGATTGTAGACACTTATCCATCACGATTAATTATAAACAACAATATTCACATAAATACACGAATAAAAACATGTAAACACTGTACAGAACTTGCCCGCATGACAGACTGACTATGTGTTATACATACTACACGGTCAGCTGATGCTAACCATGGGCGCCGCCATATTGGCCTTGGCTGCTCTACCGAGCGCCTACTCCGAACGCCTTTCACTTTACCCCTACTCCGCGGCCGCCTGTAATGCGACATGCAACAGACGGCCAGAAAAATTCGGGGCGATAGAATAAAAGTTTCTGAGCATTAAATAAACAAACATTTTTTTTTAGTCGAAATTCTTGTTATTATTTCATATTTAGCTATTAAACTGATGATTTCAGATATTGAGCGTCTATAATTTACAAACCATTTATTCAAAATATCAGTTTATATTTGAAATCTGGTGATTTTAATGAAACCTTAAACAAGGTATAAAAGGTGTCGCATTTATATTTTCCATTCTCAACAGATCGAGTCTAAAATGTACCTATACTTATAGCTTTATATTGTGTTGTCATGGGACTAGAATTCTGTTCCTGATATCTATGTCCTTAATTGAAAAACTCTCTTGATCGGCTCTACACTTTTTTCAAGTTTCTTTTATGTTCTTCTTTTCTTAGATGTACTTAGATACATTTTTTTTCTATACAGTATTCTGAATAAAAATAGCTTTGTAATATAATACATGAAAGTTTTTATTTTGTTCCTGAATACAGCAAATACGCAACTGTTCAGATGTTTCATGATTTTCTGGAGAGAAAATGTAAATAAAATAATTTAATATTAACATTAGTCAATGACTTCATTACAAAATGTTGAAAGTAAGTGCTATTTTCGTACAGGTTCTCAAAAAGTTGTTGAAAGGCGAACAGTTTTTTTCTTTTTCTTTAATATAATGCGAATTTTTTCTATCCTTCTGTGCTCTTTCTGGAGCCCCCTTCCGCCTGGGTCCTAGACACGTCCCTCTGTTGCCCCTGCCCAGCTACGGCCCTGAATGTAGATGTTAATTATCCCTTGATTAGAAAAGTTTTTTTTAGGGCAATAACAAACAGCGTGTTTTCTGACGACTCTGCACGTCATCTTATATGTTAGAAAAAATTGTTCTCTAGTAGTCTCGAGAAATGTTGCTCGAGACACCGCTCTCACTACGACGATTGACTATATTTCTAATATAGGTTGACGTACCCACTCGGAATCTAAATTGCCCAAAAAAAATGTTCTCTTTGCCTTAATCTTTAAAAACTTAAATATTGTTTGGGTTAAATGTTGTACTGCTGACTCCATGTCATAATATATCTTCCTTTTTTTTGTTCTAATTTAAATAACAGACGCCAATATGCATGTAATATACTGAACTTATGTGTATAATGTGTATATGTACTGCATATGTTTGAAGAGGTTGTCTAAAAAAATTTAACGTTAGAATAAAAGGGTCACATTTCGTGGTAGTAAAATATAACAGTCTGGTAGAAGACTGAATAAATTTTGTTAAACTTTTAGGGCTGGAAAAATTTACATTTTATTTGCGTTTAAAACTATGAGAACTGACGAATTGAGATACGACATCTGATGACAATAAAAATTTACTATTATAAAATTGCAACTGTCTAATTAGTATATGGTGTTAACATTAGTATTTAATACAATTAGATCTAGTTTGCTATTAATTGTCAAGAAACACTCATTGTGACAATGAAAAAAATATTTTCCAACAATATCACCGCCGAAACTTTAATCCTAAACTTCTACTATCGCGGCGAATGAGCTAATATTTACTTACATTCAAGTAATCAATCCTTTTTTTATATAAACATATTTGTGACAATAAATTCACCTCATGCGAGAGCTAATTTTATATTAGTTAACACTAAATATGAACCTTTTCTCGTGCGAGAGTTAAGGGTAACCGGGAGATGAAATTTGTCCGTTTATTAGTTAGTACCTAAGTCGTGGACAAATTTCTATATCATCAGAACTGTTCAAATAGGAAACTCATCTTAAGACTGCTGCACACGAGGCTGGAAACACTACTTGAACTTCTGCTGGCCGGCAGGCTGGGTACGAGGCTGGAAATGACATTACTGCGGACTCGCCTGCTAGCTCACAAGATAGATTTTAAAATTAGAACAGGGACTATTTTTCTTGCTAGGTCCTCTGCTTGCTCTGAGCAAGAACCAATCAGGAAACAGTATCTTGTCACGGGGGCGACATGAACAAACGCCCACAAACCAACATGGCGTCATTCTGCTCAGTCAGACAACATACACGTTTTGCTCTGTGTTTATATTTTAACTGTATTAAATCTGTCCACAAAACATGCTTGATTTCGATGTCCTTAAATTGACAACTGAAGTTTATTTCAAAACAGCATATTATGTGTAAACCATCAGCCAACGAGCGCTCATGAAAGAGATACTGATACAGAACACCCGCAGCGTTCTCTCTCTTAACTGAGGACACTTTCACTTATGGCAAGCATACGCACTAGCGTACTATAGTTACTTATATCCCTATGCATTGTGTTCGTTTAGTACTGTCTGTCATCGACTTATGTTTGTAAATTGGTTTTGACTCGATCTTCGAAACTAAAGTTTGTGAAGGAAATATTTTGGACAGCCCGTGTTTAAATGTAAAGTAGTAGGAAAGAAGTTAGTGCAGATAGTGGCGTCAGCTGGGTATCTACCCCTGGAGAGGCATAAATCTTAAACCCATAACTGGTGAGCTAGTGAAGAAATGTTTACAAAACGTTAAGGCAATTCACGCGTGTGTATTCATTAACACATCTGGGGCGGAGTCTTGCCGTGAAGCTCTGCCTGGTACATCTTTTAGGCTCAGGGCTGCTTATTAAAAGGTCGAAATAGGTACAAGAAATACACATTTTGTTGTTCTCAAATTAAATCATAGTTGAAAATGAATTTTAAAACGTTTGCCTACCATAATCATAGAAAATATCAATTACCCAAACATATGTAAACATACGTATTCTAGAGTTTACTTTTAAAATAAAAAAAAAGGCCAAGTGCGAGTCGGACTCGCACACCGAGAGTTCCGTACAAACTTGCAGGTATGTAAATAGTTCGTCCATTATGGGAATCGAGTCTCGAAGATTTTTCCCGCTTACTCGTTGGAATACTGTTGTCCCAAAACGTCGACAAACGTCGCGGTCAGTTTGCCAACTAAGCGTTTAATTGCAATGCGGTCAGATGGACTACTGAAATGTATTGTACATCGGGGCTATATTTGATAGCCTAGTTGTCGTACCGTATTGTATTCGCAAAGAAATTTTACTTTAAAATTACTACAAAACAAAAAACGCTTTTGTGTACGACTCTAGACCCTGCGCTGAATAGAAGCAGCTGTGGTGATTAATTTTCATCAGGGAATTGGTCGTTCCCGTATATTTAAAATTAATTTGCGATTTGTTGGTAGCCCTGCAAAATAAGGAATAGAGTAAGGCAACAAATACAATGTGCAGTTTGTTAAGGAACGGAATCTAACGTCTCCCATCAAAAGCACGTGCGATATTGTTTACATTGTTTTTGTATTAACAGACTAAAGAAAGTGTAATTAACTTAATTGTAATGAGTTTTTCGTTAACAGGCGTAAAGAGGTACAATAACAGCTCTAACAGGGAATGTAAAATGAGAAATGCCTACCAATAATGCGTACAACGATGTGGATGAAACGGCTTTTGAGAAAAATCCTTCTTCATTTAGTGATAGCCCAAAGTAATTAGTAGCTTCCATTCTTTTGAAATGAGTATATTTTTTTCAAATGCTATCCGTTTTATTGCTTGCGATTAAAATGGATGTCAGAGAAATAGGGTAGTTTAAAAAGTAGAGGTCAAGTGTCATCTCCGTTTGCACACAGAGTTTCGTACTTGCAGCTATATTATATTCTAAGGCGCTTATCTCATAAACCACCAGATCGATTTTGATAACACTTATTTGCTGTTATTTGTAATCGTGAAAACTGCATGTCTATAAAATTTTATGTCTCTTAGTTAAATAGTTTCCAAATGCAGCCTGGGAACAAAAATATTATACCAAGATCGGCCACCTTACTGGAACTCACTTCGTCATTTTGGATTACAAAAAGCAATAAAAATGTGTTCCTTATTTTACTCGTAGAGACTCGACATTGCTATTATTAAACATTATTTTTTTCACAAATAGATAGTTTAGTTACACATATAGTTATACTAGCTTTTACCAGTCACTTCGTCCGCGTGGAATCAGTATGCACAATTGAAATAATTGATTAAAAAATGCACAAATTCAATCAAAACTCTCAATTAAGACGACCCTATAAACAATGAATTTTGTCTTTGCAAAAACAAAAAAAAATTGTGGATCTGATACACGCAAGCCGCATAGAGCTGGCCGTGCGAAAAACATAGTTTTTCTAAATAAATGCCTTAAGTGTTTGTCTCTGGGCTTGGTTTATAGTTATTCCGAAAGCAGTTTTTAATGGAAATTCTAATCTTTTAAATTGAAAAGACAAATCCGTTGGTATAATTATTGGTATTCGTGGTATTAAAACACTGTCTTTTTAAAATTTCCCAGTAATTATAATAGGCCTAACAATATTTCGATCCAGATGAGAAACTTGCCAACGTGTATCTGTATACAATTAGGGACATCAAGATTTCCCATTTTAAGCTTAATTTATGAGAAGGACCTTAACCTCTCAAGGGGTATTTTTGAAAAAAGTAGTTTTTGCCTCTCTCCAGATTTTAAACTATCTCCCTATTAAACACCACAATTGGCCCAGCCGTCTGGTCGTAAAAGCCTAGATTCATACAATATTACAACCCCGACTTCATCCCCATAGGAATTGAGTTTTGAAAAAAAAGTAGCCTATGTCCTTTTCCAGGCTTCAAATTATCTCCATATTAAATTTCATCACAATCGGTCCAGCGGTTTGAACTTGAAAACGTAACAGACAGACAAACAGACAGAGTTACCTACGCATTTATAATATTAGTACGGATTATGTAAAACTTAGTTCTCAGAGGATGTGAACTACTGTTGCTAATATGGTTTATTATGAGAAGTTGACTGTTAAGATAATATGTCACTGTAGAGTAAATCGTAACTTAGCCACTCCGATGTGGAAGATTCAGGTTTGAGTCCCAACAATGACATTGTGTGAATAATATTATTTTCTAATATTCTATTGTACTGTCAACAATGGGTGTTTCATAATATAATAGTATACTATAACTAAGTACTTATTTGTATATTATGTTCTACGTACTAACCGTAACGAAAATTTTTAATATCATTATTTTTTACCTTTTGTTTGGTGACTAAAAGGTTCTTAAATATGAAAACACTGAACAAATTTAGTCTTTGAGTTTGGGTCATAACATTACGTAGTATGGGTCAATTTGATTATTGTATCACTTACAGTGTGAGAGGTATATTTTAATCATTATTCTTCGAATATTAATTTCTTTTTATTTCAACATAAAGAAATGTTTTTTTAACGATAGTTTGTTCGCAATTCATCTTTAAAATATACCTTTGGTATTATTACTTAATAAACTTGACTCATTATATAAATTACATTTTTACACATTTTTTCCTGAAATATCAAATATAAATTTACTTCTTGAACTGAATTGCATGAGACCGGTCGCTTCACAAACTGCTTGTAATAGAATACATTATTTTCTCCTTTTTCAAATCATCAGTTTTCTTTACTTTCTGTTTGGAACGATAAATATTGGCTTATTAATTAAATTTTAAACCCGCTTTGCAAAGGGCGCACAAATTATTGTCAGTATCCTTTGACAACAGGGTGGGGTGTTTTTTTGAATTAGCTTCCTGTTTTTCAGAGTCTAGCGAGGTTTTACCTCGCCCGATTCTTTGAAAGTTCCAGGAACTAATAAATGTATCTTGTGTGTCCTTATTTTTGTAATATACTAATTAAATATATATTGTTTAAAATAATAAAATCGATTTTATTTTGTTTGAACTAACCCACTAGTGATACTGGGTGTTCCCAGCGGTTTCAGCTTAATCAAATAATAAATTTAAAAAAATGGTGGGTTTAATGGTATTAATAAATAAAATTATCGACCAATTTTTCAGACTATACTTATATTAAAAAAAATATATATATAACTAATACATTAACGTTTCAATCCGGATTTGGACCTTCTTCAGAACTGATCTAAAAAATATAAAAAATAATTAATATTTAAAATCTAATTAGGTTTTTATAAAATCTTTCAAAATTATTCTAATCAGTTCTAATCCGACGTTAATCAGAGATTTTAATGGTATTAATTATAATAATAATGCAATAATACTTTTTAATAAAAATATTCTGTGTAAATTCTCCGTTGATTTTAATATGGTCATCGTGTTGAATTTGAGTAATGTAAAAAATGAACTGAACTATATGAAAGTATTTCCTGTAAAACAGAATTGGACATAAAAAAAAGTATATACTAAAACATATTTGAAAGTTAAAACTATGTGAAATTGTTAGGCTCCATTTTAGACTCGAGTAAAAATATTTAAATGTTTTGTTTGTGTACGGGATTTACATAGTAGGGACAAAGTGTGAAAAGTTGGTTAAACTCTACAAAAAAATGCACTTCTTCTAAAACGTAACAGTGGAATTTCACGTGTTTTAATACGGTAGTCCTCAACTGTTTTTAGAAGCAAAATTTATTAATGTCTACTATTTTCCTAAAGTTTACTTATTTCTTTAAAAAACCTTTGGTAATTCGGGAAGCATATAAACGATTTCATTTTAATGGCCGCTTTGCCTATACATTGACCGCGATACAGCCATGAAAAGCTATTATTTTGTAGAAGAGTGTGTAAAAATGTAACTTTAGTTTCATCACAAATGGTATAGATATAGTTACTTTTAAGCTATTTGGTTCGGACAAACCTACCCCATACTAGTTTTTTTTTTTATACAGTATGTAAACACGTAAAGTGCACATAGGGAAATTAGCATTGGGAAAAAATACTTGGATCAGAGTTAGCCATGACTGCATTAATTGTTATTTCTATTGAATTATCGTGGTAATCTTGAGGATTTCTATTTTATTTGATTTATTTTTATTTTACTTGGCTTTTTTAATAATAAAAAGCTCTTATAAATCATTATTTTAATTTTTTTGTACACAAAATAAAACAAAAAAAAACAACTCCATCTGTTTGGAAACATTTCATTCAAAAATTGTCTGACTGGTATGACGTATGCGTGTTGGTAAATCAGTGATCTGATGTCTTTAGGTTCAACACGAATAGGCGGAGATATTTGATCTCGCACCATATTTAAGTATTTTTGGGAATTTAATGTCCCATTAATAAAAAAAGTCCGATTATGTTGTAATCATTTGAATAGTTTCTTCGGTAGTATACACATTCATTTTGCAAAAGAATATTATCTGTCAAATTGAAAAACAAAATTTCAAGGCTCACTCTGATCCAGTCATTTTTTCCCAATGTTAATTTCCCTATGCGCACCTTACATGTTTACATACTGTATATATAAAACAAGAGAAGAGTTTTCAATATATGTGTTTAATTCAAACATGTCAATACGCTTATAAAACATTGGCATTGTCAACTGAACAGTGAATACTGACCCAGTGATAGTGGTTGATGCATATAGACTAGAGTATGACCTACAAACTATAGATGAAGTTTCCGTGAACTAAACACCGAACTATATACCGTAAATGGGAACAAACAAGGAAGCACGCACGTTTCACCCGCGCATGCACGCACTGTTACAGGACACGCGTGACTCATAGAGGTTTTATTAAAATTAACCGCACCAACAAACAAATGTGAGAGCATTTCTGAGCATATAGCTTCAGATCAGGGCTGGTGAAACGTGTTAAAGAAGAAAAAATCTACTAAGTGCGTCTCGGACTCGCGCACCGAAGATTCCGTACAAACTTGTAGTTATGTAAATAATTCGTACATCACGGGAATCGGGTCTAGAAGATTTTTTCCGCATAGCCGTTGGAAAACTGTTGTCTCCATACTTCGACAAACGTCACGGTCAGTTTGCCAACCAAGCGTGTAATTGCAATGAGTTTAGATGGACTACTGAATTGTAAGATTATTGTACCTCGTGGCTATATCTGACAGCCTAGTTGTTGTACCGTGTTGTATGCAAAGTTCTCATATTGTGACACCAGTTATTTTATAGGGAATGCGTGAAAAAATATGATATATATCTGGAACGGAATAATAATAACTCTTATGACTGTTAAAACTCGCTGACACTGGTTTCAACATAATCTCACTACTTGTCGATATTATAAATTACATTATATCCTAGATACATCGACTATTATTATTGAAATTAAACAAACAAAACTGAAATCATTCTGGACGTATTGTTTTTAGACCAAAACTATATAGGGGACCGGTAATTGTTCGCATTCCTCCTAAAATTCGGATTTTTGTAAATAGAAAACCGAGGTAGATTTTCTCGAAAATGACGCAAGTGATGGGGGTTAAATCATTCCAAATTAGTATTAGTTTATTCTCCCGAGAGAAATACCAGCAATTACCGGTCATGTATAATTCCAAAACTAAACTCATGTGTACTAAAACTTAATTATTTTTAGATTAAATGTTTCATGAAAAATAAGTTTTAGAAAAATTTTGTGGGGTAAATTTACAAAATATGTTCTATAAATTGACAAAATTGTAGCCGACAAAATAAAATTTTTTGACGTGATAACGTCTTATAAATTGATGAAACACCAGCTGCACGCACGAAAAAGTGTAACGTTCCGCCTGACCCTGTGCGTGCAAGCGAGAGCGCAGTAGGCTTCGGCCCAAGTTTGACAGCTACTAAAATTTAGGTTATGTATTACGGAATACGTTATCACGTAAAACTATCGTCCGTAAACCGACTTTACAGACAACCAATTTTTTTAGTAAATTGTCCACTCCTATAGGGCATGCAGTCGTCACGAACAATCATACAAGTACTCGTTTTTGCTTTTATGTACTATCTCAACAAACATAACATTGTTTTGGACTGGTGTCATGGACGCGTATTTTCATTATGTTAGCACGAATTGAAAGAGTACACCTACCTTCTATTTTCCTCTGTTGGCACGCCTGCATCTTTCCCTCTCACTTACTCAGCTCCTCACTGTCTCTTATCATTAATTACTGGCATTAACACACCACGTGTTATACAGGATGATTCAAATATATAAAGTGTTTCTCTTAGCTACAGAGTGATTCGTAACTATTGCACACACCGCTAAACTGTTACCGCTTTACGCGTCAGAGCTGAGTTCATAGAAACAGTTTAACGGGTTATTGAAGTGAAAACTTCTTTAGCGGCGTTGTACACTTTTTTTGTAATGGGTAAAAAATGCTGAACTCGCGTCAGGGACTAAACTCGCGTCAGGGTCACGTGTCCTGATCGAAAATGCGTAAGACGAAAACTTTTATTTATACAACGTTAGACATCTAGCGTTGAAATATCGTACATAAAAATGCAATCTATGATACAAACCATTTTGATCGAAAATTCATTCATTAATGTTCAAGTTTTCACTTCCGCCGGCACTCCCCGAGTGCAAAGGGGTTTTTTTTTGTACGAAATTCATTCAAACTACAGCTTTTTGGAAAGGGGAAGTTCTGTTCTATAAAGTGAAACCATTCAAGTTCGTAATTAGTCCCAAAACTTTTACTGAAAATTGCGAGCACCAGTTGTTGCCTATACGTACACGTACGTATGTACGTCCAAGCTGTACAGGTCGCAAACCTTGATGAATTGCCTTGCAGGTTTATTTTTATTCGCTTTGTTTACTATCAAAATAGTGAACCATATTATTTGAATTCATTTAAATACGTTCAATAGTTCAAATTTTTAAGCTTATTTTATAGCATTTAATAAAGTTTAATATGATAATTGTACAGTAGTAGGTGAAGTATGTTCTATTGCTCTATCATTAAAATAGATAAACAAACATTAAATTACGTAGTGTAATGATCAACGCGCTTGCTTTGTACAGATAAGGTCGGCGGTTAGATCCTCAAATTTTCAGGAACCTATAATCCATAAAAAAGCATTTTTTTTCTGAAAATGAAGTAAGAAACCACCTCCCGGAGTAATTTGATATCATTTTTAAATTTTCATAACTGACATAAGAAAAAATCCCAATTTCAAAGAATTGCAACTCCGTAAAAAAAATTGGTTGTCTGTAAAGTCGGTTTACGGACGATAGTTTTACGTGATAACGTATTCCGCTCGAATATCATATCTAATAATACATAACCTAAATTTTAGTAGCTGTCAAACTATATTTTTACCGACTCTCTATCGCTTATACTGCGCTCTCGCTTGCACGCACAGGGTCAGGCGGAACGTGACACTTTTCGGAACGTTACACTTTTTCGTGCATGCAGCGGTGTTTCATCAATTTATTAGACGTTATCACGTCAAAAGCATTTTGTTTGAAAATAAATATATCACATACAATTGTGATTTTATTTTTCCCAATCGTTATTATGTGTAGGCAAAATGACAGAGTTACATCGGAATTATAAATTTTGCGGAATGGACTGAAGATCTTTATGTTACCAATAAAATATCTCAAGCTTAGAGAAAATCATGTAATGTACATAATTATTTGCTACTATACAGATATGATATATTGATAGTAAGTTAAGTGTAAACGTAACTTAATGAACGGAACAGATTGTTGCGAAGCGTCGCACAGCGGACTTTTTAAGACAGCTGGGTTAGAGTTATATTCATAGAATGATAAATGAACGATATAAAATGCGAAAGAAATTCCATGACATTGTAACTGTATAAAAGAATAAGTCTAACGTTGACATATAAGCCAACAAATATTGAAAGAATGACACGTATCACATCACCTAAAATATACAAGATGTTCTTGAACGATTAATAGTAGTTGATTTCTGAGTCATGTAAACCGTAAGTATTAGCAAAAAAATATCCATTCATTGAACAAAGAACGTCCATTGGTAAAAAAATTGGTTGTCTGTAAAGTCGGTTTACGGACGATAGTTTTACGTGATAACGTATTCCGCTCGAATATCATATTTAATAATACATAACCTAAATTTTAGTAGCTGTCAAACTATATTTTTACCGACTAATAATTTGATCAACTAAAGCAAAATACATATTTTTAAGCAATTATAAAAGACATTTAAAAGAATGTATATAATATGTTATATATTTGTTAACAAACCGTATAATTTATCTGCTGTTATGAAATGCAGATATCTCCCAAAATTTGTTTTTGATAAGTACAAAATGTAGCTGCGTTTGTGTACAAACTATCAATTGATCAATACATTTCCATTCGTTGTGAATAATATCATATTTTATCCATAATGACGGCGATCAGTTAAAAATTTCTTTAAAAATTCGATAATTTATGACATTTTTATTAGATATCTTGATTTTAAGTCTTAATTTCCACGGTTTATAAAACAAAGGCCATCTGTCAGATGTAGCTTTCGCTGGAGCAGCCGAAAAAAATGTTGAACGCATAGTACTCTCTGACGTCACGCGAGAAGAGAGAGAAATGCGTACAGCCGACGCTTGGGCCGATCGTGCATCTCTATCGCTTATACTGCGCTCTCGCTTGCACGCACAGGGTCAGGCGGAACGTTACACTTTTTCGTGCGTGCAGCTGGTGTTTCATCAATTTATAAGACGTTATCACGTCAATAAATTGTCAAAACTTTGATTAACGTCTGGTTAGAATTCTGCAAGAAATAAAATTATCGACCAATATTTGAAATACTAATTAGAAACTAATTAATTATTAATCAATTTTTATATTTTTTAGATCAGTTCTGAAAAAGATCCAAATCCGGACCGAAACGTTAATGTATTAATTATTATTTTTTGTTAATATATTTGTCTGAAAAATCGGTCGATAATTTTATTTATTGAAAAATAAATTGTGTTCGCGAAAAGTTTATTGAGAGAAAAAACAGTTGTGTGGTTTTAAGAAACCACGACGCAAGTGAAACTTTTATTGGATTGTAGGCGTTGGACACTTATCCATCACGATTAATTATAAACAACAATATTCACATGAATACACGAATAAAAACATGTAAACACTGTACAGCACTTGCCCGCATGACAGACTGACTATAAGTTATACATACTACACGGTCAGCTGATGCTAACTATGGGCGCCGCCATATTGGCCTTGGCTGCTCTACCGAGCGCCTTTCACTTTACCCCTACTCCGCGGCCGCCTGTAATGCGACATGCAACAGACGGCCAGAAAAATTCGGGGCGATAGAATAAAAGTTTCACTTTAAAAAAATCTTTATTGTATGAAACACCGGTTTCATAGGATGGAAAATATTTATACGATTTTCGAGGAGTCGTGAAAAAAACAGCGTCTTAAAAAGTAACTGAACTATAGGTATGCGTATTGTGTTCATTTCATACTTCCTATAAAATGATCAAATATATACAGCTCAATTATTTTCTTTCTTATGTATATACAGTGTGGGTGTATTTTTACATAAAAAATATTACTTTTTCTTCTCTGAGTTTCGCCTTCGAGAGTCGCCATTTTGAAAAACCCACAGTATGTCTAGACTAAGCTGTTTAGTGTTTAATGTGATCTACAAGATCTCAAAAGGCGAACCATTATAACAATAGAATTAAAAATGTCTATGACGTAACATAATATCGTAGGTCAGAAAGCATTTGTTCTATCAAGCATATTAAGCTCAATGAGGAGTGTTAATTAAATCAAACGTCTCGAAACTGACATAAAAAAGCGTATTATTCGAGAAATCATGTCAAGCGGATTTTATTGTATTTATTGATTCAGTGTATTTATCTGTAGAAGGGAGGTTTGCAGTTTAGTGTTTGCATCAGAAAACTGTTCATTTTTAGGAGGTGTTTGTGAAGAGAAATTTTACATAGAGTTTGTCTTGCAAATTTCATCATATAAATAATTAAAGCCGATACCCGACGAAACTAATGACGCGTTCAAAGTTGTCAATGTAGTATAAGTTCTGAAACATACATGATGATGATTGTACGGCTTTGCAGGTTTAAAGTTTCTCTTAAGGCTCTTCGCGTCATGTTTAACACCAGCATTGAAACTGCCAAGAGATGAAAGACTGACAGAGACAACTAAAATATCAAAAGTGAGACGAAACGATTCAAGTCTGATGCTGACCACTGGCTTGTTCGAAACACTGAACACTGTTTAATAGATGGACGTAAAAACAGGCGATACCGTGGTCGACATAGAACATGGGTCGTGGATATGGTACTCTGTATGTCGCATTGGACATATCATCCCCAAAACGTGGAACGGGAGACATGCGTTTACTGAACGCCTGATCCGCGGTCGGACGTACAATGAACTGACTATATCCTTAAAATATCCAAAATTCACAAACACTTATTGGTTATTGACATAGTTAACAAATTAACTGATTGGCAAGAACAAGGGAACGACGTCAACTTCTGATGCGACATACTCGACGATGAAACAGCTGATAAACTTGTAAAAAAGCAGCCGAATCGACACACTTGATATTCCATTAGAAGAGATTTCCAGACAATTGAAAAAAGATCATATTCAGAATGGGAAGAAGTACAGCAAGGATCACCAACAACAAACTTAGAGCAATAAAAGACGACTCCAAATCATGGATGGCATCTTTATAAAACAACAGGAAAAACAAATCACAATAGCTCAAAAGTTACTCACGTAGGTACACCTGCTGAAAAGAGAGCCTTCACCAATATGTCAACCATACGAAAATGCTACTTGTAACAATAGAACAAAATATCTTATTAACTTACTCCATATAAATAACAATAGAATTACAACTTCTCCGACATCCTTGGCTATAATCAACACAACATATCAAAACTTTTCAATTTCCTTGACGACAGCAATCTGACTCCTCTAACAATCAGCTAAAACCTGAAACAATTATTATACTCATTAACTCATTATGTACAATTAATAACATAAAATTACAAGAGTCTTAACTTATAAGACTTGCTGTATGAAAATCAATCAAACCGAAGTTTTAAATCATACCCGACGCATATATCCTACCTGCTGGACGTCTATTAAAATAAAATAAGCCTCCAGGCGAACTACGCCCTTAAGATTTTCAAGCTACCGTACACGGACAATGAATTGACTCCAAAAACTTGAAACAAACCTCAGGTCTTTAGCTCTTTAATGTCATGAAGTTTATGCAAAAACGTTTTCTCTTTCAAACAACCCTGCATAGCACATCGAAGAATGCAATCTACGCATTTTTTTTCATAAAATCAATAATGTTTCCCCTTTTGTAGCTTCTAAGGCTTTCAGATTTGTCAGTCCCTCACTTTTTCTTATAGACTAATGCTCTAAAATAACTATAGAAACGTTGAAATCTATTTTTTTTGTTCGGAATATGTGACACTGACCTTAGTTTCGAGCGTGTATGTAGTACAGACAGGGGTGTGAATACACACACGGTTCTGACTTCACCGTCACTGTATAATACAGTGTATTCAGCAGCAATGTGTCGGGACTAGTGACACAGTGGGACTCGAGGAGACTTAGTTGCGTAGAACTTAGATGTACATAATATGTGCTGTTGTCGTAACAATCAAAACAGTTCTTTTCCAATAACAGATGCTACTGTTCTAAGAAAAACCTGTTATAAAATAACGGTCTTGTTTAATTTAAATTTAATTTATAATTTAAAGACTTAAAAATATTTTTATTATCATTTTTAACTTTTTGATCCGCTACTCATAAAAACAAGTTTTATTAGTTTTACTGCTTTATAGTTTATATTATTTAATACTTTAGCAGTAGGTGATTAAAAAGTTCCAATAACCACCTCCCTACTCCATCACCAGACTACTGGTCACAATATGTTACCAAAGGACTCACCAAACCAAGTCAAACGAGCCTAAACTCGATGGTCTTATAAGGCCGCTGCACACGAAGCTAGAAACGCTGCTAGATTCCTTGCTAGATTTGTGTATTAGTTTTCGAGCGCTGGTTTTCTTGATTGCTGTTATATGTGCTCGCTTCACACGAGATTTGTCTGTTGTCTGACTCTGAGCAGAATGACGCCGTGTTGGTTTGTGGGCGTTTGTTCAAGTCGCCCACGTGACAAGATACTGCTTCCTGATTGGTTCTTGCTCATACCTAGCAGCGAACCTGTTCTGATTTTAAAACCTATCTTGTTAGCTAACAGGCGAGCCCGCGGTGACGTCATTTCCAGCTTTGTACCCAGCCTTCCGACCAGCAGACTTTCAACCAGTGTTTCTAGCCTCGTGTGTAACGCCCTTTAGCCATTGAAGAGTCCCTATGCCCAGTTCAACGGTAACTGGTATTGTCATCAGAATTTCATAGATTTAAGTGAGTTCTAAAATGTTGTGACATTGTTACAGGCCAAGCTAATAAAAGCGTATTAATAAAAATAAATAAAATAATATGGTTGTTATTTTTTGAATCCATTCTTTTCCAGTAAACCGTTCGTAAATAACTGTTATTGTTGTATTTTCATTCGATCACTCAGTTCGTTCGCGTTGTGATGCTGCCTTTATAGTAGCGTATTTCTCGTGTGTAGGTCGGTATTGACCGTAGCCATGACAGCTTGAGTAGAGTAAAAGCATTATTTAATGTCATGAATTTAGACAAACAACAGTTCTTTTCTTAGTGTCCTATTAACGCGACTTTGCGATTGTATTTCTTATTTAGATGTTTCTTCTTTATTATATTGAAAACATGTTTATTTTTCTTGTTAACAAACTCGAATGGACATCGAGAAAAAACATTTACAAATAGTAAGCTAATGTAATCGTCTCTAAAACAACAATTACATTAACTTTCTGTTCTTTCTTTGGATTTACTGTGTTGATTTATTGAAGTGTAACTCCTCATGCGACTTCGGAACATTAATCGCGTTAAATATTTCTCGTAGCGTCACTGACTGAGCAGGATCTAACTAAAAAGCTAAGTATGTTTAGTTTACCCCAAGACACAAAGTTCAAACAGGTATAGCTGCTTTGTCTGGAAAATTCATATCAAGCAGACGTTTGTTTACTAAAGTCTCGTTTATTTTTGAAAACGATTCTATATTTAAAAATCGTTTCTACAGTTTATTAGAACACTAATAAAAATAATTAATACATATATATATTATGTGAAAATAAAGTTTTAGAATTGTAGGTATACGTGCCAGTGTCAAAAAAGTCTTGTTTTTTAACATTGTACGTATATTGTAAATAAGTAATGTAACATTTTTATTAAGGTTCCGTAGTCAAATGGCAAAAAAAAAAATGGAACCCTTATAATTTCGTCATGTCTGTCCGTATATCACAGTTTTATAACTCCGCCATCTTTCCATCGGGATGAAATTTTTTAGGCAGGTGTCTTCTGTGTCCCGCCATACCATTGTGTAATGAGATTAAAAAAATAAAAGTAGCTTTTCATACATAGAACAAAAGAATTAAAATTTTTAGTTTCGCGCACCCCACTGTATGGGATATCCTTGGACAAATCATCAAAAGTGAAATAACAGTTCTTAAGTAACTTTTTTTCTCAGATGTGTTCCTTCACTCTAAATTTTCAACTTTTTGCACTTTAAATTTTGAAATATGGCCTTGTAATTGATTTTCATCAGTATCAAATTGTTCTTTTGTACAAGGTGTTCCTGAATACTGACGTGAAATTATCTTTCCTTTTTTTTGGAAAGGATTTCTTCTTATTTTCATCTGAAATTTCTAAATTTGTCGCATATTTGAAAAGTTACATAATAACCGAATTATTAGCCGTTTAAAATGCGGAAAATTGATTTTTAAAAATTATATTTTGACGTGATAACGTCTTATAAATTGATGAATCACATCAATATAAAAAGATGAAACACCGGCTGCATGCACGAAAAAGTGTAACGTTCCTAACGTTTCGCCTGACCCTGTGCGTGATTATTAAATATGATATTCGAGCGGAATACGTTATCACGTAAAACTATCGTCCGTAAACCGACTTTACAGACAACCATTTTTTTTTTGCACAGTGAAAAAGGAAGGGCGTTTAGGTTTTAGTTTTTAGAGTTCTTTTAAAAACAATTACGGGGTCGTGTTGATGCGATGGCGTTTTTTGCACAGTGAAGAAGGGAAGGCATTTGGGGGGAGCTCTTTTAAAACCATTGTCGTAGTAAGGAGGGGGCAGGTGGGCCTGGCCCACCCTATAATATTAATTGTTCACGTATAAATGACAAGATAAATCTACAATAATCTACATATTTTCTTTGTCGTGAAATTTCTTCAGAAAGTCGTGTTGATCGATTTCGCTTCTATGAACTGTTTTCAAATTATGTATAAGTGGCAGCTGGTAATGCTAGATAGAGTTAAAAATGTGCCCCCCCCCTAGGATAAAATTGTTGCTACGCCTATGTAAAAACAATAACGGGGTCGTGTATACAAAGTGAGATAGTAATACAGTAATTCTAAACCAGTTGTTATGACGGGTATATGTGATTTTTGATTGGTTAGATTAAAAAAATGACAGTGAAAAGTTTTTACGTATTTTTGAGGAAATTTGTGAAAAATCCGCAAAGATTATTTTTTGGAACGTCAAAATTTTGCGTGTTCTATAACTAAAAAAAAATTTGGGCACATCAAGTTATCGTACTGAACCCCGCCACTGATAGTGTTTCATGGAGCAGGTTTTTCATTTCATTAGTTATTGATTTGACACATTTTAGTAACAGCATTCAATTTAAACTTTTCCGATTATATGTTTTAGAAATGTATTTTGGCGAACAAAAAATACAACCATATCATCCTATATTTATGTTTTTGTATTTTTCCATTTCATTGGTTATTGATTTTGACACATTTTTGTAATAGCCTTCAGCTGGGTTTTTCACAAGTCCTACAGGTTGTTTCAAAATTGAATATACAAACTAAATTTAACATCCACATTGAAACTTGCAAACTAAATATAAAGTTTCTCTATTCAAAATACTTTGAATGCGTCATAACAACTGAGTTAGAACCTGTTAGAGTTTTTTACATTGCATTACAAAAGTTTATAGCTAGAACTTTTTAAAATACATTTTTAGAATTTAAACCGTACATGCAGGATAACTTCTTGTCCACGGGTCGGATCCGACTTTCAAAAATATAAGGAACCCATTTTAAAAACTTAAGTATAGTACAATCTTAAAATTTAACACAAAGGAAGGTTTCATATCACAAGTAACGGAAAAGATCCGAAAATCATTAATTTCTAATTCTATGTGCAAACTTAATTTTAAGGAGTTCCGTTAGACCTTTTTTCTCAGGAGTGGCTAGAGGTATTAAGTTGAAATTAATACTAAATACTAAAGTCTGGAACCTCATAAACTAGTAAAAAAATTAACCTTTTAACTCAATAGAATAAAAAGATACAACGTTTAAAAAAACATGTATTTTGATATTGACTTATTCGTAAAAACGTTTAGGATAGGTACTTTCCGTTGCCCAAGAATCTTGAAATATGGCACGAGGAAAGGTCTCCTTATCACAAGTAAAAACAATTAATTGTATGTGGATTGATACACGTCATGTTTTTATTGAGTGTGTCAATCCTCAACCTCAAAAAAGTATATTAATGTCAAATTGTACGGAGCCTCAGGAAAATAGGCAATGGTTTAATATAATATTTTGTTTGTACAATATTTTAGATAACAACAGGTAGAGACCAAAATTATTTTTGTCCTTCACACAATAAAATAGCGCCTTTTTATGCATACAAACTGAGCGATTTCCAATCGGCGACGAACCGGGCGGAAAAGCAACTTTTCCGCTCTCTGATAGCAGGCGAAAAAGGAAAAATTAACTATTTACACGAGCCAATACAGCTTAAATGAATGTGATTTTTGCAGCCGCCATATTTTCATTACTAAAGTTAAGATTTCTGTGCAAATGACACAGATATATTGCTATTTGATTGGTAAAATCGAATTAGTTTGGTTTTTCTTTACGCACTAGTGCAAAAACTATTCATTTTAAACCGTTATTTTGTAGAAGGTAGTGTAAAAATATTATTTTAAGTTCATCTACTGTTTTAAGAAATTATGTTGCGTTTTAAATTGTTTGAACGAAAAATAGCCTCGGAAACAAATATATTTCAATTGAAATTGTTATTATGTCGAATAATTCTACCGCGGAGCAATGAATTGCAGACTCTAGATCGTTTACTTAACTTGAAACTTCTAGATCGATTGAATTTTACCTTTGTATGTTAACAGTGGGTTTAATTTGAAGCGCGATATAAGAAAATCCATAGACATTAAACAAAACTAATGATATAACAATAAAACAAGCGATCCAAAATTAGTTATTTATTGTTATGAAGGCAAGGTCTTTAGTAGCATGCATGTAAAAGCATAGAGTCAAAACATTCAGAAGCGGTTCATAATATGAAAATAGATAATATTTACAAAAGCAACTATTGCGACCACAGAACAGTAATATGTTCTGTGATTGCGACATTCACGATTGTAATAATTGCACGGTGGTTTCTGGGAATTTTATGATGTTTTTATCATATTTTCACGTTATTCTTGCGAATCATTACCGAAATCAAATAATAACTAATTTTTGAACGCCAAATCGCGACTGTAAGACTCAAAAATATTTATAACAATGTAATTAAGGGGGATAAATAATAAAGAAGAAAATTCAATTGAGTTCGTATTACAAAAATATTAGTTTTTTATTGTTATGAAGGCAAGATCTTTAGTGGCAAAGGATAAAAAACACAATTACTAATATGAGATTTGCATTTATTTGCTAACGTTTCGAAGTATCATGAAGATGAGGGTATATCCTTCGAAACGTTAACAAAAAAATGCAAATCTCATATTAATAATTGCGTTTTTTTATCCTTTGCCACTGAAGACCTTGCCTTCATAACAATAAAAATTAGTTGTTCTAAAGTCGGTTTACGGACGATACTTTTACGTGATAACGTATTCCGTAATACATAACCTAAATTTTAGTAGCTGTCAAACTTGGGCCGAAGCCTACTGCGCTCTCGCTTGCACGCACAGGGTCAGGCGGAACGTTAGGAACGTTACACTTTTTCGTGCGTGCAACTGGTGTTTCATCAATTTATAAGACGTTATCACGTCAAAAACTAATGATATTATTATAATACGAACTCAATTCAATTTTCTTCTTTATTATTTATCCTCCTTAATTATATTGTTATAAATATTTTTGAGTCTTACAGTCGCGATTTTGTGTTCAAAAATTAGTTATCATTTGATTTCGTTAATGATTCGCAAGAACAACGTGAAAATATGATAAAAATATCCTTAAAATTACAGAAACCACCGTGCAGTTATTACAGTCCTGAATGTTGCAATAGTTGCTTTTGTAAATATCTATTTTCATATGAACCTCTTCTGAATGGTCTGACTCTATGCTTTTACATGCAGGCTACATACTGCCATGGAAACGTATTTTCTGAATTATGTTCGTTCACAGTAAAATCGGTGAAGCACTAACAATTTTCTCAATGTTCCGATACTTTTTATTCGAATCATATGACAAAAGGAAAGTAGGATTACAAAAAAATCCCTGAAATAGCTTCTTTATTAATTCACTTATATATCAAATATTGATCACAAATTGTATTCTATTTTCTTATTGAAAATACGATCTTCAATTAAAATTAAACTTCTAAGAACATACATGTTTTTTTTTATTAATGTAATAATTCTCAACAGCTGAGATCATTAGCGTCTATTATTATAAACGATAACTTGATGTGCCAAATTTTTACTTTTTTTTAGTCATAGAACACGCTAAATTTTGACGTTCCAAAAAAAGAAAACTTTGCGGATTATTCACAAATTTCCTCAAAAATACGTAAAAACTTTTCGTCTTTCACTGTCATTTTTTTAATCTAACTAATCAGAAATCACATACACGCGTCCTAACAACTGGTGTATAATTACTGAATTACTATCTCACTTTCTATACACGACCCCGTAATTGTTTTTTAAAAACTCCCCCAAACGCCCTCCCTTTTCACTGCGCAAAAAAACCCCATCGTATCGACACAACCCCGTAATTGTTTTTTATACACGACCCTGTAATTGTTCTGTATACATGACCCCGTAATTGTTTAAAGAACTCCTCCCAAACGCCTTCCCCTTTTCACTGCGCAAAAAAAATAATTTTTCAAAATCAATTTTCCGCACTTAAAACGGCTAATAATACTGTTATATATTATTTAAAATAGTAATTTTGTATTTCCAATGGATATTTTGCACATCGAGTAATCGTACTCTAACCTTTTTAATTATTTCGAATTTGCACCTCAATCAATGCCGTGCCCACAATGATCTGCCGTGTGCCACCTGTGGCACGCGTGCCATAGGTTCGTCACCCCTGGTCTAGTGTTATTTTAATATTTTTTTGCAGTGATATCTCAATAAGTGAACTTTGCATTGAAAATATGGTTGTAGATAAAGTTATATAATATATTGCTATATAGCTTGAACGTTTTGAGCCCTTGTCACCTTTAGTGTCAAATGTGAAAGCACCAATCAAAAAAATACAATGGACGATACTCTCACGTTGAAAGTAAAAGAAAATGTGACTGAAGTCTCAATATTTGAAAATGAAGACGGTTATTCTCTATTTTCAAAATTTACAAAAAAACTTTCTTTTGCGCAGCTATATTCCTGTATCACGTACTTTGATATTTCATGGAAAAAGGTTTTCTTTTAAAGATTAAACGTCGTATCCTACGACTATAATAGAAACTTGACTTTCAATATTCTTATTGATTTTCTTCCGTGGAGGCATCGTGACTTCGTCACTAGTATTACAGCCGGAAGTGAATATTCGACACTGCAAAAATATCCCGGGTCATGAGAAATATGTTATTATATGATTTATTAACATTACCAGCTGCAACCCGGTTTCGCTCGGGTCAAATTCTGTGCCAATATAATCTTTAAACTGTAATTAGACACTGGCTTGTATGAATATTAATATAGGAAAATATTTTTAAACAAAACCAATAATAATTTGTGATAGACTTCAATCGAGTTACCGTACTGAAGCTGAAAGAGATTCACTTCAAAAAACTCTATGATAATTAATTAATTAGTTACGACCCGTGCTTTTATAATACAGTAGAACATCTTAAAGTCGAACCTCGATAAGTCAAAAACCTGTAAAACTCGAAAAAATGTTTTGTTCCCTTCTCTTCAAGCCTTAAAACCTTCATTATTCGAAATCTCAACCCTCTATAGGTTGAAATAATCAGTAAGCCATTTTGGTACATATTTTGCCTCGAAAAAATAAATTAGATCTCTGTATCTCGAACAAAGCAACTCAAAATTAGTTAGAATGAATCTTAACCTCTACAAGTCGAATATTTTCTTACAAAATCCGCCTACGTCTAAATCCGTCATAAGTCAAAAACTCCATATCTCGAATTTTTTGGCGCCTTACAGAGGTTCTACTGTTATAATAATTGTAAATTATTAAAATCTCTTTAGTACATTTAAATAAAAGTTGGTCCTTATAAAGCTTATATATTGTCATATGAAAATTGTCGGTTACAAAATTTTGAAGCGCGTAATGACATCAAATTGAATGCAATTATTTAGAATTTAGCTTACAGCTGTGTTGTAAATTTGAACGAGTTGACAGACCGATCTTCACCAATAATAATCAATTCAGTCAGTGGGATTTAATATCCCCCAGTATGTGCTCTTGGTCCTGAATATATCCAGTGAGAATCAACGGGAACCGATGGTTCAGTGGGAGAAATTCGCAGAATAATAAATTATGTGTAGTAATATGCTTTATTAGCTATAGTATATTATATACTACAAATTTTACATTTGAGCAGTATTCAAATTGAAACAAATCGCGTTGCGCAGAATATTTTTACCTTGTTTGCGTGTTCATTTAATCAGTGCTTGTTCTTCGGTATATAACCATGAATAATTTGAAAAATGTTTCCAGAATTTCTTACTACGTCATAAATCGGATTTTTGAGAAAATCTCCTCTCTATTAAAAATTTTGATTTGCATAAAAATATTCGAAATTGAAATTGATAGAATTTGTAAAAAAATAAGATATTTTTTTTAATAAATTAAGTTCCTAATTATACAAGCGTGGGCTGTAAACTCAAAGATCATTAATTAATTATTAGTCAATGTTGTATATTTCACTGAAATAGACAAATGATTTATTAATGTTTTAATTCAAATTGACTAATTTGTGCTGATAAAAGAAATATTTTAGTTGTAGTTTCAATACTTGGTCTTACTATGCTTCCCTGTGTGTACATTTATGAATGTCATATCAATTATGTTTGTCAGGAAAGATCCGCTTTTGTAACAATGAATTTCTAAATCATTTAAACTTATTTTTTTCTTTTTACTACTTACATTTTTCACTAAAAGCTTGATTTTAAGAAAAATGTACTTATATTTTATGTTGTTCTTTTTAGTCTTTCAAAATTTTTATTATTACAATATTAACTAATTCAAATTAATTGATTATTTAATTCTAAAAACTATTGAATCATGCATTGCCTTCGGAACTATATGTGTACAAAATTTTAATTCGATCGGATATGTGACGTCCGCCATATTGGGTTTATAATAACGTCACATATAGCTTATCGTATTTCACTTGTCAAACTATTTCATTTGATACCCATGTCAGAAAGGCTGTAAAGAATAAGGTAATCCGCCATCTTGAATTTATGCATGTGAAGTCAAATAAAAGCTGCTAAAAAACACGCTCATTCTAGTAAGGTCAAGAAAACTTTTGTATGTATGTCTTTTCGTTTAGGAGATAAGACATTTCAAAATAAAAAAAAAATTTTAAACGCCCATAATTTTTGAATTAAAAGTAATTTTATTTATCGTGTTCATTGAATTTTTCATAAACACCCATCTTTTCTTCAAAATTTTAATAACAAAAGAAGGAATGCAACACTATCTTATCACATGTCATTATAAATTATTAAGTCAGTCTCGAGTTAGACGTAGATAATCGCTTGCCTAGATTTCAATTATGGTTGCGTAATGTATATTTTCGTAATGTGAAAATTATTCGAGGACATCAGACCTACCTGGTCCACCGCATTTGCTTAAACACAAATTCGTCTTTCATTTATATTCATTAATGTTCACGTATGTGAGTATTCGCATTAAAATAATATTTAAATTAAGATACCTAACACAGGTTGAGTAAATTTTACATTGATATCTAAAGTTTTACTTTAAATATTTTACAGTTAATTTTGTCTATTATGTATGGAGTGATGTGGGAAGGAAAATTTTCCGGAAAATTTTCAATGTCAAAAAGGCAATTTTTTAGTAAATTTTTTGTCGGACATAATTGAACTTTCCATATTTTGTTTAATTAGTCAATTGCTATTATGTGTTCGCCTCACATGAGACGTCTTTTCAAGCTTATTTTGTAGGTAGGCTCGGTGCGCGCGCAATGATAGAACGGTAACAAAAGTGAATGTTTATTTTCTCTGAACAAAGCACACTATGGTACAGTGTTCATGTCGCCCACGTGACAAGATACTGTTTCCTGATTGGTTCTCGCTCAGAGCAAGCAGAAGACCAAGCAAGAAAAATAGCCCCTATTCTAATTTTAAAATCCATTTGTGAGCTAGCAGGCGAGCCCGCAGTGACGTCATTTCAAGCTTCGTAGCCAGCCTGCCGACCAGCAGGAGTCGTAGTGTTTCTAGCCTCGTGTGCAGCGGCTTTAATTTCGAAAAGCACAGTCGATTTTCTGTGTCAATTATTATGCTGGTATGTTTTCCGTTATGCGCTACTAAGATTTTACATACTTTTGAAATTTGTTCTACCGGGAATGCTAAGGCAACGTTTTGGATAGATATCATCGCGAATTAATGACTATAAAACTGCCTTACTGTTTCCAAAATTTGAATGTTTGTGATATACTCCTCAAACGCATAAATGTTTCATGAAGTTAACAATTATAATTGCTTAGTGTTCTGCCGCAGAATTGTTTTTTTTTTCATTAAAATTAGCATTTCGTTTATAACCTTCGTAGATCCCAAGACTGGGTTGTATTTTTTTGAATAATTTTAATTTAATGTATTATACTATTGTTTTCATATACAGTATGTAAACAGGTAAGCATTGGGAAAAAACGAATGGATCGGAGCTAGCCGTGACTCGAAAAACTTGAAATCTTGTTTTTCATTTTAACAGATAATATTCTTTTACAAAATGAATGTGTATACTACTACCGGGATATCCACGGTCCAAAATTTGAATTTCCAAACTTTTATGAATTTTTACTGCTGAATCGTAGATTTTTTTGAAAAAATCACAAGAGAAAAAAAGTTCTTGGAAATTTTCAAGGAATCAATTTCAGTGTTTAAAAAATGTTTTGGTAACAAAAAAAAAATTTTTCTAATGATTGAGACATCGAAATAACAGGAATTGTAAAAGTTTTTTGTCTCTGATTTGGTAGTAAAAAGCTCAGTAAAGTTTGGAAATTCAAATTTCCCGAAAAATACGGGTTCGGATAAAAATGTTTGCGACAAACGTTTCATGTTTTTTCACGGCCAATCGAATACTGATGTAAAAAATGAGGGTTCACATTAAAAATAAAAGTTGACACTGAATGACCTTGAACCGTCGACCCAAGTCCGAAAGTGACAAGGGCATCCGATGTCCTCCTTCGAACCAATCAATTTTGTCCTTAATCATTTTTCGATAATCGCATCCGAAGATTAAAATGACTCACCCTATATAGCTTGAAGGCTGCAGGGACATATAATATCATAAGAAAGGTCTTTTCTCGTTATTGAAAACAGGCGAAGTCGTCTTCTAATTGGTAATTAGTCTACCTTATATGTTATCTAATGGGAAAAAACGATAGAAAAACACTTTACTTGAAAAACCTTTAAGTAAGTAGTATTATAAATACCAATTTGCTATATGTACAAAGTGTATGCATATATAGAAAGTGCTTTCTATTAATGTAGAAAGTTTCCGCGCATATTAAAATAAAAATAGAGTATAAACATTAAAAACCGCGCACACTATACTTGTACGGACCGGCATGCACCAATACAGCGCGGACCTGCAATCTACACGACTTCTCACACTGTACCTGCCCGGACCGACACAGTTCAGCAACTTTTAGTGCAGGTTCAGACATTTTTCAAGTAGTGAGTGTGTAACATGGACGTGTGTACTTTGGTGAAAGAATTTTTTAATTTGACGATGCTGTGTGAAGAGGAAGCTAAGAAAAAAGAGGCTCTTGGATTCATTCTATTAATGGAAATTATTTGACGCAAACGACTCATCACTAACACACTGTATTGGTTTAGCGTAGCTAGGTAGAAATTGCAGGCGACCGACTGACGGTCGTTGCTGGTTGCAGGTGTTGAACTAATATGCACTAGTCCGTGAAATAACATGAGTGCCTTCGCGAACGGACTTTTCTGGTCCGTGTTGGATAAGTGTGCGCGGTCTTTTAATGTTGATTTTAACAGACATCTCATCTTAACCTCATTAATAAGATAAAATGCAGACTCTCTATACTTTAAGTTTACGTACGTTTAGAATTCAGTGATTCCCAAAGGGGTCGACGACAACTTGCAAGGGGTCCATGTCAGCGGGAAAAAAAATTGGGGGTCCATGAAATGAAAATGGGGGTCAACGATAATGAATCTTCTAACAAAAAAAGAAACAAACTGGACATCGTTAACCGAAGAGATTTAAGATTAAATCTAACTAAATTTATGCCAAATGTTGAAAATTTATTATTAAAGCATCAGGTTCATCCCTCACACTAAAAGCATTTATTTTTTGCTTAGTTATTTTATGTAACAGAAAGTAAATTTTAATTTGATTCGTTTAATTTGAATCTAATTAATAAATGTATAAAACTAAACATTTCACACTACATTTCACTACCGTTATAAATTTAAATCGTTCAAAGTGAATAGCACTATACCGGTTGTCAAAAATACATTTGAGATTAATGAATTTGCAAAAAATCAATATCAGATAAGCAGGGGGTCTACCCAAAACCGAAAAACATGGCAAGTGGTCTACGAGACAAAAAAGTTTGGGAACCTCTAGTTTAGATACTGCATGACAGTCTTGACGTACAGGGCTATGCCGCGCTAAGCAGCGAGAACACCGTATTACAGTTTTGCATCACGGGGCTGGGCCCCGTTTGGCAGCAACGATGTATGTTTAATAACAATTTATGTGCGAATTAACGCACTCAAATCGATACCACTTTTTTCCTTCCCGTATTTATATATGTGCGCTATAGTCAGTGGATTGGAATACTATTCTTACATGGAATTGGCTATATGAGTTGTTTAATTATATGAGTCAGATTTTTTGACGAAAGATTGTTTGGAATAAGAGTACATAAAGCATGCGCTATATAAAAGAGGCTGGGAAAAATTTAATAAAATGAAAGTAATTTCCTAAAAGCATTATAATATATCTAGTAGTATTAGTGTATATTTGGAACAAATAATAAAAGCTTGGATTTATATGTTTTTTACAGATGTCTTTGATACAGTACATCACATAAAATATTATTTTATTGCCGCGAAGACAACATGTTATCATCTGGTTCGTATCCATATAAAACAACATTATACAATGTATACTTACCTATTTTATATGTATATTAAAAATCGGAGTTGCCTATGCGATATTTTTTCATAGGAAACAGAATCTTCTTAGGGACTTAAGCCAGGACCGTAGCTAAAGGAGGAGTTAAAAAAATAACCAACATGCAGTTATACCCCACTATTTGTAATTTTTATCTGCCTTTTACGATCTACATATTATATTACCCCGCACAAACCTTATGGGATTTGGTTCTCGGTTAATTTGATCGAAAATGATTTTATTTTGTAGTTTAAAGATCACTAAGAAAAAGTGTCCATGGACGCACAGCCTAAACATCAATATATTTTTAACTACAGTATGTTTAGTGAGATTTTAGATATAAGGATATCCATTGAATTCACAAACATGTTCCGTGTTCAACTTTTTAGAAATAGAAAAATATTCGAAAACTAGGTAATGTTGGAAGATGTCGCCCTGTATAAAATAATCATATTCGGATTCAGCGCACTGGAAAACATATATTAGGATTTTTTAAGATTGTGAATTCAATGGATATCCCTACATCTAAAATCTCGCTGAACATATCAGTAGCTAACAATCTATTGGTTTTTGGACACTATTTTTTAATTACCTTTAAACTATAAAATAAAACCATTTTTGATCAATGTCCCATAAGGTTTGTGCGGGGTTCTTTCGGTTACTTTCTATACATAAAGTCATAAATTTAATCATTTTGAGAGTGGGAGTAATCTAAAATTGAAAAACAAAATTGCTAGGATTCAAAATATGAAAAGTGTGAAAGTGTCACGATGGGTTAAATGAAAATTACACTTTTCTGTCAGAAAATAGAATTGGTTTCTAACTGATATAATTAAGTTGTATTAAAGTTCGTTAACACACAACATACATTCAACAATGTAAAAGTTTGATAGACATTTCAAATTTAAAATAGCGATAATTTAACTTTATTATTATAAAATTAGTTCAACTTTTAATTTAAAATGTGAGTCATATTTTTACACTGTTTTGTGTAAGTTTTCCTTATTTTTAAAAAGTTTACAATAAAACTTGCACTGTAGGTAACTATGATAGAAAACTTGTCAATTTCTTTTATAAATGCAAAACAAAATCAATACTGTGAAAAGACTGCGTTTCTTCCGGAAAGAGTATAGTAAGAGAATTAAGTATTATTAAAATGAGACTTTGCAAATAACAATAGAGCATGAAAATAATACAAAGATACTACACTAATATTATAAATGCGAAAGCCTGTTTGTCTGTTACGCTTTCACGGGGTCGATTGTGATGAAATTTAATATGGAGATAGTTCAAACTCTGAAGAAGGTCACAAATAACCTTTTTTTTCAAAAATTTATCCCTAAGAGGGTTAAATACCTTCTCATAAATTAAGCTTAAAAGTGGGTGTTCCGGTATTTTTAATGCGAAATCTTGATGCACCCAAATTGTGTAATGGTACACGTTTACAAGTTTCTCATCTAGATCAAAATATTGTTAGTAAATATTATACACTAGCCGTTATCCGCGGTTTCGCACGCGATTGAGAAGAAACACGTATGCATTCCCATTATTTGACATAGTTACTCTTTGCTTGACGTAGACAAAATTGATGACTGAACTTCCTGACAAACCTTGAAAATGACACCCATGTTGATTTTTAGACTATTTACCTCTTTTCAACCTCCGAAGGGGTTGTTTTTGTAAAACCATAAAACACGTGTTTATTAATTTGTTCACAGAAGTAATCCTGCGCATTTTCGAACTGATACATCTATCATATTATATGATTTCTTCAAGCAATATTTGAACCCCTCTTACACCCTTTTAGAGGTTGAATTTTCAATAGTCCGTTATTATCGGATGCCTACGTCAAAATAGCCGTCTGTGTGCCAAATTTCAGCCCAATCCGTCTAGTGATTTGAACTGTGCGTTGATTTTCCATGCAAATTTTGAACTCCCGTTCCACCTTTTAAGGGGTTTAATTTTCAAAAATTCGTTCTTAGCAGATGCCTACGTCATAATAACTGTGTGCCAAATTTCAGTCCAATCCGTCCAATGGTTTGAGCTATGAGTTGATAGATCAGTCAGTCAGTCACGGTTTCCTTTTATATTTATTTAGATGTAATTGATCAAAATAAAGAATGTTCATAAAAGATAAAAGGACGTTTTAATTAACGCAATCTATTTTATAATTATTAATTTATTGTTGTTTTAATTTAGGTTGACTTAATTGGCTATTAGATAAGGTAAAAAGTGGGTGTTGACCTGCAGAAACGAACATCAAGGCAATTCGTTTTAGCATTGTTCTTCTGAGTTTAAAACAAGTAAATAGGAGTAGTAGGGTGATTGTAAGAAGAACTACCATTACATCGAGTAAAGTAGTATTGGTGCTGTGGCAGCGACTTCGAGGTGTTTGCCACCTTTATGTCTCACTACGTGCTCTATCCACCATACTGTTGTATCCATCGCAGACATTGGACGGTCTCGATAGATTCTTGATAGTCTCTTTGCGAATTCATTGTACCTGAAAATTGCAACAACATTAATTACTGCAACCCCAGCGGGTCATAATAGTGTGGCGAGAAATTTGTATCCATCAAAGACTCGATATTATATATTCGTGTCAGTACGTTTATCTATTGTTTGTCTGTATTAAATTATTAATATTATTTAAAAAACGTGTTGGTTGGTTTACAATAACTCTGATATTGCTATAATACTGTTGCGAGATGTCCCACCATATGTTTGTTCAATATAAATTAAAGAAAAAAAAAACAACTTTAACTGTATTTGCAAATTTCTAATGAAATTTCGATTGTTAATTCAAAAGTTACTGAACTGATTTTGATCAAACTTTCACTATAGTATTTACTATACAGTGTATTCATGGGCGTACCCAGTGGAAAGCAGAGGGGGGCAGCTGCCCCCCTGGATTTTGCTAAAGATCCTCGAAAATTATTTGACTTTCTATTTTCCTGAGAAAATGGGTGTTGACGGGTAAACAGATAGACTGACAAAAAGTGATCCTATAAGAATTTCGTGTCATTCTGAGGTACGGAACCCGAAAGACAATATCGAAACGAGTAAAAACGGTAGATTTCTTAATGATTTGCTGCGTTTTGAATTCCCGTTAAGTCATATTTATAGCATAATTTATTCTTTTGCAAATTTTTCAAAGCGATACAATTACCTAAACTTCTCTGTGATAGATTGATTGTAATAGATTTAATTTAACATTGATAGAAATAGCTAAAAATTAGGAATCTATTTTAATTTTATTTAAAAAAAGTGGCGCGATAACGGATGACATTTTTATTAGCGTACAGCGTCCATTTTGTGACACTGATGACCTCGACGTAGGAAGAAGATATCCGAGAAGCAGAAAACAAGACATCACCTACTCCTACTCTTTATTCTTTCACTATTTTCATTATACTTTTTGTTTGGCTTAGTTCGTTGTCTTCCATGTCACATACATACAAACATGCGTGCATACTGTGTGTCCAATCATAGAACGTATAGGCAAATCAAACTTTCGAATGATTCCGATTTTTTATCATGTTTTTGTACATCACCATTTTTTTTATTTGTTGAAGTTCAGTCATTTTCATTTCAAATTAATTTTTCGTTCAAAAAACGAGTTGAATTCGTCAGTGATATAAATAATATATAATATAAATATATATAATAATATATAATATAAATAATATATAATAATAATATAAATAATAAGGATGTCAACAATTGGGAAGCACTGGCAATATTTTAAGTAAAATTTCGATGTTAATTGATTAGAGAAATAAACAGAACATAACTGAGGAACTGAGTCCTTGTACTGATTTTCTCTCATACAGACGCCATAGGTTAATAAAAAAATAACCAAAAAGTTATAAAACAATTTTATCCCGAATAGAAATAAGCCCTTTTATACATTCTTATGACAGTCTCAATTTTCAAATAAAAGCTTGTTACACCCTCTTTTTTCTCTCTTGCTATTAAAGTGTAACACGCTTTTATTTGAAAATTAAGGCTGTGATAAGTAGGTATAAAACGGCTTATTTTTATTCCGGATAAAATTGTTTTTAACTTTTTGGTTCTTTTTTATTAACCTATGGCGTCTGTATGGTAGAAAATCAGTACAAGGACTGTGTGGTGGGTTAATATAACCCGGACTTTAAATAGGATTTAATTCTTACTATTTTAACGAATTTTTGGGAATGATATATTAAATCAGTTTAATAAGTGATGTTCAGATTTCTATATATTGGTGAAAAAAAAATAAAAATTCAAACAATATCAGGAATTTGCTATATATTTACGAAAGGTCCATAAAATTTACAACAAAATATTAATCTTCTGTAATCTTACTTATAAATAAACAAAATTATAACTTTTTAACTGTCTGTAATACCTAATGTGAGATCTTAACGCTAAAAACGGAAATTTTAAAACTAAGCACTGTCATCATCTACATTTGCACATCTGCCGCAGTAAGAAATTATGTGGTCTGGGCAAATAAACTTATTACAATTTTGACAGGTGTGACTAGTTTTCCTATCTTTTTTGGCAGGACATGTTTGGCACCATTTTCGAACTCAATGATATATTGACTACAGCTATAGAGAAGCACGGTCACTATTACTTAAAAAAAATACGCGCGTTTAAAAATGTAGTGGGTCATTATAACAACTAATAAAAGCTTGTTTTTTCGTTTATTTTTAAAAAATAAGTTTAATTTTGTATGTAGATTGTAGGTACATCCTGTACAATCTGTAGTACATAATGTGGGTGGGTAGTATGCAGCAAAGAGAAGATCTTTAATGCACAAAACGTGAGTGACGATATGAAGTTAGCTAAGCTTATCTAGTCGCTAACAGAGAAAACTCACTTAAGAAAAAACTTCATAACCCGCGATCCATGTTTTAGAAGTAGCTATGTTTTCATCAAGCTATAAATAAATTTCATTTTAATCCCAATAATATAACGTTATCCGTTATTAGGTATGGCAAATTGATATTTTCCTCTTTTCGCTATAATATATTAAATAATGCTTTTTTATTCGTATTCATGAACAGAATTGTTGAGAAATATAAATCACTAGCTCTTGCCAACGACTTCGTCGGTGTTGAAATCAAATATATAGCTAAAAACAGCATTTTCACCCAGCTCTTTAGTACATATTATTTACATTTTAAGAGGAAAACATCTTCCAAATTAGATATTTCTCACACTAATAGAATGTATGAAATAATTAATTCTATAGAATACGATAAATCTACTGTCCACCCTTTAGAGGTGAAATTTTCTTAGTGGGTAGCTACGTTACAAAGTAAAGATATACTCCAAATTTCATATTTCTACGGCCAATTGTTGACGATGGGAGTGTGTAGTTATGTTGATAAGTTATTGTAATCTATGCTATAATATTATAAAGAGGTAAAGTTTGGATGTATCTCCGTAACTACTCAACCGATTTCAAATTATTTCACCAATATTTAGAACGGACCTGCAGGATGGACATAGACTATAATATATTATCGAGTTAAAATTAAAGCGCTTTTTATGGAGACCAATTTTCGACGAAAAAACTATGGCAATCTGCAAATCGGGCGAAGCTGGACCGGCCCGCTAGCTGTTTTTATTATTAATAACCGATTAAAAAGAAACTGATTATCAATTCGACATCCATAATTTTTTTTCGTGGAGTTAATCTATTTAAAAAATTCGGCAACATTTTGTTCAAAATGTTTAAGATTGGTACAACATAATTTTTTTTAATCGGTGTAGTCGTTTTTAACTGCTTTAAAAAAAGGAGTTGTTTATATATTATGTTAATTCATGTCTTCAGTATTTGTAAACCGATATTGATTATTCTTTTCCGTTTTAAAGGCAAAACCTCAGAGTAGTATCTTGTAAATTTTACGTAAATCGTCTCACCAGTTTTGTATTAAAATATCAAAGGGGGTTAATAACGTGCAGATCACGTAAAAAGTAAAAAATTAAAAAACTTACAAAAAAAGTTTGGAACGCGATTCATACGTGTGTTTTCTGTTACTCCCTTTAAATTTCTCCTAGCAGTTCCGTTAAACCCTATTTATACACAAGCATGTTAAAAAGGGACATACCAGTGTGACATTTGTAAAATGTGTCTCAGACAAGCGGTTCAATTAAAAAATCATGAATTAAAGCAGAAAATGAGATGCCTGTGACATTAATTATTGTTATATGTATTTCAGAAACTTACGTCCCTTACATTCACAATTTGCTCACAAAATAAGAATATTATGCACTGTTAAAACGATGAAAGCTTTATTTAAATATAGTTATTTTTATACTATCGCCAGGTTAACCTTACAATATTATACCTATATGGTTGGTTTTTGTTTTGTTTTTGTTTTTTTGTGTATCGGTTGCTTGAAACAGTTTTACCACATTCGTTTTCATAGATGAAGAAATTGCGCTAGAATTAAAAACAGGCATGGCAAACTTATCCGTAAAGACAGCAAACAATATCAACTGCGATTGACTGTTTTTTTATCCACTGCGGGGTTTATCAAAAAAATATTTACATTTTTGTGTTGTTAAATAATGGTCAACTTAACTAGGGTACCACTTTTTCTTTCATTAATTGAAAAATCAACAGTTATTACCATATTTTGAAGTCAAAAATGATATGTTTACTTCACTTGGTTAAAGAAAATTAATTAAAAAGTGGTCCCTTTTTTATTTTCAATAGACGTGGACACAAAGAAAAAACATTGTAGCATTGAAATTTGGCACAGTAATTCTTAGTATTATTCTAATGAGAACAAAAACGGGGAATAGATGAGAAAAAATGGAAGAATTGCGTTTCAAAGAGGACAGTCTCAGCTTTCTAACGCCCTTTCGAAACTTGTCGCATGATCACAGGTGTTTGAGCAATAAAAAACATAATTGGGATTTTCGTTTGGTAGCTCATAACTCGATTAGAAAAAATCGTGGAATAATTTGAAAAAACAGTTTTTAAGCGGTAAATAGGGATTTTAAAATGCTTCACTCGAGATATATCTTGATTTTTTACAGCTCCTAGACATGATGCAATTTTATAAAAAAAATAAGCGATCATTTTTTGTGTTTTTTTTTTTCAATTCTTACTGCTTGCTGAAAGATAATAACATTTTTTTTATTTTCTGTATTATTCAAAAACTAGAAAGCACAAGCTTTAAAAATCACTCTAGCATTCTAAAATTTGGTCATTTTTTGCGATAATACAGCTATTAAAGGGGGGGTAGGATCTAAGAAACTCCATTTTTTTATTGCATTTTCTTAAATTGAGTAATATAATTTACGTGAGTATAGTACTGTGGTTCAGATATTTTTCCATGCCTAGTCTAATATGTGCTGCGCTAGTTTTTTCTATACTACATCATCTAGTTACGTCTTTCACTTTGGTGTGGACTCGATAGCAAGTAGACAATTGTCTATTTCATTTCTATGCCAATTTACTCTAACGATTTACCGTTATCATTGTCTTATTCTATTCCAATCTGCTACTACATCAAAGGAAACAATTTATGCAGCTCATTTTAATGGTCAACCAATGGTTTGACAAAGTGGAGACACTGATAAAAGACATCATGACGTGTGTCATGTTCACACTATGGTAGTTACAAAAAATTGTTTTTATTTATTTAATTGGACACAGTTATCTCAATACAATGTTTTGTGTCAGTAAGTTAAATTGAATCTTTAAACTATAAATTAATTAATATTTATCCTTTTGCAGACTTATGATTCATATTAATATTATAAATGCAAAAGTAACTCTGTCTGTCTATCTGTTATGCTTTCACGGCCAAACCACTGATCCGATTGTGATGAAATTTAATATGGAGATAGTTTAAAGCCTGGGGAAGGACACTTTTTAATTCAAAATTCTCTATAAGGATGAAGTGCGGGTTGTAATATTCTATGAAGTTACGCTTTCACGGTAGACCGCTGTGCCGATTGTGATGAAATTTAATACTGAGATAGTTTAAAGTCTGGGGAAAGACAAAAACTACTTATTTTTCAAAAATTAACCCCTAAAGGGATTAAATGCCTTCCGATAAATTAAGGTTAAAAGTGAGTATTCCGGTACTATTAATGCGAAATCTTAATGCATCCAAATTGTGAAATAGTACAAGTTTACAAGTTTCTCATCTAGGTTCAAATATTGTTAGGGTTCTTTAAATTAGTAGCAAATCGAAAGGAGACAGTGTTTTAATACCACGTATACCAATTATATCAACGCATTTGCCTTGTCAAATTAAAAGATTACAATTTTCATTAAACTCTGCTTTCGGAATAACTATAAACAAAGCCCAAGTGCAAACACTTAAGGTAGCTGACATTCGTTTAGAAAAACTATGTTTTTCGCACGACCAGCTGTATGTAGCTTGCTCACGTGTATCGAATCCACAAAATCTTTATATTTTTTCAAAAGATGGTAAAAAGAAACATTTTTTATAAGGAAGTTTTAAATTAGAGTCTTGCTTGTATTTATGAATTTTTAATCAATTTTATAAAATGTACACACTGATTTCACGCGGACGAAGTCGCGGGTAAAAGCTAGTATCAAATATTCACAAATAAATTCTTGAAATGTCTATGTTTGTTAAAAATGGCTGTGTCAGAATTTCCATTCTGTCTGTTTACAATTAACATTCAAGTCATTTAATTAAAAATACCATTAATTAAAGCTAGTTTCATAAAAATATCTGCAAGCAACAAAAACCCAAAAGTTTAAGCGAAAATTTAACTGTCAAATTTAAATAATATAACCCTATCTTTATTGAAATAAATTATTTATGGAAACGTACATTAATTACAAAATTTATCAAATCGATATTTTATCAACACCAGCAAACGTTTGTATAATATACTATAGTCATTACTAAAGCTTGCCTTCCACTTTACGAGCTAAGTTGTGATGTAAAGAGTTTTACGGAACAAATTCAGGACCGTAACTAGAAGGAAATTTTAAGTAAATAGGGCATAATAAAGAATTAGGGTGCAAATTTTAAAAGACCGAAGTATGACTGTAAGTTTGCTATTTTTAACGTTAGGAATTAACATTTTAAAGTAGTGCATCGCCGCTAGCTACGAGCCTAGTTAAACTGCATTGAATATTAGAACCATGAATAATTTAGTTCCGAATATATAAATGTTACTGATCAAAGGCAACTGCCCTGAAAAAGCAAAGCTAGAGTAGGTTATTTTTACCCGACTACAGCAAAGTCAAAAAGGAAGTGCTACGATAATGCATTTATAGGTGCGAAGACACTAATAATAATATATAAGCATTGATTTATATTCGCAAATATTCAGTATTTTTGCTTGTCCTCTGGCTCTATGTATACCGAAATGAAATTGATTCTGTTCGCATTTGATTCAAAAGTTGGGACCTACGGCTCCCAAACAATTGAATGGAATTCAACGTAGAATTTCTAATGAGTACATTAGATTTAATTCAGAGCGTTGTTTTTTTTTCACATTCACTCTTAAAAAAAATCTCAGATTTTTTTGCATATCGATTGAAAATTTAGATTTATTTTGTTGCTAAGGCAATTAATATTCAATTTGAGGATTGATTTTCCATCTGTACGAACAAGTACAAGTAATACAAATATAATATAAAATAATAACATATTATGAATTTTAATAAAGAAACAATTTAAGAAACTCACGACCCAAAAAGACTACCTAACCGATATTCTTCAAAAAGTGTCAAATAATTTAATTTTTGTTCGTTAAAGTATAACTGATATTCATGAACGCATTGCGGACAGCAGTCTCCAGTGTATTCACATTATCAGTTACTTTTGACGAACAAGAAAATTAAATTATTTCATACCAAAAAACCAACCAGACAGTCATTTTTGATCAGATGTTTTCCAAGAGAGCCTAACCTACTGTGTTTTGCTGTAGGCATTGTTTGCCTGCCTGTCAGTAATTTTTCAGAAAAAAATATTTTTTTATTTATTTAGCACTTTTTAAACTAATCATGTCGCGAGCATAGTCTTTCAACCAAAACAAACCGCACCAAAATCGGACCACCCACTAATCAGCTGCTATGTTACAGACAAAACATACACACATTTGACCACGACGTATAGCATTCCGTTTTGCATCAGGCCTAAAAAATGGGCTAGTTTAACTAACTGAAGTCCCCTGTATGTAGGTTATATCGTTTGTAATGATCTATTTTTGTTCTAATATGACCTCTCATATATAACATAATAAATCTTATTTATCGTGAGTTGTTACTAAACTGACAGGAAATAGAAGGATCCTAATTTAGCAATACATGTTTAATTTCGTTATATGTCATAGATGTCAACTTACTAAAACTCGACTGACATCGACAGACGCCAGGCTTCCCCATCATTCCACACTTCCCATCCCGCCCCATTCCCTATCGCATCGCAATTATTTATCATCCGCAGCCAGAAGGGCAAAACGGGCAACAGAACGAGTCGCTTGTCGCGGCCGGTGCTCGTATACTAGGTGTAGTAGGGAAGGTAATATCAACAGTATCACAGAACAAAATTTACAGAAGCATCACTAGCTAAATCATACTTTATACGCGTAATCAAGTCCGACATGTTGCTTATTGTAATTTTTAACCGACTTCAAAAAAGAAGGAGGTTCTATGTTCGACTGTATATTTTTTTTGTTTTTTTTTTTATGTATGTTCACCGATTTCTCCGTCAATTATGGACCGATTTTCAAAATTTTTTTTTATTCGAAAGAGTGCACTTCCGAGGTGGTCCCATCGGAACCAAGTCAGGATCTGATGGTGGAATCTCTCAAATTTCAAAGGCACGCATACTTGGCCTACCCATTGCAATACTTTATCTAACACTAAAAAGAGAAAAATAAAATATTTTTATTTACTAAGGCTCTATAATACAAAAATATTAATTTTCTCTAACTACACTATATCAACATTGTACTTACCTTATTACTATACTTACCTTCTATTAACTACTGTACACTGTACTTACCCTTTACTACTATATTATCTACTATTTATTAATGTCTATACTTACGCTCTAGCATTTTAACTTTATACTTACCTAAATATCTTATAGTATTTTGTATTCCATAACATATTTTGTAACCTATTTTTATATTATGTGCTAATCACCTGAGTAGTCGAAGCGCATTTCTTTTTTTTCTCTAAATAAAAAACAAAAAGAAATATTTTTAACAAAAAACAATTGAACCGACTTCAAAATATGCACTAAAAAGTAAAAAATAATAATTATTGTTATTTTTGGAGTCGGTGTCAGCCAAAATGAAATCTATTCCGAGAACTAGAGACATGTAAGATTTAAATTGCAACTTTTGAATTCCGATGTGACACCGACTCCAAAAATAACAATAATTATTATTTTTTGCTTTTTAGTGCATATTTTGAAGTCGGTTCAATTTTTTTAGTTAAAAATATTTTTTATTCATTTTATTCATTACACCCAGTTGTTGAAATAAATACATTCATAAAGTCTCTATGCATACAAAAAAAATTTAGACCAGAAATAAAATCTCACTATTAAACCAACTCTGCAAGATATCGATTATTTTTTAAGATAATCCCATAAAAATCTATACTTATTATGATATATTCCGAAACGAGTTGAAATTCTCTTCAAGATTGCTGTAAATTATCAACAATTACAATAACCGTTTTAAATTCATTTCTAATGAAAATTACCGCAGGATGCAAGATCTTGGATTATTTTAAACATAAAATATTGATATAATGTTGCTTCTGTAATCTTCTTCTGTGGTGATATCTACCCATAACGGCCATAACGATATTACATACCTACATGAACACAAACACATACACATACACGGTGATATGGACATTCAATGCGATAGGTTCATTCATTATTAATTATATTACAGTTCGTCGATAATATGTACAAGGCGCTTACTTTGCCTACGCCATTTTTAATTAATCCTTTGAAATCGATGGATTCAATACAAGCTATTCATTTTGGAGTTGAATCACATTGGCCTCTTTGTGCTTGTTCTTATTTTTCTCGACAGTCAAATGTTATTAATTTTTTTTAAGTATTGATATAATGATGATTCACAACCTTCGATTGCTTTTTTAATAACCATTTGTTTTTTAGTGTTTGTTAAATGATTTATGTTTCTGATACGCTTTAAATAAAAGGGTTTATTAAAAAAAAGCATGGTTCTCAATCGTAGAGCAAAGTATATTTGAAAAAAGCGGCTCAAGACTTTGGACTCGGAAGACTTTCTCGAAAAGCAACCACAGAGACATATAAAATAAACAGAACAACATTCTGAACTAAGTTTAAGAGACTTAAATTGTTCGTATTTTATTAGTTTTAAGGATAATAATTGATCACTAAAGTTACTAGTTTCAAGCATTTGTTTTTATTTGTTATTTTCTGCGTTTATATAATATAGTACATTCATTACATAGTCTTAAAATAGTGTTAAAGAAGCACCATGGGCGTGTTTCTATGACGTATCTTGAGAAATACAAGTACCTTTCTACATAAAAAACATAGACAGGGCTATTTTGACTTCACATTGATTTCCTTTGTTTTCATTATGGATGCAGTTGATAATCTAGCTTCCTCCTGGGATTGATAGCAGAATAAGCGTTTGGTAAGATACAATAAAAATTAAACTAAGATTCTGTAACAAAAGAAAAGTTATGGGGCAAAAAACTTCCGAACTATGTCAGAGAAACCCAGATTTACGGCAGTTATTGAAAATATTCTTTTATCAAATGATATGATACAAAACGGTTCTATTGTATTTTTTATTTTGCCATTTTTGAAGGATAAGGCACATCTGAAAATAAATACCGTGTATAGTGATGTTCGCATCTGTTACCATACTTAGTTTGGCAAGGGATGGGTTATTGCCTCAAAAAGAAATTTCAAACATATAAGTTGTTACGTTGTGACAATATTGCCTTAGTAGATATTTTGTACGGTGACACAAAGCACACAGGGTATGTATTCTACACTGCAAAATAGACAGCTACACCCGTCTGGCTATAAAACGTTCCGTAGTATACGACGTCTTCAGCCGTCGTGTCAAACTTTTGAGAAGTTTTGTTTATGACGGTCTAAGCCGGTTTGTCCGTCAAAGTGTTAATTAAGCACACTTTCTATTCTATTCAGGAATTTTTTTCTACCTCATTGTAATTTCTATGTTTGACTTGTTCCACACATTGATGTCAACGGAATAAATAAACTTTATTATTATTATTATTATTATTATTATTATTATTATTATTATATCTTTTGAGGCCGTGGTAAATTTTACTAAATGTTGTAATAATAAATGTTACGGCCCTCTCGAGCCAAGGGCTCCCTTCGACCGGGGACCCGTGTAATTTTGCCCATCCTGCCAGCCTACTGTTACGCCGCTACTATTACGATACCTACCACAGCAACAGTTAACTCTATTCTTGTTAATCTTTCCGTTTCACATAATGCGAGAACACATTTTGTCTATTTTTTTTACTGGCATGTGACTGTACATTCTTTTGTACAACCCTAGATCTATGTATTACGATATCATAATATACAAAGCGTAACCCCTTTCTTCAATCCATGTTCGTCCTATCATTTCACCTAATGTGGGAGCACGTACCATGTATATGCACACGTCTATTTTGATTTGAGTGGCATACAACTAAGCCTCATTTATGTATTTATGTTGGAATGTATAATAAATCTATACTGCGCGGTCGCACTGACAATCCACAAGAATAAAAACAAGACAGAGCACCGATTAGGGTTTACAGTGATGATAGATATGATGAAAGTAAATGAAATAATGTTATAATCGAAGTTTTTTGTTAGTAACACTCATTATACTTTAACTTTTCTATATTCCCCAGGTGACTGAGTGAAGCTTATTCGCACAAGCTAGTATGCGAGCAAGTGAATGCATTTGCGAGTTGATAAGCGATTGTTTATTTCACAAAAAAAACTGTTCCAAATATATTTGTCTAATGGCAATACTCACCGAGCATAAGTAGTTATTTATTCGGTTCATTTGTTCTTCAGGTAGCTATTCCTCCGAATAAATTAAAAAATCAATATTTTTTTGTTTATACAAATTTACAGACACCAGCAAGATTAGAAAATGTCTTTAGTCATACAATTGAAAGCAACCGATTATATTTATCACTTTCATAAACCTATTTATTAAAAACAAATTGTATAACTTATCTGACGTTTGTTCATGGGTGGCGTAGCGATGAGAGGACAAAACTCGCATTCGGGAGGTACCGGGTTCGAATCACGGCGGGGGCAGATGTGACTGGGACTTTTTTCTACTGCCTCTCGCCGAGAAACGGTAATTCCTGTACTGGCCATCTTGTTGCGTTTTTCCACGATTTCCCTCAATAATTCCAGATAAATATCGAGATGGTTCCTTATTCAAGGCCATGGCCTATTAACTGTCAAACTCCTATGTTCAAAATTATCCTAACTTTCTAAAATTCCTTCATTCGCCCATTGCTATTAATTAAGTTGAAAGTTAAAAATTGTAGAAAATAACGGGAAGTGTGGTAGAAAAAATAGTAATGGTGCGAATGGCGTCTATTATGACAAAGTCGAGAAACGGACGTTACACGCATTATTATTATTATTACTTGTGGTATTTAACTGTATAATCTGTACTAACTAGCATGTCGAATAATGTGCGCAAGCGCCGGTTAAGATTTCGGCCGGACGTAGCTTGTCCGGTCCGCAAGCTACGCGCGTCGTAGAGAAACTTCATTTAATAGCTTCAGCTATTAAAGTTTCTGTTTGTTTTGTGTAGTTCACATTTCATTAATTGCGAAATTTTCGCAACGGGTCAGCTAATTTATTAACTAAGCTTATTGTAAAGTTTGATGAAATGCAGAAAAAGGATTAAACTATACGCGGAAAGTTTGCCTCTTGTGATAACGAACCGTACGTATAGTTTTCAGTTATACAATAATTAATTTATTATATTTACATCTACATTCAGTTCTTTCATGAAGCATATTAAACTGCATTTCCGTAAAACGTTCTGTTAATTTTAATTCAGTAATAACAGAAATGTTTACTCTTTCAGAAATTAGATTATTACCGGGTTACCGAATGCATTGTTAGAGAAAAATTAATTTGGTTGTGGTTGTAATCACACAAATTTCTTTTAAATCGATCATGCTTAAAATATAACTGATCTGTTGAAACGATATTTTTTCTGAACTGTGTGCACATGTAATAAACATTTTTTTCTGCAATTTTTTCTTCTTAACAAGTTTGAAAAATATTGGGGACTGACCATATTATATTGTTTCATTTTTAGGGTTCCGTACCTCAAAAGGAAAAAAGGAACCCTTTTAGAATCACTATGTTGTCCGTCTGTCAAGACTCAAGACTCTTGGGAATCAAAACCTATAGGGTACTTTCCGTTGACCTATAATCATGAAATTTGACATGAAGCAATGTCTCAAAAGCACGAGTAAAGGGAAAAATCCGAGAACCGTAAATTTGTAGTTCAGAAAAAAAAATGTTTTCAAACCGCAACAACATGCTACGCACGTACACACTAACAGTTCTATACAAAACAAGCGTCCGCTACCGGTGCTTTTATACAGCACAATATGAGAACTTCCGCTTACAACACGGTACGACGACTAGGCTACCAGATATAGTCACGAGGTACACTTCAGTAGTCCATCTGAACTCATTGCAATTATACGTCTATAGTTGGGAAACTGACTGCGACGTTTGTCGATGTATGGTGACAACATTTTTCCAACGGCTAAGCGGGAAATATCTTCGAGACTCGATTCCCGTGATGGACGAACTATTTACATACATACATACAGGTTTGTACGGAACCCTCGGTTCCGACTCGCATTTGTTATGATATCGAAAGACGAAAAATTTAACACATACATTGTATAGAAAAGGATGATAAATAATGTATGTTCAAAATGGCCGTTCATTTTGGCGATGCAGTTTGTATAAAACGTTTTCTTTTGACATTAAATTTTCCATTTATTGAATGATATTATAATATAAGATTGCAAGTACAAAATTCCAATAGGTATACTCAATAAGGATAAAGAAGATTATAATATTTTTATTTTATTATTGCGTCTAGCTGTAAAACTATCTTACATTTATGTCGTATTTTATAAGGTGTTTCTAAAATTATTGTATATTATCAAGTATTTACGAAAGCGAACGGTAATATTATCATCACAGTCATACGCAGTAGCTAAAACGATACTGTTTTGTGTGCGTGCGTTGACTTTAGACTATTTTGTGTGTTAAAGGACAGTTCTCGAACCGTTCTAATCTCGGTTTAAACACGTTATAGGTACTACGTATGACTATGACGATAATATTAATTAATATTAATTAAGACAAGAGCCAGTTTGCTATAGTAAACCAAAGCAGCCTCGATTCCAAACGCCATATATCTGTTCTCTGGCCGTACCTACTTTTCTTTATTTTCTCAAATGTAGCTGTTTGACTTCTGAATTCGTGAAAATACATTATTACCTATGTATCCAATTACACATTGCACTGCCGGGTAAGTCCCTATCCTCACATTGGAACCAGAAACTTTCTATTTTAGGTTCAACAAATCATAGACGAGAAATAAAACTCAATATGCAAAGCAATATTTTATTTGAAATATGTATAATTATATTACCAGTCAATTAATTGAATAACTAATTTAATAGTAAACATTTAATAATAAGTAATTATCAGATAGAAATTATATAATTAATTTACATTTAATATTTTTCAATTTTCAATTATATTATATAACATATATGTATATTTATTTATGACATTATCATAGGTAAGCTTTCTTGTGTATTAAGTTTGCAATTTACTGAGAATAAAATTGGAAAGAAGTAAAATGCGATAGCCGCTGGAGATAGCACAAAAAGTATATACACGACATCAAGCTAAATAAAGCCGTTTAAAAATAAGAGGATTTTTTAAATGCATCGAAACTATTTGACAAAACTACCTTATCAACGAGTATGTATACGCTTGTGTCTACTTAAAGTTGAAGACTCCAAGAAACATTTCTTACAAATGTCACACTGATAAGGTTTCTCGCCGGTATGTTGAAGCTTGTGACGATTTAATTGTACTGATTGAGTGAAACGCTTATTACAAAGGTCACACTGGTAAGGTTTTTCGCCGGTATGTCGAAGTTTGTGACTATTTAAATGGCTTGATTGAGTGAAACACTTATTACAAAGGTCACACTGATAAGGTTTCTCGCCGGTATGTTGAAGCTTGTGACGATTTAAATTGCATAATTGAGTGAAACGCTTATTACAAAGGTCACACTGGTAAGGTTTCTCACCGGTATGTTGAAGCTTGTGACGATTTAAAGTGCATAATTGAGTGAAACGCTTATTACAAAGGTCACACTGGTAAGGTTTCTCACCGGTATGTTGAAGCTTGTGAAGATTGAAATGGTCTGATCGAGTGAAACGCTTATTACAAAGGTCACACTGGTAAGGTTTTTCGCCGGTATGTTGAAGTTTGTGACTATTTAAATGGCTTGATTGAGTGAAACACTTATTACAAAGGTCACACTGATAAGGTTTCTCTCCGGTATGTTGAAGCTTGTGAAGATTGAATTGGTCTGATCGAGTGAAACGCTTATTACAAAGGTCACACTGATAAGGTTTTTCGCCGGTATGTTGAAGCTTGTGACGATTTAAATTGCATAATTGAGTGAAACGCATATTACAAAGGTCACACTGATAAGGTCTCTTTCCGGTATGTATTCGTCGGTGAATCTTTAATTCTTTGGAGGTAACAAAGCATTTAATACAAACGTTGCATTTATATAGTTTTTCAAAATTTATCTTCGTATCTTTGCAGCTAATTTCATTTACATCGCCGTTAGATGAAGCGTTTTCCGTGTCATCGACTGATTCTGTTAGAATTAATTCATTATCATCCGTATTTTTATCATTGATTTTGGAATTTAACGATATTTCGTCCACGAATTTGTTCGCTACATTATAATTTTCATGTTCTTGCTCTTTCCAATTGACTGTCGTTGTTTCGCTCACTTTTGTCTCACTTATGTCGATCTTAAACTCTTCACAGATGAATTCTTCGTCTTTTGTGCTATCTGCGCACCATGTTGGTAAAAAAAAATTCTCATCATCCGGTTCGACTTTAATTTCGGATTTTGAACACGTTTCCTTGTTATTGTTATTTTCATTTTCATTAATGTCAGCTCCAGACCCCACCTCATTCCAATTAAGATTCATGTCAAACACATCGTTGAGTTCTAAATTTTCATTTTTCACAATATCATTATTAATGTTAAGGGTTAAATTCTCTTCAGAAAGTTGAATAGAACGTTCAGTCTTGACTGATTTGGCAGAAACGCCTAATAGTTGAAGATAACGTTGGAGTGTTCTGTCAGACTGTTCTATTTGAGTCAAGAACTGATGAGTTTCCTCCAGTTTAGTGTAACATGATTGGCAGATGAAATTCGGCTTTTCATCGCCCCTGGTTATCTGACAATCGAGAACAAAATTTATTATTTTCAAATTATTGATATATAACATTTTATTTTAAAAAAATCAATATTTTCAGAAACAACAAAGTTGTCTTTCTTCAATTTTAAAATTGGTCAATTATCCCCCCTATTATTATAAAATATTACATGAAAATGTAATTTTAATAGGTACTATATTAATGTTTTATAATAATGAAATATAGTTGATAATATAATCTACTCTAAAATAGGTACCTAAGTTCTGAAATTAATCAAAACACATTTTTAATGGTTTAGCTTCTATTTCTGTCGCAATTTGAACTAAAATTTGTAGAATTTTGTTTAATCTGAAGAAAACAAATTATTTAAGTACTTTTTCCTTTCATGAAACCTTTTATAAGAGGTCACTAGTGTTCTGTACTACGTACCGCAAGCATGGAAAATACTTCGAAAATATAATAAATAATGGCCCCTTCACACGATGCTGGATTTCAAGCTCGCTTGCTTGCTTGAACTCTTGCAGGCAACTTTGTACGCTACGCTGCTGGAATGTGATGTCACTGATTGGTCTGCTGCTCGCTATCTTGCTATATTTGTGTGAAAAGTGCTATTTTTCATGCAGCGCTGCTCGCTAGTTTGAGAATTTGACCAATAATCGAGTCGTAATTTATCACGTGATATCGTCTGATATTCGTTAAAAAAGTTTTTTTTTTCATTTTAAAAAAGTTTCAAGTGAACAGCGATGGGGCCAAAAGTTGTAAAATCAAAATGTAAATGGACTCGACAAGAAATAAGATTTCGATTTGATTTTTCTATTCTCTGCAGAAGCTTTTTAACCATTATTAAAGTCATAGTAGTAATTCGTCTATGACAAATTATTTCTTGCATAACCATTACATTTATCTTTAAATTTTAAATATAACTTTCTACCTAGCAAAACAGCGAGCAAACAAGCAAGCTGCGTGTGAAGCGAATCTAGCAGCGCTCCCTATCAATCACAAAGCAGGATACAATTCATGGCAGCCTGCAAGACTTCAAGCAAGCAAGCGAGCTGAAAGTCCAGCATCATGTAAAGCCGTAAAGGGACCTAAAGTTAACCTGCTTTAATTTAAGTAAACAAATAACGAAAATTACTACAGCAAAATTAAAATGACAATTGGACATTAGTGCCTCAAAAAAAAAATTTTACGGTGTATGCTGTAACTCAAAATGTAATGCACCGATCCTTTTGAAGTTTTGTACACTATTTCTGCACATAAATCATCAAGTAAAAGTGTGGAGTTTTTTTAACGTTTTACTTTTTTCATTTTCGGTAACAATATTAATAACAAACTTAAGTTAGATCACTTAAATTTGACAAATAGAACTTACCTGTACAGCAGCACATTTCATGATAACACCAGCCAACCGATTCTCCATTTTCGATGAAAAATGGAATATGTCTAAGAGTGTAACGCCACTTGATAAGCACAATCGACATATTGGACTTAATCCGGATACAATTATTGATATTTCTTTCATAATGTTAATTCTCCGGGTCGCAGTGCCAAACCCTGCCGACAATATAGTGTATTAGGGACAGGTCGCTAAGTGTACGTTTTCAGAACCACTATTTTTCACTTAGATAAATGTTTCAAATTTTTTTTACTTGTAGAAAAACATAAAATTACACATTTTCTAAAATAAAATTAGCATTTTTCCTGTAAATTTTAAAACTTCATCTATTTTAAAAATCGAGTTGATAAAACTTATACTTTGGCCGCCATGTTATGAGTAGATGGTACCTAATCATTTGTTAAAGTGAAATGTCAATACAGACATGCCTATGTGTTGAAGAAGGATAAATATACTATACTATACTATACATTCACAGTCCGGTGTGTGTATGGCCATATTTGCTGACCGTGTGACAGCAAAGTTGGAAAATTAAAAAATTAATAAGTGTACTTGTATCACGCCAAATTGTACTAGCGTACTTACTAAGTTTTAAAAAATGTACCGTAAATTTTAAGCCATAAAAATTCAAAATAAAAAATGCTGTGCTAAGTTCACAACTTCAATTTTTCAAAACCTCGCACAAGCTAAGCACTACCTAACTACATTAATTATGAATTTTAAATCTTCTTACGTCACTAATGCCGATCGCTAGACTGGAGTGTAGTGCGCCGTGTTATTGTAAGCCCAAATGCGTTAGTGACGCGAACTGCTCGAAAAGAGAAATACTGCAAAGCCGTTTAAAGTGCTAGACAAAAAAAAATCAACGCCGTTATTTCATTTAGAGGAAACTTAATCAACGATTTAAAAAAATAATTTATGGACAAGAAAATATTCCAAAGAATACGAAATTGCTTAATTCTGAGCCAATTTATATGTGCTTATTTTATTGTACTATAGGTACTCACTTGGGATCATAAAGTACTATTTTCAAAGCTTCTAATACTGTCTCCTTGCTGATATCGTAGAAATGTAATTTTTTAGCAAAGTTAGCTTTTTCTAATCCTCTTACATTTGTCAGTTGATCACCGAACATCGATATGGCAACCGTGGGGATTCTGCAGTGGACAGTTTCTGTTGCATGAAGAAGTTAACCATATGATACGTACATCCTTTTATTCAATCCACCTAGAAAAATATCTTTTATCGAATATTATATATGTTACCGGCCAAACCCGATTTCAGGACAAACTAGTTTAGCCTAGGCCAAACTAGTCTGGCCTAAGCTCGAGAGGACAAACTAGTCTGGCCTAAGCTCGGTAGGACAAACCAGTTTAGTCTAGGCTGAACTAGTTTGTCCTAATGTTAATACTTCAGGATAAACTGGTATAGCCTAGCTAGTTTGAACTAATTTCAAGGTAAAATAAATAATATACTGGAAAATATTCATGAATTTTAAAAATAATAATAAAAAAGTTTATTGTCATTCTTACAATAATTAATGTACATGTTGACAGTCAAAGAATTCTTTTATACTGTAGAAACAATTTTCTAATAAACAGTATATTACATCACAAGGGCCGAAAATTCAACTTTGGGTCAACATAACTTCCCTACCCAATTTCCCAGTTAGAATAATAAGTTGTTGTTTTTAGAGGAAGAAGGATCATAGAAAACTATCAAGACGAAATTTTTATTTTTCGCGACGTTTCGTGTTGTAATTAACACTTCATCAGGCGATCTACAAACATTAATACTAATGAATCTCACAAATAAATACAAAATTATTACAACCTTATCTTAACCTTACCATAAAATACTAGATCTTGACATAGTCAAAATAAAATTATTATTGTCATATCGTAATGTAAGTTGAAATAATGTTAGAAAAAATTCTTGCATCAATAAAATAATAAATTAAATTATTATTTTATTGATGAAAGAATTTTGTCTAACATTATTTCAACTTACATTACGATATGACAATAATAATTTTATTTTGACAACACGAAACGTTGCGAAAAATAAAAATTTCGTCTTGATAGTTTTCTATGATCCTTCTTCCTCTAAAAACAACAACTTACTATATCATCATCCAGGATCTCACACACTTAAATAAGTTAGAATAATGTTTAATCAAATAAAATAGCCTTATTTTCTACTTTTCATAATCAGTAAACTATCCTTATTTAGAGAAGTGGACCAAAAATATGAAAAATCTTCGTCAGGAATCCTTTAAAAACTTTAAGTTAAAATTTAAGTTTTTTCTACTCATGCTTGTTGCATATCGTATAATAAATATATTCTGATGGTAGATCGCGTACTTTTGTTTATCAATAGAGAACTAGTGCGTAATGGATTACTTTACATGCTTGTATATATACACGCACGTAAAGTAAGTATTTTATATCGGGTAGTTAGAAAGTTTTTAATTTCAGTTATAATAGTATGATTCAGTATGTTAGAATTTTTTTCCAAAAATAGATCTTTTTCAGCCTGTTACATAGATGTTACTCGGAAAGAAAGTTTTTTTTTAATTTTTCAAAATAATACTCGATAAGTATTTGAAACTAAAGAAGTATACAATAGTTAGAAGTTAGAAGAAGTATAGTTTCGACGTTCCTGATATTATTCATTATTTCACTATATATTCCCGTTTCTTATATTAAATATAGATTGATATAAAGACATAAGAATCACCTGAAGGTGTTTGATTTCCACCAGTTCTATTTTCCAGTGGATAGTGTGATATATTCTTAGAAAAAACTGTTTTTTTTATTTTATTTAAACACAACTTTAATCACTATCAAATTTTCAACATAAACTGACTCTAATACTGATTCAAACGGTCAATTACAATAAGCATTACATAATATAATTCAAATGATAATTATTCAGCATCTGTGTACATAACAGATAGTACCAACTGTTTCTTTTTGTATGTGAGTGTTGGGGCAATATAAATGGGACAAACTGGAGCAAGTACTGGAATACATTTATATTTTAAGCTTGTATGTTCAGGCGCTAGACAAGAACTAGGTGCTGTGATATGCATGTTTTTGTTTTACTTAAATTACTTACACAATAATATGCCGTACGCCGGTGTTACTGTGTTGTTAACTATTGGGGGATTCACAAACTGAATTAACACTAATACAATATTGTTTGTCATTTCATGGAGACTCGATAATTTGAAATATTTACTTATCATCAACTTATTGAAGTGAATACTTCTTTAAAAACGAGGGTAAACTCGTTTCCCTATGTAACGAAATTGATTTCCCTGTGCAACGAAATTTGTCACGAAATTGTACTATTAGTAACCGTATATAAACATTGTTTCTTTGCAAGCATTGATAGCTCAGTGGTAGAATGCTGGCATACCACGCGGCCGGTCTGGGTTCGATTACCGTCAGGTGCGCGCAACAATTTGTTTTTTTTTATTTTTTTCAATTATTTTTAAGTAGGTACCTGTACCTATTATATCGTATATAAAATTTTCGACTAATTTATCAGAATAATACTTGAGTTAAAAAAACAATATTTGTAGTAAACCTCCGAAAAAATTAAAAATGTGTTACGAGAACGGATGACACAATTGAAACTTCTAGTTGCAAATCATACGATTGCATTTGGACAAGTAGAAAAAATGTGTTACGAGATAGTTTCACGCTTAGATATTTCGTCTGTACAAGTTAATCTGAACATGAAACTATTTTGTAACACATTTTTTCTACTTGTCCAAATGCAATCTTATGATTTGCAACTAGAAGTTTCACTTCTGTGATGCGTTCTCGAAACACATTTTTATTTTTTTTTTCGTGTTGAGTTTTTCAGTTAATAGTCTTATGCTCATTTTTTGGAAATTAAAAGAAAAAAAGTGAAGAGTAACTTCTTATGCAATACTCAAAGATTACACAGTATTATGCATAGGTGAGTTAATCCGAAACATATTAACAACAGTCAAAAAAAGAATGAAAATATAATAATGTCCATATCTATCTATATGTATAAAATTCCCGTGTCACAATTTTGGCCGCGCTTATCTCCGAAAACACTGAACAGATTTTAATGAAATGTTGTAAATGTGTCTTGCTTAGTGCAACTTACGCTATAGGATAGTTTTTATTAAATATTTTGTACAAAATTACGGAATTTTCTCAAAAAACCTATTTTAGTAACATGTAACGACATCTGATAGAATTTACTCTAAGTCATTAGTTCAGAAGCAAACATAAAAAACTGTTTTCGTACCGAGTAGCGACAACTGTTAGAATTCGATCAAAGCTATTTGTTCAGACGCCGGGCCGCAAACGAAATACATTTTACAGAATTATATCTATCACACTCGGATGAAACCGGAACTAGAGACAAAGTTGAGATTTATAAATATAAAAACTCGGCATGTAGTGGAATCAGTAATGGGTTAGTATAATACAGGATCGAATTGAATTTTAATTTTATTTAAGGGGTTCCACTGGTAGAACCGGAGGAAGCGGGGCAAGAGGAAGCTCTCTTTGATAATGTCTACCACAGTTGTAGGCGAAACGTCAGGTAGAAATACCAATAGACTACGGCATACAAGCCCGGAAACCAAGAAGATTTGGATTAAAGGTTTCGTTTAATCATTATTATAGTTATTTAAAAAATGTTCATTTGACACACTCTTATAAGAGCATGGAAACTTGCGGAAGATAGGCGGTGCTGCCATCACATACCCAGCGAATAGTGATGCCCAGGATTTAACACTATTGCTGAAGTTTATAGTTGTACCCAATAAATGTAAGCATCGCGGTACAGAAAAATACTTTATTAATTTAAAAATGTTTGACGTAATTTTTTAGTATAAAAGTTAAATTTATTGTGAGAAACTCATATCTAAGCGTATTTTTATACTTAAAAGAGAAACAAAATATCACGAGGTTTTCTCATTATTTTTCCTGACTTTTATTATTATAATATTCGCGGAAAGTCGTCTATCTGATCTTTTATTCTTTTCAGTTAAAATAAAAACACACCCATTAAATGGAATGAACAGGTCGAAAGTAAATACCTAAGTTAGTGTAGTGCTTTTGTAAGCTGCAATGGACAAAAATACATGTGCAATGTGGAAATAGGATTATGAATGTTTAAGACGGGAACACAAAGGGAACATTGGAACCTGGGACTTACATTATCACTAACAGTGTTATACGTGGTGTAACAGAAAAAACATTCCTAAAATCAGAAACTAAACAATAGCTTTGATAGTTCATGTAATCTCTACTACTAAGGCCCGTTGCACACATGCTATTTTTTGTAACGCAAACGCGCGATTTGGCATTTGCTTCGCGACTGCAGTGGCGGATTTGCCTTAAAACCCAGTATGGAAATATGTTATTATTATCAAGTATTCACAGAAATTGTTCGAAGTTGAAAAACAGAACAATACACATACTTGATAATAACAACTTATTTCCATAGTGACATAATATAACCCCAGGACCGACCTCAAAATTAAAGAAAATTTAATAAAATTTATTTAAACTTCGAAAGGCTGTTTCTCTCTTATTTTTGAGTTTTGATAAAAAAACTATTTGAAATATTTGCTCGTCTATTTGATTTTTACACGCTGTAAAAAAAAGCATCAACTTAAAACTCACCCTAATATTAAATAAAAATTGTTTCAAAATTTAGCCTTGTATCCCGTTAATTTCATCAGAAAATATTAAGTAACGACACTTACACACAAATATTATAAACTGATCAAATTAATAGATTTACTTATACTATTAAACAGAAACAATACACGTATAAAACAGTCGTTTCGACAGGCGCGCTCGAACGCGTTGCGCTCCACCTGAAACAAGACGTGGTTTTTTAACTGTTCATAAACTAAAATATCAATCTATACCTTAACTATATAATAAAACTCAATAAACATTAATAAAAATAATATTACTACTCACAATAAACTTACCTCTGATAACTCCGACCTTAATATTAATATAAAAAAAAGACGGGTTGCACTCCGGGAGTGCCGGCAGAAGTGAAAACTTGAATATTAACGTCTTAGTTTTTTGCATTTAGAAGCATTGTTTATTTATTGGCAACACTTGTAAATAAAATGGTTTGTATCATAGATTGCATTTTTATGTACGATATTTCAACGCTAGAGGTCTAACGTTGTATAAAAAGTATCTGGCAATTACTATAACTTAGAAAGTCTCACCCAGTTCTTACTTTTCCTGACGCGAGTTTAACATTTTTTACCCATTACAAAAAAAGTGTACAACGCCGCTAAAGAAGTTTTCACTTCAAAAAAAAAAAAGTACACCAAATTTCAAAGTGAGACTTAAAACGTAGGTGCAGGAAAGCTCTTGATTGTAGTGCTTTTCGTATAGTTTATTTTATTGTTATGTGAAAAAAGGGAAAGATGCCACTATTAGAAATTATATACCTTTTAGTAGTAAAATTTTAATATGTTTAATTCTTGTTCACAAATATTTGTATGTTTTTAATAAGGAGTAGAGTTGAATAACAGCAGTTTTGTTGCTGAACTCATTTATCCCATTGATATCTGTGATCAATAAATATATTATTATTATTATTTGATAATTACTCAGGTACTCGATTTTTTTTTGCTCGATCAAGCGATTTGACAACGGTATGGAGACTCGATCGAAATTTCACTCAATTCTGTGAGCAATGCGTTTGTTTCGCGTTCGTGCGCTTGCGTGTGAAGAATCCAAACCCATCGCTTGGAGTACCGTGAGGAGTAAGTGTGCGAAGTGTTTCTGACAATCGCGTGTTTGCAATACATTCGTTGTGGATTTCAACGAAGAGTGTGTGGACTTACGCTGTTGGCAGCTAGTTGACGATTTTTTAGTGATTTTAATCGCAAAATCGTGCTACAAAAAGTAGCATATGTGTGAGCCCTAATTTACAGTGTGTCCACACCGTAAATCTAGACAAAGTTTTTTTTAGTCTTTTTGCAACACCCTATATTGTAGCCGCTCTTCTTCATTCTGTGACGTCATAAAAGAGCAGTGGCGTGACAATAGGGTGGCAGGACGGGCAAAATGCCATGGGCCCCAGGCCGGAGAGGCCCCCGGCCCGAGAGGGCCTTGACTACTGGAGGATCGTAACATTTATTATTACAACATTTAGTCAAATTTGCCACGGGCCTCATACGGTATAGTTACGCTACTGTAAAAGAGTATCCAATCAAAAACATAAACGTGAAGATGGGAGCCAAGGTCAATATTCAATACGAAAAGAATTGAGATCTAAAAAGGTTTTCACTTGGCAAGTTTTCGTGTTTTGTATTATAATTTATACTTAAACTTCATGTTTATATGTGTGGAAACTTGGCACCTTTTTAGATCTCAATTTATTATTTTTGTATTGAACTTATCTCCCTTTTTCAAATTTTTGTTTTTGATGGGATATCATTACTTTTTGTTAAGAAATTATTATTATTTTTCATTCAAAAGTGATTTGTAAAATTAATCTTTTTTCCTGTACCCATAATTTTCTTTTTCAAAAGGCGCTAGGTGTTAAAAAAAATTGATTGCTTGGAAAATATTTAAAATCTTTAAAATTTACTGTTTACTGATTTTTTTTCTTTATATACACACAATTACCTAGGTGTACGCCAAATTTCAACTTTCTAGGTCATCTGGAAGTGGGTTAGGTTTTTGATATATATGTCAGTGAGTCAGTCAGTCAGTGATAAAAATGCCGACTTTTAAACGTTAATATCTCAATAACCCTTTGAGCTGTATGCAAACAAGTTCAAATAAGGCTAGTTTAGTATTTCCTGATGTGTGTGTGTGTTTGTGTCGTGTGTTTACTACAAGTCCGACGTCATAGGTACTTCAAACCATCATGACGGGCGGCGTTTTTTGACGTGTCCAGAAGTTACTAATTTAAAATTTAAACAATAAATCAACCTCGTGCTTTTATGAGTACAAACCGACAATTTCTGATTTCTTATTCGATAAATTATCGTTTTCACATAATTTCATCATTAATTTTTCATAGTGTCAAATACCTTATTCTTTGAGTGAGTCAACGAATACTCGTCTCGTTTGTTCAGAAAACGTGGCACCTTTTATCATCAACCTCATACTAAAATAGACGACGCCGTGATCGCCCGCCTTCCTGATGAAAGCTTGCATGTCTTGGGGCAATTTGTTTATAACTTTGTTGTGTACATGAATGCCACCGATTTCTACAATACCAGGCACCAGCGGCTTCAGTCGATGTACACTGGAATGCGTGTTTGTCAATACAAGATCAGTATGTTCAGTTGCAATTTTCCGTAATGTTGGTAGATCATTACCAAAACGTTTTTTAGCTATTTCATACGCCGGTGTGTCACCGTATTTCCAATGGATTGACATCCAGAAAAAAAAATGATTTAAATTATATTCAAACTTCAATATGTTCCGTCCACAATAATAATCACAATATAATAGTCAAAATTTTCAATACTATACCTAAAAACTTAATACAATTACCTGACACAAAATTAAAATATAAACTTAAACAAATTCTTATAGATCTTGCACCCTACAAACTGGATGATCTGTACAGCAATTTTACATAATTTTTAAATATTTTAATATTATTTTAATGTATTTTGACTTGTTATATATCTTCGCTGAAGATCTATTTAATAAATTCTTTATTATTATTATTATCAATAAGTTTTGAAAGTAACTCTTTTGATCAGACAAATAGAAATTATCTGTTATAAAGCCATTAAATCAGACTAGTTGTTCGAATTGCCATATTTGGTGCTCTGAATTTTTGAACGAAACCAACAAAACAGTCCGTACTGAATATCTCAATGAGCATTTGGTCATAAGTATCGTTCTATTGATATTTCGGTGTGCACTGATATTATTACGAACTGATTTACAATGCGCCTTCTTATAAATATTGCCTGAAAACCTGATCTGTGATTGGTTGAGATTATACACGTGAAGTTTTATGAATGAAAATCGGATCCTTCAAAAGTATAATGACTTAGTATTGTTACATTATGACCTTAGTGACTCAATTTAGTTGATATATCAAAAAATGACTTCTTTCACTATAAACAATCCCAATATTTTGAATGCATCACAGAAGATCTGAGGATCACCACTGCTGTAACACTTCACATAATATTTAATATTATTGTTCTCCCAAAAATAATTAGAATATTTTTTTAACAAAATAAATGTCGCATTGATAGTTATTTTGGGGGTAACGTATGTAGTTTTAGATGGGAACAGTAGACTTATAGTTGATATATTTAAGGGGCAATAGTTATGAAAAAAAAACGGCCAAGTGCGAGTCGGGCTCGCACAACGAGAGTTCCATACAAAACTTGTAGGGATATAAATAGTTCGTCCAACACGGGAATCGAAGATTTTTCCTGCTTAGCCGTTGGAAAACAGTTATCCCCATACATCGACAAACGTCGCGGTCAGTTTGCCAACCAAGCGTGTAATAGCAATGAGTTCAGATGGACTATTGAACTGTACGGTAACTCGTGGCTATATCTGATTACCGAGTAGTCGTACCGTGTTGTATGCGAGAGTTCTCATATAAATGCACCGGTAGTGAACGCTTGTTTTGTATTAGAACCGTTACTGTCTACATGCGTAGCGTGTTGTTGCGGTTTAAAAACATTTTTTTTGTGATGTAACTACAACTTTACGGTTTTAGAATTTTTCCGTTTACTTGTGCAATAAGTCATTGCTTTTTGCTAAATTTCATGATTCTAGGTCAACGGAAAGTACCCTATAGGTTTTGATTCCCAAGAGTCTTGACAGACAGACAGACGGACAAACAGACAATAAATTGATCGTATGAGGTTTCCTTTTTTTCCTTTTGAGGTTCGGAACCCTAAAAACGGATTTAAATTTAACTAGAAAAATTGGCTGTCTGTAAAGTCGGTTTACAGACGATAGTTTTACGTGATAACGAATTCCGCTAGAATATCATATTAAATAATACATTACTGCGCTCTCGCTTGCACGCATAGGGTCAGGCGGAACGTTACGGCGGGCAGAACGTTACACTTTTTCGTGCGTGTAGCTGGTGTTTCATCAATTTATAAGACGTTATCACGTCAAAAAAAAAACCTAATGTAATTACTGATGAAACTTCTAGTGATAAGATTAGCTATTTTAACACTTCAATTACTGAATTGGAACCACCATTGGACTGTGATGAATGCATTAACTATTTTCTTCACTAAACAAGAACATATTCAAATCAGTCAGTATATGTACCTTAAATCTACTCAGTCCGCATTATCACAATATATAGTGCACTTAGGTAAACAACACATTGACACGGCAATGCATTGAATTAGTCCAGTGTAAAGCCCGGCGGTCTGACACTGTCATTCTGTAAGCGTCCCTGGCTCCTGATAAACAAACCCGTTCCGAACGTCTGTTGTCTTTGCTCGTTGCGAACAAAATGACGACCGTTAATGTTCTTGGCGATAATACAACACTACGATTACAGCCAATATATAATGTGCCCCATTTAGATAAAGGGAAAGGATAAAGAAAACAGAAACTTACGTGATTTTCGTAGATAAATTGACAAATAAGACTAATTTTATTGATAGTGATCAGCAGGACGCAAAAATCAACAGAAATAGCTATTTTTGTTTAGCCTAGAATATAGATTTCATTTGTATGTCAAGGCTCTCTAGCAGAGCCAAACATTTCTTTGATTAGTTATTTTCACACCTAGTCCAGTCAGATTTCTCAACACGAAATAATTCGACATCAACGGTAAACATTCTCAATACATTATATAACACTATTGTTGCTACAATTGTTAAGAAACAATAATTCCTTACTTCTCAGCGACATAATATCATAACAGGCAATAATTCTAATATTTATAGTAGTTACAAATTGCTTTAAATATTAGAACTATTGCATGTTAGGATATGTCACTGTGGAGTAAAGAAACTCAGTCCGCCGCGAAAGTGGAAAGATTCGGGATTCGTATCCCGACGGTGACAGTGTTTGAAAAATATTTTTTTCTAATATAGCAATGTAACAATGGGTGTTTCTTAACAATTGTAGCAAACAATAGCTAGGTATATCTATTAATACTTAATAGAATTGCGAACATAATATATACACAGTATATTTCGACGGAACACTGTAAAACGAATAAAAAATAGTCGAATTATTATTTTTTTAGGGAACTGAAAGTACAGCGTACTGTTTAAATTATGTGAACAAATGCAGCAACAATTGACGTTCACGTGAGAGAATCGCACGAACAAAATGTAGTTTATTTGTAAAACTATGTAGGTATATGTATTTTTAAAAAAGAACTGAACATTCTGTATGTACAGAAACAATTAAAGAGAAAAAGGTGGAAGCGAGTTTACTAGGATTATATTGTGTAATATCTATGTATGTACAAAGAATTTTGCTTGTTGAATTATTTTTTATGTCACGTTTTATTGAGCAATATGCACAAGTTTAGTTTGTTAGAAAAGGTTGAAGTTGTCTTGTACTTTATATCAATTTGAACCCTGCCTTGTCGTTCCGTTACGAACTTCTTCGCCCCAAATCTGCTCGAGGATTCCCTTACATACTGCAGTGTATCAATAGAGCAATATATGAAACGGTTGGTGAAAATGTCATATGTTTTACTCCTGAATATACTTTTAGAAGTATATTGTAATAATAGACTTCAAAACTTACGCTTTAGAAAGTACATAACACTTCATAAATTTAATAAAATGTAGTTGAATTCTCATATTTGATATTATTATTTTTTTGTTGAAGTCATTGTCACTTGATATATTTGCGAAAGTTTCATATTTTTCAAAATATTCCCGAAACCTTAAAGTTTGGAATAAGTTGTTTTTTGCAAAACTGTCTTAGAAAAATAATTTAAATAATGAACCATTATGAAAAGTATAGGACTCTTATGACCAAAAAAACAATGGAGCTATTAATATTTACATGTCAAACATCTTACCAAAATTTGGTTGCAATCCGCTCAGTTGTTTGATCTACATAGTGCTCGCACAGACAAACGAAAATACATTTTACAACACCCGCCATTTTCTTTTTCATCTGTTAGTCGGTGAGCTCAGTATAGGTCAAACGGCTGAGTGAATCGAAACCAGATTTTGGTAAGATGTTTGACATGTAAATATGAAGAGCTCTATTGCTTTTGGGGAAGATCTGCGCATGTACAGAATAGATACGTCCTATAATTGTATACTTTTTATATCGGTTCAGTATATATTCTTATTTGTCTAAGAAAGATTTGCAAAACATTTTTTTTTCAACTCTCCTGAGTGACTTTGTATTATAAGTACTTGTTACTAAATTATGTAATAGACTTTATTTTATGTTTTTTTTATGAAAAAAATCAGTTCTGTTAAATACCGCAGTCGTATCATTACACTGATTACCGCGTCACTTACAACTTTTTTTCTTTTTAACAAATAATATTTCGGATAGCAATTCATAATATAAACAATAAAATTCCAATTAATAATGCGTGTTACTTAAAAATAAAAACCAGAAAATTTTATTTTCTGTTGATACAAAAACATTAGATAACTATAGTATGTATTTTTGTTTGACAGCTCTACTAAAAAACAATAATTTACAGTCTGTATTATAATAAAAAAAATATTTTTTAAAAATCAAATATCTTGATCAAAAAATATTTAATTATAAAAAAAAATAATTGTTTCACTTCTACCGAGTGTGACCACAACACACCTGACCTTCTTTATAATATTATGTAATGTTTTTATGCTAATTTTAATCTTGGCCTCCACTGGTTCTTCCATATTCAAAGAGAATTTGATTTGTTCAATTCAGTTTGTATCTTATACCAGATATGTTCGTTAGATAGAAAGACAGCAGATAAAGTATATAGAAAACTGGTGCAGTGAAGGGGAACTTTTGTTTATTTTTTAAAGTTAACAAAAAATTTAAATAATACAAAAGGAACAAAAATTACATCTGCTTTAACAAAATATTCTTGAACGTGCATATAGTATCTATTTTTCACAGATTTAAAGTTATTACTTACTAATCATCGATTTATTCTTAATTTCCGATAATTGTCGTTCAGATAAATACTTCTACAGCTAAAATAATTAAAAAACACAAGGTTGTGACACTTTTAAAACGTTTTTCGCAATTTAATATTTTGACGTTAAAGGGTAGGTACTTCTATTATATTTATTTTTTATTTATTTTATTAATAATTTAATATTAACATTGATTTGATCACAAGAGGTGCCACGTTTCCTCAAGATCAACTTCATATTCTCAAATGGGAACCTCTATTTTTTGACAAAACATTTTTTTTTAATATTACTTTTTTTAGTTATCCAGTGAGGAGAAAAAAGTTCTAAAATTTTTAATTTTCCTCGCCGAATAATTAAAAAACGTGACATTTTCAGAAAAAATGTTTGAGACAAAAGTAGTCTATTTTTAGTCAGACAATAAAATAAGAAAAAGAGAGATTCCCATTTATAAAGTTGACCTCGTAAAAACGTGCGGTGTCTCCACCAAATCAAAAAAAAAATATTTGTACCATTTGCTTTCCCTTTTTATTCCCTGCGACTTTTATACGAAACATTTTTTTTGCGTCTGCTCCCCCTTCGTGTTAAACAGTCTGGTCACTTTAAAGCGAACATCCCGTACATAATATAAGCTAAAAGGATTACATGAAATTTAAAAAGCTCTCTAGAAGTATCTACACTTTTTAGCGATATTGCAATCTGTAGAATAATCAAATGAAACAACTTAAAATGACCAGCTTAATGTGCGTTTAGTATGTAGGTATGTATTTTATGTATACATTAGCACGCAATGTAGAGTGTAATTAGGCATTGTTAATGAAGGATTGATTTGCCTAATGCGCTTATTGCTTGTATTGTACCTACATCCTGATGCATTGTGCCAGATAGTACCTACCACAGGCGGTGCGGCGCTGCCTGTCGGTCTGGTTTCCTACCCCGTAGTTACTATCCTGCATCATTAGTATATTTGCCTATACATAGTATATAGACCACACACTATTGACGCTGGTCAATTACAGAAGTGTAATTCCGTAAGACGTTAACTGGTTGTGCTATCAAAACGATAAAACAACTACTTTAAAGACTTCACAGGTTCCGAGATACTTAAACTTTTTAAAGTTATGTTGTACCCATAGTTTCAAAGACTTGTTTCACCTCCTCCTCAACTGCAGAAAATTCAGCCATCAAAGATCAACGTGCCAGCTCGCTAAAAGAAAAACAGAAATAATAAACAACGAGATTTTTTTTTATAACAAGATGGCCTTTACTCTGACGAGTAATTAGCCAAGGCTAGTTTTTATATTAGGCTAATTGCGATGGAGTCTGATTGATTGGGAACATAAGCGACGCTATAGGAAGCAACACATATAACAAGGATAAATAACGAGATAAACAACTTACAAAAACTAATAAAATTTATAAATATATCAAACCTGAAGTCAGAAATCTGAAATAAATGAAAAATATAACAAATAATTAATAATTAAAGAAACATATAATTACCAATTTAAACAGGAATACTTATACCAATTAGTCCTTAATGAAACCAAGTGTAACAAAGTTTTAGTGCACAAACTTATGAAGAATAATGTCAAACAATTACTTACATTATCTATCAATTAATATAATATTATATATATCGTTATATTTATGTAAACAGTGCTAGTAGCTAAGCGCCGATACACATTTTGTTTTGTTAATAAAAAAAAGACTTGTTTGTTTCGTTCAGATTCTAAAATAATACAAAAGCACCTGAATTATTCTTTTGGAATTATTAAAATATATTACTATTTCTAATTAAACACGGTTTCATTGTTCAACAATTAGTATCAGTGTTCGATTGCTAACCAACTTTCTGGTCGGGAGAAGCATCTTAACTAGGGATCGCTCCCGGGAATTCCCGGTACTGAATTTCCCGGGAATTCCCTGAAAATTTCATTGCCTTCAATACCGGGAAATGAAACCTATTTCCCGGGAATTCCGGTATTACAAAAAATTATACTAATTTAAATGTTTTAACTATTTTTTTCAAACTGTAAATGCTGTAATCGTCGTCGTTGATCTACTAGTTCAGGTCAAAATTCACATTCCAAAATTTGACAATATTTTTTCGTCCTGAGTCCAAAAAACATATTTTTGGAAAAACTCTGTGCGTCTGTTAGTCGGTTTGTCTGTGAGCATGATACAGGCCAAACGGATGAACGGATTGAAAGCAAATTTTAGGAGAAATATGAAAAGCCCCATTGTTTTTGGAAAAAAAACCAGTGCATGCGCAAAAGAGATATATGCTATAACTATTAATTTCATTGTGGGCAAGGTTTTGCATTGCGACTCGTGGCTTTTTAATTATCAATATTTCTACGCTACGTTGCATTTGCTGATACATGTTTTATGTCTGTACAAATGATGAATGAAGATGAATATGTATTCAAAATAAAAAAAAAGTGAAGGCGGACCTCTTTAAGTGTGAACTGAAAATTCAGTTATTGTTTACTTTTAAGTACCGCTTATAAATATTAATGGAAAACAAAAATATCAATCTTATGTCGGAAACCTACGTCATCTGTAGATATTGAGGCACGGAGTGTTTATTTAATATATGCACAATTTCTTGCCTATTTCAAAATAATTATTATCCGTTATTAATATTTTTAAATGTTATACTCGAACAAGAATGCGAATTTTCATAAGCGATCCTTTTGAAAGCCATTCGTTGATTGATTTATAACAAACTACTGACAGAACAACTGTTATTGTAATCAATTTTAGTATATTTTTTGTAAAAAAATATTGTCATGTAACTGGGCTAGGTGGAAGATCAACCTAAAGTTGAATCGTGCCTTTTGTACGTTTATGATGTACAATAAAACATTTATTATTATTATTATTAATCGAACCGGTTTGTGAACTGACGTACATTGGACGAGATCTTGGCCACAAGTGATACTTTGGTAAAGCTTATTTCTATTGATCCTCAACCAAATAAATCTCCTTCAATACTTTTGATGTTCACTGTATAATATAGTTTAATTATAAAACCTAATTTGTTTGTTTCAGATCGAGCCTTCGTATCGGGAGGAGTTTACGGTGCTGGTGGTTCAGGTGCAGGTTACAACGCTCTGCCTGAAAGTGCAACTGCCATTCCAGTTACCCCAGCACCCCCAATAGGTCGATACGATCCCTATTTTGATGCAATGACACCGCATAATGTTACAGCTCTCGTTGGAAAATCCGCATACCTGACTTGCAAAGTGCGTAATTTGGGCAACAAAACGGTGAGTTTTTATATTTGATTTTTCCACTATCAGTATTACCAACTGTTCATTTTTTTTTCTGTGGAGTGACGTAGGCAGGCAAAACTATTTTTTTTAGAATGGTCTCACTCCGTTCACTTTAAATACATACATGTACCAAAATTCATGTAAATCACGCATTATATTGTACATATGTTTGCGACTATTACTGGAATTAACTTATATATTTGGAAAACGAGTTAATATTGCGATATCATCTGGTTTTCAGCTACACTGTTTCATGTTTCATGTGTAATTCATCGGGAAGTTGGTTAAAAGTCAATTGCAAAATTGACAAGAAAGCGAGTTAATAAAAACGTGCTATTAGATCTAAATGTTTGGTACATCTATGCAAATTGGGCTCGTGTAGTGATAGCAGTGCCGGATTAACTATTAAGCAAAATACTGCTTAGGGCATCACGTCTCAGGGGGCACCAAAAATCACAACTCAGAAATCAAAAGTACCTCATCAGACCGTGTCAACAATTTTTTTTTCTTCTTTTTGTCATGTTCTCAAAAATTTGATCTACTGATATAAAACTGTATTTAGATTAGAAGTATCTAGGTATAGAAGTTAAAAATAAATAATAATTTATTTTGAAAATGAAAACGAATTTTTTTTTTTACTTTAAAGTGTTGTAACTTTTTTCAATGCCTGAGGACCGATTTTATATAGACAGTCAAATTTTTAATGAGAGCATTGATTGTAAAATTCAATTTTTTTTTAATCTACGCTTTTTAACTTTTTTCTATCCATTTTAAGCTTATGACATTCACAATTTGAAAAAGAATTTTTTTTTATAAACTTAATATGACAGAGACAGCTAATATTAGAATTTTTTTAGACTGCTGTTAGATATGGGGGCCTATAGGCAAGAAATGGCATCAAGGAGTTATAATCCGGCACTGGGTGATAGATATTGTACGAGTGTTATTTAAAAAAAAGAACGCTGTTGAGTTAAATGTATTTCAGGGTTTCTCGATTTTTTGGGTTCAACGAAGCTGTTTCCAATAAAGTTTTGAGCTATAACGTAGATATGAGCTGCTTCATATAATATATCATTGCACGTTACTTCGTGATATTTTTTTGTAGTCGTATTGAGAATAATACACGATAATGGATACAGCAGGCATTGAGATTCCACAGTCACGTTTCTGAAATATAAAAACGAAATGCTTTAAATCCCTTTCCAACAAAGCCAAATTTCCAAAGGTGAATGTTTTTGTATAGGACAATGTGCTAATGGTAATTTTATAACTTTCAACTTGAGATAGAATAATGCCATTCAGTGACAGCTCGTGATAAAGCAGATATTGTGTTACCTGTAAATTGATCAAAGCAACCGTATAAATTAAAATAAAATCTTCAAAATAATTTATACCAGGAGAGTAAATAATGAAAAATCGTGTTCAGAATTGAATTATATATGCAAAAAAATCTGAAAATACTTTTTTCCCATTAGCTTTTGTAACGCACGTCGTCACTATAATAAAAATCATAAAAATTTTCATAACAAAAATTTCTCAGATCTAGTTGATATCAAGGATTTTTTACAAATTTTGACACGCTGAATCCACTGAACACACGCGCAGCTCTATATCTCATTTCGTTTGGAAGATTTATGCATTTTAATTTTTTTATTTTTGAAAACGTTATAACTTCAAAATCAAAAGAGATACAATTTTGCGCTTGTACCTATTCGATTCAACGGACATTTTTTTACAAGGCCAAGCATTTTTAAATATATTCGTTATATTTTTATTTTTTCGTGAGATTACAATTATTTTTCCTGTTTTCGCAAATCAGCGACTTTTTTAATATCAAGAGATTTCAAATACGTTTAGTATTTATACTTATATTAGAAAAATCACGCAGAACCATTTTATAAATTGGTGTTGGCCTTGTTATAAAAATAAAAAAGTGTAGATATTTGTGTCATTACACTTGATATTGAAAGTAAATACTCGGTTCCTGGAGTTTCGTTATAAAGAGTTTACTACACTATATATACAATATACATAATTATATCAAATTTTATGTACTGTCTAAATATACAAAATATTGAAAAAGTTAGTTCTGTGTTGATAATGGCTGACATTAAATGAAAACAATGGGATCTCGGTTCATTATATCACTCACTGTTTTTCCCTCTTTTTAATTTCACGCATTTATAATCCGTAAGTATTTTGAATCCAGTCAGATTTCTATGTATTCGCTTTTCCAAGTTTCGAGTGCTAACGCCGACACAGACGGCGTAGGACCCGGGATGCATATTCACATTTTTCAGTGAACCTCGTTCTCTTGATGATTTAAAGATTAAGAATTTTTATACACAGGTTGTCTTTAAGAACGACTGACAATGCTTTACAGTAGATTTGTATATTAGGTCGATTAAATCCAATTTGTCCTTGTATATTCAAAAGTACACCCTTTCGGAGATATAGCCCTTTAAATTTGAAAGTTTCAAAATCTATGTATGAAGTATATAGATTGAATATATAGATTTTATAGATGATCAACAATTTTTGTCATCATTCATTAAATTCTAAATTGAGCACATATTAGGTATAACAGGAAATTTTTTAATGAATAGATTTTGTCTCTTATAACTTTTTAGTATGGATTTAGGTTTTCTTGAAAATTTGTAAAAACCATATGCGATCATATTTGATTTTTACAAAATGCGTTAACTAAGCCTTCTGTGAAAAACAGAGTTCATATTTCTTAAAACCCCACATTTCTTGTAGAATTTAGGATATTAATAGTTTTGGAAAACAAGAAATATAGTTCTGAAATTTGGACGTAATTTGATTTTTCTTGTAGCATTAATTAACATGGTTGAGGTAAATCAAACATGTTCATATTTGCTTTTCACCAATTTTCAAGACGATCAAAATCCCTATTTTATATGAAAAGTTTTTTCTTACTTCTTTTTTAAAAAATAACTAAAGTTTTTTCGCTAAGGTAACCTTGCAATTATGTGTTTTATCAGCTTTTACTTTGACATTAGGTACTAAGGCTTTAGATTTAGTATTAATAATCAACCTAATACACAAAACCATTCCAAATGTGTGCGTGCGACTTGCGCGGTCAATCAGCTACTTTTTAGCCTTAGACAATTAATGGAGCCAGATTTGATATATGAATATTCGCAGTCGTGAAAGTCAGTGACAGATATTTGCATTCGCATTCGCAAAAGTCTAAAAATTGACACTCGTTACACCACTACTGTATATACGTCTTTCATCCTACGTTCCTGACATATTGTTCTAAAAATTGGTCAACGCATTTCGTCTTAATAGCGGGACAAACAGGAGGGACTAATAAGCGAACAGGATGATATGTGATTCGCTCATTTCGCTCCCTCGATCAGCAGATGTTTCATTCTCGTTTGTTTGAAGTATGCACAGTTATATTACGAATATGCGACCCGGGTTTTTCTGGCCTTGTAGCGGTTACTGGTTAGCTGGTGGACTTCTAGAGCCAGTATTCATAATATCCTAAGTAAACAATTAACACAATCTCACCACATCGTTAATATAACACTGTTTATCTTTATTTGAGGTATTTGATGTATGTACCTGCATTTCAAATACACCTAGAAACTGAATATTTAATAATATCTCAAAACATCCTCTGATTCACTGTTTGTGGTGGAAGGACGGGTAGAAATGGTGGAAGTGAAATGACTGTAAAATAGAAAAGCATACACCACGTTCAAGCCATTGTTAATGTTTGTTAATCACTTTCGAAATATGATATTTATTTTGAGTCAAACAGATTTTATAACTAAAAAAGAAAATAATTGAATTATGCAAATATACTAGGCAAGAATCTCAGAAAAAATGTGTTTTAATAGTATGCAAGAAGCAAATCTAAACATTTTGTAAAATAGCTTTTTTTAACACTGTTTAATAACTTCACCTGTATTTATTATATAGGTATGTATGTATGTGCGTATGTACATTTACTTTAGTATACAGGGTGAGTTTTAAATTGATGCTTTATTTTTTACAGCGTGTAAAAATCAAATAGACGAGCAAATATTTCAAATAGTTTTTTTATCAAAACTCAAAAATAAGAGAGAAACAGCCTTTCGAAGTTTAAATAAATTTTATTAAATTTTCTTTAATTTTGAGGTCGGTCCTGGGGTTATATTATGTCACTATGGAAATAAGTTGTTATTATCTCTCAAAAACAGAACAATACACATGTCAGTTTCAAATAAGCACCAACATACTTGATAATAACAACTTATTTCCATAGTGACATAATATAACCCCAGGACCGACCCTCAAAATTAAAGAAAATTTAATAAAATTTATTTAAACTTCGAAAGGCTGTTTCTCTCTTATTTTTGAGTTTTGATAAAAAAACTATTTGAAATATTTGCTCGTCTATTTGATTTTTACACGCTGTAAAAAATAAAGCATCAACTTAAAACTCACCCTGTATAATGCTTACCTGTTTGATTTTTAAATATCAAGAATTATTTATAACACAAGATGACGTTTCAAACCGGATTTGAATCTTCTCCAGAAAAATATAAAAATTATTAGTATTAGTTATTTAATATTATGTAATAGAATGCACGAGGATTGAATATTTTTGAAAGAATCAAAAGAATTAATGAAAAATTAATAACAAACAAATTTTTTATATTGATTTGTTATTTTTTTATTTTTTGTCAAGAATTATTTATATTTCGTTTGATTAAATATAAACATTCCGCAATTTTCATATATAAATATATTTTTAAATCTCTCACAGGAATTACAGCGGGATCCCGCTGTAAAGACGAATTTACAGCAGGAAAAAAAGACTGCGGGATTGCAAACTCCACTCATTATATTCGCTTCATTTCATATTGTTGTCGAATCTTCTTATTTTGTCGATTCATTCGATGAATTTGTTAAAATATTTAAATATAATTTTGAAAATTTCGTGTTTATTTCATCATTCATTTATATATTATACACCTAATTGATAAAATGAACATGATTTTATACGATTCATTTTAAATAAACTGATTTATCTTTGAATCCTCATGAAAAATTTGCAAGTTCATTTCGATTAGTTTTGTTTTTTTTTTGTTTATGTACTGCATTCATTACAGGGCTATCCAAAACAGAATTCCACTTGAAATTTAATTAATTCAATTTATTGTAACGAAAAATCTAAATAATGTCCAGGGGTTACTAACTAGGTTTTGTGTTTAAATAATTTGTTGATTGCAAGCATTTTGATTGCTACAGTTGATCTGCACTGCATTTTTTTTCTGTCATACTGAAAAAAAATAGTACCGTTCATTTCTTTCAGTAAGCATGCATATATAAATCAAAATATAGATTAGTCCCAAGAGTGACATTTACATTTTTTTTCATTTAATTATATGATGGAAGTTTTCTGGAAACTACAATAAGGGGTTATTATTAGGGAATGCAATACGGGGATCCCGAAATACCAGGATTCCGCATACATTTTGCGGGATTAATCTCGGTCTAAATTTTGATAGATACCGCTGGACTGGCGGGATTACAGAGAAGTGTGGTTCATACGTGTTACTCGACGCGTGGAGGCGAGTGGACTGGCATTTGACAAGCGAGCGATATTTTATTGGCACTAATCGTGAGCTCACAAAATTAGAAAACAATTTTTTGAAACAAATAAGTCGCAATTCAAAAATTTCAAACTTTATATCTGATAGTTCAATTTCCTGGCATTTTATTCCGCTTCGCGCACCCCACTTCGGTGGTTTGTGGGAGGCGGCTATAAAGAGTTGTATAAGTATCATTTACGTCGAGTAAAAAAAATGCATTGTTTACGTTTAAAGAAATGTATACATTCCTAAATCAAATTGAAACTTGTTTGAATTCGCGACCCATAATTCAATATCCGACAATCCTTCTGACTTGAACGCCTTAACTCCTGGTCATTTCCTTATTGGCGACTCACCCAGCGCCCTTTTGGAGCCAAATCTTGCAGAAGTCAAATAAAACTGGCTGTCTCAATGGCAGCGTATACAGCAACATATTTTGGTCAATTTTATGTAAATTTATGTCTTAATCTTTGTGTCTAAAAGTATTAATAAACCATTGTGAAAACGAGGTCTATTAGGTCTTTATTATGATTGAATTGAGAAGTCTAATTCCCCCCTGCTGGATACCGCAAATACCTGGATCCAGCGGGGCTAAGATGGTTCAGTCCCGCAAATACCGGGATTGAAATTTTCATGCGGGATTGCATTATCTAGTTATTATTAATAAACTTTAACTACTACAGAGTAACATTTATTGTTATTAACAAGCTATTCAAATTACTCTTTTTGATAAAAAAGGATACGTGTAACCTTTTCGCGCGGCTGAAGTTAAACCGAAAACAATTCATATATTTTTAGTAGCAATGATTGTACATAGCCGAGATAATGAAAAGATTTACTTCGTTTATTTCCGATTCTTAGTACGACTTTTCAGAGTAGAAATACTATAGTAAGCTAGTTGCATATTCCTACTAATGCTTAAACGATATATTATGTGACGACAACTCACGAAGTTGCCCCCTCACAAAACGCGCTAAAAGAAATTTTACTTCAACAGACAAATAACTTTAATGCATTCTTATCACTTATTCTTCATCCCGTCAATTATTAATTACAAAATATATTTTTTATTGTACAGACCCTCCAAGTTTACAGTAAAAAAATGATGAAAACAGACAATTCGCTTTCGAAATCTTTAAAAGTGTACAATTATTTTATTGATGTGTGTTAATTGAACTAACTTTTATATAATTCATTAAAAAAAACCACACTCGCAGTATTGTGGACTTCTGTTGCAATATACACAAATAATTTCGATTTTATATAGATACTATAACGGAGTTATAGACCGTGCAAAACGTAACAAGATTTTGTGTCGGAAAATCACCGAGTAGCCCCTTTGCGAAATTCAACGCGTCTAAAGAAGTTTTACTTCAAAACTCATTTTTTGGCTGTTACAAAACAAAACTGTTTTGTTATTAAAGAAAAAAAGTTTAACACAATTTGGGGGGTGCTCGACAATCAATTTTTTTGTTTTGATTATTCTGATTAAAAAAAAATGTTTTTGCTTTTACAGAACACAATTATATGATATTAAATTGAATTTTTTTGGGAAGAAAAGACACCTTTCGACAACAATGTTTAAATGAAATATTTCATTGTAATATTTATTTAAACGAATTAATTGAAAACAAATTTGTTGACCAAAAATAAAATGCGTTATGGTACATAAACAAAAATGAGAATATATATTTTTATTAATAATTGAATTTTTAAAATCCGATTTTTTTAAAACCCTGTTTTAAATATCGATTCAATGACACAGGGGGAAATGCATTATTGTATATATACAATATACATTTGCATCAAATATTAATTAGCAATCACAAATAATGAATAATCTCGTGGCAATTAAAATTTCAAATCAAAAATGCCTATACATAACCGTAGGCTAGATTATTAATGCCGTGTAATATTCGTTTAAACCCCGGGAACGTAAAACGTTTTTGAATTAAAAAATAGTCTTCTCTAAATTATATTATATGAAATAGTTGTTTATATATCTAGTAGCATAATGTGGGCGAGTACCAACATAACATCATGTTAAAACAAGCGCAAGTTGACGTAATGTAGCTAGTGATACACTCTAAACGTATTATTTTGAATAAATTGTTATGCCGGCACTTCACATGGCTATTTGTATTTGTGTATTTGGCGTATTTGGCAAACAATTACCAAGTGTGGAGGGTCTATTTGACAAAGTGTTGGCCTTATTTGCCTATTTGGCAAATAAGGCCAATACCAAATACGCGCTGCCGTGCGCTTGTCAGTTTTTCGAGGCACATCAAAGGAGTCAAATGCGGCAAATAAACCGTCCACGTGCAGTATTTTTGTATCTGGAACAATTACTATTGAAAATGAATTGGGACAATGAAACAGTGCTAAAATTCCTGGAATTTTGAACCTTGCGTTCTGCTGCCAAATGTTTGTGTGTTTGCTATTTGACTGCCATGTGTGGATGGTCGTATTTGCCTCTATTTGCATGTTTGTCTTGAACGTCATATAATTTGCCAAATACAACAAACACCCAATAGCAAACACAAATAGCCATGTAAGTGCCACCTTTAAATATTGGAAAAGCGGACACATAATGTGCAATGTTTTTACTTTTTATTGCCTACGTTTCATCAAAAACGTTGACTTCTTCAAGGCTCAAAGTTAATAATAGCACATCGAATTTATCATTAAATAATATTTATATAGTAGAACTTCAAAGGAGACGCCAAAAAATTCGAGTTAAAGAGTTTTCAACTTATAAAGGATTTCGACTTAGGCGGATTTTGTAAGGAAATAATCGACTTGTAGAAGTTAAGACATTCTAACTAATATTGAATCGCTGTGTTCGAGATACAGAGGTCCAATTTATTTTTTCGAAGTATGGAGGGAAAATATGTACCGAAATAGCTGATTATTTCGACGTATAGAGGGTTGAGATTTCGAGTAATGGAGGTTTGGGGGCTTGAAGAGAAGGGAACAAAACATTTTTTAGAGTTCTGGAGGTTTTCGACTTATCGAGGTTCGACTTAAATATAACTTATTGATAAATTCTATGTGCTATTATTAACTTAGAAGTTAAGGTTGTTGGTAAAACGTAAGCAATAAAAAGTAAAAACATTGCACATTGGCATTGTGTCTCCGCTTTCCCATTATTTAACAATTTACTTAAAATAAATATTACGAACTTTACATTGGAAAATAAAATATATTTAAATTACAGTGTCAACTTCGTATCAGTGGATTCAAATACAGGATTTGAGGCTAAAACGGCTTCTTCAGGATCTTAAGTTACAAAAATAACGTTATTTGCTAATTAAGGATCCTGAAGAAGACGCAATTTGATGCCGAAACATTGATTAATAAAGTAAGCAAATAAAAATTGCTTTCTTTTTGGCCTCAAATCCTGTATTTGAATTCACTATATATATTCCTTACAGTTTTTAGTATAATATAATGACAGTATTAGCTGGGTAAATTTTTATTGATTTTATGACTCATAATATTTTACTATATTAATTAAATTAACGTTTTAATATGCCGTCTTATAAACTAAAGAAAAAATGCTTTTTAACTAAAAAATATACGTATTGTCAATTTGGCGAACTTTGTATATTATTACATAAGCCAACAATGGATTTGAATATTGACAACATATTAATAGGCTCTATGAGCATTTTTTATATTCCGTTTATTAATATTTAGCATAAACTGATAATTAAACAGGAAATATTACAGTAATTAATAATTTTAATTATATTATTAGTTCAAATAAATCTTTGTTCTGTCAGTAATGACGTTTTGGTATATTATGATTAGCTATTGTGTTTATATGTTAAATTGTTGTTTTCGAACAGTGGGTCATTAATAATATGATTTAACAAATGTTTTAGATGTTAATCATCTCACTTTTTGAGCGTCTATCTTGTAAATTTTTCTCTATAACAATTATCTAAAAAAATTTCATTTTGTAAAATTAAATTCAACAACAGTGTAAATGTACTCTCGTTAAATGTTAAAATATTTAATTCTAAACCAGCTGAAAATGACTGGACAAGCTTACTGACATTCTCTTAATATTCCAATCAGTTTGATGACAGAACCATTCCAGTTTCAAAAATATTGACATTTTGACATATTTATAGTAAATAAAATAGTGTTAACACATGCGGTGACACGGATTCTAACAGATATTAAATTTTATGATATTTGCTATTTTTTGTATGGTTATATAATACGGTTTCACATGTGAAAAATTATCAAAGCATGCTTGTCAGCTACCTAACTTATTTCTTATACCCTACGGACGCAAAAACGCGGACTGAAACGTACCCCACGTGAAAAAATAACCAAAACGCTACAACTTGTAAACTACAATAGCTACAGACTTTTAGATACGCTCATTCGATTCAGCATGATTTTTTGCATAGGACCAAATCGTTTTCAACCATATATTATATAAATTTCCGGTCGATACTGCACTTTATTTAAAATGAAAAAATAATCGACGCCCCCCCCCTGTAAAAATTTTCAAAATCGAAGTCTCCCAGAACGGGTCGATATTAAAGTTACCTGGTAGATTTTGACTCGCTGAATCCAATGAGTCCAATTACTCGCTGAATCCAATAAGCACAGGCACTAACAAAAAAATTGTACTTTTAACGGACAAATTTGTTTTCCCTTCTTTATTGTGTGAATGAGATGTGTCACGAAGCATGGAAAATTTTGTTTCACAAAACAGGCAGCCTTTTAGCTTTATAATTAAGGTAGCGTTAGTATATACCCATTGTCTTGAAATATTACTTACAAGTTTATGACGTAGGCAAACTGTTTACAGTCAATACACTGATTTGTGACTTATACCATCCCAAAAAATGATTCCATACTTCAAAGTAGAAAAAACTCTTGTAAATATACGAGACAAGCTATTCTGAACGTTCCTTTTTAAATACTTTTGTATGAATCAGATTTCATCGGAACTGCTCAAAGCTCGGAGAAGTTCAAAGCGAGCAACCAAAAATGCATTAGCATTTTTTATCTAACCACCTGGCGAAGCTAAAAGCATGTAACTAAGCGTACCAGAAAAGAGCGTTCAGAGTTATTTCTTTATAATGAAATAAAAAATTACTAGACATACTTTTACAAATACAGTATAAACTCCATTTAACGTCACTCGATATAACGACAAACTCCTTAAAGCGTCGAAATCACTTAACTCTAGTTGGTTTACCTTGTTGCTCACACAATGATACACTATAAATAATGACAACAATACGTCATCATTAAGCGATAAACAGTAGGTACTTGTTTGTTACTTTGTTGCCTTGCTGTCGGCATCATGCGTACCAAAGATTCTAAGAAATTCGTTCTGTTGTGTGTTGGGATAATCTTTAATATGTTTTGCTCAGCTGCTTATCGATAAGTTATCATGTTCTTAGTTGCCCTCAAACTTGCAAACTGTGAACATGGTGAGTAAAAGAAAATCTTTGTGTATTGATGAAAAAGTTTAATTAATACGGGCAATAGAGGCGGGAGAAAAAATAAATGGTGTTGGAAGATGCATTGGATTCAGATTTTATATATTATGAGTAAATACATAATATTATATAGTTAAAAAATATTAATGGATTATTTTTTCTCTCCGTTTAACGACAACTTTTAAAAACGCCACAAAGTGGACAGTCCCTTGAGTGTCTGTATTCGACGGGGTTAGGCAAGTAAGAATTTAAAATCTGTTTTACTACTTTTTTATATCATTTCTTTTACATGTTTTGATGGAATTGTGAATTTAAACATACAGAAGATAATAAATTTGAGCAAATATAATATTTGAAGACCTTTCCAGGGTAGTTTATGTTGCTGGCAGTGTGAAAGTATCAAATATTAATGCATACAAACAAATATATTATGTATATGTACATCCGTATCAAATATATAGCGAACCGGAAACTTTTAACAAATTATATTGTTCCTTGTACATTATATGCTACGCATTCTGCATCAATTTGTCTGCACGTCATATTTCAATTTTCGAACAATTTTTTATCAGAATCGAGGAAATGAATTAGTGATATTGAATTTGTTTGTGTCTACAATATACACGTATATTTAAAAAGTTTTGTAAATAATTTCAATACTAATGTTTGGTACAGTTGTTGACAATGTATTATCTCTTTATAATATACTAGCCGATACCTTGACTCCGCACGTTTTTGAGATGAAACACCCTTGAGGGATGATTTTGAAAAAACGCTGAAACACGTAATTGATCTTTATTTCTTACCAAACGCCTAAATATAATTTTTTCATATCCCTAACTTTAGAAATGATGGGTTCCTCATTTAAATTTTCATCTTCTATTTCACCATCTTCAGGTTTTCTTTTGAGACAAAATGTAGCCTATGTTCTTCCTCATTTATATTACTTGCACTGTTTTTAACTCTTAACTATATTAATTATATTTGTGTGACGAATGTTCACAGTATATAAATAAAATAACATTTCAAATAAAACTCTCTCTACCTATGAGATACAGCCGGACGGACAGCGGAGGCTTAGAACTATACGGTCCCGTTGGGCACTCTTCGGGTACGGAACCCTAATACCATTTGGCAAAAACTTATTTTATATCATTTCAATACGTTTGATATAATTATGGTGATATGAACTCCAAACTATTGGCACGTATTCTAATTTACTTCAAACAAGATTTTTGCCTCATTTATATCCCTATATTACCCGACTTGGTATACCTGGCAGCTACCAATATTGAAAATATGTTTAAGGTACTTTTTATTAAGTGAACTTTTCTGTTAAAATTGAGAGTAATGCTAGCAAAACCGCAGGCAAAAGGCAGTCGATAATATTATGACGTACCGGCTTGAGAGATGCAACTAAAGTGATATTAAATCAGTCTATAACGCAAACATGTTAATATAATATTGGTCAACTTCGATAAAATAGAAACATCACGCGAAATGGTTTGTTTTACATTTCAGTCTCTATTGTGGTTTTCAATCATCTATAACTAGGTTGTTAGCTTGTACATATTCTAGTAACAATATACCTTTAGCTATAAATGATGTTGAAGCAGAATATATATTTAGCTCTCCTAAAAGATGTGGAAATTATTAGTTTCCAAGTGACAAAAATACTAATCATGTTAGTACCCACAAAATGACAGGAAGGATAACTTTCCAGATGCCAAAAGAATTATTTCGATGTCTTTAAATTTGACGAAAATATATAATTTATTCACGGATTGTTTTGTTAAATCGGTTTAGTCGTTTTAAAGCAGAAGATTTTTTGACGTGATAACGTCTTATAAATTGATGAATCACCAATCCTATAAATTGATGAAACACCGACTGCATGCACGAAAAAGTGTAACGTTCCTAACGTTCCGCCTGACCCTGTGCGTGCTTTTCTCGAAAACGGCCCTAACGATTTGGATGAAATTTACTGAAAAGGGATTTTGGGGGGCAAAAAATCGTTTTAGCTAGGTCTCATCTCTCGAAAAAATCGTTTTCTTACAAATTTTATCATTATAAAAATCAATTTTTTGACATATGAAAATACTTAAATATTGTAAGTAGGTTTTGGAATTTTATATAAACAATGAAACAATTGTTTTCAAAATATTATGACAGTTAATCTTTGAGACTTAAAATAAATACGAAAGAAAGAAAGTTAAAAAAAACAATTATTATTATAGGTGGTGAGTAATTAATTTTAATAAATAAAATTAACCTAAATTTGAAGCGAAAGATGCAATATCATAAATTCGAATTATTATAATTATTATATGTAGAAGATAGGAGAAATAGAAGATAAATTATTGACGTGATAACGTCTTATAAATTGATGAATCACGTCAATATAAAAAGATGAAACACCGGCTGCATGCACGAAAAAGTGTAACGTTCCTAACGTTCCGCCTGACCCTATGCGTGATTATTAAATATGATATTCGAGCGCAATACGTTATCACGTAAAACTATCGTCCGTAAACCGACTTTACAGACAACCAATTTTTTTTATATATGCTATCTATTATCTCCTGCATTTGTGAAACGATTTTGATGATCCTTTTTCTTTTTGATAGAGTGGTCTTTCAGGCTGGTTTCATGTAAATTTTTCTTGAATTATTTTTTTTAGCTTAGTAATAAAATATTAAGGAAGAAGGCGACTTATGACGTGCAAAAAATGTATTGCAAAACCACTAAAAAGTAAAAATTACAAATACTTAAGAAAAAATTTGAACCTCCTTGAAAAAAAAAGGTACTAACAAACGTTTTGAAGTGAAGCACTAATTTAATGAAATTAGATAGGTAGGTACATAAAAAGTTATAGTAAAAAAATTGATATCGACCTTATTTTACGCTTTTTAGTATTTTTTTTTTTGAAGGAACTTCCATTTTTTTAAAAGTTTTATATTGTGAGCCGGCTGCCAACAAAAATAAAAATTAAAAAATAATTGCGCCTAGTTTGACGTCACAGTGACGATCGCACACGGCAGCTCGTTTGTTCAATAATTGTTTATTGCACTGTGTAGTGTGCCTAGGTCATGTAATTCACGAATGCTGGTTTGCCGCTAACCAATTATTGTATCGAACGAATTTTTGAAAACACCAACTTTAAAGGGCCGGATCTCCAAAAGGTTTCAGTTTTATATACAAATATATTGGCCCATGAGCCTGTTGTAAAACGTTGTCTGTTATTTTTACGGACAGTCTGTAAAGAGCACGGATAATTTTTGGTTTTGTTTGGAATGTTTAGTGGATTGTAGGTATTTATCAATTTGCGATATTCTGTATCGTTCTATTATATATTTAATGCATACTAATATTACAAAATAGGTTAATATCGAAAGTAGCTACATGTCACTGAAAACTAAATTGATGTAGTATTATCTATACTAATATAACAAAGAGAAAATATTTGTTCTCTGACTGCTTGGAACAGACCTACTGATATTTTTTTCACATTGAAGACGTTATTTGGGAAAGTTTTGACATAGACATTAGACACTCTAGAGTCTAGAGTATTGTGACTTCATATACTTTCGATAATTTAGCGAAAAAACGGGTTATGTCGCGCTTATCGGTTGTTTAAAACAATACTTTTGAGCTGCAGGCCTAACAATGAATTTAGACCTTTTCTCCTACCCTTATTGTAAAATTTCTCACCGAGTTATTTTTTTATTGTTTCTGTTAATCCGTTGTATAATGCGCAAACGAAGAAAAAAAAAACCGCTCTGTTTGATGCGTCGTTAAAATAGTGAGATATGGCGATTAACAGCAGACCAATCACAGATTTCTATCTCGTATCCAATCTCTTGCTTAAAGGATCTCCATGATGGAATAAACACCAGAGACATGCCTGATGAAATACATAAACTTTGATATAAACCTCGTAACGTGTGGTCGTCAAATGACTTTAGGATTAAAGGCGACTGCACACGAGACTGCTTTTGTCCTTAAAATCACTGCTGGGACTTGTGCTGACTAGCGCGCTAGCTGAAAAGATGGTCACAAGATGGATTTAAAAATTTGAACCGGGACTATTTCTCGTGTTTGTTTAGGGCAAGAACCATTCAGAAAGAAATATCCTGTCACGTGGGCGACATGGGAAAACGCCTACAAACAAACAGTGCGGCATAGTGTGTGTTCTGTTCAGAAACAATAAACGTTCACTTTCGTTAACATTCAAACTGTCACTGCGCGCACCGAACCCGTCTGCAAAACCAGTTTCAAAACACACATCGTGTGAAGCGAAAACTTAGAAGCCATCACGAAACCCTGCACCACAGCACGCTTTAAACCTAGTAGTTAAATCTAGCAAAGAATCTAGCGATAAAACCAGCCTCGTGTGCAGCGGTCTTAAGACTTCACTCTGAAGGCAAACTATGCTCGTAATAATTCTGTCTATTTCTATTTTCTATGAGCGCTGTTGATTGTATTCACTTGTTTTCGTTTTACCAAGGGGCAAGGACAGTATTATGGTTAAAAATTTCCTCTAACGCATTTTGGAATGTGCAATTAAAATTGTATTCCAAAGATTATTTCCATTTTTTACGTCAAATGGAAGATGTTCCGATATAATTTTCAGAGTCTAAAACTAAGTTTGTCAATTAATATTTGAACATTTCTGTTGTAAATTAGATTATATTGAAGATAATAGCAGTCTAGATTTCATCTAATAGTGAAATAGTGCAGTGATATTTCTAAAATTGAAAATATTTTTAACAGTGAATTGTAACATTGAACATTTTCCAGATCGGTTGCTTTATATCTATAATTCATAAATGATATTATTATTGTTTGGTTATTGGTACATAACTAGGTAAACCACAACAAAATGTTCCTATTTTTGTCGTTAAACTATCAGCAGTTGGCAGTTACTATCCAAACGTGCCAATGGTGTCTGAAAATACGTGACGTAGCTTTTGTTGTTTTTGATTCCTTTTGTTCTTTTATAGCTATTAATGGAACAGTTTCTAATATTCTAAAACTCAACTTCGATAGCTGAAATTGTCAATAAAATCTACATTTTAAAAATAAATGTTATGTATAATGCAGGTGGTTCATTTAAACCATGCCAAAAATAACGTAATAGTTTAGGGGCAACCATCAGTTGTAGAAAAAACATTTAAATAACATTTAAAGAACGAAAATATACAACAATTTGAGCAGATCTTCTTGGTTTCCGGGCTTGTAGGCAGTGGTCCATTGGTATTTCTACCTGACGTTTCGCTTACAACTGCGGTAGACATTATCAAAGGCGATATGGCAGCGGGTAAAGTGTCCTTCTACACTTACCTGTGAGCAGCCTAGAAAGACACTTCTCCCGCTGCTAAATCGCCTTTGATAATGTCTACCGCAATTGTAGACGAAACGTCAGGTATAGGTACATATCAAGCCCAGAAATCATAAAGATTTGGTACAACAACGGCCGGAAAAGCCTACACACTTGGATAATTTGAGCAGAACTTCAAAACGAAGAAACGGTAAACAAATAATGATTGTTTCTACTGAGCAATATTTTTCGGATCTCATTTTGCAGTTAATTTTCTACTTGTTATTAAATTTATTAGAAAAATATCCATTTAAACTTAAAATTTCTTTCCTGAAGTGATACCAGGATAACTGAAAAGTAATCATTGTTGTGTCTCTTAGCTAGATTGATTGTGAATTATAGACCCTCGACAACCTTTGATATGTATCTATGGATAACCGATGATACCAGGAAAAAGATCATATTATTCTTTTCAGTCATGTGCTCTCACACTAGTTGAAAATTTTTATATCGGCGAGTTTAATAGCCTCGCAGTTTTGTATGTCATTAAAGTGGTTTGAACTCTTCTACGGCGCATGCTCGAGAAATAATCCCGACAAGATGGCGTACGTTCAATTTAAAGTAACTAACTGCCCACGGAGGACCGGCGGCCCACCGGAAAAAGTCCCGGTATTCCTTGAGGCCAAACCGACGCTGCACCGAGATAAAATTTTTCAGATACTTTCAGACTATATATCAATATGTTTTCATAACAGAAAACTGTTATTCTCGGACAATTCCGGGTAAATACTGTTATATTCCATTAAAAAAGTCCCCGGAAGCCTTAACTTATTTATCTGTAATAAGCAATCTACAAATCTGGGCGAACCGGGCTGGACTGCTAGTATAATAATTATATTATTGATCAACGTTGAGAACAATTCAGCATATTTAATATAATGCATATATGTAGTAGAATTTTGGAACAGCCTGTAGTTTAGAATACTGTTGTAGCTAACTGGATGGACGCCAATTCAGTAATTAATTTTAATAGAGAAATGGAGAGGACGTAGCTGAGGCGGTTTATTTACTATGTTTCCCTGAATAAATATTAGGAACACGTTCGGTGCCCGGTATAGCTGTGCTTCTGTTTGTCCCTTTCCCTACTTTCGTGGAGCCAAATTGCACGTTTTACCGTCCCATCAGAGTTGAGTTGAGTCAGACTAACTCACTAACACACTGACGTTATTAATCCACAACTAAACTTTTGGCTTTGATTCAGGGCTTCGGATTAAAAATCGATAACACTAGATTATACTGTATTTATTACTTACATAGATTTAATCTCAATTTTCATTTACAGATTAAAAATGTTATTCTGGTAAAAGTTTATATAAAAAATTAAATAAAGGAAAATTACAGGAATGAGGATTGGAGAATGAATACGTATATGAATAAATTTCACCAACGCTTCGATTAGTCTGTTTGTTTGTTTGTCTGTCTGTCCTGTTGTTTCGCGATAACCACGAAATGCGTAACCAATTTTTATCAAAACATGGATGTTCTTTTAATCTAGGCCGAACGATGTGTATAAATATTTTTGATATCAAAAATTCACCGTAGATTGGAGGCTGCTCATTTGTTTTAATTCAAAAAACATAGGAGTAGCGTTTAATTAATTGTTTTTTTGACTTTATGTAAAAATATACTGTCATATTTTTACTCGACGACGAGAGGAACCCGCAAAATCTTATGGTATTTGATTCTCGGTTAAATTAATCAAAAATGGTTTTATTTTATAGTTTAAAGGTCACTAAGAAAAAATGTCCATGGGCGCATAGCCTAAAAACCAATAGATTTTTAGTTACAGATATGTTTAGCGAAATTTTAGATACCTATAGGTATATTCACTGAGTTCACAATCTTAAAAAATCCTAAGCTCTAGAAATATATGTTTTCGAATGCGCTGAATTCGAATATGACATTATTATTTTATACAGAGTGAGACCTTCCAACATTACCTAGTTTTCAATTTTTTTTCATTTCTAAAAAAAATCACAAAAGTTATACATGAAGCATGTTTGTGAATTCAATGTTATCTAAAATTTCACTTAATATATCTGTAGCTAAAAATCTATTAGTTTTTAGGCTATGCGCTCATGGACACTTTTTCTTCGTGACCATCAAAAAATAAAACCATTTTCGATCAATTTAACCGAAAACCAAATCCTATAAGGTTTGTGTAGAGTCATTTAAATGATAGCTTTTGTGATATAATATACCTACATTTTTTTAGTGTCAACTGGAAGCCCTAGTTTTTATTATAGCTATAGTTACTTACTATTTATAATACATTCTTTCTCTTGCATTTTAGGTACACTTACTTAGTTTATTAAATTCTCTTTCCTACATTTAAAAGTACCCAGTACAGTAAAACTCATTCAAACCAATGTAAAAAATTCAACATTTCATTTATTTATAAATAATTTTATTTCTCAGCTCGAAACCCATTTTCTTTTTTTAATTTCTTAGTAGTTGCTTTTGTTGGTGAAAAGAAAAGTTAATGCACAAAGTTAATAAATAAAAAAAATACCGGCAGGGAACATAATTATTTTAAAATAAAAACATCAGTCTCTTACTTGTTGCGTAAAAACAGTAGTTCATGGCACATTACAGAGAATCATTAATGTTGAACGAATCAATTGGGTCCTTTCCCGCAATATGCTACATTTGAAATATTTTTTTACTTCATAGATCGCAGAGGACGTAAACAAAATGTTTCTTAGTGTTCCGTGCAAAACGGAGCACTTACGAAATCACTTCGATGTCCGTCCGTCTGTCACAGGCGATTTTTTTCTGAAACTATTTGACGCAATTTGAAATTTCGCACAGAGGTAGTGTGTGGTGACCCAAATACAGATATGAAGTAAAGAAAGTTGAATTTTGATTCTAGAGATCAATTTCAGGGGGTGTATTGGGAAAAGGAAAAAAAAACATTGTTTCAAGGGCATCGTGTAGGATTTCAAATGAAAGCTTATTGAAGCACGAATTCAACAATATTTATAATGTATTTATTTGCTCAGTTTTGAAGCATTTTTCACTATGACGCGGTGGCTTCATCTTTCGCCGCGCGTAGTAACTACGCGCGGCGAAAGATGAAGCTAGCGCGTCATAAAGACGTGAATGCATTGTTCCCGCCTTCTAGCTTGCTATTGGCTGTATCGGAGATCCATGTGCATCCAGGGGTGTTTATTTTTATTCTATAACCGCTATAAATGGATATGTCGAATTTATTCCACACGCCACTGTCTCCGGGCAAGTATTATTGATGACGTGCCTGGCTTTATCTCTCACCGCGGGCACTATACTAGCTACATACCAAATTTCGAAGTTATATCATTTAGATATGCCTGTGACATACTACAGACAGGCGGCGGACTTTCAACGAAGTTTCATAATAAGGCCACTTTTACCATTCTGGTACGGAACTCTAAAAAAATAGTGTTAATCTTTGCATTGCGTTATTTGAATGATGAAATTGTGCTTCTTTTTTATTAAAAAAATATAGTTTCTATACTAAAAATTTTTACAAATTCATTAAAGCAACTATAAACCTGAAAAGGCTAAATAATAACACAAACTTGCCGTACGGAGTCTAATTTAATTTGCTGTGTTTATTTTTTTATCCCAATTAATAAAAACATCGGTGGACAGTTTGTAGCGAATCCAATTAAATTTTTTTATCGATTAGCTGAACATTCAGGCTTTATAATCCAAGGTATTAACAAAGGATTCTAGAATTTTAATCGGTTCGATATTTATATAACGTTTTTAAAAGTACAAATTTGATTTTCTGATAAGTATTAAAAAATGTACACTATAAAATTTTACCGTATAACAGTTATAAGCGGTTTTTCGTTGTGGTCAATTGAAAAATATTAAATTGATAAACAGTCATATTTCCTGAAAAAATGAGACGTTGATTTGTTATTGCGGTTATTATGATATTGTTTCATCGGGGTGGTTTTTTTAAATGGTTTTAAATGGTTTTTGTCCCCGTATATTTGTTTTTATGTTTGTTTATTTGTAACTATCTTTGTTTCAAATCTTGCGATAGCTTTTTCAACTACTTCCCGTAATCCGATTGAATTGAAATTTTGCATACGTATGTAGTTAGGATGACAATACAATATTATAATAACTAACTGACCGGTCCGGTTCGTCCGGATGCTAATCGAACTTTTAATAAAGCATGCGATAGCCTTTTCAACTACTTCCCGTTTTTCGATTGAGTTGAAATTTTGCATACGTATGTAATTTCGATGACAATACAATATTATATTAACTAATTGACCGGTCCGGCTTTCGTTCGGATGCAAATCACACTTTTTTATAAAGCACATTAAAAACTCAAAAAAAAAATAAAATAGGTAAGGAACAATTTTATTGTACAATCGATGATGTGCCAAAAACTAGAAAATAATTATGATTTACCATAGAAGGCTTTCAATAAAATCGTGGGGCTCATTTAGTAACAAACTTTCATTTGTTTGAGACTGGACATCATATTTAATTTTCGATTATCCAATGCAAGAAAAATTGACGAAAAAGCGTCAGTTTTTATTTTCAATTTTTTTCATTATTTATATTTTGGTTTACAAACATATACCTATTGTTCAAAAATCAATAATAAAACGGAAAGACTTGAAATACGGAAATTCTTTTTATGAATACGCCACTGCATATGTACAGCAAATGAGTTATGGCTTAAAAAAATCTGTTTTACTTCGGATTTCCGTCACCATAAATTTGAAATTTGAAATTTAGTTATTCATAAACTTACATACATATTTATTACATGCATTTATCTATATATATAAAAAAAATCTCGTGTCACAGTGTTTGTTGTCGAACTCCTCCGAAACGGCTTGACCGATTTTTCTGAAATTTTTTGTGTTTACTCGGTAGGTCTGAGAATAGGTCGTAGGCTATTTTTTATATCCCTAGGCTCTCTTCAGAATTTTTTTTTGATTTTTTGGACAATTTTTTTAAATTTTTTTATGATTTGCCATTAAAAAATACTTATAACCCTAAATTTTCACCGTTCTACCACCAACCCATATTTTTTAATAGCGATATCAGTATTTTTACTTTCATCCACAGATGCGCAGTAGGATTGCAAGATGGCAATATAACGGTAAATTTATAACGGTAAATTTTTATGTATTTAAAACAGAAAGTGCGATTGTTATAACGTCGTACAAAATAAATCTAATATTTTTGTCTACAATCTTGCGATTTTTCTTATTATTATTATCACAATGGACACGATATCTATGGTTTCTCTCAACAATTCCAGATAAATATCGAGATGGTTCCTTATTCAAAGCCATGGTCGATTATCTGTCAAACTCATATGCTCAAAATTTGCCTGCCTTATCCTAATGTCCTAAAATTCCTTCGTTCGCCCACTGCTATTATTAAGGAGAAGTTCAAAAATGTCGAAAATAACGGGAAGTGTGATAGATGGAAAATGGTAATGGTGCGGATGGCGTCTGTCATGACATAAAGTCGAGAAATGGACGTTAAATGCATTATTATTATTATAATTATTTAAATAAATTGAACGTATCGTCGCTTTATTGTTGCAACTTCAACAAAAGAAAAGTATAAGTTTCTGATGAAGTCTCAAAAATAAATAAAATAATTAATTCTCGTGATACTGATTAGGTGGATCTATTATAAGTACATATTACGTCCCGAAAGCACACAATCGATTTAAACAAAATTTAGTACACATAAACGAGCTACAAGAAGTTTTTTTCCTAAAAACAAATTTAAATCGCATAGTGATACATTTAAATACCTCAGTGGCAGCCCATCTACTAGCAAATGCACTATTTGTAGATAGGATTTCACATGCAACCCGAGTTGTTTGTGGACTACTACTATACCTACATACAATTATACGAATGTTTCCATTTATACCTATGGCATACAGGCTATAGCTATTGCAAGATTCTTTTTGCACGGGTTCTGCTAGTTAATTTAAATTAAGTTATGAAAAGACGAAAAAACCTATAATTACATATTTTATAATATTATACCAGTACATCTCGGACTGCAATTACCGTGATTTAACATTTGATAAAAACACTTGGCTCTAATGGGTTAATTACTAAAGGCATTAGTTCAGGAGGTGTGAGCATTCACATGTTATTGATTTAATGGTCGTGTTTTGTGTGTGTATATATATATTACTGTTCGTATATGCATATACAGAGTGTCCTTACAAATTAGGATATAAGTGTAGTTTTCTTTTTTAAAGTGAAACTTTTATTCTATCGCCCCGAATTTTTCTGGCCGTCTGTTGCATGTCGCATTACAGGCGGCCGCGGAGTTTTTTATTATGTCAAAAATTAAAGAAAATTTAAGAGATTTTTTCTAAAGTGGAAGATAAATTATAATTTTTATGTTAAACCTTATTTTCTAATTTAAAAATTGTTTTTTTGGTAATGTATATTTTTTATAATTTTTATTTACTTAAATTTGTTTTGTAATTAATGATTTTTTAATATCCATTTTTACAGAGCTTTGACAAAGTCAATATTTTTGATGAAACGTAAGCAATAAAAAGAAAAGAATTATACCTATGTGTCCGCATTCCCGTTATTCATAATTATTTAAAATTATTTTGATTATGAAGATAAGTTTTAAAATAGAAACGAATCCATTTTTCGCTGGTCAGCCTATATATTATACCTTATGTATGTAAGCAATGGTACATTTGTACATTATATACCTACAGACTATATATTATGCTGTATACCGCGTTTTAATTTCGGTTTGGTTATTTTTTATGAACAAAACAAAAAACGGTCAAGTGCGAATGCAACTTGCACACCAAGGGTTCCGACAACTTTCAAATAAATAAATGTACCAAATATATTAAATTAAATTGCATTTCAGTCAACCGCATAAATATGGTTGTTTGTTATCGTTTAATATTAATTATTAAATATAAATTATTAGAAAGTATTAAAAAAATATATTAAAGAAACAAAATTCGACTGCGTCTAAGGCCTAGCACACATGAAGAGCGTTTCTATACAATTGTATATAACTGTTTACATGATAACGCGCGTTGGTGGCGCGTTGAACGCGCGTTATCATGTAAACAGTTATATACAATTGTATAGAAATTGTAAACGCGCGTTGGGACATCTACTCGTCAAAACCTTTCATTTGAAACCCATCTCAAACGTGTTTTTTCACGTTGGACAGTACGGCCACTCTTCGCCTCCATATTGAAATATTTGTGACGTCATATCTAAGACACTCGGAAAATCAGTACTAATCTAACGATACCCTATTTATCCAACTAGGTCTATCCGTTCCAGTCCTAGACCGTCAGTTAATAGTTGCATACATAGCCTGATAAACACAATACCCTTGCGGACTGCGACGTACCACAGTATGGGTATAGATAAAAATGTTTAACTAGAAAATTTAATTTTTGTACCCCCGTGTACATATCGAAATTTCTAATTTATACAGTTTACTGGTCTGAACAAGATATCATTACAAGTGTTATCTAATTCAGTGCCTATAGAAAAATTATATTTAATCTCTATATATATAAAATTCTCGTGTCACAGTTTTCGTAGCCATACTCCTCCGAAACGGCTTGACCGATTTTGATGAAATTTTTTGTGCTTATCCGGTATCTATGAGAATCGGCCAACATCTATTTTTCATCCCCCTAAATGTTAGGGGTAGTCCACCCCTAAATTTTTTTTCTTCCTTCCCCATTCGTTCTTTTGCACCCGGGTGAAACCGGGCGGGACCGCTAGTTACCTATAAAAGGATTCAGTTATAAAAATTATGTTGGCAGAGATACAATTATTTAGAATGTTCATTCATGAGTTTGTGCGTGTAGTGCGAGTGATGAAAAAATGTGGTTATTTTTCTGGAAATATCAATTAATATAGAAATATGTAGACGTATTGCTTGTAAAAATAGTGACAGAATATTGTGCGGGTTTGTTTTTTTTTCCACGCTGAGTTTCAAAGACCTGTTTGCTGTTACATTTTTCAAGTCAACATGAGGTATTTATACATATGGACTAAAGCTATTTATAAATAAAGGTCTGAACAAGAGAATTATTGTCCCTAAGCAACCGGAAAAAAGAATCCAGTTGTATACTAAAAGCGTAAAAATGTGCAAACCTTTATTAATGAAATATCCATTAATTTTTTCGTTCAGACCTAATATAAATTAATGGGATAGAAATGTTTAAAATCAGTTGAAGCCAATGCATGTATTAAATCTAAATGATTTAATTTCTTTTAAATACCTACGCTAATAATTAATCCTAAAATGTTTACTTTATCTCAAATTGCGATCTTGTTAAAAGGATGCCCTTTGTAAACGATTTATTTTTATTAGTGAAACATCGAAATTATACTTAGAATCTTATTGCAATAAAATTTTGATTCCAAACTTAAATCGGAAACGTAAAATCCATATATCTAATAATTAACTATCTACTCAATGTGCGGTGAGTAAAGGCAACAAAGCGTATTGAAAATATATCTGCGCCTCTTTATTCGATGTAATTCCCTGATTTCTCTGATGATAGTATTGGTCGGTAGCCATGACACATATCATTATGTCATCATAGACATGTCAAAACACAGCAGTCAACAGTATCTGTTTCAAAAACTTTGTCTTTTTCTATGGCGTTAAGCCAATCAGAGCCACAGAGGTATTACGACTTAAAAAAAGACAGAAATATATCTTTTCACCCTAATGGTTCTATTGCGATTTTATTCCTATTCTCGGTATACAATAAAAGTAGGTAAATGGTAAAATCAAACTTTTGTAACAGAATGTCGGGTTTAGGATTTTTATATTTGAATTCAATTTTGTTCAATAAGGTGACCACATCCAAGCATGCTTGACAGTGAAATGCAAGAGATTACCATTGATTTTATGTCAATTTTTGTCTCAAAGTTATTGAAATATACCTTGCAATGTTTTCGATATAATTCGTAAAAATTTTTGACAAGCATTGTAAATTATTGCGCAAGTAACTGTGCATGAACATTGAGCTGCTTATAAAAATATGTCAATTTTTGTTTTGTAATTTTTTTGATAAAACACAATTGTGTTCGAATTAATTTAAAATGTTTTTGTAGGCGATTAAGTTCAAATTTCTATGAGGAATCACCTTATGTCAAGAGCTTTTGTCGTTTTGTATTCGTTTATAAATCCAGTTATATTATGGTTTCTAAAATCACGCAATCTTACAGTCGCAACCAACTATGAAAATCGAATTTTACGTGATGTGAACATTGTCGTGAGTCGGATTTTCAGTGACTGTCAAACTTTTCCATATTTGCATCATATCTAGATTAGAATTTATACTTTGTAAGATAAGCACTTGTTTCTTGAAATTATCGCGGCTATAAATGCAGGAATATAACTTTTTTTTAATTTTTCGACAACCTCTTTCAATCACTGACTCACAGCGTAATAATTTATACTAATATAATAAAGAGAGATTTGTTTGTAAAACTACTGGACCGATTTCAAAAATTCTAGAAAGCTACATTAGAAAGCTACATGAACATATTTTGTATCATCTTAATGTTTTTGTTTTCCCCTTAGTGGTAAAAATTCATTTTTAGCGGTTTTTTCAACCCTGCACCCTTAATGGATCAATCAGTTAATAGTCCATACCCAAAAAAGCGTTTTATAATACATGTGAAGTAATCTCCGAAACTACTTATCCAATTTCAAAAAATTTTTAACCAATATTTATAATGGACCTTCAGGGTGGACATAGTCTATATTATATTATCACGTTAAAATAAAAGCTTTTTTCATGGAGACGAATTTTGTTACAAAAATCGACGGAAAAATGGTGTTAATCTACAAATTCGAGCGAAGCCGAACCGAGCCGCTACTACTAAATACACTTTGAATTGATAACTTACTTTTCAATTCGATTAAAGATAGACCGTCACTTTTTAAGTTTACCTTGAGGTTCATAAAGTTATCAGTCACAGCGGCGCCGATTCCGTGGGTGCTCTAGGGTTCTAGCACCCATGTCCAGAATATAGACATTAAAACTGTAGTTCATCAAAACATTTTACATTGAGAAAATATTGATGTAAAAAAATTGGATTTTAATTCTTCTTAAAAAGGTTTATTAATGTCGATTATACAATTATACAATCTGTAGTATTGTTGTATGAAACTCATATTGTTACAATATTATATAAGAAAAAATTACTTTCTAACAATGTCACAAAGTTCCACAATGCGGCGAATGACTTAATTAGTTAATCTACAATGACATAATGTCAGATCAATCGTTCTCATAATAAAGCATATTCAGTTGCAAACATGCTTTATTATAAGAATGATGAATTGTTGTGATATGTTATTGTAGACTAACTGATAAAGTCACCCGCCGCGATAGTGGAAGTTTTAAGTTAAATCCCGACTGTGACATTGTTAGCAAGTAAATTTTTCTTATATAATTACAACAATCTGTTACTATTATATATGAATTCTACTCGACGGATTTAGATGCGATTTTCACGATTATGTAGGATATTTATAATTATCCATCCGTCAGTGTTCTTTTCTTTTCTCGCACTTTGCCAGTCTTTTAAACGAGTCATCAAATGAGCATGAGCGTCCACGGGGTTTTATACAAGTCGTCGCCCCTGATCAGTCAGTTAATATATTTGTTTAAATTTGTAAAATGTTGTTTTTTAGAACTGCAGACTTTTCAGTTAACTGGCTACCTGATATTTATTTTAGTCGATTTAGTTAACATAAAATAGTTAGCGTGTTTTTTGACAATTAGACTTTGATGACATGTTAATGACAGTTAGACTAAATGACAAGTAAACTAACTAAAGAAGTACATATGTGCATTATAAGTTCAACTATAAACTATCGCAGCATTAAAATAAATAATATGTTAGATTATAATTATCTCGGTATTTGAGTTCTATACCTGAGAACTAAGGGCATTATTTAAATTAAATAATAATAGTTATGTCGCATTAACAATTTGTCGTCTGCTGCGTACTAAAAATACAAAAGAAATTTAGATTTGTCACTATAAAAGCCTATTTTTACCCGACTACGGCGAAGCCAAAAGGAAGGGTTATGAGTTTAGCAGTCTATGTATATTTGTTTGTATTTACGGATGTTCCACCGTAGCGCCTAAACTATTCATCCGATTTTGATAAATAAGGTGTCAATCGATTCGTTATTATGGCCCGGGTAATATAGGATACATTCATTTTTGAATTTTGGTCCCAGAGGAGAGCAAACTGAAAACAAATAAAAAATAAGTTCAAAAAAAAATAATTTAAATAAAAAATAAGTTCAAAAACTAAAAACCCGACGACTGAAAAGTATGAAACAAGAAATATTCTCATCTGAGGATATCCATGGTCGTATGCCATCTCATATACCTAAGTATATGAGGCCCCTCCAGATGTATTGCGTGATGCACTTTGCCCTAGAGCTTACGATCGCTTACTACCGTTAAAATCCTAATGTTTCGTTATAGGGTAGGTAGCATATAATTATATAATACTAAAAATCAAAATGTGTCTGTCCGACAAAACCTTTTGAACGGTAACTCCAATCATCATGAAATTTGGACAAAACATTCATCTCGGTAAACTAAGATGAATGTGCGGACTTATGTTCCCCCCCACATCCGTTCTTTTGCACCTGAGTGAAACCGGGACGGGACGCCAATGTAATTATAAACATTGCTGGAAACTATTTTTTCATTCAGTTAATAAATTAACTCGATTATTTTATGTTAAGTTTCTTAAACTATCTTCATTATTTTATATATCATGGAGACTTCTTAGTTCCCTTAAAGCCTTAATGATGACGTGACTACTATAATAGCAAATGTTACATATATAACATAAGTTTGATTCTAATTCATGGGAACACCAACACATAGCTAAAAATAAATTATATTATATATATCAAAGGTATTTATATCACGTGGAAAAATGTAATCTAATGAAAATTTAAATAATGTTAATAATTCATAACACCAGTTACAGTTACGTACATATACTATACCATTTACCCAGTTCATAATATATTACGATAAACTAATAATAAAAATAAAAAATTGAAATAAAAAAATGTCTCTTCACTTGTAGTTTATTTATTTATTTAGTTATTTCAGAATAGGGAAGCTATCAGATACTATATCTATTATGGTATCCTTTTTAACGTGCTTGTAGAGAACAAAACACTATTTATAGGTAAGATCTCATGTAAAACCAAGTCAGTTATTTTAGTTGGTGTCTATAGAAGCACCTGTCCAACAGCTTTGATAAAAATTGTTATCTTATCAATTGCCTATCAACATTTAGGCCTAGTTTATATGAGAGGCGTTCAACGCGCGTGGGCCCAAGAAGGACGTAGGATATATTATATTATCGTGTTAAAATAAAAGTGCTTTTTTTTACGTAAGTCAACGAAAAAACGTTGGCAATCCACAAATTTGGGCGAAACCGGATCGGGGCGCTAGTGAATAAATATTATATAGAGTAATATATTTTTTCTTAATTATACATTTAAATGTACAGTCAGCAGAGTACCTTCAATAATTGGTAAATATATTGGAATTATATGCGACCAAATGTATGCCAGATGTGATGTGCTTTTAAGAGACCTGGATGTTAAATGATAATATGAGTTCAATACATATATCAGTGACTATTCCAGAGTTGCTGTATATTTCAGATCGAATTGAAGTCATGGGGGTGTTGCAATTTTTACTAAAGACAAAATGCAATTGAAACTTGTAAATGTTAAACAGGACATGGACTTTCAGTGTGTAGCCATAAGACTTAAGCTGAATGTAATACTGACGATGTACAGAAGCAACAAAGATAATGCTAATATTTTCTTAAATCAACTTGAATGTGTACTAAAAGAACTGGACAGTAAATATGATAGATGCGTTCTGTGTGGTGATCTAAATATACATTATTTGTCAAAAGTATGCCTTAACTTACTCCGGTCTATTGGTAACAATAAATATAAATCAAATATTAGAGGTCTTTGTTATACAATTTAAGAAATTATAAGTTATTTTTTAAATAATAGTTTGTTGTTATAGTTGTCATTCCCTGTTTCCATCATTAAAATAACACAAAGTTGTAGAAATGTAAATTCTATGGAAATGATTGTATTTTCAAAGAATAATTCAGTCTTTGAATGTTGCTTTCCGAAGAAATAACAGACAAAAGCATACTCCTGATACACTCTGCGATGTTTTCTTACGAAATTGCAATCATTAAAATTTAAAATAAATGTAAAATTCAAATGAATAAATTATCGGTTGTGAACGGAAAAAACCATTATAAATGCGACAACTAGAAACGCCAATCCAGAAACTCATAATGTAGCAACAAAAGTGGCACTTTAGTTACTTTATTTAGATTTAAAAAGTGCTTACGTCGTTCATGAATTGCGTCGAATACAGGGTGTCCATACATATCAAATTCCTTAGCAGTCCTTACTACAAGGTAGAGATATTTCCATAGACATTATCTCTGGTTGCCATAGGTATTTTCCTTATATTTATTATAGGAAACAATATATTAACAAAAAATATAAAAATTAATACATTAACGTTTCGGTCCGGATTTAGATCTTCTTCAGAACTGATCTAAAAAATATAAAAATTAATTAAAAATTTGTTTCTAATTGGTTTTTGAAAAAAATCGCTTAAGTTTTTAATTTTCAAATATTGAAAAAATAATAATCAGACGTTGATCAAAGATTTGTTCATTTAATATGTATCAAAAACCTTGTTTAATATATAGGTTAAATTTAAAACCATGAAAACAAGGTCTATTTGGTCTTTATTACGATTGAATTCAGAAGTCTTAAGTCCACCGTGTTGGATCCCACAAATACCTGGATCCAGCGGGACTAAGATATGGTTCAGTCCCGCAAATACCTGGATTGAAATTATCTTGCGGGATTGCATTCCCTACTATTCATAATCAATAGTAGAGATTAGTGACGTAGACTGTTTCGCATGCGAGTTCCATTAAGCATGCTCAACATCGAATGAAGGCAGAAGAATAAGTATCAATATTGAAAGTTGCAACTCTGTTGTACCTACTTTGTTCATTTAGTTTTCTAGGAGTGAAGTTATCCGATGTTGAATTCTGTGTCATAGAAACAGTACAAATGCTTACAAGTAAATGTACATAAACAAGATTTAATCTCAGTCATGAATATAAATATTCCTATTTTACTGTTAGCCACCTGCTACTGCAACCACTCGCTTTGTGCTAGGGAAACCGTCCTTATGTTACGAATACGTTAAATGTTTGTTCTTACACTATATGTCTAGTTTCAACATTTCTTTATTTTTATTTGCTACCATTATTTCTAGAGACATGTATAATTTAATTTCTTTTGCAACGATTTATCACAAATGAATTTAATATTGCAATGTTTTCTTCATTTCACAGTGGACATACATTTATGTAGAGATTTTTTGAATCTATACCAATATAGTATAAAGCTGAAGAGTTTGTTTGTCTGTTACTGGTTCGAATTGATTTTTTTTTGTTAGATAGTCCATTTATTGAGGAAGGCTATAGACTGTATAGTATCACGCTACGACCAATAGGAGCGAAGCATCAATGAAAAATGTTGCAAAATAAAACTAAAAATTTGTTCGTCCGACAAAACCTTTTGAACGGTAACTCCGATCATCATGAAATTTGGACATTCACTTTTTACTTTTTAGTTCGATGTGCTATAAAAGCGTGTTTTTTAGTTTTTTTAAACTATATTTTTTCATGTGTTTTTAAGTTACTAAATGATCGCATATTTAAGTTACCTGTTCTAAAGAATCTTGAGACCTGCGACTATATAACCGACTATTTTAAACTTCCTATTAAATAGTCGGCATTTAAGACTTGTTACTAAACAATCGGTTGTGAAAGAATTAGTATTATTTTAAAGTTATCTGTAATGTTCTTTTCCACTAACATGACAAGAAGGTTGTTGTTAATTAAATGAAACAAGGTTTGACGCCTCACTGATCAATTTATAGATTAAATGAACGAGTTTTACTACAATAAATTGGGGAATTTTGACTACATTTTTAACATAAGTGAATATATAAACGACAGAAAATGATGCATGAATGCTTCTAATTGGTTGAGAATACCACCTTAAACTACGAACAGCAGAAAAAGTTTTGTTGGAAAAATGTAAATTTATACTAAATATGGTTTGTTTCATTATTAATTAAAAATTTCGTGAAAGTTTTTGCTTGCTTTATATAATATACGTATTTATGTAATATTCAGTGATTTGTGAAGGGCTTTTGAAACTTTTATTTCACAATAACGTTAATATGAAATAAATGATACGTTTTCTCAACAGTTAAAATGGCGGCCCTCCGTCTGGTAGATTTGTTTCTTTTCTTAAAAATAAGTTATTTTTAATGTTAGTACTAATTTTATTTCTCAAAACAATTTTTTAAGAATTCTTTGATGAAATTTTGCGTCACCTAAAGCTGAAGAGACGGTACTAAAATCTAATTATTTATTAATATCGATTTTATCTAAAATATCATTTTAAAAATACTATAAAAATATAGAATATTGTCATCCAAAACTGAACAGTACAGAAATAATTTTCAAACTAGTATAAAAGACCTAAATTATTTTTTCGGAATAAAGGAGTATTTCAATTTTTTTTTGAGTCTCATTTTTAAGCAATTATTATTAATTATGCGTTTAACGTCCGTTTCTCGACTGTATGTCATAACAGACGCCATTCGCACCATTATTATTTTCCATCTAACACACTTCCCGTTATTTTCTAAATTTTTTCAACTTCATCTAATTAATAGCAATGGGCGAATGAAGGAATGTTAGGACATTAGGATAAGGTAAGCTAAATTTTGAGCATATAGGAGTTTGAAAGCCATTTCAATATTTATCTGGGGGGATGATTTTGCAAAAACGCTAAAACACGTAATTCTTTATTTCTGACCAAAAGCCTAAATATGAATTTTCATATCCCTAGCTTGAGAAATAATCGGTTCTCCTTACAAACTGTCATTCCTTATTTCACCCTTTCAGAGTTGTCTTTTGAGACAAACAGTAGCCTAAGCCTTTCCTCATGATGCAATCTACCTCCCTGCCAAATTTTATCGAAATCTGTTCTGCGGTTTACGCGTGAAAGCGTACCAAACTAACAAACTTACATTGGCATTTATAATATTTGTTAGGATTCATAAAAATTAAAAATCTACACATCCCTGGAATAAAGTAAATATAAATGAGTTCCTTTATCAGTTACAGTTTTATTGTATTTTGTTAATATTCTGTGAGAAGAGCGAATCTGGTTCAATGTCACTTACATATAATACAAACTGAACAAGCAGAAAAGTCATTCACGGCAAAAACAATATTTAATTCGCATACAAATAAGTTTTCGGTACGCTTTTGCTCTCGTCAGCATTGTCCATTAATTGACATGACGGATTTTTTATTGTCGTTATTGAATTGCCTTATTCACTTGCAGAACACTGTGTCGCAAACCAAATATACCGTGTGTTTCAACAACTGATCTCAATACAATTTATTTGTTAGAACTTTTCTTCACGGGTTCTTCATTTGAGACAGTGAATCGATGCGCATTCCTCAATACTTTGAATTTTGCATTCGAATAAAATGCGAATATTGTGCAAGTCACAATTCACGACACGAAAAGCAACGCGGTGCCGGTTTTTATGTTTAGTGGAATTTTATTAATTGGCTCGATGCGATTTAGTTCCTCTGGCCTAATATGCAAACATTGGGGAATCGTTTAACTTTTGAGGTTTAATTAGGCTCTTCGCACACGTGTCGGCTGTTTGGTAATGTCAATTTCAATCCGGTTTAGGATGCGATCACTTTGTGACCTTTCGTACGTGAAAGAATTTGTAGCAGCATATTGGTCGACAGAAACGCGACCAATTTGAATTTAATTTCAAACTGGTTGTGTACGACCGTGTTTGCAAATCGAGAAGCAGTTTCAGTTGTCCGGTTGTATGTTTTTTGCAAAATTTGTCCTCTTTGAGATAAGAAGCAACCATATTTACCAATTTAGATTCAGTCGCGCTCATGTGCGGACAAAGAACCTCAATCGATTGCAAAAAGATTGCACAATAGTCGCACCCTGAACTGGTTTGAAACTCAGATTGCGGAGAGTCTAATGATAATAGTGAAAAATAACTCTAATAATTTAGAGTGATGATGATCCTGTTTAAATATTTGAAAATTAAAGAATGAAACCTGGTGACATAGGATCAATGAACTTTGCAAATACTGAAGGTTTTTTTATTGCATTTTATTGTCTGACGTTTCGGCAAACTTTATGCCATCTTCGGAGATTCAATGCTGTCTATTTCGTCAATATTATTGTTAGGTATGTAAAAATAAATTAAAATAAAAACGGGTGTTAAAATTACTATTTTTCTTGATAAAACGACTGATTTTTACTGAAAATTGTATAAACGTGTCAAATGTAACTTGTTTAAAATTATACTATTTTAAACAAGTTACATTTACGTTTATAAAATAAATTATATTAACAATTAGTTGTAATTTAATAATTAAACTATACTAATATAGGGTCACTGGGACGCAATGTCACAATACTTAGAAATAATTAATCAGCGGAACTTTTCCTACAGTTCCCGTAATCGTGCTCAACAGCCAACGGGAATCCTTCTGTCTGTAGCTATAAAGAACGCAAGCGTGTAGGATGTTGTTACTGAGTACTAGGGTTTTCGCGTTCCCGGCGCTTTTTGATTCCCGGGAATCGGGAATGATCATTCAATATTCCCGGGAATCGAGAATGATCATTTTATATTCCCGGGAATCACTCATTTACAAAAGAAACTCTAGTTTATAAGTATTATGTTCTATTTTTTATTATTAAAAGATTAAGGAAAAACAAAAACATACTTTTTCATTACAAAATAATCAATGATTGCTGCTAGTCTAATAAAAAATTGTACATTGTGTAACGATGTTGTACTCATAATTAAACGTTTACTTTAACTAAAAAGGAACTCTCACTACTGACTACTGAGATCATTATAAATCTAATTACAGTTGTACATTTTCCAGTGTGCGTTTAAACTAAATAAAAAGGAACTATCACCGACATACTGTGTGCAAAAAATATCAAATTTAATTTTAAATGGTTCCCGTTTACTCGAGTATTTCGTGAAATTATTCCCGGGCATGAAACCGCTTTCATTCCCAGGAATTCCCGAGTCGGGAACCCGGGACTGAAAACCCTACTGAATAGGGATGGGAAGGTACTATTGGGACCCAACATACTGTAGACACATACTATGCCATAACCACATAACCATACAATAGCTTATCTGGTATGAATCAAGCGATGACAGTATAGACGCGGAATGGCTCACATAGGGTAGCTCGAAGAACCAAAGTAGGAAGGCATAGCACAAGAGAACGCCGGAGTTAGTAGGTAGCTAGGTACTTCCACTAACAAGTGTTCAAGATAGGTATATATTCCTGGCACGTCCAAAACACTCGGAGATATTGTGTTCAGTTATTTATATTATTCGTTCTGTTTTTGTTCTCTTTTTATTATTGTTCTAACCGATACACTTCTTGGACAAGATAGAGGCCACAAACATATTGATTGGCCAATTAAACTCCCTGTTCCCGGTTTTGTTTCACATTCTGTCTGTTTGTGTGCCATCTTTTTTCTTTACAATATTGCTCTTCATGCAGAGCTGGATTTTTGAATAAAAAAAACCGTCTGATCTAATTAAATAAATATTGACCTGATAATATATAACAGAAGCTAAACTTCTAGTTCTTGGTGGAATTTTGAATTAAACATGGTAGATATTTTTGTATTGACCGTCCAGAATTTTAGATTATGGAAACCAAAACATGGGGGAAACATTTTTTAAAGACAATAAAATTATTGCTGCACCACTTACTGCTGTCGTTGGTTTCAGTATGAACTCATTTTTCAACAAATGTCACTTACTGCCCTTTGCCTTTTTAGGGCAGTATACAAACTCATTTAAATTCGAAAGTGCATTCTTCTAATAAATTAAACCAGTGGTCAAATTTTGTAACCGATGATCATAATATAAATATAAAAAAATATAAACTCTAAACTTATAATAGTGTGTTACTTAACATTCGGGAATATGAAATATTATCTAAAATTAAAAATATTTTTAATGGTGGCAAAGAAAATGTACCGAACATCTCATATATTTTATTTTATTTTTGTAAAAATTCTCCCGTAACATCGGTAGATGTTGAACGATCGTTCTCAATTTATAAACTGATTTTAAGTGAAAGGAGACATATCTAGACTATTAATTTCAAACATTGAAAACATTTTAATAATTTACTACGAGAAAAATTTTGCAAATCAAGGTTCGTATAATGTTTTGGTACTTCTGTTTTTTACTCTTTAAAAACTATTTACACACACACATAAAGCATACTGCTCTGTGATTAGTTGTTTGAACATTCTTTGCTAAATAGCTTCAAAGCGTTTAACCGGAACGAATGATCTACTATCATCAAACGGTGGTTCGCTTTACAAAAAATATTGTTTTTTCGGGTTTTTTCTGTTATTTAATTATCTAGATTGATAAAAAAAGTTACGTTAAACTAATAATTTAATAAAAGAACACGTTTCTACCTATCACATTAAGTTCCCATGAGATTTTTTTGTATAATTAGAGGCCGGTCCTGTTTCTGATGTCTAGTGTTAGTGGCGTGTGTAAGTCAGAGGACTGGTAAATATTTTGAGTCGGAATAAAACTACCTTCCCCCCCGTTTTCGAGGATGCTGAACTAGGTTTATCTGCAGAAAGAAGTACTTTTTCGAGAAAATGTCGGGCCGATTTTATTAAAACTTTAGCAGCACATTTTAATAATTACTAAAGGGTTAAATTTCAAATTTTAAACGATTCCGAGAATTGTTTCGGTATTTTTGGGGCCGAAAGCTTTTTAACCCCTAAATACCACCCTTAAAATAACCCGATTAGACTCATTTTAAATAGGCTTCGTGCGGTGATGGACCAAATTTCGTCAAAATCAATTAACTCTGTCAAAATGTTCAGGAGGCTATGAAACTTCGAGAAATTTTGGTCAGACACCTAGGTCCCGCCATCCAACCGACGCCAATAGTGTAAGTGCCTTGTGGCAAATACACTAATAAATACAAATTTTGCATAATTTCCTAATAATTAAGAGGATATCCAGTATACGTATATCTAGGTAGGTAAGTAGTTGTTGAATACTTGGCTGTTTCCTTACACATAGGGATTTAGTTAAGTTATGTAAGCCTAATGACTGTGATCAATATTTCATTACAAGGGTTGAATTTCTATTGAGAGCTACTAGACTATGTATTGTTACAGACTAAACACACCAACTAATATTCATTGCACTTTAATTTAATTAAAGAGAGATACTTTCCTCTATTTAACGGTGATTTTAATAAAATCAGAATTTAAAACAACTCAGAAAAACGCTCACTCTTTTATAGTAATGTGGATTAAAGAGTAAAAAACAATTTCTAAATAAAAAAGATTTTTTCCAACAGCGATAGAAACGAGTTGGGGGACTTCCTAACGCCGTTGAACAAGATCTTTATATTTAAAAATTATTTTTTACTTTACATTGCTATAAAAGAGTTTTTTTAAACACTAATTATAATTAAAACTCTAAATACCAACACTCAAATGACTATATTTATAGAAATTATTTGTATATTTAATAGTTGATATAAATATATATTATTTCATACTAGGCAAAATAAACTTGGTGTTTTACCAGCTATTGTTATCAATGATAGTTTGATTGAAAACGTTGATAATTTCAAATTTTTAGGACTAATTGTAAACTCCAACCTAGATTGGTCTTTTCACATTGATGAATGCTGTACTAAAATATCCAGTGCTCTTTTTCCTTTAAGGAGATTATCGTACCTTGTAGATGAGCATTCACTTTTAACATATTATTTTGCATCAATTTATTCCTATATAAATTACGGAATTCTGTTGTGGGGCAAATCGTCATATGCCAACCGTATATTTTTCTTACAAAAAAAAACCTTAAGAATAATTTTCAAACTTGGGTATACTGATTCATGTCGTCCAATTTTTAATAAATACAAACTTTTAACAGTCCCAGCAGTGTATATATACAAAGCAGCTCTTTTTGTCTGGAACAATTCTGATATGTTTGTCAAAAATTCCCATGCTTACGGCACTAGACAAAATCATTTGTATAATAAAAAAGTAAACATCAGTATTTACAAAAGTGGGCCATTATATAATTGTATCACAGTATTCAATAAATTACCGGATGATATCAAAAACAGTGATAGTACGGCACTTTTTAAAAGAAGGATTAGGGCTTTTTTATATGATAATTAATGTTTTTACTCTGTCAATGACTTTTATTTTTAACTTTTATTTTGTTGTTTTATCTTAGTATCTGTGTGTAATATATCGACTTATCCTATGCATTTATAATGTACAAAAGAGGACAAGTAAATTATTATTATTATTATTATTAAACTATTGTATTATCTTGGGCTCTTAATACGTGTGCAAAATTTCAAAGTATTTAGACGTCTGGAAGGCCAAGGGGGTGAAAATTAAATTGAAAGATTTCATTAATCATACATAAATAAATAAATAAGTATTTTTTTATTCAATATTGCCAGTACAGCGTAGATTGCGTCATAAAAAAAAAAATCAAATTGATGAACAATGTGTTCCCGGATTGAGTTCACAATAGGTGAGATGACCAAAAATTTTCGAATTGGAATTTCATATTTTGGGATTTCTCCCTGCTTGGTCTGAAACTTATCTTTAGTTTACTTTCGATTTTTTTAAATCAAGTAGGCCTTTACACTTCAGCAAAACCTTTTTTCGTTTCAGGTAAAGTACCTTTTTCGTTCATAGTACGCAAAAGTGTCAGTAAGAAAAGTTGTTCACAATGAAAAATTATGGCGTTATGCACATTTTCAGAATGATCGCCTACTTTGATAATAGAAGTGGAAAATAGGAGAAAAATATTTATTAATAAATCAAAATCAAATTTATCAAAAAAATAAATTAAACTCTAATTACTCTATTTGGCTTCCTCCACGCGATTGTTTTTCAAACAAAACAAAAGCGGATTTTATCAAAGTAGGCCGATCATTCTGAAAATTTGCATAACGCCATAATTTTTCATTGTGAACAACTTTTCTTAGTGACACTTTTGCGTACTATGAACGGAAAAGATACTTTACTTGAAACGAAAAGAGGTTTTGCTCAACTGTAAAGGCCTACTTGATTTAAAGAAATCGAAAGTAAACTAAAAATAAGTTTCAGACCATGCAGGGCGGAATCCCAAAATATGAAATTCTAATTCGAAAATTTTTGGTCAATCTCACCTACTGTGAACTCAATCCGGGGACACACTGTATGTACCTACAATAAAATTTAAAATTCGTTAAAATTTATACTATAGTATTCTTCCAAACTGTATAATACCTTATTAAGAAAGATATTTTTCAGTATAGATTTTATTTTTTTATTATTTATATTTAAAATATCACGTGGTAATTTGTTGCATATTTTGACAATTGTATTGTAGGTACAGAGAATTTAAAGTGATATATAAGTTACTATTTTTGAAGTTAATATTGTCTCTATTTCTGGTGTTATCGTAATGAAAAGTGTTCCTCTTACAGAAGTAATCCTCATTATTCTTATAAAACAACTAGCGGTCCGGTCCAGCTTCGCTCGGATTTGTAGATTGCCTATTAAAAATAAACATATTATGCTGCATCGGACTTTCTTAAAGAATAAAGAGCCGTATTTGCAGGCGTTGTCATATATTTATTAAAAATAGCCGTTGCCGCAAGAAGGCGATGCTATCACTACTTCGGCTCTTTCCATATGTGTGCATTACCCAGTAGCTGACGCCATATTGTTTCATGCGACAGATATCGGTTCACCACTAGGCTCGAGCTGGTTTTCCTTTGTCTTGTTTCTGTTAGATGACAGAACAATTGAGCTTTAGTGTCGATGTACAGATGTCGCTATTTGTTACTTAAACAGTTGTGTGTGTTTGCTTCTGTGTTTACATTGTATTTGTAAATTGCAAACAAATAAGTTTTTTGAGAAATACCGTAATTTTGTACAAAAATTTTAATAAAAACTACCCTATAGCCCAAGTTGCACCAAGCAAGACACATTTACAAAATTTCATTAAAATCTGTTCAGTGGTTTCGGAGATTACCGCGGTAGATGGATATACAGTTTAGGATGCAGTTAAAATATTAAAATCTTTAAATAAAAGTCGACATGAGTATCTTGCGGGTACACCAGCGATAACACGGACAATTTTCTTCTGTCTCTTTAAACCATCAATAAAATTTGTGGAATTTCTCCTAAATATGATACCGTATGTCTAACGGTTTCTACATAGGAATGGTAAGTGATTAGGAGTGTTTCTCGACATAAGATGTTTTTGGTTAGATATATACATGCAAGTGAAGTTAATAAATGAGTGTTTAAAATAGCTAAGTATCCCTACAGTTTTACGTCTCGGGTACAGGGAGAGGGCTGCAAAAATGTGACACTCTTACCAGAAATAAATAAAATTGTCGACCAATTTTTTTCAGACCATATATTGACAAAAATTATATAAAAATATAAATCAAAATAACAAAGGATGACGTTTCGATCCGGATTTGGATCTTCTTCAGAAAAATCTAAAAAATATAAAAAATATTAATATTAGTTACTTAATATTATCTAATAGAATGCACAATGATTGAATGTTTGAATAAATCAAAAAAATTAATTTTTTTGATTCATTCAAACATTCAATCAAAACTGATGGTTATTTTACTTCTAAAAACAATACGTGGAAGTGGTTTCAAAATTGTTCACAAAAAATCAAAATTTAACCTATACTCACTGACAAACAAATAAACATGTGAAGTTGAATAAAAGCTTGTAAATAGTGATGTGCCGGATCGTTAAAAATGTAGATCCGCGGATACGGATCTGAATACGGATTTTTGGTTTCAAGATCCGCGGATACGGATACGGATCTTAACTTTCTTAGAGTTCGCGGCGGTAAATATTGCACATCGACCTTTGGAAAGAGAATATCTGTTATCGGAAAAAGTTATTGACCTCTTTAAGAGTTAACTCTCATAACAGATTGTCTCTTTCCAAAGATCGATGTGCAATATCTCATTATAAAGATAGTTGATTTAGTACCTTTGAGTTATGTACTATTAGTATGGTACTCACTATGATAAATGTTTGCAATATAAAGGTGCCAAATACGATTTAAAAAAATAAAAAATAATCTGAATGGAATTTAACAGGTTTTCATTATTACCTTATCACCTATATATATAAAATTTCATCTATGAATTAAAAATTAATAAGGTAAAAGATCCGCCAAAAACTAACGGATACGGATCTTTCTTTTCACTCGGATATCCGCGGATACGGATACGGATATCCGGCACATCACTACTTGTAAACCAAAAGGGAACCGTTGCCGCAGATATATGATAAAGAAGCAGATCACTGTCAGTTGGTAGAGAATTGTAGAAAGAAGCTTTGTGTTCGTTGTGCAACGTCTCACGCCGTTGTGTTTTCCACTTTCATTTGAGATTACGTTTATCAAGATATCTCCTAATTTTTCCTTTAGCTCCACCTCTGTGCTAGCGAGCACTGGAATGAGGATTGGGAGGAGGTCGAAGAGGTGAAATGAGGAAGATAGCTGGTGGTAGTTCGTTCTTTGGTTGGCTGCACCAGACAGCTTTTACCTTAGAGGTATACTGTAGCCTGAATTTGAAAAACTGTGCGTATGAAGCGTTTAAAATTAAACCATCCCACTGAAAACTATCATTAATTTCCCTACTACGTGATTTGTATTCAGCTCCTGGGATTTTATACCTTTATAAAGTGAAGTAAATTTATTCAGTTTATTCAACATCGCTTGGAGTTTTTTTTCCCAGTTCTTGTATAATTAATATCGGAATAATCTTGTAATAATCTTTTTAACATTATTTACTGGCGTGTAAAACAGTCTGATTGATACGTTGTCGTAAAAAATTCTATTTTGATGAATTTCACTTAAGATACACCATAGACCAGTTTTGTTTATTTGGTAGTTATGGAAATCATTAATTGCAGCGGCTCCAAAACTGTGGTGCGTGAAGCCTCTAAACCTAGTACGCAAGATAAACGTTTAAGTATGTATTTAAGCGGAAATAAAATAGACATTTCAAATAAATCAAATTTTTTTATTTGCTGTAATTGATTACAAATTATTATGCAAACCCAACATTTCCACTGAATTTTTAGACTTTAAGAGTTATTTTGCAATATTTGTAACCCTTTCAAGAAGCCAAATCGTAAAAATTAAATTTGTTTTATTAGGTACTAGGTATATAATTCTGTTGCCACATCCGCTGCAAAAAACATAACCACTAACGATATTTTAATAATAAAAAGAATTCCACATTGTTTTAAATACTGTTAGTGATGTATTTATTAGTTATTTAGTGGATGTCGCATTTTAAGTGAAACGAATTTTTCTAATGCATTAAACATTTCTATAACTACGGGGTAATTAAAACTTGCATATTATGTTGCGTCTGAAGTGGCCAAAATCAATTCCGAATACGAAAATTAGTACAACAAGGAAGACAATCAAAATGAGTAGCTCGACAAAAATAGAGTCAATTAATACCTAGGTAAAGTTCACTAAACGTTTAAAATGTCCATAGGAAATTATAAAAACAAAAAACTGGGTATAAAGTGTTAAAATAATATATATAAATAAATCCAATAATCAACTCTTTGATTAACGTCTGATTAGAACTCTTCAATAAATAAAATTATCGAACAATTTTTCAGACAATAACAAAAATATAATTAGTACATTAACGTTTCGATCCGGATTTGGATCTTCTTCAGAACGGATCTAAAAAATATAAAAATTATTAATATTTAATTTCTAATTCGCTTTATATAAAATTCTTTCAAAATAATTAATTAGTATCCAATAATAGTTTAATATAATTAATAACTTTTTCATGACAAATATATATTTATAAGATATAGTTGTTTAATTTTGTTTGGAACCAAAGTATTCATAGGAAATATGGCTTCTTTTTTGTACTCATTATTTATCTGTTTTCAAAATAACTTTCAAAGAGTCTGTATAACACCTTTTAGGAATATAAAATTGAAGATCTAACGTATTGCATTTGAATTTCCAGTGAAATATGCGAAGTAATAAACTGTTTTTTATGTTCTTTATTACAATAAATATTTATTGATGGTCAAAGGGCCTGTATTCATAACACACATATACTGCGGATTATTTTGAATTTTATAATGATTACACAAAGGCTTAAATTTTAATTATTTCCGGATAAAACTCAATACAAAAAAAATCTCTGAAATTAATTTTACATATAGAGTATGTGTAGTCTATATTATGATGATCAAGTCATACTACATAACAATTTTGTAATGTATTTTTAAGTTTGAAAGGTAATAGTGTTTTAAAACATCTGCATGTATTGTTGCTAATGACATTTATCATTAGTAAGTAATATTGAAAACGAATGAAAATATCGTTAAAAATATTAATAATTAATATGTAATTTATGAAACTTAAAAAATTATCAAGTCACTGAAATTGGACAAATCGCGTTATTTAGGGATTTTTTTTAATTCGGTATAAAAGATACTCGTACCTACTCAAAAAACATAACACTTTCAACTTGGATTACGTATAATTTCTAATGTTTTTAATATAATATCAATATGTGACCAAAAAACATTATTAGGATCGTTCGTTGCTTTATGAAAATACTCAGATATAAAAAATCCTGCCTTCGCCAGGAATCTAATCATAATAGTTATTTGAAATATTAATAATACAACGATATCAGTGATTGTTGTAAAGCAACAACAAATAAAATAATTGCTGTTTCCAAATATCTACATTCTTATAATACTCTCCTATTTCTGCCCCCGGGACAAGAATTAAAAATTCGGCGACGTTAGGTTCTAATCTTAGATTAACGTCTGAATAGAACTCTTCAAATAAATAAAATTATCGACCAATTTCCAGACAATTATGAATCAATACATTAACGTCTTGGTCCGTATTACAATGGTCTGAAAAATTGGTCGATAATTTAATTAAAAATTGTGTTATTATTATATTTCAATAAAACAATCTCCTAAATCGTTTAATCATAATTTTATTTCAATTTTTTGTCCAGTTATTAGACGATAAATATTAAAAAAATTAGTTAAATGTTTATTAAACTTTATAATGAAGTACAATGAACAACTTGTAAACATAAGAACAAATATAAAAAAACAATAGTCAAAGTGCAAAACCCTGTTAACAAAACAGTATATTAGCTAATATCTACATGGCATTACGGTATTTTAGAAATCACATCATTATGTGTACTGAAGTTTGTTTATAGGCTTAAAAAATATAGTGCCTATATGCAGTCTTTAAAAATATTTGTTTTTTTTTTTTTTAATTACAATAATCAATAAGTATTTTATCAGTCTACACTTTAATCGCAGTAACTACTTAACTGTCTATAAACTTTAATTTTGATAATTAATTTTGGAAGAACATTTTAATTTGCACTAAAAACTACATTTTTATTTTGAAACAAATCGTTTAAAATTTTTAAGTATTATTGAGCTTTTTTTTCAATCTCTACTTACACAATAGTTCGATAGTGCACATTATAAATAAATTCTTACTGGTGGTGAAAATATGTGTACAATTTTGTTTTTTTCGGTTAGGTATTTTATCATGCGTGACAACAATTTTAAAGCGAAAAAAAAATTTAAATGCAATTTGTAGTTTAAAATATAATACAAGCGGTCGCTCGAATTTGTTTTGTCGACTTACGTTGCAAAATTGGTCTCCACGAAAAGCGCTTTTATTTTAACGCGATAATATACATATAAACTATGTCCATCCTGAGGGTCCATTCTAAATATTGATGGAAAAAATCTTAAAATTAGATGAGTAGTTTTGGAGATTACATCTTACATCAAAACTTAAGACCGCTACATACGAGGTTGGTTTTGCCGCTAGATTCCTTGCTAGTTTTCGAGATGGCTTTTATGTGTTTGCTTCACACGATGCATGTATTGAAGCTTGTTTTGAAGATAGGTTTGGTGCGCGCGCAGTGACAGAATGTTAACAAAAGTGGACGTTTATTGTCTCTGAACAGAACACACGCGTTCAAATTTTCATCAGCTATCTGGCCCGCGGTCAAATTTTTATCAGCTATGTGGCCCGGCGATCAAAAGATTCGCCCGCCCCTGATGTAGATAGAGGTGACAAATGTCGCTATTTTATTGCCCGCCATCTAACCGACGTCAATAGTGTATCTGGCTTTGTACTATGTATAAGAAAATACACTAATAATGAAGTGTAAACGACAAAGAAACAGAGAGAAAAAAAGGATATAGATACATATTATATATATACATATCTGATTAAAATGCTCAAGACGTATTAAATGTTACAAACTGTCTTTAAGAAAGTACGAAATACTAACATTCCGGGGTTTTCTTTGATCTGTTCAAATACCCCTTTTCCGTTCTGCCGCTCCTGCAATCGAGACTAGATTACTTACAGGTTTTTTTTATTCCTTAGTATCTTCCATAAATCGTTAAAGTATAACCTACATATATCTTTAAGTCGATTACTTCGTCTTTTTCTATTTCCTTATGTATCTATCCTTCTCACTATGCCGCCCGCTTTTGTTTACTGTTTTGCTAATCAAACTTTTGCGACTACAAAAACTTTTTACGTACTGATTTTCTATATTGCAAATATTTTTTTGTCAATTGATTTAAAAAGAAATGTTGTTTCTTAATATTATGTAAATAAGAGATTAGTATTTTTTTGTTTACATTCTACCAGCATTCAATGAAATGCAGAGTTTTTAAAAATACCTTTACTAATTACAGTATTCGGAATAAAATACGAGTACTTAATTTTTTGTGTATATAAACAAAAAAAGTCGGGTCGTAGTGCAAACCCTGCCGATAACATTTCACATAACTGTGATTCAATCACTAATACTAGAAAATCACAGGCTACTACTCGCTGGTGCTTGTTTTAAACATAATATCCCAACTCGACCTCATTGTAATATAACTCGTTACGACACTAGATAATAATAATTAATCTATTACTCTGTATAGTATAAATATAGAATAAATGAGTATCCTAGATATTGAAATATTTAGCTAGTTTTGCCGCTAGAATCGTTTCTGGGACTTGCGCTGGCTGCGAATATAGTAATGACGTAACTGCGTGCTCACGTGCATGGTCACAAGATAGATTTCAAAATTAGAACCGGGACTATTTTTTGCGCTTGTTTGTCTGCTTGTTTTGAGCAAGAACCAATCAGAAAGCAGTGTCTTGTCATGTGGGCGATACAGGCATACGTCCACCAATAAACATGACGTTGCAGCGATTGTTCTGTTCAGAAACAATAAACATTAATTTTAGTTAATATTCAAACTGTCACTGCGCGCGCACCAAACCCATCTATAAAACCAGCTTCAATACAGCGGACACATAAAAACCATCACGAAAGTATGCGACACAACACGCTTGAAACCTAGCGGCAAAACCAGTCTCGTGTGCAACGACCTTAAACGGCGTTGCACACGATGGTGGTTATTGTCTCTGAACAGAACACACATTACGACGCTATGCTTGTTTGTGAGCGTTTGCTCACGTCGCTCCCGTGACAAGATACTGTTTTCTGATTGGTTTTTGCTCAAAACAAGCAGAGAAAAAACACGAGAAATATCCCCGGTTCTAATCTTGAACTCCATCTTGTAACCACGCACGCGAGTTCGCAATGACGCCATTTCCATCTTCGCACCACGCGCGGCAGCCAGCACCAAACGAAGGTTCGTGTGCAACGGCCTTTACTTTATACCTATTGATGATAACATAGCAGGAAGAGAAATAAAATAGAGAAACACAGACAATAGTAGAGTCTCGATGTTGGAAAACTCCAACATGATGTTCAGCTTTTACATAATCTCTTATACAGAGCCTCACCGTACGCTTTTAGTCGTTGAATTTCATTAATTAAAAAAAGTAAGATAGACGGTTGCTATTATTGAATGAAAATACGTTTTGGTACTTGTTTGCATTCCAGAACGTTTTAGCTATATTTTATACTTCAAATTCGATTAAAACAACATTTTTTCTGTGGAATCCAAATGAACAAATAAAACAGCCTTCACTAACGAACATTTGAATTCACACTAACGGTGAATTATACAGAATGATCATAAAAATCATTTTCACTTTTCATATGGAAAAATATTCTTGCAAATATGCGACAACAATTACACGGATAGAACGTATATTATAAGAGATGTATTAAGCCTTTTTAATTTATTATTTAAAATGGATAATTTGGGAAGGATATGAAATTTTTTTCCGATGTTTCAAATAATATATTTCCTTCGTCTACAGAATGATTTTTAAGTTGATTCGTCTTTTTTAACAGCGTGTAAAAAATTAAATATTGTAAAGTAACTTTTTTATCAAAACTCAGGCCCTTATCGCTACTACAAGCAAGCACAAAAGCATGTCTCTAGTTCTCGGAATAGATTTCATTTTGGCTGACACCGACTCCAAAAATAACAATAATTATTATTTTTTACTTTTTAATGCATATTTTTTGAAGTCGGTTCAATTTTTTTGTGAAAAATATTTTATTTTTCTCTTTTTAGTGTTAGATAAAGTATTGCAATGGGTAGGCCAAGTATGCGTGCCTTTGAAATTTGAGTTTCCCTCGATTTCACCGGATTCCACCATCAGATCCTGACTTGAAGTGCACTCTTTCGAATAAAAAAAAAAAAACCGGGAGTGCCGGCGGAAGCGAAAACTTGAATATTAACGTCTTACGAATTTTCGATCAAAATGGTTTGTATCATAGATTGCATTTTTATGTACGATATTTCAACGCTAGATGTCTAACGTTGTATACTTAAATAAAAGTTTTCGTCTTACGCATTTTCGATCAGGACACGTGACCCTGACGCAAATATATGCCCTGACGCGAGTTTAACATTTTTTACCCATTACAAAACTGACGCGAGTTTAACATTTTTTACCCATTACAAAAAAAGTGTACAACGCCGCTAAAGAAGTTTTCACTTCAAAAATTTGAAAATCGGTCCATAATTGACGGAGACATCGGTGAACATACATAAAAAAAATAAAAAAATATATACAGTCGAACATAGAACCTCCTCCTTTTTTGAAGTCGGTTAAAAAAAACAGCATTGCCGAGAACTGAAAAGTTTTACTTTAATAATGTGTTCCGATTTTTTTGACGCATACTGTACAATGTACATGGAGAAAGAGTTTATATAGTGTTGAATTCGTGCAATGTCACACTAACTATTGATTCTTTTCATCGAACCATATTAATATCTTACTCACATCACGTATGAGTGACGCAAAATAAAACGTACCTATTCTTTCACATTCACAATAATAAAATTTGCATATAAGAGCGCATGGAAATTTCTTAGTATATCATCGTACTTACAGTCTCTAAAGATTACTATTCTTGAACATAAGAGTTTATTGCACAAAAAAACATCATCGAAGATTCTAGAATTCTTTTATTAATGGTTTATTGGATTTATCTACAGTCTATCAAAGTAAAAACTAATATAATAAACTCTAACGCCCATAGCTTTGTACGAGTTAATATCATTTTAAGAGGAACCTTTACAAGCGTTGTCAGATATGAAACCTTAATGGTATATTAGGCTAGAGTACGATAACTCGATGTGCAAAATATCCACTGGAAATACACAATTATTATTTTATAACATATAACAGTGTTACTAGCCGTTTTAAGTGCGGAAAATTGATTTTTATAATTTTTTTTTTGAAAAGAGGAAGGCGTTTGGGGGAGTTCTTTAAAAAACAATTACGAGGTCGTATCGATGCGATGTCGTTTTTCTTTGCGCAGTGAAGAGGGGAGGGCGTTTGGGGGGAGTTCCTTAAAAAACAATTACGAGGTCGTATCGATGCGATGTCGTTTTTCTTTGCGCAGTGAAAAGGGGATGGCGTTTGGGGGGAATTATTTGAATAACAATTACGGGGTCGTGTATACAAAGTGATAGTATTACAGTAATTCTACACCAGTAATTGCTATGACGTGTATATGTGATTTCTGATTGGTTAGATTCAAAAAATGAAAGTGAAAGATGATAAGTATATACCCATCAAAAACATAAATGTAAAAAACGAACCCAAGTTCAATATTAAGAATTTTATTTTCGTACTGTGAAAAATTGAGTCATACCTCAATACAAAAAGAATTGAGATCTAAAAAGAATGCCAAGTTTTCGTGTTTTATATTATGATTTATATCTAAACTTCATGTTTATATGTGTGACAACTTACGAAGTGAAAACTTGGCACCCTTATAGATCAAAATTCTTTTTGTTTTGAGGTCTTTTTCACAGTACGAAAATAATATTGTTAATATTGAATTTGGTCTTCTTTTTTACATTTATGTTTTTGATAGGATATCATTACTTTTTGTAAGGAAATTAAGATTTATGATATTATAAATCTAAAAATAAAATGTGACGTGTCTAATTGGATCCGTTACAAAATAAATTTAAACTCCTGACATAATTATTATAAACTCCGAATTTCAAAGTAGTATCTAAGTTCTCACAGTCATCTGACATTGAAGAAAAGAACTGGTTTTGAGTACGTAGATTGTCGAAACTACAAATTAAAATTTTATCACATATAAGTATAAAACAATAACAATTGTAACAGTTTCAGGTAAATTCTGAACGCATTTTGACGTGATAACGTTTTATAAATTGATGAAACAACCGGCTGCATGCACGAAAAAGTGTAACGTTCCGAAAAGTGTCACGTTCCGCCTGACCCTGTGCGTGCAAGCGAGAGCGCAGTATAAGCGATAGAAAGTCGGTAAAAATATAGTTTGACAGCTACTAAAATTTAGGTTATGTATTATTAAATATGATATTCGAGCGGAATACGTTATCACGTAAAACTATCGTCCGTAAACCGACTTTACAGACAACCAATTTTTAATGATACGTGCGTTTAGAAGAATTCCCATAAGTATCTTTTGAATGAAGTTCTTGCTTGTAATATTTATTGTATATTATTACATTTGAGAATAGCGTTATAAATTGTAAAGTTTTTTCTCCCAAGAGATCTATTCGTTACTCACAATATTGTTTCTGTTTTCGACACTACGTATGTAAAACCGTTTTTAAATTGGCGTTTATATTAGCTATTTTATATCCCAGATGTATTTCCTAATAGAACACTGGTGAAAAACAACGATTAAGTACCTAAAATTTTAGTCGCAAATGTCCATAAAATATATTTTGAAGACAAGTGATTTGTTTAAATTTTTATTATTGACTAGCCGTTACCCGCGGAATCATACGCGTTAACAAAAAGTATTTTATTTATTATACTAGTCTAATTTTCTGGATTTTTTTCACGTTGACCGCCATGTTTGAATTCTTATTTATTATTTGCAGTAAACCTGCAAAGAAATTAAAAATGTGTTACGAGAACGCATTACAGAAGTGAAACTTCTAGTTGCAAATCATAACATTGCATTTGGACAAGTGGAAAAAATGTGTTACGAGATAGTTTCACGTTCAGATATTTCATATATTATACAAGTTAATCTGAATGTGAAACTATCTCGTAACACATTTTTTCCACGTGTCCAAATGCAATCGTATGATTTGCAACTAGAAGTTTCACTTCTGTAATGCGTTCTCGTAAGACATTTTTAAACAGGTTATAAGCATAATTAACCAAGCAATTTTAATTAGTCGATGTTTCAGTTAATATGCTGGTCCATTTCAAGATATCTGAATGTCATTTTTTATAAAAATAAAAATAATGAAATTGAGTACACAATATTGAAATGTAATTTTTTTTTCAGGTGAGTTAACTGTTCAGTCTATTCTGTACATTGTAAGTATTAATTTTTTTTACTATAATATCGTCAACAATTTTTTAATTGTGAAAACAATCGGTTTCTAAATTACATATCTAAGATAACAATGAATGTTAAACAGATTGAAACCAGATAAAAACAAAATTATTATTTCGACAAAAAGCAACTTATTTTATGATGACTAATAACAAAAAATCATAAGTTGATATTTTTAAAAGTATAATGTAGAGATGTAATGGAGATGAATATTATATGTGATAAATATAGTATAATTTACGAGGCACTTTCAAAAAATAATTTGTTCAAACATTTTTATAGAAGTTTTATGTCATGGAAATTATATTGTCAATTATTTTCTACCTTCTTTGGTAAATTTTTTAGGGTTATATGCAGCTCTTATCCTTTTCACATTTCTTGAGAATGTCGAATACTCTGTTCTTATAACCAACATCAAAAAAAGGAGAAGGTTACATATTGTTCGATTGTATTTTTTTTTTGTGCGTCGATATCTTCGCCGGCTGTGAACAGATGTCGATGTTTCTTTTTTTATTCGATAGAATATGTCTAAAAGTTGATCCCACATAAATTTTAGCAAAATCGCTTTAGCAAATATTTAGAAAATTAACAAAAATCAACAAAAAATAAAGCAAAAGTTGTAGTATCGGCGTGAACGTTGGTCTTCGGTTTCATTAGACACTAATAAAAAACAAAAGTCGACTTTTTGCCTTAAACTAAAAAGTTACAAATAAAAAAAAAAATATCAAAGTTTTGACGTCGACACCTATTTTATTACTATATCGTTTAATGCACCTACTTAGGCATATTAAAGAGGTGCCGACCTCAAAACTTTGTTATTTTACGCTTTTTTGAAGCAGGTTCAATTTTTTTTTTTAAGTTTCTGTTAAGCATTTGTTTTCATTACAGTTCGTTTTCAATTGAAAAAATCGCTTCCCAGAATACCTCGTTATGGATTCAAAAAACATGTTGCTCGGGAATAAAATAGAACCTTCCGTATTGAGTGCCTTAAATCTGAGTCTCTGACATAGACACGAGTACATGCCTTAAGACAATAAGATGATGTCGAAGTGACATTAACTATACTAATAGAATAGAATGGAATAATTTTTATTCAATAACAGAAAATTTACTAAGGCTCTATAATACAAAAAATATTGAATACCTCTATATTAACATTGTACTTACCTTATTACTGTACTTACCTTCTATTAACTACTATACTTACCTTTTATTACTATATTATCTACTATAACTTACTGTCTATACTTACCCTCTAGCATTGTAACTTTATATTTACCTAAATATTGAACTATTCTATATAAACATTGTACTTACCTTATTACTGTACTTACCTTTTATTACTATATTATCTACTATAACTTACACTCTAGCATTGTATTATACTTACCTAAATATCTTACAGTATTTTGTATTCCATAACATATTTTGTAAACCTATATTTATAAATATTATGTGCTAATGACCTGAGTAGTCGAAACACATTTCTTTTTTTCTCTAAATAAAAAAAAATATTTTTGTACTCGCGTTGACCATTATACAGGGTGACCGGTAATTGTTCGTATTCCTCTCGGGAGATAAAACTTTGACTAATTTGAATAATTTAACCTCTATCACTTGGGTGTCGGAAATGTGTCATTTTTTTATGATAATAACTCTTCTGTGAAGAATTTTTATTTTATTTTTTTATTTATTGTAAGTTTTAACACACAATATAAAATCTAACAGTAAATTTCGTGTAAGGGAAGATTGCATTATGGTGGAACCGAACAACTACTGTTGTTGCTGCCGAGTTTCATTTCAATCGCGTACGAAGTCGCGGTAGCAACCAGTTGTTGATAAATGCGCGATTTTAAAAGACATATTTGTAAGTACTGCGCCTTACATCTTGTAAGTAGTGGTTGATTTGATTTATTGAAACACCCTCGTATAAGAATACATTGCGCAAACTGAAACAGAAAGTTCTCTCATATAATTAGCGATGAGATAAGGAAAATTACATTAAAAACTTTATGAATGCTAAAATGAAAGCGTCCTGGATTGAAGCGGGGGGGGCTAGAACATCACCAGCAAAATAATTTCTGTGGAAAAATAAGACAAAATCATTTTGCATCTACAAGGTTGAAAAGATTTTCATGCCTGATAAATAACACGTTTAACTTATACAGTTCGAGCCAAAAATATCGGTGTAGAGAGTTACACATGACTTTTTCTAATAATAGCGAAATAATTTTTAAAAATTTTGAATTAAGTAATTAGATCATTTTATTGACAAACTATCATTTAAAAAATCGATCAGATATAAAATTTGAAATATTTTTCAAGACAAACTTAACGTAAAACTTTTTATTAGAATATAAAATAAACGGAAATCAATAATGCGAGGAATTGAAGGAAATCGTTCTGTATTAACAAAGTTATGAAGTAGCAACGCCATTTTAAAACAGGACATTAAATTATGTGTTTCCTGTAAACATCTGGACGAGGTCACGAGCAAAATATAAGTGGAAATATTCAATAAATAAAGTTATCGACCAATTTTTCAGACAATATATTAACAAAAAATATAATTAATGCATTAACGTTTCGATCCGGATTTGGATCGTCTTCAGAACGGATCTAAAAAATATTTAAAAAAATAAATATTTCATTTCTAATTCGTTTTATATAAAATTCTTTCAAAAAAATAAATAATTAGTATCAAAATATTGAAAAAATAATAACAAACAAAGATTTGAATAAGTGGAAATATATATAAACTACGAAATATTCAAAACTGATCACAAACATACCTCTTTCGGTTTATAGAATTTTTTAAATCGAACTGTCTTTTAGGCGTATAACGGAAACAGGTGTAAGTGACGCGGTATTCACCTGAGTTGATGTGTAAACATGTGACTCATATTGATTTCGGAAAAATTGTAGACCTGCACTGGTTTTAATAAAAGTTACATCTTTCCTTGCCTGCTAAGATCTGGTGCGGGTGCAGTGACCGTTCAAATACACAGAGCAAAACGGGTCTGTTGTCTGACTCGAAGCAGAATGACGCCATGTTGGTTTGTGGATTCATGTCGCCCACGTGTCAAGATACTGTTTTCTGATTGGTTCTTGCTCAGAGCAAGCAGAGGACGTAGCAAGAAAATAGCCCCTGTTCTAATTTTAAAATCTATCTTGTGAGCTGGCAGGCTAGCCCGCAATGACGTCATTTCCAGCCTCGTACCCAACCTGCTGGCAAGCAGAAGTCCAAGCAGTGTTTCCAGTCTCGTGTGCAGCGGCCTTTAGGTTACGACAAAGCCATTATACCTCTCATCCATTAGCACAACGTTGTACTGTCAGTGTTTATAGTATACGGTATACGTGCATTGCAAAATTCGTAACACGTTCAGCCTCATGAATCGATTGTACCCTATCGTGCCAAACGATTATTCACTTAAAAAACAGCAAATTTTCACAATGCTTTTAAAATCAAATGTTTTTTGCTGTAATAGGATTTTTCAGTTTATTTCTGTATTTTAATGTCAATTTCAATTTTGTACTTTTACATTTGACAAATAACATTATTGTATTATCTTGAAAGCATATTATTACGGTAATTCGAACAAAGTAGTTAATACAATTTGCAAGGGAAAATTATAGAATGACGTAGTAAATATATCAAATAGTGTAAAAAGTTATTTCTTTGATATTGTTATACTTATATTTGATTATATCACGTTGCATATAGGTATATTTGCTACGATTTACAAGTTCAAAGGATAATACAGTACGCTAGTTTGCATTTTTATATACTATATCCTATTATTACTTAATCATTGGTTCATAATCAATGTTTTATTTTCTAAATTGTCTACTAAATAAACTAACAAATAGTGGATTGTCGGAAAAAACGCGAAAATGGTAAATATTTTGAGCTGGAATGAAACTACCTTCCTCCCCCCGTTTCGAGGATGCTGAGCACGGTGGTGGTGTTGGATATCGCGTCCGACTCCTACCAACCCCTCCACCGGCCAATACTCACCCCCGAAAGGGGTGAATTTTTTTTGCAATATCAACGAATATATTATTTCTGCCTTTTATTTGATGTTTTCTTTGCTTAAAATTATCAGGAAAGCAGAAAATCACGAAAGTATGATTTTATATGTTAAAATCTTATAATCGACAGTCACTGCAATGTAAACATCCCCATTGCCGATTGTCCATTGTAATAAAAGAGTAATGAAGTCGTTTCATTTTAATATGCAATTTTGATGACTGAATTGGAGGTTTACGTTTAAATTCTTTTAAAATTGGTATACCGGAATAGCCAGGAATAAATTAAAAAATAAAGACGTCAAAAAGTGTGAATAAAATTTCATTTAAAGAAAATTGAACTTCATTAATCTACATTCGTTACTAGAATTTGGCGTAGATAAATCACTATGATTATAATAGAAAAATAATAACGGCGACTACAATTCAATGCAAATTAGGTTAAAGGTGACTAGAATGAAGAAAAAAAAAATTACTTTATCCTTTTTAGTCACTCTCCTTCATTTTTATTGTGGCTTGTATAGCAAGCCCACACGAATAAGCAAGTACATACGTACATAAGCTTTATTACATTACGTAGGTGTACTGAAATTCCAAGTATATTTGTTTAACTTTAGAAACCATTGTTGAGGATTTCTTACTTTGTAGAATCATGCGATCGTATTTAAAAGAAGTTATTACCATTATTTACAGTTCATACAACACAACAGTGCTGCGTTGACATCACACCATTATCATGCATTGTTATTTGCATTCGGACTTGTTTTTACGATGTTATTTAATACATATATACTGTACATAAATGTACAGCGCGCATTACTATTTACATTTATGGAATTATAAATAAGTGTCAACACTGCTTTAAGCCTTGTACATAAACATGGCGCCAAGACAAAATGGTTTAGAGCATCTTTCGTGGAATCGAAGAAAAAAAATATACGAATAATTTTTCAACCCATGGAATTGTTTATTATTTGCAGTAAACCTGCGAAAAAAATTTAAAATTTGTTACGAGAACGCATTACAGAAGTGAAACTTCTGGTTGCAAATCATACGATTGCATTTGGAGAAGTGGAAAAAATGTGTTACCTGACTGACTTTCTTTTTTTGCCAGTCTGTATATTATATAATATATGTCTACTTTTTGGATGTAAGGATAGGGAGGATAGGTAGGAAGTAGCGGCGCAACTGGGGTTATAAGAGGCCAAGATTGTTTTAGGTTGGGAACAGGTGACTCTCTCATCTCAAGTAAAGCTTATGGTCTTCAGGTTAATATCTTCACGCAAGCTTATCATTTTATATTCTATTATTACCGTCTACAGATCCGTATTTCAATATTATTGCAGATGATATTATTATTCAGAAATTTACATATATTTAATAATTTACTATATGAATAATTGTCTATCTACTCAATGTGCGGTGAGCGAAGGCAAAAATGCGTCTCTTTCTTCGATGTAATTCCCTGATTTCTCTGATGATAGGATTGGTTGATGAACTTGCATTCAATCTGAATAAAGTATCTCTGTTTCAAAAACCCTTTTTCTATGACGTTAACATGGGCGTACCCAGCTTTTGGCCCAGGGAGGAGCAAATTGAAAATTTCTTAAGCCGGGTCCTCCGTGCTTGTTTTGCCCTCCTGGATACGCCAGTGCTTACGGCGTAAAAAAAGACAGAAGTATATGGTTGCACCCTAATAGTTCGATTGCGACTTTATTCCTATGCTCACTATAGAATAAAAGTATATTGGAAATCAGCAGATAGTACATTGAAATATAACACCATACTTCAAAATTAATTCAGAATTATTTTAGCTGTTGAAAATTTCTTTCTCCACTTTTATTAATTATGCCCGTTAGTACGCACTATAAACCCGTTAGTCTACCATGTCGACCCGTTACTCCGCCATGTCGACCCGCTAGTCCACCATATCCATAAATCAAATATACATAATATGGATCGTATAGAAATAGGTATTACGACAATTTTACACGCTTTTAAATGCAAAAATTTGATGGGTGGACGTTGTAACTAGTGAAGTGGCAAATATATTATCATAAAAAAAATATAAGAAAAAAAATAATATGAAATTTATTTAATTTTCGTTAAAACAAGGAAAGAAAAATTGCATTAACCTCGAGAATGATTACATAATCATAAAAAAATGAATTTGCGTAATTATTTCTTTCTCTAACCATTTCAAATATAAAAATTAAATTTTACTTACATATTCCAAAGAAAATGGAGGATGATAAGGGACCAAACGTGTCGGACATAATCTCTGATTATGTTTGTGCTACTGCGTCAAAATGTAAAGAAAAGTAGTTTTTAGTATAGTCGCTGCGCATGAGTCTATCTATAGACTTTTCAACTTCTGAAAAAAGAAAAGTTTTGTGTCAGTAAGAACTCCAGATTTATTGAGTTCGGCGTTAATTGGATTCAAGGTTTTGAAAATATACGCAATTTTGTGCATATTTCTGAAGCTATACTTTTTTATTATAAAATATGATAACAGTAAATTTTTACGATGAAACATCAAAATTAACAGAGTAAATTAACAAGATTTAGCTGCCCGCAGAAAAAGACTACCAACAGAATAGAGGTAAAGACAATTAAATTACTGTAGTGGATATGTTATATCTTTGTAGTCGTTTTTCGGTTTGATGGATGATATAGATCATATTCGCATACGCATAACATCTACTAAGTAGCTGTATTTATTTTAATCTCACTTCGGTTTTTTATTTTTTTGTTTCAGTAAATTTTTTTATTGCAACGCACTGATTTTTTATCTATAATAACTGTATAATGCTTAGTTTCTGGTACGATTTTGCTCATACATCTAGATTCAAGACTGTCATTTGCTTTCAACTAAATAGAAATATATTTAGTTGTAAACAAAATCTAGAAGCTTGAAAATTGTACCAAAAAGCTGACACTAGTATCTATAAGAGGATTCAGTTGCAAATTTCATTTTTTCAAATCGAAAACAATTTTTGACAAGTGCTTTGAAATATGAAAATCGAATATTAAAGGGATATGGGGAACCATACCGAAATTGATTTTTTTTATTATATGAAACGTAATATTGTCTCTCCTATTAAAATTTGTTTGGCTTCTGTTTGTTTCAAATTACAAGAATAATTAATAGTAGGAAACCGTTGTTTAGATCTCTATTAATTAAGTTTTGTATCGCACTATGTAAACTTTATATTTTCTCAGGTTCAAACAATGGAGCTTATTAAAAGAAAACATGTATACAAAAATATTTCATTACCTTTTAGTCGACAGTTTTTTTTAACATATATAAGAAACTACATAAAAGTTTACAACTTTTAATCAGTATTTTCTTCTTTGTTACACAGCACTCTCTAATAAGAATATTTTTCTTCGGAAATAGAAATAAAGTCTGTCAATATCTACTGCAGAAAAAGACTTGAATTTTAATCATACCATTATATTAACGAAAAGTTATTTTATGGTATAGAAATTATAAGTATTACCGTGCTAACGTATTTTACCAGCCCCGTCCCGTTCGTTGCTAAAAACTTTTCAAATAATATTTTCTATAACTATTCGTAAAAACCACATGAATATCGGTTGATTGATTTATAGTATTCGAACAGACAAACAGACCTTGTTTTTTATACTGTGCATTTTTTTACCTATGCCTTCATAGGGAATTTACGTGGAATAGACTATGTCCACTGGCATCAACAAATAAGTTTATAATGCAAAATTGTCACATTGTTTATTTACTTTTTACACATTGTAATATCAGCTAAAATTATCTAATTCTTTTCTTTTTTATTAAAAACATTTTCGCTTCTAAACTAAACTCAATTTGCTCCTCTCTGGGATCAAAATTCAAAAATAAATGTAGCCTATGTTACCCGGGCCATAATAACGAATCGATTGACATCTTATTTATCAAAATCGGATCTATAGTTTAAGCGCTACGGTGGAACATCCGTAAATACAAACATACATATATAGCCTGATAAACTCATAACCCTTCCTTTTGGCTTCACCGTAGTCGGATAAAAAAGCAGCATTGGGTTTTTTGACTGATGCTGAGTTTTATTCATTCAATGGATATTTTTTATAATGTTAAACTGTTTTATACATTATACTGTAATAATCACTCGTTACATACGTCTGTTACTGTAACTAATAAATATCTATCTATCTATACTTACATATTAGTAACTTGGACATTTCCTGCATTGCAGCTCTTTTGTACTGTAGTATTATAAAATACATTTTAGCAATGTTTTCAACGGAGAGCAGAGCTAACGCCATCTCTGGTCACTAGACACCCTGCAAGCAACATTGGCTCTTTCTACGTCCTGGCATTACATACCTACTTGTGTTAGTCTGACCCTCTTCACAGTAGTAATGCTTCCGTTAAAGTGTATTCTGTCTTCTAGAATTATGGTGAAACCATAGTGAAACACTTATTCTCTTCAACACACTGAAATAATTATATAGGATGTCTAAAGGCGGGGCTTCACTAGACTGGGCTAACCCGGTGGCACGTACTATCAGCTTTTGAAATTGAACTAAAAGTACCACCGACCTATTTTACTAGCGGCCGAATGATAGGTAAAGATCAAAGGAATTTCCGCGGCTTACGCGGACAGTCGTTTTTGGAGCATTACCTCTCTATAATTTATATTTAATTTCGCATTTTTTTATGTATACTAATATCTAAAGCTGAAGAGGTTGTTTGCTTGTTTATTATTTTGGTTGAACACTCTAATCTCAGGAACTACTGGTTCGAATTGAAAAATGTTTTTTTGTTGGATGGTCCATTTATCAAGGAAGGCTATAGTCTATATAATATCACGCTACGGCCAATAGGAGCGGAGCATCAATCAAAAATGTTGCAAAATATAACTCAAAATTTGTCCGTCCGACAAAAACTTTTGAGCGGTAACTCCGACCAGCATCTCGGTAAACTAAGATGAATGTTCGTACTCATGTACCTTCCCCCCATTCGTTCTTTTGCACCCGGGTGAAACCGGGCGGGACCGCTAGTTTTTTATATATTTGGTAATCCGTGCACCCGTTGTTCAATTGTTTTAAATAGACTGCGGAAAATTCCTCAGCTACTTTTTTTTAATAATAATCTATATCTGACGTGAACTCTCAGTCCAGATGTCAAATAATGACATATATTTTCTGCAAAAAAATGAGTAAGTAAAAAGGCGTTCAGATGATTGACTATTTTTTTATATAGATTGATCTACATTAGCTCACGCCCTTGCAATTGTTTGATTATTGGGTTTGAATTATTTTTATTATTTTATTGTATTTTGTAAGGAAGTAATTCCTTTTATAGTTTTTTTGATAGTAAAAGTACCTACATGATTATTGCTGTCAAGTAGAAATAGAGCTTTTACTGTGTTTTTACTACAATGTTGTCAGTAATATGTCCTATATTTCTCATGTTTTTTAACATCCCTTTGCAGCTGTTATATACTAACATATTACATAAAAACTATATTATGTACAGTCACCTAATGATACAATTCAAATTAACTCATGCTTTCAAGAAAGACGTACATTGTCTTTTATTTTTCTATTAATTTTTTTATTTACTTGCTATTTTATGCTATACAACAGTAGCCAAGTCATCTTTTTTCTAATAGTTGTACGTACTTCATTTTATTCGACAACCACAAAAAATTTTAATCATACATTAACCGATTCTTAGCCACAAAAGTAGGTAATTAAATTCATTAAAAAAAATTAATAACTAGAATAATAATTCATACGAATTTAATTTCTATTATGTGTGCGTTTTTCGTATACAGATAATTGATTTTCACTCAAAGATCTTTCTTGGCTGCTAAGGTAATTAATTTTACACATACAATAGAGAAATCAAGTTATTTTTAAGCGAAAGGATTTTAGTTTTGGAAAATATAACAATATAAGAAAGGGCTTTTGGTGTAATTGTGTATGTGTGCATTAGAGAATACAGTGAAATGGGACAGGTATATCTAATGTTAGTACACAAAGAGAGAAAGAGAAAGGAAGAGGAGGTTGGATACAACAAGAAGGACATGAACGTGTATGTCCAGAAGTATAGAAGCTATGGAGGTAACATTACCTAGCTGTGAACTTCTGTTTTCTCAAATAATAGATATTGCAATTGAAGTAAAAATAGACGCTAACAATTTCTGTGGTCAGATTCAGACTGATCTATTGTAGATAAATTTCCAACATCCTGCCCATAGTTCTGTATTTTAGATTGCTGCAAAGATTCCAGTGTCGAATAAAATACCACAAAAAACTTGAACGTCTCGTAGTAGTCAGTGAAACTATCGCCATGATCGAATTTATCCGTTGTATACTTTAGACTTACTTCTAAGTGTCTAGCCTCCTAGATATGTGCAAAGACGCAAGTGTGGGATAGATACACCACAAAGTAGAGCTTGAACCTCTGGCAGCAGCCAGTATGGAGCTATATGCATGCACGGCTGCCGGATGACTCTGTTGGCTCGACGGACCGTTCCCAAGGTCTCCTGGGGTGTCCTCGTAAAGTGGAGAATACTATGTCCTTCACGCGGTAGCTTTCCTCTATGCAACATGATTCTCTAACATTTCTGTGTACACATAACATACACAGACTGATACAAAAATATGCAACCAACTTGATAAGGTCTAACTGTATAAGGCATTAGTAATAAATAATAAACTTTAAAATAATCTAACTGCGAAAGATATAAATAATTGGCAAAACCAAAAGTACACACACTGTTTGATAAAGAAATTAAAAAATATAATATATAAATTACTGCTTTGGCATTATTAATCACCAAAAACGATAAAAATGTTGTCCGTCTAATTATTATATTTTTTATTATTATTACTTATATAAATAAATAAATAAATGTCAAGTGGAATAATGTAAAAATACTAACTAATGACGCCAGTCGGGATTGAAGCGACAACCTTCTCTGTACCTTTTTTTATTTTTATGCTAAAGAAATACTTACTACTCTGTACAATTATAACTTTCAAGTTTATTAGCTATCATAAAATAAAGTTAAGTATTTATAAAAATTAAACTACCAGGAACGCTTTTAATGCATATTTAAACACTCTGATAGAATAAGAAATAATCCAAGCCGTATCGTCATGCTTTACGACCTGTTTAGTTCGGACGTACGTACAGATTAACCGACAACTGCTGTACGCACATTTCAGTTAATATTTCAAGGCTTATGAATTCGAATTAACCTTAAAACGGTTCCGCTTTATAGAACAGAATCTCTCCTTTTCAGAAGGCTACAATTTAAATGAATTTAGTGCAAAATTAACCAAGATATAAATTCGTGTATGAACGAAACTCAGTTCTGACGCACAAAGCGATAACAGTACCACCACCAGCAGTGTAGCGGTGTGTGAAGAAATAGAAATACATTCAACATTGTATCACGCTTGTGTGATTTAAGTAATATGTGTAATGTTAGAGCTTTGTCAGGTGTCGCGTCAATATTTTGTCGGTTGTCCTTGTTTTCACAGTTCCACGTCTGTAGTCAAATAGAATAGATCAAACGTTCAATATCAATCGCCCTGACTGTACCACATGCTTGCGCATCACTCACTTTGCTCTGATTGCGATATACCTAAACTGCACTGGTTCATGTGACTTCAGTCGGACGTATCTCGGCCGGTACGCCGACTACGAGCGTCGTCGTGAAACGACTCGTATCACCATTACAGTAATACGCAGAGCTGCAAAATGGCATTCACTAGCTGTTAACTGAATGCGAAAAATATTTTTGAAGTGAAAACTTCTTTAGCGGCGTTGTATACACTTTTTGTTTGTAATGGGTAAAAAATGTTAAACTCGCGTCAGGACACGTGACCTGATCGAAAATTCGTAAGACGAAAACTTTTGTACACTTTTTTTGTAATGGGTAAAAAATGTTAAACTCGCGTCAGGACACGTGACCTGATCGAAAATTCGTAAGACGAAAACTTTTGTACACTTTTTTTGTAATGGGTAAAAAATGTTAAACTCGCGTCAGGACACGTGACCTGATCGAAAATTCGTAAGACGGATGGAGAGTAGAGGTATGAGTAAAAAATGTTAAACTCGCGTCAGGACACGTGACCTGATCGAAAGTTCGTAAGACGTTAATATTCAAGTTTTCACTTCTGCCGGCACTCCCGGAGTGCAATTTTTTTTTATTCAGCATTTCAAATGAATGAAAATACCTATCTCTTACTCAATATAATCGCCGTATTTGAAGCCACATAATATACCTATAAGTATGTACCTATTTGTGCTTTTGTTCATAAAAAAATCGTGGCATGGCCAAAACAACAATTTTAATGACGAAGTGAAAATGATGAAGATTTTATTCAAAAATTATAAATAGGTACATTTTTTTATCAACTGAAACTAAAAATTTTGTTCATGTGTACCAAAACTGTAAATAAAGTCGCAATCTAAGCAGTTTGCAATCATGTTTAAGACACAGTTTTATTAAATGGGTCTGCAAGTTTTTATCAAAGCACACTGGTTTGAAAGCACTGTTCAGAAAACCTAACAGACCAATAAAACGTTAGATCTGAAACGCGTATGTGTTTGATAGAGGTATAATATTGATAAGAAGACGACTAGATCTTTCTAAAGAAAGAAAGAAAAAAGGTTTTCTTCTAGCGAGGCGATTTCACAGCCGCCAGTGCCACCATTGCCGATTGAAATGTCGTTGGGCAGTGGGCACGTTAGACATTAGATGTTTTTCTGTCTCAGAGTAAAGAATATTATTAGTAGAGAGTGTAGCGACACAACTCATCAGTTTTAATATCAATTATCAATGATCCATTGCCATTTTAGCCCAATCAATGCACGGTTCCCTAGCAATTTTACCAAACAGCACCGATTAGCACAAAAATTTGGCTGTAAGTTCTACTTTTTCAATGTGCCGAGGGTTGATTTTACCCTGGCGGTGGACCCTTCTCGAGGATGAAATTTTTTTATTAAAAATAAGTATGGGAATGGATAGATTGACTAATTCTAAGCAGCTTTTGTTCTATAAGGTTTTTAATTAAAGTAAATACTTTTCGACTTAAGCCGGGTACTCATTAGCGAGCTGTAACCGTAACATGTGTGATACAGTAACGAGGTTCTAGTGTGTACGCTCGTCACAGTTACAGCTCGCGACGTCGCCGGATCGCTTTCACCGAGCGTATTCATTAGCGAGCTGTAACCGTAACATGTGTGATACAGTAACGAGGTTCTAGTGTGTACGCGTGTTACAGTTACAGCTCGCGACGTCGCCGGATCGCTTTCACCGAACGTACTCATTTTGCGAGCTGTAACTGTAACCAAACAGATACAGTTCGAAGTTCTAGTGTGTACGAGAAGGCCAGTGGCCTGACAAGCCGGATTTATCCGCAGGTTTGAAACTCCACGATGTCGGACGAAGTGTCTCTCGCTTGTGCAGCATACATACATACAATAGTTGTCGATGTTGATACAACACAAGTTACAACCTCTCCTCTTGACGTCCACAAGCGCACTGCGAGCGCCCTTTGATTCGCGGCAAAAACCGACAATCGTCGGCTCGCTGCAAGCGGCACGCGTACCGCTCGCAGCAGGTTTACGAACCACGTACACACTATGTTTTTGGTAACAGTAACGGTTACAGTTACGTGCAACGTTACGGGTTCAGAAATGAGTACGTTGTAAACATCGGCTCGCTGCAAGGGGCACGCGTACCGCTCGCAGCAGGTTTACGAACCACCTACACACTATGTTTTTGGTAACAGTAACGGTTACAGTTACGTGCAACGTTACGGGTTCAGAAATGAGTACGTTGTAAACGTCGGCTCGCTGCAAGCGGCACGCGTATCGCTCGCAGCAGGCTTGCGAACCACGTACACACTATGTTTTTTGGTTACAGTACATGCAACGGTTACGGTTACGGCTCGGTAATGAGTACCCGGCTTTATTCGAGAGTGGTAACACGTATATTTTATAACAGGAATCTTCTTCATCACTGTTGTAATATACATGTTTTGATAACTGTAAAAATTTGTGATTAGGTATTTTTATCGCCGCTTACAGCTTCGTTTTAGCTACTGTGCATACGGGTGACGGTTTCGAACCCGTTTGCTGGCTGGTACTAGTTTAGGTCAAAATTCACTTTTCAAAATTTTACAATATTTTTTCGTTTTGAAGTTCCCCCAGTCCAAAAAACATTTTTTTGGAAAAACTCTGCGGTTGTTTGTCTGTCGGTCGGTTAGTCTGTTTGTCCGTTAGTCTGTTTTTCTGTGAACGCGATACAGGTCAAACGGATGAACGGATTAAAACTGAATTTTGGGAGGATGATATGCAAATATAAATAGCCTTATTGTTCTTGCTATAACGGTGTTTTTATATAATAATGGTATACTTTTCATAACGACTTGTTATTCTATTTATTTTCTCAAGAAAGTTTTGTTAAAAAAATATTATTCTAAACTTTAAAGTGTCGGAAATATTTTGAAAATGAAAAAAATCAGCTGTTGTTTTGTTTTGTATATCTGCCAGAAATAAGCTAGTTAAGCATGCTTTGATTAATTTTTACATGACGTGGAACATATTATATAGGTAACCATGACAACGAATAGCAAATATCATATTGAATACTAGCCAATACCCGCGTCACCTCACGCAATATCAGAAATTTTATTTTCTTTATTATACAATATCAAATGTCAATATTTTTGAAGTTCCCGATTGGATGGAATTTTTTCAATATTATGCCAATACAGATTCAATTCAATTGAAAAAAAAACACAAACTAATCAACCTTATAAAGCAAGTTGAAGACTTCCTCCTCATTTATCTATTTATTCTAAAAATGTTAGAGGGACATACAGCCAAAAATTCGACAAGCCATTTCTTCTAACGAAACGAGTAATGGTGTATTCGATTTCAATTTAAAATGGAACGTTTTTTCATTCGTTTAGGTCTGTCCTTTCACATATTAGTGTAGTATTTACAATGTATAATTCAGTTTATCTCCTACTAAAAGAGTGAGATTTTCAACCGGAGCGTGTTTTTTGTAATTGAGAAGAATGTTTTATAAATTAATTAGAAAAAGAAATGATTCTACGAGTAAATAAATCATGAACAATTTATGAATACAAAATATCCGTAGCTTTGTCTTGAAAACGATTTTTCCAATTCATGAAAAATATTATTGAGCGCGAAGTTTCACAAGTTTATTAAATTTCTCAGATCAAATGACATGCCAAATTCGATAAGCAATTCTGTATCTCTGCTTCCGTTTGAAAAAGAAATACAATTGGCAACTTAAAAATTTATGCGGATGACTGCTCCTAAAATGTATTTTATAAAAGTAAAGAACATTTTATGCACCAACTACTTTAAGTACTTATTGTTTAATTATTAAAAGAGTTTTTTGTTTAAGAAAATCCAGTGTAAAGCTGGTTGAATGCATTCATTTAAAAATAATATGCGCCGCGGGGTTGCATTTATTATTTAATAAGGCAGGTGAGTTCCTAGATATCGTTCATGTTAATTACAAGGCTTTAATGAATGATTATTATATTGCTGTAAACTCTAACGAGATTTTTTAATGTAATTATGCATTACATATTCATGGCGTGTATGAGATTTTAAAGCACTACCTTGCTTCCAATACAAACTACAAAGTCTTTTAAATACACCTTTCAAAACTTCGCTTTCAGTCTCAAACTTATATTGAGATGCAAGATTGAGCGTGAAATTTTCGAATCACAACGTTTTCGGAGAATATGGCACTTCATCCTATTAAACAGGAGTAGCTTTCCATAGTGATGAAAATTTTCATTTTCACGAACCTCATTGTGCGGGGTTAAAAATGTAATAAAAGTTCTTAAGGAGGTTGAGCCGTTTTACGAAGATAATGAAAAAAATCTGAAATAAAGTTTTTTTAATAGATTTTTTTATGACAAAATTTTCTGTAAAAAATCCAAAATCATTAGGAGATTTATAAAATTAAAAAAACTTTTACATGTAGTCTTATGGAAAATATGTCAACCAAGCATGCAAACGGTACATTTTAATTTTTTGCAAATAACCAAATAATGTCAGCTGTTCCGAAAACTAACTATGTAAAGCATCGATGTCTTACGTATATTTTAATATTTTTTTCCAATTTAATTAGGAGACTTTTAATCAATAAAAAAAAATTATTAAACCTTAGCACTTTTTGATTATGAACTTTTATTCTTGACAATTTTAATAATTATTTCAACTGAATTTTCAACTTGTTAATGATTTGTTTTTAATTTTTATTACTTCTAATTTCTTTTTTAATTATTTACTGCAAAAAATATGTAAAATACAGATATTTACCTAAATTTATTTTTTCTAACCTAACTTTGTACAAAAAATTCAAAAGTTAGTCCATTAAGTAAAATACTGAAATAATTAATTAATATTTAAAAAATGATTTATTTATGCCTTTATGACAATAATTTATTTATATCTTCGACTTTATAACCTTTTGTAAAAGTTTATTATGGAAAAGTTCCCGTTTAGAATTCGACTTACTTATTATTGGGACTGTAAGGCATCAACCTCCTTAAGTGACTTTTTTCCTGAGGTAAATATTTGACGAGACAATGTCGTTAATAATAATTTAAATAATTTTTAAATAAAGGTGAAGTGGGCATAGGTGCAATATTTTTACTTTTTATTTCCATGTTTCGTTAACAATGTTGACTTCATATTTATTTCTTAGATACCCGGATATTGATCCTCTTTGAGCATCTACGTTACACTTGCAGAGTCAATTTTTATGAAAAGCCCCTAAATCTATGGATAATTTCCCTAATCTGGCAACACCGATGACTGTCGTTGTGTTGAGTTTGTAATGGTGTACATTTTCTTCAGTGCCGACCGATCTTTGATGGTTAGCCACAGTCCTTGCTTGAAGCAATGTACAAGCTTTATTATACCGCTGGTTCAGTGTGAAACGCCTATTGGATGTCAAATCAATACAATATACTCGTTTTTTGTTTTAAATTTACTCTCTTTAGTATCATTTCTGAAAAGTAACTGCTTTTTTTATTGATAAATTGACAATTAACTTATTAAACCGTTCATTTTTTTCATAAATACAGCAAAGTCCAATTGAGGTTATATAACACCATATAACGTCCATATTTGGCTGCAACAAAAAACTAATATATGTATGACTTTACTAATTATTTTTTTATTATTTAAGAAAATAATAATTATAAACATTTGTCATAATTTGACAACAGTAAAATACTGCGTACAAAATACAAATATTGTGTTTAACAGAGACAGATATACTTATATAATTATATAAGTAATTTAAGAGGTGTTTCGACAATTTTGCAGTAATATTTCCGTTTTTTCATTATAATTTTTACGTTATCTACTTTCTAATAATCAACTTTTAAAAGTTTTGTTTGGAGCCAACTTGATGTAATTTTATTTTTTATCTGTATTTCTGACGTGTCTCATCATTGTGTAAAGATTAGACGTTCAAAATAAGGTTACATAATTTATAAGATATCCATAACATTTCAATTTCATATTTTCGCCTGGAAACTGCTTTATTGTATACGATTTACAAATGATTATGAAAAAACAGTGTCCTAAACGGGAAAACTATCAAATAAACAAATATTTAAAAATCCATGTGAAATAACATAGGTACCTACATAATATTTTATATTAAGCTCGTGCACACGACTAAACTAGTTGTAGTTAAGCATGCTTTGATTAATTTTCACATGACGTGGAAAATATTATGTGGGTGACCAAGGCGATGAATAGCAAATATCATATTGAATACTAGCCATTACCCGCGTCACCTCACGTGATATCAGAAATTTTATTTTCTTTATTATACTATATCAAATGTCAACATTTGGAATGATCCCGTTGCCCAATTGGTTGGAATTTTTTATTTGCTCCAAAAACAAAATTAAGACTATATATATTATGTATATATAGTGTCCAAGCAAAAACTTTCCAGGCGACTATAGGAAAGTAGCATTTGAAATTAAACATTGCAAATATCAGCACCTTTTTAATAAAAAAATATTAATAAGTAGGTGTAATCTCCCTTTCTTGTCTTCAAACTTTTTTAATTAACAAGTGGTATTACTGTAAATTATGATTCACTTGTTTTTAATAAGATATATGTAAAGCGTGAAATTTCTTTAATTTAAAAATAAATTCAAAAAGCAATTCTCTTTTCCATCGTGAATTAAAACTTTTAAAATTTTAATAATTGGTTCCGCTTAACACTTTAGCGGATAAGTTTTGTTTTAATATAGAGGTAAATAATTTTTAGAATAACCTAGCTTTAGATACATTAATCCCTGTTGCTTTAAATTGAGAAACCGCATTTGTAATTTCTTGGATAATAATCACTGTATAACCCAGTTATAACGCACTCGTTTACTAATAATATAATCGGTTACTCGAGGATTTAATTTTCGTATTTTTTACTGTTTCAAAAAGCTGTGACAATACAGCTCCTGCAATTTTTTTATAAATAAAATACAGATGTTTAATTTGCTTTCATAGTCGTCACAGTGTAAAACATTTTATCTTATTGCCGATCACCCCCTCCCCCTAGCGAATAGATGACAATATAATATAATATCATGTATACAGTAAAGAAAATTATAGTTTTATGATTTCAAATCTCTAGTTCAGTTTGTAAAGATTTTCTATCCGGGCGAAGAGAGCTAAAAAGTACATAAATTTGAAAACGACTTACATATTACAGTAGAACCTTTTTAAGTCGAAAACCTCCAAAACTCGAAAAAATATTTTGTTCCCTTCCCTTTACGTTAATGTTGTATAATATATTATCGGTAAAATAAAAACTAGTGCTTAAAAAAACTATAAATACATAAAAAATTAGACGCTAATTGCTTCAGTTGACAAGCGTCTTCAATCTATAATTTAATCAAATCTATAAATATTAAAATAGTCGACCACCTGTGGCTGATTTCATATCTTTTGTAACGGTCGATCAGATATTTTTGTATATCGTCATTGGTTCTGTAATACCTCTTATGTGCAAAAAGTAAAATTTGCAGAAAAGGCCAAAAAGTGGTTATTTCAGCAATGGATGGTAAGAATTATCAATTTCAGAGGTATATTACTAATTCATACTTATCTTCACTATACGTGTTTAATTAAGATGAAGTATTTTCTTAAAAAATATTTAACGTTAATTTCGGATTTATTGGCACATGGGAGGAATTATTCGATACAACTTTTCACATAAGAGTTACTTCCCCTTGTTGGTTAGTGTAAAATTAATTTGGAGGTATTACTAGTGTATAGAGCTCCGTTTCCTGAATCTTTTCATCTAAAAAACGTAAAATATGCCAACTATGCACATAAGAGCTATTACAGAACCAACGACGATATCATATTTTACTATATTTTATTAATTAACTGATTATTGTCTTATGCTTTATATTAATGTTTTATTTTAATATACATCGCATATATCCACTGGTTCAACATGCAAATAAAAAATGTATTCATTTATGATATATAAATTTTGAGTGTCGTTATAATAGACAACTTCAACTGTATAATATCAGGAATCTAGGAATAGATAAAAGACATAGGTAGTTAAATGATAGATTTATTTGCAAGCAGTGCAATAAATTTATTTATAATCATTTCTTATCACAAGAAAGGATGAAAAACATTGGGCATAGATAATCAAATAGCCGAAATGTCATAATTAATGTTTGAACGGGTGCAGACGTTAGTAGACAACCAAATAACAGATGGGTTACCCTAGTATTATTGCGTTATATACATGGTAACATGATAATACAATATTTAACTAGACTATGTCCAAATGCGAGCTCTTTCGAACATATTTTTCATCACATTTGGATGTTGCCGAGCAAAATTATGCACAATATAGTTACTCTACGAGAATGCACAAGCCGTTGATGGATCTGAAATTTCACTTGCCAAATACCGGCTACTTCCAAAGTTTTTAATTATACGGTGACTTCTTTAGCACATAAACACCAAAAAATCTCGTAATTTTCTCTTAGAAAATTTTACATCAAAGAATAATTTTCATAGAAGGTTAACAAAAGCACATTGGTGACGCATAAATTATTCCATAATAAATCGTCAACGATTACTCTTCACACAATGTCAAATAAAAACTGTCAGACTTGTAGATCCAAAATGGTAGTCAATCAAAACTGTATCGCAACATTAGAATTAGAATTTATTTATCCAAAGACATACAATTATGTATAGTATTCGTCAAAAGAAAAATAATATAAGCGTGTTTACAACTCATTAACAATAAAATCGTCTACCTTATTCAGACATTGTTTAAAAAGAGCTGTCTTCAATATTCTTTCAAATTTAGAAATTTATGGCATAGTACTTATATAAAGTGGTTAAAATTATATTACGTAGTAAATGAACAGCCCCTAATGCTTATTTTATAGAGTTTGTCGTTATTGCGGTGTCCGTTATAGAGTGGAGATTGTATTATTTAAATTACTATTTAGGGTTTCAACTTTTAATAACATTTTTGAGATGGATGAACTTTGAATCGTTCTGCTCTCCTTGTGGCATTTTCGACACCTTTCCGATTTGTGAATATTTCACATCAATCGCAAGTTGGACATGGCTAGGTACATAGTATTGTCTAGGTAAAGTTTTGCGGACAAACAACGGAACCATGCGTTCTGGTTAGGCTTCAACCATGGCCATGGCTGCTAGGCCGTTTAGGCTGATTGTCTAGCACATGTTCTGACTGATTTATTGTTCACAAAATCCACCTCAACCTCTCGTTGGCTAGCTATATAATTCCTATAATTTGAAGCTTTATAGAACCGCCCACTAAACAGTAAATTGCATGCACGACACACTAAACGTTTTATACGTACAATTCGGACATTAATGGTGCCATTCAAGATTAAACTTTCTGTATGCTGCGTTACTATGGAAAATTGCACGGAATAAAACGTCAGTTTCTCTTGGTTTTATGGCGACATTAACACTACAAATGCGCACAAAATGTATCATTTATTTTGTTTCCATAGTTACGCGCCGTGATTATATTAGGACTATTCTTCTATACTGATAGTTCAGTGAGCCGACCATTTAAGTTACGGCATTTTAACGAAACGAAATTGCATAGGCCCAAGGGCGAAGACATGGGGTAATTGCCCCCTCCAGGATCTTAATAATAGAAAATTAAAACTGAAAAAAATACGAATACAATTTAGAAATATGTACTTTTGAAAAGGAATTTGTAAAATTAGTTTGGGAATTAATATTTTGCTTGACACCTTCCTTCGTGAGTATTCTTGTGTGGTATTAATAAAATTAAAAAAAATATTTTTTTGCTTCACCCCCCTCCCCAGAAAAATATCTACGCCCTTGCATAGGGCCACCAATATGTCGCACAAACTGCCTTTTCATATATTGGTTATCGACCTATAAAATTGTAATACATATATGTGTATATTAAGGGATAATTTTTGAAGAATAATTAATTCGACAAATTGCAATTTTATTTTCATATGTAAGTGGTTTTTTATCGCCCCATCCGTCTACCTAGCAAACGGATGAATCGATTTTAATGTTTTTCTTTATATGACAGAACATTTTCTCGGAAAGACTGCGATTACAAAAGCGGGCCGTCTATAATCTATACAGAAGTTATTTATATTATAGACTAACGGTTACCCGCGGTTTCGCACGAGATTGAGACGAAACACGGATTCGTTCATACTATTTGGCATAGTTACTCCTTTCTCGACGTAGACAGCCACTGAGAACGAATTTTATTAAAATCCTATCCAAAACTGATTTTTCACCTACCATCAGATATACTCTTTCTGTCTCTCTCTATCTATCTTCCTCTCTCAGTCTCTTTCCCTGGAAATATTATATTGACCTTCCCATCTACGCAACCATCCACACCCACCCACGTAACAACTCACACCCATAGTATATGTGAGGTTAATATTTTCATTGATGGATATTGCTCTCCAGTTCCCGATTATGACTCCTTGATGTCCTAAGCATTTCTTGCGTATGTGCACTCATCTCTAACAGCTGTCTAAAAAAATTCTAATATAATATGTATTATATCTGTCTCTGTTATATTGTTTATAAAAAAAATCTAAATTGTGAATGTCATAAGTTTAAACTTGATAGAATAAAAGTTAAAAAGCATAACACGAGGAGCAATTGAATTTTACAATTAAAGCTTTCATTGAAAATTTGACTGTCTATAAAATTGCTCCTTATTTTTATAAAAATTAAAAAAATGTTTAAAAAAATCAAAGTTAAAAAAAAAACATTACGTTTTCATTTTCAAAAATAAATTATTTTTAATTTTTGAAGAGAGTTTTATATCAGTAGATCGCATTTTTGGGAACTTGATAAAAAGAAAAAAACTTATCGACACGGTCTGGTGCGGTACTTTTCATTTCTGAGTTGTGATTTTTGGTGCCCTCTGAGAGGTGTCGCCCTAAGCACTTGCTTATTTTGCTTATAGACTAATCCAGCACTGTTGCTTTCATTTAGGTAATTACGACAATATGGTAATATATGTTTGATAGTAAAAAATCTCATTTAAATACAAAGTAATAAAATAAATATAATTAAAAAAACGACGTACCTAAGCGCACTTATATATAATAGGGTAAGAGTGACAGACAGATTATCTTTTTTTAAAATTGTCATTTTTAATTTTTCATAAGTTAGAATTAATATTTTTAAACTGTGATATTTAAATGCGACAAAATTACTAATAAATATTAAAATATGATGATATAATGGTATTTTATTGCGATAAAGCGTTAAAATGCGATGTCAGTGTGCCTTTAGGGAAGCTGAAATATTAAACTCAATAAAAAAAGTTGTTCACATTTATCAGTTATCTTATTTTTTTATTTTAAAGCCTCTTGAAGCGGAAAAATTGTGTCATTTTCCACTGACACATAAAATTTTTCAAACGCAATATTTTCTAGTTTTCATTGTTATGTATTTTGCGAAACGCCCAAAATCAATAAATTTAATTGCTTTAAGTATTTGAGTAGCGTCCAATGTTATTTTATTCTTGGCTTTGAACCAATTTTTCATATACAATTATAAGGCATTACAGAATGAAAATTTAATAACAAGCATAATTCACAATAAATAGATACTTACCATGAACGATATATTTAGTTTAATAGTTGTTGAATGTCTTCTAAAAAAATAAAACAAGAAGACTTATAACTTTTAAAAATACGTCCCTTCAAACAAGTTTGATAAGAATTTATATTAATTTTATTTCTACAATAGGGTTATTGACAAAATTTCAAACAGTATTTAAAATTAAGGAATAAAGGTATCCCGTAAAAATATTTTTTCTCATAAATATAACAGATTTGACTCATTATTAGTTGTTTTTTATTTTGACTTTAAATTCTGCGCCAAAACGTCAATTGACCTTGACAGCCATGTTTACTGATTGCCTACGTCACAGTAGGCAATCAGTAAACACTAAGCAAGCGGGTACAACGTGACATGATTGACAGAGTACAATGAATACACCAGAGAACATACACTGAACAGAGATAACGAATACACATGACAGTCAGTGGCACACAGCTACCGGCCATGTTGACTGATTAATGACGTCACGCGCTGTGATTGGTGTTTGAAATCACGTGACACATAGGTTAAAAATCGTGATTTTATTTATTTATTTTAATATATTTAACGCACTTATTTAATAAAAATAATAATTCTAAACGATATTTTAGACCATAAACTTTCATTATAACACAGTTTTATATTTAATTTTAATCACTGTCAATAACCCTATTTCGATTGAAATAATCGAACCAGTTACTGTTCATCTGTAAACAACGTCGGAATATAATTTCTTGTTTTTTATTAGTGAAATGGAGTTAGTTGTCGCTGTAGGAGATATAAGTCCAATGTGTAGGATATGTCTCGGTATGGAAGAAAAATTGCATGACATTTTTGAGACAAACCGAAGTCAGGGAGTTGTTACAGCAAGTTTGATAACTGAGTATACTTCCGTACATGTAAGTTTCATTTAATAAACGAATGTCTAGTTTTATTGTATGGATCATAGAATAATATAAAAATCATAAAAACTCATTAACTATAGAATGTAGGTTATTAAACGTGAGTAAAAAAAGGTGTAAGTTTAGAATTTCATGAAAATTGTAGTCGGTTGATGTAAAATTTCTTTAGAAAATTAAATTGTCGGTGTAGATAATTTATATTTATTTCGTACTTACATCCTGAGTTTTAACTAAATGAAGGCCGCTAAACACGAGGCTGGTTTTGTCGTTAGATTTCTTGCTAGATTTGATTATATTGAACTACTAGCGGTCCCGTCCGATTTCACCCGGGTGTAAAAGAACGAATGGGGAAGGGAGGAACATGGGTACACACATTCATCTTAGTTTACCGAGATGAATGTTGTGTCCAAATTCATGATGATCGGAGTTACCGTTCAAAATTTTTTGTCGATAAAAAGCAGTAATAATAGTATTTATACTTTTTTTTAACTAATATTTTTTTTTAATTAATTAAATAAAATTAAAATAAATTTTAATGTAAGCCTTAGAAGAAAGCAATGTAGAAAAAAAAAATAAATAAAAATGCATTCGCCTAACGTAGGGCTCGAACCCACGACCCTGGTATTGACAGTCTTGTGCTCTACCGATTGCGCTAGCCGGCGTTGTATTCTTACATCGCTAATATGAGTATACTTAATAAGTGCATTTCACCTGAATAGAAGCTTATTTTTTAGATACATTTGGAACATTTTTCATTAATGCTCCGCTCCTAATGGTCGTAGCCTGATTTTATATAGCCTATAGCCTTTCCTCGATAAATGAGCTATCCAACAAAAATTTTTTTTCAATTTGAACCAGTAGTTCCTGAAATTAGCGCGTTCAAACAAACAAACAAACAAACTCTTCAGCTTTATATATTAGTATAGATATTGAAAAATATCAGCAGCTTATTTCTTCCATTTTAATAAATTGTCCTTTATATTATAGATAACACGCAATGATGGCCTCCCAGGATTGATTTGCAATTCCTGTTTAAGTCGTTTAATGGTGATGTATGATTTTGTAAAATTATGTCAGAGTTCTGATGAGAAATTAAAAGGATATTTGGAAAATCTCAATAATAGTAACAATCGTATCATCGAAACCGATGGAAATATAGAAAGTGCTGATATGGAGTTTGAATATAAATCTGATTTGGAGCAGGACACGATTCAAGAAGTAAATGAGATACGTGAAATTTCGGAAAATAAAACTGAAATCAATATTTCAGCGCTAAATGAAACAGAAAAAATGTTCAAAGTCATCGAGCCGCCATTAAAAAAAGCTGTACAGATTCAAATGAAGATACGATCATGAAATCCCCTACCAGTGGTTTAATTAAAAGACCTAAAAAAATTCAGTCCAAACCAGAAATAGTCAATAAGAACACAGTTGAATTAGAAAGGTATACATTCGATGGATTTGGCACTACAGGCTTCAAGTGTGATTACTGCTACAAAATATTCGCACATCGGAACGCACTGACAATTCACAACCGCGTCCATACTGGCGAAACCCTTCACTATTGTGACTATTGCGAGAAACGGTTTGGACACTATTTGTTTTGGGAGCGTCACCAATTTACTCATTTTGAGGTTAAACCGATCTCAAACAAAAAAAAACGGTTCAAGTTTGAACAAAAGTGTAATTTGCGTATGCATAGCCTCTGTCGGCCCAGGCCTTATAAGTGTGGCGTTTGTTCGAAAACTTGTAGATCGTCCAATGTTTCAAAATAATCAGCTGAGAAAGTGGTGTGTAAAATAGGATTTCCAGAATAAATATTTATGTAAAAGTTCTACTTAGCTATTCAAACAAATAAAATTCGGCCGTGAGAAAATGGATGCAGCTTGTATATCGTATTTTAGGAAGTGAAACTTGTATTTAACACCATTGAGATCTCGGAAAGTCTTAATAAATTCAAAGCATAATAATTAGTGTAATAAAATGAACGAAAATTTGTCACAAATCGAGACACAAATGCTTCAACAAACTGTTCAAACGTAAAAAAATTAAGAATTATATTTGATTTTGCTTCAGTAACCAAATAATCACTGTACTTTAGTAGTTAGTAACATCGTCCGCAATTTTTTGAAAAGGTTTTGAATGGGTTAGAAAAAATTATATTTCATCTCTCGATAAACCCACAAAATGTTTACTACGTATTTCCGAGATAGTAGTGGCGATAACAGTAAAATTGTTTCAACTTTGTATCTATATGGTATATATATATATATAAAATTGCATCGTTGTATAAATAATACTATTTACAATTCAGATTTCATTCGAATTTTGTTAAAGAAAACAGCAAAGCACATCTGTCACTCGAAACGATTTTTTTTTAATTTGCAAAGCAAGTGTAAACACATACTTATTAAAGAGTCGTTGACAAAACTAAAAAAAATATGGTACCTATATTTAATTTTATAATATTGTACAATTTGAGGAAAAAATATTAATATTATTTTCATTACTCTTAAGTTCCTGGACACAAAAATAATAGAACTTTGTTTTTCGGTAAATAATTAATTAATTTCCTGAGGCTAGTATTGATGAGAGTTTTCAAAATATTTTGAACAGACACATTCTCAAAAAAATACACTTCATTACGCTCTAGAATACTATATACAATCTCCTATTTGTGTGAAATTCGAAATTTATTTTGTGTACTTTTCAATATATCAAAGTGATTTATATATTTCAATAACTCTATTTTGTATTGTGTATAAATAAATTGTGCACACGAATTGTGCCTAAAATAAATTCTCTTGCTGAACAACTACCTAACCCGATTAAATACTATTAAAACCATGTTCTGCTCAAATTTATTTTCCATTCGTGTTTATATTGATCTACAGATGTTTCTATTGCAGAATTATATTAACAAGAACGGGCCATCGTGTCACGCCGTTGTAAAAACCAATTTACTAAAATTTAACTGTGTTTTTTAACCAACAACATTAAAACAAAAATACTGATCATAATGCCAAACATCGTTCACAAAATAAGGCATTTGTTTATACGTATATTAATTATATCATTAGTTTGTGTGATAGGCTATCTTTCTGTTTGTTATTTGTTTGCTATAGGTATGTTGGTATCATTTTTGTTATTATTATTTGTTGATTAAATAATAATAAGACTTTATTGAAGACTGTATACACAGTATAAATAGCGTCTTACATAAAAATAGTTACAAATCAGTAAATTCTTGAATGTTATATATATGTTACGGTAAATGTAAACTCTCGGGAAATGCATGTACACATTTACCGTAAAATGTGTACATTTGCCGCAATATCTACATTTAACCGTTTTAGTGCTAAGCAATTTTGGCAAAAATAAATGAAAATTGCTATAAACATATTGATTAATTTAGAGGAAAAAATAATGGTGTCAAATAAAACACTCTAATTTAGACAAATATCAATCAATTTTATTATTTTTGCATTATAAAGAAAAAATGTTTATTGTTTATTAAACATAAAATAATATCAATATTATTGTATTTTATTTCTTTTAGAAAATAAAAAATCTAAAAAAAATAGCTCAACAACACACTGAAACTGAAACTCGCAGCGCTTTTGCGCTGCGCCGCAATTTTCGATACAAACGATCGCAGCGCTTTTGCGCCGCGTAGCATTCTAACGGTTAATGTACACATTTCCCGGCATATTTTACGGTAAAAGTGTACATTTCCCAAGAGTTTACATTTACCGTAACATATACATCTGTCAGTAAGATAATATTTAAAAATGTGCATAAATTTTTTGTAATTCTGTATATCTCTAATTTCTTTTGGCAAATGATTATATAACTTACCTCCAGCATATCTTGGAGATTTAGTAAAAAAATAATTTGTAAAAAAGTCATTATATATTAAGTTTTTTTGCCTAGTTTCATAATGATGCACAATATAAGTATAGTGAATTTAGTTTTAGTCGATTGAATGTTTCAAAAGTTATACAAATCCATTTGTTTAAATTTTAAAACTATGACATAAATGAAAAACAAATATTATACTTATGTGGAAAGGTCGAAAAGAAAATAATCTGTTTTCTTTTAGATTAAAATTTAAAAGTAGAGTAAAAATAAAAACGTTTTTAATGAAACATTGAAACAGTCTTTTAAGATGAGCGCGGTGCTATAGGGATAACTAAAAATAAAATTCCTTAAATAAATAATGGGAATGACCGTGTTACGTACACAAATAAGTCAGACACAAAATTTAAGCCCTGTAAGATTATATATGAAGATTTATAATAATAATAATCATATAACTAATGATTTTGTTAACAGGATACTTTATTTATAATCTCTATAAATATTAAAGCAACAATTAATCAAAAACTATTGAGTTCAGAAACGTTAAACATTAATAAAATAAATTAAGAGAATTATTATTAATTAATAAAATCAATATTTCGTATCCATAATGAACTCCAATTAATATTTTATTCAATGTTCAATTTTATTTAATACTCGCGAATTTAATAATTTTATATCCACATTATTATAAATATTTTATAATTTGGCCAAGTTTTTTTTAAAAATTTGTATCTAATTTCAAAAGAATAAAATAATACCGACGTCTCGATGTTATAAGTTTTGAAATACAAAACTTTTATTCTATGTAGAATATCTGACATTCTTCAATTCAAAATTTTATCTGATAGTTTTTAATTATACGTACCTGTTTAACAACTAATTAAATTTTAAATATACAAAGATTCATACAGAAAACAATACACTGTTTACAAAGTTTCTCTTCTACATCAAATAAAAACTGTTCTTTATAAAACCTGTTTTTTATGTTATTTATTAGTTTTTTTATGAGCATTCATTGGATGAGTAGGCAAGATGTCTTCAATCCTAAAGGCCTTGGTTCATTTTCAAGGGCCTGAAAATAAAAGATAAAAATAAATTAAATGGTCAGTTTTAATGACGAGGAAACATGTTTATGTATGGGAATGTCTCAAACAATATTTCAAGAATTATTTGAAAGCTGAAAAATATATTCTTCAATAGTTTATATCAGTGATAAAAGTTCCATAAAGCGTTAATGATAACTTATCATGATAAAGATACAATCAAATGTCAGCGTTTCATGTTTATAAAAAATCTGTTCTTTGAACTGTGTCCAATTTCGGACATTGCCCGATGTGGCTTGGGTATTGTCGACATTGACTGGTCAATGTCGACATTGCCCGTATTCCGGACATTGACCGTAACATATACAGGGTGTCCCATTAAGAATGGGACATAGAACAACCGCAGATTCTCCAATTCAAAATAAAACGATTAAGCGAAATATGCTTAGATAAAATGTTACTCGATTCCGAAATATTCGCAGTTAGATAGACATGTACTTTTTATTTGTATTATTATTAATAATATTCATTTTTACAATTTTGTCTTAAAAAAACTGCGAATATCTCGAAAACCAATGACTTTACAACAAACTAACAAGTGTACATTATTGACTTAGAAAATATCAAAAAAATTAAAATTATAGTCAAAATTAAAATTTAGACAGCGGCGTAACATTTAGAAGGGGTACAAGCATTACTTACTCCTGCCGTACGCCACTGGTAGAGCGTACTGAACTAATTTTTTTATTGTTAGGTGCATTTTATGATATTTAACAAGTGTGCCGATTTGAGTAAAATTATACGGTGTATTAAAAAAATTATGGACATTAATAATTTTTCAGTTTTCAACTTCAACACCCCGTATTTCGGAAACGAGTAACATTTTATCTAAGCATATTTCGCTTAATCGTTTTATTTTGAATTGGAGAATCTGCGGTTGTTTTATGTCCCATTCTTAATGGGACAGCCTGTATATAGATTTAAGTAATTTAGAGCATTTTTTCTTATAATGATATATGAGGCAACCTTAAAAGATAGACGTATGCTGCGCGGACTTTTTTTTAGGGGAACAATTCCGTCATACATGATTTTTGCGTAACTTTAACCGTTTACGCAGCGCACGCAACGGTAGCTCTAAAAAGGAATAATTTTTCCCGTTTTTGCAACATTTTTCATTGATGCTCCACTCCTATTGGTCGTAAAGTGATATTATATTATAGCCTATTACCTTCCTCAATAAATTGACTATCCATCATAAAAATAATTTTTCAATTCAAATCAGTAGTTCCTGAGATTAGCGCGTTCAACCAAACAAACTCTTCAGCTTTATATATTAATATAAGATAAATAAATATAAGAACATTGTATTAGAATTTATGTACCTATATGGAAGAATTAAAACGAATAGTGTACAAATTAAATATAGATTTTAGTACGGGCCTGTTTTAAATCAATTATCTGTGAATTGAAATAGCGTAGTCACTCAGTTGGACAGATGTTCGTTTATGTTTAATCTTAACTCGGCGGTATTCCAAATATTCGTCTTTATATCTTTTATTTTTTTAATTTTCATTTTGGGCGATGTTTGCATGGACAACTTTGAAGTTTTTTTTTTTTTTTGTAAATCAAACATGAATTGAAATTTTTGTAAAATCACAAATTGAAATTTTCGATTTATACGAAATTTTCAGTTCGTTGTGAATTACAATATTTCTGTAATAAATTTCATTTTAAACGGATAAAGCTAAAGAAAAACTAATGTGAAAAACTACGAAGCCAGATTTTCTGATAAAAGTGAATCCATATTGTAACGAAATACAAATTAACGTAACTGAATTATAAAAATTAAATTGGTTATTGTTTCGTAGGCTTGTGGCTCTATCCCGTACTAGAAATAAATATTTTTATTGATAAATAACAAAATGGCGGGTTTTAGAAAAAAAACAACGAGAAAATCGTGATTTTTTCGTTGAAAATCGGTTAAAAAAATAGAAATAATTTTTATAATTAAGTAATTCTAGTACCGGACGGAGCTATTGTTGTGTAGAATACCCTGTGCAAAATTGAAAGCAATCGGTTTTATACAATTGTTTCAATCACCCACGACGCTTACAAAAACGTAGTTTTGAGAAAAACGCGTTTAAAGTTTTAATTTCAGATTTCTTACAAAAAAATAAAAATGAATATTTACACTAATCAGCTATGCCTGGTGTATATTAAACCTTCCGTTTCTTCAAAGGCATCGTTTTCTGTTAATTTGTTTGCTCTACTCTGCGAGAATATAAGGGTAACGTGATAACAATTGAGAGGTAAGAACAGGTAAGAGTCTTACCGTAAGACCGTTACTGCTCTCGACTATATGCTATAGCTTTGTAAATATTTAATATTTCGGTCTAAAATTTTTACAGTATTTTCTCATTATGTAAAAAAAATAAATTCGTTTTTTCAAAACCCGAACACCTGACTACGTCCTTAATTCGTTTAAAATAGCTTTAACGTAAAAAATGTAATAAACGTAGTTTTTTTCTTATAATACTACGTCAGCTCGTATAAAATAAGTAAATGTTTAATTTTAATTGGAATACAGTCGAACATGTTTTTGATATCTGGATATCTCACACACATTTGAGCTGTATTTCACAAGCTGACGACGCATTTTATGATATCTTCTGAAATTTCACAGATCATTAATAGGTCGTAATAATTCTCCTTTTAGCATTTTATTAATAATTTTATACACGGTTAGTGATGCTAAGATGAAGACAAGCATAATTCGAGACAATTTAACAATATTTTCGTGTTTAAAAACGTGCCTACAACGTTTTATAGGTTATAAATATACCTACTAACGTTCTATTCACAAAAGTGAATGACATTGTTAGGTAACATATGTATATGTTTTGAGTCGGATATACCTATGTTTTCTTTGGATTATTTCCATAATGTTGTTTACATGACTTTAATTAGTTTTATCTATTTAGAAATAGCTCCATTCATAAAATTATGAGTCAAATATCTTTTTTATTTCTTGTAGTGAAAAACCGTAATGACTTTTTTCTATGGATATCACATTTTATTATACATAGATCTTTAAATGGGTGGTACGTTACAGTGGAATATCTAGAAAAATATTTACACTAGTAGACTTGAGGACGGTAACAGAACCGCAAACCGAGTTTGTTTCCCATTTAATTAACATGGAAAAAACGACGTTTTTACTCAAACATGGATAGCTGGTAGAATTTTTGTTTTTATTCTTAATAATAATGAAAAAGGTCCTTAGTCTTAGTACATACTAAATCCGTGAATTCATTATTTTCAAAAGATTATTAAAGATTTTGAGCTGAAATGTGCAAATTAGCTTTACAATTCGCAGTGCAAAGAATGGTATCATCGTATCTAGTAATTTTCACTTCACGTGCACTATAGTGAAGTCTGTAACTTATTTACCTGTGCGGGAGCATACTTCCTACCTAGTAAAATGAAGTTTATGTTATTTTACACGTACAAAACGTACTTTACTCAATATTTACTCGTAAAGATGCAGAAGTGGCTTGTACGGGAGCACACTACAAGTTCATACAGAGTGTCTCGTTATTTTTTTCTATACCTAGGTGATAAGTGCAGGTCAAAAGAAGACGATTAGTGATTAAACACGTTAGTAAAAATTGAATGAGAACAGAGTAAAATGATTATCTAAATTCATATTCTAGCATAAAAATTATCATACAAATTTTGTTTTAACCTTAATCTTGCTCTTTTCACCTATTAAAAATCAAAGTATACGAGAATCTCTTGCACAAAGTTCACATTCTTGCCGGTGTTCAGAAATTAAAAAAATCGGAATGTACAAAAAAAACATAAACATATCAAAGTTGATTTCGAGCTTTTAAAATAAAGTATGTAACTTGTTTTTGTTCATCTATATTTTGTATGAATTAAAAAACGTTAAATTCATAAATGTTTTATATGTAAGTAAAAATATACATGGATACCGAATGATGAGAAAAGTAAAAATGAAAATTATTTTATTATTATCCTACTTCAAAATTTTGAAGTGGAATTTTGGTAAATTATGGTGAGTACAGAGGTAAACTGGGGTGTGCGAAAATTCTCAGAGGCCCCCGTAGATCGATTCTAAGACTCATTAAAAATTATTCGTATTCTTTTCTATCCGATAAACCACCCGGTACATGTACAAAATATATAAAATGAAAAATATGTAAAAATATACATCTACAAAGAGAAATTTCGTCTAAAGGTAATTTTTAAATATGAAAAATATGAAAGTATATTTTTACATTTGCTTTGTATGAAATTCCTATAATTTTTAATGATTGTGATATTTATACACTAGGTCGGGCGTGAAAAATACTTGCAATAAGTAAGTAAATGTCATATACAGGTTGGTTTAAAAATGTTTAGAAAGATAACGATAAAAATTAAGCGTTGAAGTTTTTAAATTAAAAAACTTTTTATTGCAATTACTATTGGAATCAAGCCTATCGGAAAATCACCGTTAGAAGAAATAATTTTCTATGATAGTAATGAATTATCTCTAATTTGGTCACATGATCTAGACCCAGGGTTGGAATGCATTACTTTGTAATATTGCATTACTTCGGGAGTATAATTAATTTGTAAATCTGTATTACAAATCATTTTTAAAAATCAATAATCCCTAAATTTGCATTACAGATTATTTTAAAAAGTGTAGTTCTAAAATTTGCATTACAGATTATTTTAAAAAGTGTAGTTCTAAAATTTGCATTACTGATTAGGTTTGAAAAATATTATTCCCAAAATTGGATTACAGATTATTAACTAGGAGTATGCAAATATCTTAATTTAATAATTCAATTTGTTGCTAATACTGTCAATATTCTCACTTTTGGCACCTTTGACATTTGTTAAATACTCCATTTAAGTTTCTAAACTGTCGTTGCCACGAAATCAATTGACAGGTCCGCTGGATGACGTCATTCTTCACTACTATTCAACAAAACGAGGCAACATCTGTAATCATGTAACTTTGTCCGGATCTCATTTTTTTTAAATGGTTGCTAACATTTATGTAATTTTCTGAAAAAGGTTTAGTACAAAAATATTTTAAAAATGTGTAACAACGTTTTTTGTAATTATAGTCGATACTGAAATATTGTAATGAATCATTTTGACAGATCGCAGTGGTATACCACAGAATAGATAGCTTGCCTTTTTTTTAAATCATTGCCAAATTTCGGTATAGAGACTTAATTACTAACTTTAAAAACGGTTAAGTAAAGGTAAAAGTTCTAAAAACATTACATTTTCAACAACAAATAATTAATTAATAGAACACTTTAAAATTCTACAAACGATCCCTTCGGGCAATCATTCCATTTGTGGAGTACAGACATAAATAGTTTTCAAGTGTTTTATTGTTATTAATCATGTTCTACCTAAAAAATCAGTGCAAATTATAACAATTTTATAATATAGGTACATTTTGATCTAGCTAAAGTTTTCTATAAATTGTTAAGAGACGCTCATTATTGCAATGATATATGTATAAGAAAAATGTATTTTCAAATAATGTCACCGCCGGAACTTTAACCCGATTCTTTCACTATCGCGGCGGATGAGCTAACACTTACTCAACAGTGACACATTCAAATTATCAATCTTTCTCATAATTAAAACATAATTTTGTAACAGAAAATTTACCTCGTACGAGAGCTAATTTTACGTTAGTTAACGCTAGATACGAACCTTTTCTCATGCGAGAGTTAAAGGTGTATCGAAGATCAAATTTTTCTATTTGTTCATCAGTATCCTAGTCATGGACAAACTATATTAATTTATAATTGTCGAATAATTAGCGGACAATATTTTTATTAAACTAGTATAGCTTGTGCGCTTCGCGCGGCTGGAATTATCCTTGTGAGATTTACTGCCAGAATGTTGATCGAATCACTCGAAATATCCTTGTCAGATATACTTCCAGAATATTCCTGGAGATATCGCAAGCGACTTCTCGATAAAAAAGGGAACCAATCAGGAGCTCGGAAAACAGGACGAAAATGGCTGCTCACATGTAGAAAAACGGCAACTTCACTCTTGTGTTCCCCTTTTACTCTTTTAGATTGTTATACCGGTACGAAACCCTCAGGACACGGCTCTTACCCGCACTTGTCCGTCTTTTTTTATTCCTGTAGAGTACATGTGCACTGCAACAGTTTTGAAACAGCCTATAGAATATAAACCTGCGAAATCAGTTGTCAATTTAAATTTAAAATAAAAATATCGCAACAATTCGTTATAACTCTTGTTAGCTTTATAACTGCGTAGCAATTTTTCATTGATTTAACTTTTTCAAAACTCATTCAATATGATTACGCAGGGTACCTATTGCTTCTGAAACAGATTAATATAATATACAGAATGATTTTTAAATTGGTTCTTCTTTTTTAACAGCATCTAGAAATCAAATGGACGAACAAATATTTCAAGTAATTTTTTTAACAAAACTCAAAAATGAAAAAGGGACGGGCTTTTAAAGTTTTAATAAATTTTATCAAATTTTTAGGTCTTATGTTATGTTACTATGGAAGTATGTTGTCATTATCAAGTATTCACAGAAATTGTACGAAGTACGCGAATTATGTGGGATGCATTTCCGATTCGTGCTATCGTTTCTTCGCGTGTGTCAACCGGACTTTTGAAATAATTAAATAAAATTTAAAAAAAATTGATATTTGAAAGGTTGTTTCTCTCTTATTTTTGAGTTTTGATAAAAAAGTTACTGAAAATATTTGTTCGTCTATTTGATTTCTACAAAATTTCTCAAAAAGAAGAATCAACTTAAAAATCATTGTGTATAGGCAATGATAGTTGAGTTTTAGTATTTAATTGTGCTCTAAATTACTAAAATTAAAATTTTGTCGAAACTATGAGAGTAATCGAATTTTATCAAGAGTACCTTTTTTGTAGTAAATGAGTCGCGTGATCCAGATTTCATACTCAAACTGATTTTTTTCCATTGGCGTAGAAGTTTTAGATGTTTAATTATCGAAAAAATCAAGTTCTACGCCCATGGAATGATTTGGGTTTTATTGCCCAATAAAGCTATGCCAACGTACCAAATTTGAGTAAAATCTCATGAGCCGTTTCAAAGTTATAAAGCAAAAACGATTTGAAAATTGTAACTTAAGAGCTGTCTAGCGCCCAAACTAAGCAACTTTGTACTGAGGTAAGTTTGCTTGTATCGAGTTGTTTTGGCCTGAAGAATATGTGGTAGGCTTTTGTAAAGACCTTTTAGGGACAACTTGTATATAAACATTCGGCATAAATTGCTGTCGAGTTTTTTTTAAATCGGATAACATTTCGAAAAAACTTTTTTGGACATAATTGATAACCCCTTTATAAGTTAAAAATACGGTGGACGAGAGATAGGTGGTCCAACGTCGGCGCCTTTATTTTATACTTTAAAGAATATTGCTTTCACACTCGCCATTCAAAACACTTGAAATAAGCAATAGATAAATATTTGTTTGAAGCTAAAGTAATAAATTATTAATTCACAAATCAACATGACATAGACTGAATATGATCCTCAGCAGAGTGTTGCGATATTTCTATATAAATAATAGGCTGTGTTGTCTGAGTAGATCGGTTTGCCACAAATGGCTACCAATAAACACGCAAACAAGGTAACCAGTTTGCTTAACGAACCTTAAATGGATGTTCAATACGGAGAACCGTTAGCTTAAAATTCCTCTATCGACATTCAAAACAACGATATACTGAATACCAAACGGTGACACCCTTTTACTGGCTCCCAACTGCTTCACCTTCGATCATCATTATCGTACTCATTTTCCTCTCGTAATATTGGGTGACACTATTATACAAAAGGCGTAGTTATAAAACAATTACATTTACATAGTAGGTGTGTTTGGTATCGTACTCTAGTCTAAAAACTGATAACACTTTTGACGCTTTAATACTTTTGACAAACCTCACGCACATTTTACAATCTTCACATGTTTGTCAGTCAATGTGTCAGTTTGGATCAAATCTTGCAATTAAAATTTCGAGTGGATCTAATTAAGCTAGAGCTTTGAAATCTTGCATACGTGGATAAGTCCGATGACAATGCATAAATACAATCCAAAGATGGCGTATTATCTTTTTGTTCACGATCCTCTTGACATGGGTGTCCAATGAGAGAGTTTTATGAATGGAATATTATGATATGACGTCATTGTAAACCCAATATAGTGAACGCAACATATCCGATTGATCTGAAATTTTGTACAAAAATTGTATTATTATTTTGGCACCTATATTAAATAAATTAAATTTAAAATTGTGCATACGCAAATTTCAAAAGCTTTATTTGAATTTAAATCTTTGATTAATGTCTGAATAGAACTCTTCAAATAAATAAAATTGTCGACCAATTTTTCTCAGACCATATACATATTGACAAAAGATAATAAAAATACAAATCAATATATCACAAGATGACGTTTCGATCCGGATTTGGATCTTCTTCAGAAATATCTAAAAAATATAAAAATTAATTAGTTTTAAGTTATTTATTATCTAATTATCTAATAAATTGCACGAAAGATTGAATGATTAAAAAAATATTAATTTTTCATTATTTTTTTAATCATTCAATCTTTCGTGCAATTTATTAGATAATAAATAACTTAATACTATAATTAATTTTTATATTTTTTAGATATTTCTGAAGAAAATCCAATTCTGGATCGAAACGTCATCTTGTGTTATATTGATTTGTATTTATATTATTTTTTGTCAATATATGGTCTGAGAAAAATTGGTCGACAATTTTATTTATTTGAATATATAATATTTCCACCGAGTTGCTTTAAAGAATATTGAATATCTATAGCAGTGATTCTCAACTTTTTTTTTGTCGTGGCCCACAAAGTAAGTTTATAATTATGATAATAATTTTGAATGTAAAATGTTTTTATGAATTTAAATACCTATTCCTGTTAAAATAATTTATTCATTTTCTTTCTAAATTATATTATTTAATAATTTTAACATATTCACATATATAAGTACTTTTCTTTAATTTAAACTTTATTTGTAATTAAAAAAAGCATTATAATTTTACATTTCTAAAATTTGTACATTTTCTTATTAAATTTACATTTCTAAAATTTTTAAATCTAAATCTTTTTAATGTCGCGACACACAAAAAGTGCCGCGGCACAATGATTGAGAATCACTGATCTATACTATTAAATAAGTATACGTAAGTCATATTCTTATTATGACTGTGAATTTTGCATAGACTCTATAATGTGTAGTGTAAAATACACAGTCTCTTTTTCTTACTATCTTGGAACGAAACCTTCCTCGCTGTTCACAAAAATCTATGAAAAGCATGGGATTAAAGTGAAATAACAAAAGTAGTCAATAAAATGCGCTTTGTGTGTCTTTTTAGTGCAGACGAATATGATATTTGAAATGCTTGAAAATACTACATGGATAATTTAACGAAGTTAAACGTTGTACAGTACACGAAGCATGGCGAAGGGCGAAGTATCAAAGCATTTGATTGTCGAACGTAATAAATCATTATCAAATCCTTTTTATAGAGCATTGAAACACTCCGCCACTGGTTGGAAACAAACTTCGTTAAGTCATGCTTGGTTAAACTGAAAAGTGAAAACCTCTTTGAAAATTTATACCGTTCTAGTCTGATCACTTGAAACTGTACACCTGTATGTTTTCCTTCCACATTTTGTATACCTATGTTTGTAGTATATTTGCTGTCTAGAATTTACATTGCACCGGTTTAAGTTTATACTTTTACTCAATAAACCACTAAAAGTTTAGTACTTATTTTTTACAAGCGGTTTGCCAACGACTTGTCCGCGTAGTATAGATGATATTTTTGACCTAGTTAAATTCTTTCAAAAAAATCACCCCACCCTGTTCGGGTAGTTTATTCGAAAAAGCGTCGAATATACCGTATTTTTTCCGAGTTTTTAGCTAAAGCAATTTTGGAGATACAGTTTTACGAAAATTTCCACACGCGTTTTTACCCTCTTGAAATACGATTTCAATAATTTCGATTCTTCGTGTTTCTCGGAAAAAAACTGTCTTTATGACTATATTCTTAATTTAACCCCCAGTTAGGATGTTAATTCAATACATCTCATTTAAGCGGTTTGTGCGATGTGAACATTTTTTCGGAATATTCTGCACCACCGTCTGATCACTTTAGAATTTTAAAAAATCCTTTTTTGTGGGGTGCTTACGTCATAAAAGGAACCTACCCAGGCAACATGGTCACGTGAATATGACGTTAATCTTTGGTCAGAACGTCATAACCTATCACGTTTAAATGACGGAAATACGTCACAGTTTTAAGACGTCAAAATTACATTTCTATAAGACGTCATACTTACAGTTTACAGAAAACTTGAAAAGTCACGTCAAATAAGGACTCAAATATTAAACAATATTTCTTAGAAATAGGGCAAGATTTTCAGACTTTGGTTCATATACTGCTGGTTAAGCTTTAAATAGGGCGCAAGGCAGTTAAATTTGTCGTATTTACAACCTTTAAGTCTCTGACTTAATTCAGTAGCCTAAACCTTCTGAATATAGTATATAAAATTGTCCAAATATCAAGTTTCCGTTTCGTTCCTGGACCAAATCAGTACCTATTACATGAATCAAAGCCATAAAATCTGCTATTCATACGACCGTTAAAGCTTTTCACATTAACATACCTAATACAAGTATTTCTGAGAAATTTTTGTCAATTTTAGTCTCCATTGGTACATTAGATTTGTTATTTTTTTATTTCTTGAAGCCAGTCTCTTCAAATGGTTATCAATTTTTCTTTTTTATAATAATAACGGTCTTGGAAACCACTAAAAAATACAAAATATGAACTTCTTGAGTTACATTTATATTGAAATCAAATTATAAAAAACTGATAATTACAAACTTAAATTATAAATTCTTATTTAGTAACAGAAAATATCCAATACATCTACAAGTGGATATCATTTCCGTTTTACTGCACTCGAGCTTGATACCTACAAAATACAACTTCCATTTTTAGACAGTCACTTAAGCTTTGAATGTAAGCTTATGTTCTATATGTGCATAATATCAATTGTGTCAAATACGGTATTTAATTATTAATAATTGTCTCGATGGACACGATTTCTAATATAATATATAGCGTATTTAATGTTATTGGGTATATTTATAAAATACTTACATCTGTATAAATAACTGAAATAATACTCATAATAATAAATAAAAATCGGCAATCCTGCAGTTTACAGGTCCCGAGACCAAAATAGCGATAGGTTTGACGCATCTACAATGTACCCAACTTCACTCTAGTCTGTATCTTCACTACGATCCACTGATCTTTATAGCTACCTGGATTGCGAACAGGCACGTAGAAATGGCGAGATTTTCAAATGTTGTATTCTCATAAAATGAAATTTGAGTGTCTGAATTGGATAAATCGTTCTTAAATACTGACTAGAAGAGGAAAGTGGCTTAGTTTTAATATGAATGTTTCATTAAAAATTTGTGCAACCATCGAAATAACATTGAAAAATTCATTTTCTATAAAAATTTGTTGTAATCACAGTAATGTATAATGAATCAAATAGTCAATTAAAATATGTAATTTATATTATTATTTCATTTATTATTTATATGTATTTAAATAATGCAAGTTGATTCCACTATTTTCTTCAGTCAATAAATAAAAAGTGACCAACAATAAGCAAATACATATTATTAACAATTAGTTTTTAAAACTGACAAACAATAAGCAAAGTCAGGGAAGTGTTGTCAGAATATTATTGTATTATCTGTTGACGAAAGTATATAGTATAATTTCTAAAATTTTTCAAATTTAACAAGTTTTTCTGTAAAGATTTAACTTCTTTTAAAGTTATCCCCGAAAAGCGGGACTGAGCCTGTCCCGCGCGGGACATTTAATTTTGATTTAAAAATCGGGACGTCCCGCCAAAATCGGAACGTCTGGCAACGCTGCTTGGTATGGTTAACGACTCTTGGGTATCTGTCAAAATCGATGTTAACGAAAGCGAAGCCGCAGGAAAATTCTAGTAAATTGTAATAATATTTAAATTGATTCATTATTATGTCGCCGTGGTTGTTACACAATTAAGATGATTCACTCAAAGTGATAAATGGCATTTGGTTTGATGGTAAAATAACGTATGGGGCTTTTGGTGACAATTGAACACGTCTGCTATAAATAGGATCGTACCATGCCGTGCCAGGCTACAGTCTGTTGTTTTCGTGATATGAAAAGCGAACCAATTTCCACCTTTAATATTTATGTATGTAAATATGCACATAATTCAAGCATGTGGGAATATACATTTATGAAAAGAAATGAGAACATTTTTACGTTGCGTTATATTTTAGTTGTTATTTATATATAGTAATTAAAAAATCTGTTTGAATGTGCATTTGTAAATACATTGCTCTTATCTCGTATGCATAATTACGGTTATCTGTAAAGGTGGTTTTCTGCTAAAACAATATTTATTTCAATGTTAATATTGACATACAGACTGCTCAACTTGTAGTTACGGCGGGTTTAAAAAATCGGCTATTATATCATCCTCAAAGCTTTGCAGTCTTCAATTAAAGCAAAAATTCCAATTACTTACAATTTTTTGGTTGTTAATTTTTTAATAAAAAAATCACCAAAAAACGAATACCTATTTTTAGTTCTTTCTCAGACACTCTGATTTTAATGAGCGCACAGGCACAAAACGTAGTTTCTTAAAAATAAATAAAAGACCAGGTTGTGTCATGTTCACACTCAATAAAACCGAAACTTATACAATTTTATTATTTGCTGTTAAAATATAGTTACTAGCGGCCCGGTTCGGCTTCACCCAAATTTGTAGCTTGTCGCCGTTTTTTCGTCGACTTGCGTTGCAAAATTGGTCTCCACGAAAAGCGCTTTTATTTAAACGCAATAATATATAGCCTGTATCAATTCTGAAGGTCCATTCTAAATATTGGTAAAAAAATTCAGAAATCGGATGAGTAGTTTCGAAGATTGCCTCCTATTTCCAAACTTACAAACTTTACCGCTTTATAATATTATAGTGGTCCTTCCCGGTTTCACCTGGATGTGATAGATATTCTGCAATATGTATTTCGATTGCATCCCGGCGTGTAAACTAATAGCTTTGAGAAAATTCTAATACATGTCGCTATTTGGTACTAAAACAGTTTTGCTTCTGAACTGATATTAGTTCAGAAGCAAACAAAGAAAATTGACTTCTGATAGAATCTACTCAAAGCTATTTAGTTTTGAGTAAATTCTATCAGATGCCGTTACGAGTTACTAAAACAGTTTTTTTAAGAAAATACCGTAATTCCGTACACAATATTTAATAAAAACTATCCTATAGCGTAAGTTGCACTAAGCAAGACACATTTACAAAATTTCATTAAAATCTGTTCAAATTGTGACACGGGAATTTTATATGTATAGATTACAGTTCTCTAAAAAATTACTAAAATCTGACAAAAAATAAAAAAGCTAAGAAGCCTATAATCAAAATTTTACGAAGAACGTTTCTTTTTTGCGCCTAAATGTAGATACATACCGTTCTAGGTACCACCCAATTGTAACGTGGGATTATGGTATTTTGTTAATATTTGCTCCCCGTAAAGTATCTTGTTATCTTTTTAACGAACTGATTTTAAATGTACCTACACTTATAGTAATGACCAAAAAAACTACAAAAGTTAGTAAACGGCACGGCAGTCTATCTGAAACCCGGGTCCTTGGGGTAAGAGGCTGACTGATTAGTCTATAATATTATCTCTATTATTTGAACTGTGTATTGGATTTGTCAGGCACGTGAAGACCCTTCCGTGCCCACATTTATGTTACAAGCGGAAATATTTCCATATAGATTCTAAGCCAACAAGATACAGAACTTTAGTTTTGTTTATTTGAATCAGCGTGACTATTTCTACAAGGTGTATTACAAATAAGCTAAATATTTTTTAAAATGTAGTTTTTGCCAAAAATCGCATTTTTTAAATTGATTAATTATTTAACCCTTTTATGTTTCGTAAATTAATGCTAGAATCGTTTAAGGATTTTTATTTTTATAACTTTCTACACGTTTTCTCTTCCATATTTTTTTTTAATAACATTTTCAAATATAATATTTACCTGGGAGCTTTCAGGCGTGAAACCTTTTTGTATATAATTCATTGACGGCGAATATGTAAAAGTTTAAAAAAAGATCTGTGAATATGATCATAAAAGCAAAATAAGTGAAAGAATAAAGTAGGTATGTGGAGATTTTAGTATAGCTACTCTAACCAACTGTGACAACAAGCCATCCGTATCCCAGGTTGTCCCATTTCTATCCATGGGTCCCGATGGGAGACTCGACAGAAACAGAAGAGAAATGGTGTCAGTGTATACAGTATATATACACACATTCAACATTTACACACACTCGCAAACATATACAGGATGGGTTTCGACGAGCTAGGTTTTGCGCAAACAACTGGTGTTATTTCGATTATCGATTATCGACGATTATTAATCGGTGCCAAGACTCGGCGCATGTTCATTTATCAAAAACATCCCTTTATGGAAAAAAATATTTATCTGCAAATTCAAAATCAGTATAAATAATAGAACGGATTTGTCCCACATTTATGGCTGATTAATTGACAAAACGGAGTCCAGTACGATAACTCGATGTGCCCAAATTTTGACTCTTTTTGTTTTAAGTCATAGAAAACGCTAAATTTTGACGTTCAAAAAAAACATTGCGGATTTTTCACAAATTTTCTCAAAAATACGTAAAAACTTTTCGTCTCTCACTGTCATTTTTTTAATGTAACCAATCAGTAATCACATATACACGTCATAACAACTGGTGTAGAATTACTGTGTTACTATCTCACTTTGTATACACGACTCCGTAATTGTTTTTTAAAGAACTCCCCCCAGACGCCTTCTCGTTTTCACTGCGCAAAAAAAACGCCATTCATCGACACGACTCTGTAATTGTTTTTTAAAGAACTCCCCCCAGATGCCTTCACCTTTTCACTGCGCAAAAAAAAACACCATCGCATCGGCACGACCCTGTAATTGGTTTTTAATAATTATTATTAAACAAATGTCACAATTTTCGACAACTTTTGTGACCTAGACAAACGCTAATTTAATGTTTTTATTTAATTTTTGTGAATTGTGATAATAATTAATAGGTATATTCATTTAAAAATATTTACAAGCTAGAAAAGAACACTCTAATAAGCGTAATTTATTATTTTAAATATTGTATATTTTGGAAGACGTTCTGTCAGTTTTAAAAAACAAATTTCTTTGATATAAAATCTTTCTTTTGTTTATACCTATACGACCATAGTTAAAAACTTGTTCATGTAAGTGTCTTTTAATACAGCTCTGAAGATGGGAGTCAGTTCTCGAAACGTTAACAAAAAAATTGATTTTTTGTTGTTTCTTGACCCTTAAGTCAAAATAATTTCATATGGAATTTTCCTCAAATTTCTACATGATAAAGTTCGACAACGGTCTATGAAAATTATAATATAGTGTAGTCATAATCTAAGGTCATAACAAAATGAGATGATCTGAGAATGCGTTCTGTAACTCAATTAATAAATTGCTTCTATTATAAAAGCAAAATGTGCAGAATTCCAACGTATATATGTTTCCATTTGCTCATTTAGTACAAAAGTACACTTGAAAATTATACAAAAGACTTTAAAATTATATCGAAGAATCCAAGATTGTGTAATGAACTAAGGTTTGAAATTATATCAATGAACATTGTAAGCATGTGTCATTGAGTTCATTCACATACTTCGGCGCTAAATATGAAAAATACTGTTAAAATTGATTGGAGTAAAAACGGGGAATAACAAATTTGACGTGTCTATTGCTGTATTGATTATAACTAATCTCTAATTTTATACTGAGATACTTTGTCTCATTTGTTTTTAATTTTTTTTTTTTGAATGAAATTGTACAAATGCAGCAAGTTTTGTTCAGCCATATTCAAAATTTCAAATCATATTAGATATGGACTGATATGTTTCCTAAAAGGTATTTCATAAATAAATCGCATACAAGCATTTTGAAGTTTATGTATTGCATTTCGAGCTTTCAAGTCAAGTAAACCTCCATAAACCACATCACCATATGCAAATAATTGGAAAAACTAAAGCTTTCATTAATTTTGGTTTCATTGTTGATGATAAAATTTTTATAAGAATATAATATATCCTTGTCTACTAAATGCAAATCTAAAATTTGAGATAGCTGCTTCCCGCGGCTCCGCACGTGATTGTGATGAAACACGGTAGCTACAAAAGTATTGGAGCTTTCGACTATATATATTATAATATTAGAGGAACAAATAAAAAAATACATAAGCAAACAAAAAAGTATGATCTAACTGCGAGAAAACAATTTTTGAAAACGCAAGTTGAGACACGTCACACAACCATCCGCAATAGCCCGCTCGCGCGTTCTGAACCCGCGCGACAGGCAGCCTTTCGGATATTTTAAGTCGTTGGATGGGGAAGCGGTGAGTCGAGTGGAAGTTTCGGATTAAAATCCCGACAGTGACATTGTTGGAAAGTAATTTTTTCTTATATAGTATTGTAACTGTAACAATGTGTAATCTAACTACGACATCAATCTTTTTTCAATCCGAAGGTTTTTTAACGAACTACAGTTTTTAATAGCCTAAGTTACTTCTTATAACATTAGCTATCTGCAGTAAAAGTCCCGTCAAAATCGATCTAGTCATTTAGGAGATTAGTCGGAACAAACAGACAGACAGACACTTTAAAAAATGTTTTTTTGTTATAAGTAGGTACCGTATAGTACTTTCATATGCATTAAGTTAAAAGCTGTTATTTCGACATTACAAACAGACACTTCAATTTTATTTATCTGGATAGATCTAACTTTAAGTTCATTATGACCCATTCTGTATAGAATTAGCCTACTCTGGCGTATATGGGACAGCAGTTGACGTGGAGGCCGCATTACTGAGGCCACTGAAAAACATGTGACATTTTCAGCTGTGTCCCAAACCATCAAGTCCCAGTATTCACCGTCACACCAGTTACTATCGGAGCCAACGATATATTTGACACTAGATCAGATTAATATATCTCGTTTAAAAATAATAAGTAAGCTGTGAAATAAAAAAAAAATCAATATCGATATTATGTCATCAACTGCCTTTTGTTTCAAGCCTAAATGAGTTAATTTCCTACGTGTTTTGTTTCAATAATACATGAATTATCTAGTTTTTTTATTTTTCAAGTGAATACTTCTTTAAAAACGGGGAAAGCTCGTTTCCCTGTGTAACGGATTTTGATCAGTAACCCTATATAAACAATGATACTTTGTAAGCATTAAGTAGCTCAATGGTAGAATGCCGGCCCGGATTCGATTACCGTCAGGTGCCCGCCACAATTTGTTTTATTTATTTCTTTTTAAGGACAGACATCTATTATATATAAAATTTTCGACTAATTTATCAAAATAATAACAATATTTGTGGTAAACCTGCGAAAATAAAACATTATTTGCAGTAAACCTGCGAAAAAATTAAAAATGTGTTACGAGAACGCATTATAGAAGTAAAACTTCTAATTGCAAATCATACGATTGCATTTGGACAAGTGAAAAAATTGTGTTACGAGATAGTTTCACGTTCAGATATTTCGTTTATACAAGTTAATCTGAACGTGAAACTATCTCTATTTTCCACTTTTCAAAATGCAATCGTATGATTTGCAATTAGAAGTTTTACTTCTGTAATACGTTCTCGTAACACACTTTAAATTTTTTTAAATATGCTTGTAACAGGCGTGTAGTAGAATAATACTTTGACTACTACGTTTTAACACTGTTCCATTATGTAGAGTTGAAAAAATCTATCTGAAAACTCATAATAAAAAAATAAATTAAACACCATTAAATGCCACGCACGTTATGATCCACATAGATCCGAAATTTTCACCATGGAAAAACCCCAGATCCATATAATTGACACGATACAAAACTCCTTTAAAGAAACAACCCATTCATCAATATTCAAAGAAACATAATAAACCTGTGCCCTGATTTTATTCCAATTTATAGTGAAATTACCTATGTTATTAATAACAATAAAGCCTGGTATTTACTGTGCCAAAATGTACACAATTTTTAAGACTGCGAAATTTTATTATAAACTTTTTGATGATTTGTACTTAGTCTGCACGAACTTATAAATTACTATCTGAGCTCTTAAAAATGGATGGAAAAAGCAATGCACTTTTAACGAAAAATATTGAAGATACAATCAAATCTGAGTGAGTGAGAACTGGATAAGCGAGAAAACTCTTTAAGTGAAAATAATTGACAGGTACCGTCTTTGTAACCCTCTATAAGTGAGAAACAGAAACCTTTATAAGAGAAAGACGTTTTTCACTCTTAGAGCTCTATAACTGAGACTACTACTTGCCTGTACTCGAATTCGAGGGCTTTAAAACGATAAAATGTAAAATTTTGAAAAAGTAAATTTTGGCCTAAATCAGTACCACTTGTGATGTTAGAATGGTAATATTAAGTATCGAACTTTGTCAGTGAAATCAAAAATCAATCTATAATAACGTGTTATATATCTTATTTTTGTGTTTAATATTTTACATGATCTATAGTCTTTTTTAAGTTCAAAACAGCATTTCCCCAGGTTGAGCTTAGAGGATCTATGACCTAAGTTCGTCATGCACATTATATGTACAGTTAATATTTAGTATTCAGGATGCATTGCGAGGTTTTTTTCGTCGTTTTTGCGTTTTTTTTTCTCCTGTGACTTTTTAGAGCTGCGTGTTTCATACTCAAATAGTCTTTGCATAGCGTGTGACAAAATCTATACCGACGTAATCATTAATCGTCTCTTGTCTCGCTAGATTCGTGTTAATATCGACTGCACTTGAAACAAGTTAATTATTATCTACATAAAATGAATTATCAAATTACATAGGTACATATTTGATCGATTTATATATTTACCCGGCTACTACTGCAAGGCAGAAAAGGATAAGGTTTTTGTCTGAAATATTTATAGCTACCGTTCTAGGGCCTAAATCATTTAAAATATTTGTAAAAATCTTTTAAGTAAGCTTTATTGAAATGTAGGTACTGAAGAAGAAAAAAAAATTTTTGCATTAATAATGTAGATTCATAATTACAAAACCGTGGGATGTAACCTTCATGATCGTTTATTAGTGAAAACCCACTTTTTTTTTAATTAGGGGAAAGGAGGTATAGTGGGGTAGCGGGGTATTCCTCATGCGGCTCGAATAAAACGCCGTGAAAAGTGTCAAATAACTCGTTTTGATTGGCCGTCATCCGGCGCGTGACTTTCATGAACGATCTACGGCATTTCGACAGCCGTTTAAGCTGGATAAACAAAAGTCTCGAAATCAGTGTTTTCGTTATAAAAAACACGCGAAATAAAACAGCATTTGTTTTTCTAACCTGCTTATATAATATTGTAATGATTATAATTTCGTTTTGTAGCAGTGTAGGTACATTTAATTAGTAACGTTAATTTGTTTGTTCTTATGTTTCTTTAGTTTTAAAGAGAAGTTTATGATGATTGATAATAAAAACTATTAGTCTATCCCACTGTACCTCCATATTTGGGGCATAGCGGAGCAAATTCCATTTTTCATTTATGTAGGTATTCACATATCGTAGATTTCTGATCGTAATCGAGAAAAAAATATCCATAATAATAATAATAATAATAATAATATTTCTCTTTATTTGTTACATCTAGAGATAACAAAATAGTGTCAAAGTCAAATATTAAGTGGGATTTCTAAAGAATTCATCGACACAGTAAAACGCCTGTTCAATTAAATAGACCTTTAGGGAACTTTTAAATTTATTATAACTTTCAATCTGTCGTATATCAGAAGGTAAGTTATTATATATCCTTTGACACACATGTCTAGGCCCCTTACTGCCTAATGTAGTACTGAAAGACTGAATGTAAATATTTTCAGTTTGCCTGGTATTATATGAATGTACAGTAGAGGTCAAAGTAAATAAAGAGATATTCTTTTTGACAAATAATGCGCACTGTAAAATAAAAAGCGATGGTAGAGTCAAAATTCGATAGAACTTGAAAAGCCCTCTACAATGCTCCAACCGCTTAACCCCACTCAGAATCCTTACAACCCTTTTTTGCAACCTAAAAACTCGTATTGCTGACGTCGAGTTTCCCCAAAATATGATGCCGAAATAGTCGTTCACAATGCGTCAAACCATGATATTGGGTTAAAACTTGTTATTTAATCATAATATTTTATCTGGTAGGTATTCTTGAGTGCTAAGTACCCCACTATGCCCCCCTCTCCCCTTCGACCCTAAATTGAACTGCAGGAATCAATCTAAAAATGTTATCATTTTATAGAATAGAATCTCTCGTTTTCAAAAGCTGCAATTTGATTGTATTTCGTGCCAAATGAGCATAGATATCGTATAACTTCTTGTATCAACGGAACTCGGCTCTGACGCGCAAAACGATATAGAGCACTTTACCGCTACCGGTGTAGCGATGTTTGTAATTCTCGCTCGGATTGAAATAAAAATATTCCTGACGTGATTTTTTGTATTAAATGAACTGACGTAGGTATTCATTGTAGCAAGAAAATACGATAAACTTTTTAAATAAGTACGGAAAAAGTCAAACTTTTTTTGTGTATTTCAAATGAAGTTATTAATTAATTTTAGGAGCGTAATTGTCTTCCATTTTACGGTAACACTGCTACAGAGAACAAAAGACAGCTGATGTAGGTATAATTAATCAAAAGCTTCTTAAATAAAAACTTCAATTCAATGCTCAAATATTGTGAAAATTTTCTTTTGGATGTTTTTGTAAATAATATATTTTTTCGTTGTTAATTTTATACATCTCGATTTTTAGAGCAACTAGTCTTCAGTGGTTACTATGAATCCGTGTTAATAACGAGCGATTATCGAGTTTTAACGGCCACACCAGTCATAAAAACATTACAATCGAGATACATACTACATTTTTTGCACGTACCTCCTACAAAATAACTGATTTTAACACCATAACAAATATATTTGCGCAGGTAATTCTCGATTTACGAGCCGCCGACTTACGAACGCTCCGGACTTTCAAACAGTTGGATCAGTGGTAGTTAGACCAATGAAATTCACCCAGAACCCTCCTAACTCAATAACTCAATGTTTTCAAAATAAGATCCTAGAGGAATGATCAAGGCAAAAAAATTACCCTTTTCAAGGCCAAAAAAGTCAACAAAGACAGTAAAATTTTTCTACATCGGCCCTTTTCAGGGCCATCAAAAATAAACGACGAAACATCAAGAATTTATGTTAAGACAAACAATCTCTCAGGCTAAACGCATATACCTTCGTCGGTCCGTCGTGGTTAAAAACATGAAATTGGTTTAGAATATTAGAAAAAAAATAATACAAAAGGTAAGTATCAATACTTATTTTCAAAACTCTTTTGTTAATTAAATTTTATATACTAGATTCTGTTCCTGAAATGTCATTTAATAAACTTAAAGTTTCTTGTAACTCAGTCTTAGTTCTTAGAGAGATGTTAATTAAGCTTTTCAACTATCTTTTAATAAACGGGTACATATTTTTTTTATCTTGAACAGTAAATAGCGCTCTACAGGTTTTTCTTTCAACCTGTTTATCTTTTTGAAATGTGTATCAAGCTCAAATAAAAAAAAAAACAGTCTCGTAGATAACGAAACAATTTTATTTTCAAGATGTGTACTCAGAACTTCTAAAAACGAAAACAGATACGTTAAATTGAATGTTTTGATGCGGCAATTTTTGTTTCTTATGTGGCAGTACAATTTATTTCACAAATATCAATATAAATAAACTACTCTCGCGTCACTCTATCTACAAATCATTCATCCATTTACCCCTACCTATATGGATAGATACACTATTAGTGTTGATTGGATAGCGAACCCAGGTGTGAGACCACATTCAAATTTCACATCACTTGGAACAATTTAGCGCCATTTTTGGAATCTAAAGATTTTGAAAGTAAATTTGAGATTTACTTTCAAAGTAGATTGAGCATACCAAAATCTAACCACGAACCAATTTAAATTAAATTCTGTACACATGTTTTCAAGTGTAACCCCACTTCCAAGCACGATAAGGTCTCACAGTATATTTGGCATGGAGGAAAAAAATAATAAAAATGAGGGTTTAAGTTAACTTATTCTCCTCCAGCTGCTGCTCAAAATCTTTGTATACCATTTGGTTGGCAGTGTTTGGCGCTACGACCAGTATTTTTTAATATCTTACGATAAGTGGTCGGTGTTCATAGTTTCCTTTTTTATATTTTCGATATTTTCCAACCTGTTTCTCTTTTTATAATGTGTATCGAGCTGGAATAAAGAACGCAGCCGTCTAACACAATGGAAGAATTTTATCGTGAAACTTTATATATTTCCAACTGGCAATATATTCTCATGTAGTCAAGTTGAATATCCTGTACCCCATAAACTCTATATTATGCTCTACGATCCATCATGTATCGTTGATGTATCAAACCTATTACCTACTGTTGCTATTTTACCATTGCATCCTTCTATCCTTTGTATAGGGACACAGTTTATTTCCCTTTTCTTTCTCATCGTACCACTTTATACATATGATAGATTACGGGTGACCTACTTTACAAACGCACGTATCTTTTTCATTTTCACTCAGCCAACGTTCATTCGAGTATATTTTAGTAAACTGTCAAGTTATAGGATGAAACGGATAGCTCTTTTTCTGGATACCGGATACCGAATATCCGGCCACCTTCGTAGCCGGATAACCGGATATCCGGCCCCTGAATATCCAGCCGAACATAGCCGATTGGCGCATCGTTACACGAGCAAACCTTCGTAGGTGACGCAGGAACAATCGGATGGACTCGGAGCGAAGTTAGTGCTTCATTGTCTTATTGCATTGATAGCAAACACGATCATTTGAGATTAATTAAAACACGTTCTGTTGTAGTTCGAGGTGATTTTATAAGTATTTTTATAAATCTAAATACAGAGATTTAACGTCTAAAAATGAGTTCGGTTAAGAAAAGGTCATCTTTGTTGAAATATTTCGATAAGTATAAAAAGTGAAGATCAAAAGTTAGCAAAGTTTGCTAGAATTTATCTTTCAACGCCCTGCAGCAGCGTATACAGCGAAAGACTTTTTTCGGAAACTGACCTTGTATATGAAGACATGCGAAACCGTTTGTTGCCTCCTAATGCAGAGAAATTGACAATTTGATAAATTGGATGTCGATATATTCACAATCAAAAGACAGCTGAAGCTTTTGTATGGGGTATCAATTAAAAAGGTTTTAACGAAAGGATATCAAAAATATGAAAAATAATCATTTATAGGGGCTACTTAATTATCTAATAAACATAAACAAAATAAGTTTTTAATATGAACAGTAGTCGGGTTAAAAGATGTTAGTAAGTTATACTATAATTTCACTAGTAGCACACTAAAACTTTCGGCAATATATTTTTATCCAACTACTTTTCATATTAAGTGGTTGATAAAATTTGTTTTCAATATTATGATTTTACACACAAAAACCTAAAACATTTTCAGAAACTGGAGAGAATAAATTAACAAAATATTGTAGAATGATGGATAAAAGGGATCATATGAAGGATAAAGCCGATATATTGATAGAGGAAGTGTAAGATGAAAGAAGTAAAACTACAGTAACATATTTAAAAGCAGTTTAGAGCATAGTCGGCCTTTTTTTTAATAATTGTTCTATGAGTCAACTTTTTAAGCCGTTTCCTTCCTCCGCCTTACTGTCATCAACAATTATGAGTTCCGCACTCTCGCACTTTGTGATGAGAGTTCAGTAAGTTGCATCTCACAGTATGTTTGATTTACTTTGGACAAGAAGCAACGAGTGTCTCCCGTTAAATCATTTCTCATTGTCGAGTGCTGATCATTTTCAAGCTGTCTTTGGAAAATGTTCACAAATTTTAAATAGGAAACGCTATTTTCACAGCTCGACAGCAGTAATAATTTAGATATTTAGGGGACAGGACGATAAGTGCGCGTTTTCAGAACCACTATTTTACTGCTTTTGACGTTATTATTGACTAATCAATTGATACACTATCACGGATGCTCACTCAAAATATTACCCGGTTTTTTTCCGGCAATTCGCTTGAAATAATTTAGGATTCTTGTCAAAGCCGATTTTAACGCGAGCAAAATCGCAAGAAGTTTACAGGTGTTGGTTTAAATAAAATTCTTTTTTCTACGTATTTTTATATGTATAACGCAATAAAATAGGTCACCCAAGATTTTGCTTTCTATCGTTACACTATTTATTACGTGAGAGAAATACTGTATTACCAATTTTCAATTGATATGCCGGTAGACATACATATTGTGCCATTTTATCCAATTTATTTACAATGTAACTACTACAGTAATACTTCAATTTTTTTCTTTTAAGAATTGTAATATCTTTAGATGTAAAAAAACCTTTTAATAATAGGATGTGCTTACATTTTCCAATATGATGATCTGTTCATTTCTTTTATTTATTTGTCTATATTATTCTTGGAGGTGATTCGTGTCTGCGCAGTATATATTGTGATTGATAGCATTCACTGAGCGTTAGTAATAACTGTATATATATACCTAATTGTCAAATGTATGGTCTGGAGAAAAATAGCAAATTATTTATTTATTATTCTTTTGTAACAGGTACTTTTTTATCGCAATTATAAAAAGATTAGATTTTTGCCATCCAACTTGGCCAGCCTTGTAAATCTTAATGATATATATGAATTTTGCGTAGAATAACAAACCGAATAATCCTATCGGTGTTTGCTGACTGGGAAAATAAGTACCGAAAATCTTCACTGCCTCCTGGACTATAAGCTAGGCTTCGCGTCAAAACTGACATTTATGTGAACGAGTCTACGGGAAAATTTGACGTACACGGGAGCGAAGCCGCAAGCAAAAACCAGTTTAAAATAAATGTTGATGCTTTTCACACGCATTGCGTTTTTTAATTTGCATTTATGAAATAACCACGTAATAGTGTATAAATTCATATCAATTTCGTAACTTGTAAAAAAACACTTATAGGTATATCTTTCGTATTTCTGAATATCTTACAGTATTGAGGACGTAGCTCAAGTGTCATCATTATTGAAAAGAAATCGAGAGGCGCTCCTGTAAGATACAGAGTTGTATTTATAACGAGATTGTAGTCTCTAATAGGTAGATAGGTTATAGGGAGGTACTTATTTAGAGGCGTGTTTCACTTAGGTATATACTATATATAGAAGCATATAATAGCTGCCCATGACTAACATGACACTGTTATTATGTGAAGTTATTGGTGCTATCCTGTATAGTCAGTGTAAAAATTTACAGTGCTGTTTATTGTGTTACAAAATACCGTCATATCTGAATCGATAATAAGTACGAGACCAATAATGCGTGAACAATGGTTGAGCCTACAGCGAATAGATAATGTCTGTACGTGTTTGTCGCGTAGAATTGTTTTGTCCGTGACGTCATCGCACGAGTGTAGGCGCATGCGATTTGTGTAAAGTTTTAAATTAATGTGGCATTGAAACGCGTTTAGTTAGAACGTTGGTTCAGGTTTCGTTGTGAAGAGTTCACGGACCACCAGTAGGACATAAAGTGAGACAATAAAAATAGTCGCCAGAATTTAAGTGAAAATCGGTATTAAATTGAAAATTTCAAAATAATTAAAGATGTTGTCTCATATGACTTGTAAATATGCTCGTAAATAATCCAGTGCCAAGCAAATGCGAGAGCTACGGCAGCGTCGAAAAAGAGACGAAAAAATCCGAATGCCAACGCGTCGTCAGGCATCATTGGATTGGAAGGCGATACCGGACATTTCTTATGATTTTATTCCGACGTTTTCACGAAAAATTTACGGCGTGGGCCCAAACTGCGCCTTTAACTTTTTTTTACTTTGTGACAAATTTAACATTACATAAGTTAAAGTGAGACAAATTTAACAGCGCTGAATATACAGAGTAGCGCCATATAATACATAAAATTAGTGGAAGTTTTGTGTGGAATTGGGCTAGGATAAAACATTATTATTTTATGAAACTTTTTTAGCGTTTACACTAACGCCATCGGTTGTAGTTTTGGATGACCGTTAAAATATTCAACAAAAAGCGCAAGGAGTATAGTGCAGTGTACCTATATTTATTCTTTAACTAACTTTTCTACCTGATATTTTGCTTGGTGAATTGAAAGTAAATTTTATTCTAACGAATAAATTTGTTCTAACGTTAATAACCTTTATATTTAATAGTGTTCGGTGAATATGGACATTATTGAATATTGTTCTATTATTATAAAATAGAAGTTCAGATTAATGATGGGCTTACTTCTATAATAAAAGTTTCGTTCTTAGTTCACTTTACTCAAGTATTTAGTTGCAAAAAACGTGACCGACTTCTTTTAGAAAGAGTGATATAGAAATCAATTTGAAAAGAGATTATCTTACTTATTACATACCTGAGCTGGAACTCTTGTTAAAGGTGAACAAATCAATACAAGTAAGTGGGGAAATGAAATTTCAGCATCACTACCTTCACCTTTTCAATGGTTGAATCTTAGGAATTAAGTGGATAATCCTTCGAGCATTCATTATTTTTACACAGAATGCGATTTCTTAAAGCCTATAACTTGAGGCCACGGAATTTAAAATGAGTAGAAAACACGCAAATATCAAAGACATCATAAATACAGACGTTTTTATTTTCATGTCACTTACGTCCAGAGATTAATATTTTAAGCAATTTTCACTGGGCGGCACCACAACTCAATAAGTCAACTATACAAACGTGATGAAGGGACGAGGGTAATTTATAAGTTGCCAAATTAAAACACTGGGAAGTCAAACATCTTTTTGGCTAATTATTGTCACGTCGTCAATAAATAAAATTATCGACCAATTTTTCAGACAATATATTAACAAAAAAAAATATATAATTAATACATGTATTAATTATATATATATTTTTTTTTTTTGTTAATATATTGTCTGAAAAATTGGTCGATAATATTATTTATTGAAGAGTTCTAATCAGACGTTAATCAAAGATTTGAATATTGTCACGTCGTCTAGACAAGTAAGTTTTCAACGGGATATAATTTTACTTTTAGAATAGACGTACTGTTTTTAGGGTTCTGTACCTCAAAAGGAAACAAAACACAACATGAGTTCACCTTTTGGCCGTTCGTTTGTATTTCTATCACAATGGATTATTCCAATTGTCAGAACCCAAACATTTTTTCCCGTAAATTTGCCTTGCTGGCTCCCATCGAATAGCTAAATTCTATTTGTACAGGTAATTTTGATAAATTTTCCTTATTTAGCATGTGCGATATTGTTGGAAAGGGCTCATATCTTTATTTAGTTTTTTTTTCGATGACTTCTTACGGATTCTTTTATACTTCTGAAATAAAGTAGGTAATTTTGAACAAATTCAGATTTATAAAGAGGCTGGTAAAAATCACAGAAAACTATAGCAAATCATATGCGATGCATGAAGTATGTTAGTGCTTGACTTTGTACGATTTTCTCAGGAACCACGCATGCTATTGATTTGAAATTTGGCATACTTTATAAAGCTTGTGTGTCCTCACGTAATGCAATCGTCAAAATCACAAAAACTGTTTGGATATTTTTGGGGGTAAAATTTAAAGATAATTTTTTTTTCATTCGCTCAAGTGTGATATATAAAAGGTCACTTGTTACATGTTCCATAACGTATCCCCAGCACGTATATATTATGTATTATTGTTTTTCATTGACAGTTTATATTGAATTTTTCAAAATATTTCTTCGGAATATTTTATCAGATTAAAATACAAGGTACCTACTTCTTATTCGACTATCCTCGGTTCAAAATGTTTCTGTTAAAGTCAGTACTAAAGTGAGCGAAGCCACGAGTAAAAATTTATATTTAGAAAAAACTATACATAATGATTTTTAAGTTTCTTTTAAGATTCTTCTCTTTTTAAAAGTGTGTAGAAACGAAATAGACGAGCACATGGTAACTTTTTTCTCAAAACTCGAAAATAATAAAGAAACAGCTTTCCAAAGTTTTATTAATTTTTTTAAATTTTATTTAAGTAATTCAAACGCCCGGTTAACACACGCGAAGAAATGATAGCACGAATCGGAAATGCATCCCAAATAATTCGCGGTAGGCTCTTATCGCTAATACAAGCATGCACAGAAGCATGGCTACGACCGCAAAGCACGCATCTTTGTGTCCAACAAAACGGGGACAACTTAGAACAATTTCTGTGAATACTTGATAATGACATAACATATTTCCATAGTTACATAGCATAACTCTAGGACCGACCTCAAAATTTAATAAAATTTATTAAGACTTTGAAAGCTCATTCCTCTTTCATTTTTGAGTTTTGAAATAAAAGTTACTTGAAAAATCTATTTGGTTTCTACACGCTGTTAAAAAAAGAAGAATCAACTTAAAAATCATTCTGTATTGTCTTAAAAATTTCCGGTAAAATAAAAACGGAATTTTCAATGCTATCGTTTAGAGTTCTATGTTTTTGAACAGTACTGTATCAGTATTGTAACAGAAGTTTATGACACCTAATGAACAAAACTAAATCTTTTTTGCATCGTGTTGCAACATCGCTTAGAAACAGCTTGTAAAATCGTCAGTCATTGTCATACAAAAGGAGATCGTTACATTGAGAACATTTTCAATAGACAATCCTGTTGAAGTTAAAACCATCATCTAAGAGTTTCTCATCGTCATCGTGGTATGCTTAAGTCAATATTCATGCTTGACAAAACTCTTTGAGATGTAGAAAGACATGGCGAAGCATTGTGGAGGAAGATCTAGGGGTGGGAGGGAGATATACGACAAGTGTTGTGGTGTGAGAGGGAGTTATAAAATTGTGAGGGGATGAGACACGTTGGGCGAGAATGAGGAATTACAGAGAATGCAAGAATGTGCGTGTACCCATGCAAGCACTATGTCTCTCCCCCCGTCCTACGGCAGCGACGCGACGGTGTTAAGAGAAGAACTCAACAAAGCACACAACTGGTTCACTACTATTCGTTTACCACTGTGGAGAAAAAAAGAAGTGTAAGGAGCGTTCGCCAAACTTTTTATATTTACACAACACTCTTCGCGTATTGGAAGTTTCAACTCTAGCATAGATAGTAAGGTTTAAGGTAGAAAATAGTGTTATTTTGTTCGAAAAGAATGATAATAAATAATTGTTTTCATACAGTAAATAGACTGTTAAACTCATTAGCCTTCTTTGCTCACAGCATATATATAATAATTTACTATATGAAGCATTGGCTATTTACTCAATGCGTGGTGAGCGAGGGCAACAAAGCGTATCGAAAATATATCCGCGTCTCTTTTTTCGAAGTAATTCCTTGGTTATTCCGACAATATAGAATATAGATAATATATATTAGCATGGAGTATATCTCTCTTTATCAAGAGTTTTATGTCTTTATCTATGGCCATTCAGAACCAACCAGCTCTTACGACTTAAAAAATACAGAAGTATATATTTGCACCCTATGGCTCTATTGCAGTTTTTATATGCTCGGTATATAGTAAAAGTATATGGCTCACAGTGAGGTAAAAAGAGATAAGGAAAGTAACGCCCGGACATGTATACTCAAAAAACTGACGCGAAATTTCACGAATCAAATAGGCTTAAATAATCACTATGCCAAAATATAAAAGATATCGGCAGGCATTTTTTAGAAAAAAAAATGAAAATATTATATTAGAACATCTGCGGTGTCAGGTATAAATGACTTAAGTTATATGTATTGTTTCATTTGATATAAACGGTTTAAATACTTAGTTTTCAGACCTAAGTCCTTCATACTTGACACCAAACATTTGGCTAATAAAATGTCATAGTGTATATGTTACGGTTAATACAAAAAAGTAGTTTATTCGCGAATTAACCGGCTAATACCCGAATTAACCAAACGTCAAGGATTGGTTAATTCGGGTATTAGCCGGTTAATTCGCGAATTAACAACTTTCTTGTATTAACCGTAACATATATACTCGTTATGGACTAATGGCTGGTTTACACGTTGCGATCTGCTGACCTGACAGTAGGCAGTTGCTCACATTGTGTACTCGCACGCCAGTAGTTCCACTCGCCTGTGCTGTCCACATAAATCGAGTAACTGCCCAGTCTCATGCGAGTTGTCGCGATGTCGAGTCAACGTGCTTTGATTAAAAAACCGTTCGCAACTACCTGGCGACAGTGACGAGCTACTGCCGAACGCGTCTGAACGATGCGAGTGATGTGCGAGCTGCTGTCAGACGCTAGGCGAGTGAAAACAAAAAATGTTGAAGTAACTCGCATGCAAGCTACTGTCAAACTCGCACGTGCGAGTAGCTCGTAAGATAGACTCATATGGTGCGAGTTACTGCACTGCAGCTACTCGGCAAAACGCTAGCTAGCTAGCTCGCAAAGTGTAAACCAGCCAAACGGATTAAAAACTTGGTTTTTAAACCTAAGTCCTTTGTACTTGACACCAAACATTTGACTAATAAAATTTCTTTAGTGTATTAGTTGTGGACTAATTAAATGCAAACCTTGAGCATTGATTACGTAACTGCTATAAAATTTCTATGAAATGTATAATTTTTCAATAAATAAAATTATCGACCAATTTTTCAGACAATATTGGTCGATAATTTTATTTATTGAAGAGTTCTAATCAGACGTTAATCAAAGATTTAAATGTATAATTTTATAATCAGTTATTACCGTTTGTTTTTCCGTGATGGTTAACTATTTGACACGTTTTACGAATATTGAAAAAAAAACAGGCATGGTTTTGTTATACGGTGAATTACGTAGCGAAAATTTTGCAGAAGCACGCGACTGTATTCTAACCGTTTTCACAGGCATCGTGTTCATAAAGCATGCACTTTTAATTTGTGAATCCTGTGTTTTCCAAGTTTTGTGTAAGTGCATTTTATTGTGTATTGCTTCCTTAAGCGTTCGTTTAAAAAGATAATTAAAAGTAAAAATACATTAAATCGGGTCCAATACGATAACTAGATGTGCCCAAATTTTGACTTTTTTTAAGTTAGGTATAGAAAAAGCTGTTCAGAGTTTACATCTCTGATTTTTGATAATAAAGCAAGTAATTCAATAATAAGGTGAGCATATTACTTATTCTTCTAATACATTAATTAACTACCATTTAACATTAGCACAAAAATTATTATCAATAATTTTACGAGGCATTGGCGTTGCCACCTGTGACTGTCTAAATTAATTAATTATTTATTAATTATTCAATATTGCACAATTAATTTCAAATAAGCACAATCTTCATTCAATATATGCGCAATATACGTATCAGGCACACGATAAAATTGCACAATATCAATTATTGCGCAATAATATTGATCGTGTTAGGGGCCCTTGACGCCATAATAAGTGAAACTTTCAAAAAGTTACTGTATTCTGTAAACCTTGAAAATTTGAAGACCCTTACAGTATAATACGATATTAAAAGAAAATAGTATGTGAAATATTTATTATTAACTGACTAATCACCAGTACTAAATTGCCATAACATAAGCTTTAATAATGAATAAATAAAAACTATGTCATAATTTCTTTTGCTGATACAGTTATCATAAATGTTGAAATAAAGGTGGTTCGGGTTTTTTTTATTTAAATTTAAAAACGTGTAAATAATAATTTTTAAACCAGGTTTTCTCTTAGATTCAAATTTACCTACGTTTTTTTCGTATTCATTTCTGAATTAGCCTGTATTCTGAATAGAATATAAGTAATAGCAAAAATTTCTTTTTTCCACTGCAGTAAAAAGTTTATTGAAAGATTTGTAAAACAAAAAAATAATAATAATAACAGATCTTAAAAAATCGATTATATAGTAACAGATCTTCAATAGCCGAATGTTTGTAGTAACAGATTTTCAATATACATATTTTTTAACAATTTTGTTTCTTTATTTAACCGGTTATATTTCGATAAAAAAATTGGTTGTCTGTAAAGTCGGTTTACGGACGATAGTTTTACGTGATAACGTCCTAAAGAAACATTGATGAACTCTCCGACGTCACGCGAGAAGAGAAAGAAATGCGTACAAGCCGACGCTTGGGTCGATCGTGCCTCTCTATCGCTTATACCGCGCTCTCGCTTGCACGCTCAGGCGGAACGTGACACTTTTTCGTGCGTGCAGCCGATGTTTCATCTATTTATAAGACGTTATCACATATCAAAAAATTTAACTGTTCATTTTATTTCATCTCACCACCAATTGAAAATGTTTTTATGTAGCTAGGCCCTCGAACATCAGACAACAGTATCTTTGACAAGTGATACATCATTAGATAATTATGTAAGCTACGAAGAAAATGGGGAGTTGGGAAACCGACGCGGTTTACATTCATACACTTCGCTCTCTCCCTTTCGTCAATTCGTTCCCCTGCCATTATATTCTGATGCTCATGTCAACTCATTCAAAACGAACATACTTAATTTATTTTAACTATGTAACTGTATAATACGTACCTGGGATCAAGTTTTTGTCAGTCTGGAACTAGCTTTTACCCGCAATTTTACTTGCGTTAATGCCGATTTTGTAGCTGATCGTACAGCCTTGTGTCCAGTTTCAAGTAACTTGCGATAGTTTTTTCTAGTAGTTGTCTACACTATATTGTAACAAAACTGTTCTAGTCCGTGGTAGAAAATATTTATTTACAGTAATAATAACGTTAACAGTAACAATTAAACACACAAACTAAGAAGTACTTCTTAAAAGGTACCTAACGAAAACAAAACAACAGTTCTAATCGATAAAATAATAGAATAAGTAATGAAGAATACAGTCACTGTACAACTATATACACACGATTATTTACAACTCAGGAGCACACCAAAGTTTATCTAGCACACTTATTTATTTATTAACTATATACAGTTCTATTTATTTCGTACACTATTATTTACACAGTTCATTTATTTATTTATCTACAGAAGATCATTTATGTTAAACTATTTATTTTAGCAGTTACCTCAGCATTGTTTACTGACTGTTAATTTATTTAATATGTATGACTCGATGATGGACACTGTATGACTGTCCCTGTGTGACTGTGTCCCCCGTGAGCTATCCTGTGTGGTTTATATAGGCGCTGGATAGTTCTTTCCTTTTCTCGCTCTCATTTTTGTCTGGAATTTGACAACAAAGCCTTTTTTTTACCCACGCCTATTGTTGGAACAACAATCAAGCCGATTGACATTTGATTATAATTTAATATGATATTTGCTATTCGTTACCATGGTTACCTACATCATATGTTCCACGTCGTGTAAAACTAACTAGTTTATTTCTGACAGATCCATAAAACAAAAGAGCAGCTTATTTTTTTATATTCAAAATATTTCCGAAACAATAAAGTTTAGATAAAAAATTTTTGAACTAAACTTTCTTGAAAAAATAAATAGAATAAGCCCTTATGAAAAGTATACCATTATTATAGAGAAAACACCGTTATAGCATATATCTCTTCTGCGCATGCGCCGATTTTCCCCAAAAACAATAGGGCTCTTCATATTTGCATACCAAACATCCTCCCAAAATTTGGCTTCAATCCGCTCATTAGTTTGACCTGTATCGTGTTCACAGACAAACAGACTAACAGACGCACAGAGTTTTTCCAAAAATATGTTCTTTGGATTCGTGGGACCTCAAAACGGAAAGATATTATAAAATTTTTGAAAAGTGATTTTTGACCTAAACTAGTACCATTCCCCACTTGTGGGTTGGAATGGTAAAAAAACAACGTTAAAATACATACCTCTTTTGCGCATGCGTCTGTTTTCCTCACAGACAATACGACTTTTCACATTTGCAGGTAAAACATCCTTCCAAAATTTGCATTTAATTCGATCAGTTGTTTAACCTGTACCGTGTTCACAATCAAACAGGCGAAGACTTTTTCCAAAAATATATGTTTTTTTGGACTCAAAGAGAAAATGTAAAATTTTGACCCGAATAGTAAAGTAAAATAATTTAGGGAGGGACATATGTTTATATGAAGGCACCCCTTAATTTTCAACAGGAAATCTCTTTAAGTTTTTGGACCCCTTGAGATATACCTACCCTGTCTATCAGTATCGATTTTATATTTGTAGATTTATTGTTAGAATTTAAAGCAATGAAATGAATTTCCTAACCATAAATAATTCTCTGTTTCGCAAGCATTTGTTGTCTGTTCATGTATAATGTACGGATTTTTATTTCGTAGTTTAAAATAGAACGTAATTCAATTATCTCTGAACAGTGGTAATTAATACAGAGTTATCTCTGATTTAAAAATGACGCTCAAAGCGCTTTTGCTGTTTCATGTTTTCTAAATAGAATTTTAACTTGATTTTAAAAATATCAGCATAGCTACTGTTTATTCAGGTTTTTTTATATATATTGAAGCAAGCCAACTATATTTTATATGTGTATTGTGTATATATATGTTATCGGCCAAGCCCGATTTCAGGTCAAACCAGTTTTACCTATATACTAATATGGACTAGTCCGAATTAATGCTGCCGAATCGAACAGGTAGAGAAAGACAAAGATAGGAAATGTTTTTGCAACAAAAGAAAGCTATAAGATTGATCTCGGATGCTGGGTTTAGACAGGAATGCAGGCCATTATTTAAGTGATTAAATATTTTGTCATTTCCATGTCAATATTATATAATTACAGCTGTTTAATGATTGTTAAAAATAATATGAACAATGTTAATGATCATACTGTGATTCATAGTCATGACATTAGAAAAAAGTTCAATCTCTGCCTAGCAATCCACAAAATATATGTTAAGACTAAAAACGGACCAAAATTTTATGGTATAATTTTTTTTAATAAATTGCCACTCGAAACAAGAATTTCAGAATGAAGAAATTTTAAAAGAAATATAAATAAATTTTTATTAGAAAATTGTTTCTACAGCATAAAAGAATTCTTTGACTGTCAACATGTACATTAATTATTGTACGAATGACAATAAACTTTATTATTATTTTAAAAAATGATTATTACTATTTTCCAGTATATTATTTATTTTAGCCTAGGTTAAACTGGTTTGTCCTATCGAGCTTAGGCCAGACCAGTTTGACTTGGGCTATACCGGTTTATCCTATCGCATATAGGTAGAACTAATTTGACCTAGGCAAAACTAGTTTGTCCTGAAATCGGGTTTGGACGGTAGCATATATATTATATATAATATATTATATAAAATATATATATATATATTTCTGAAGATATATGCGGGTGCATTTTTATTTGCAAACCAACATTTTAATAAAACAGAACTGCTATTGATTGTTCTAAAATATTAGGAACTTTGATAATAAATTAATTAGTCAGTAATTATTATTGTTTGTTGGATATTTCCTGGTATTTTAATTACATACGTATTTACAAACAAATCGTTTATCAAATGTGTCAATGTTAATAATTACCACTGAACACTGAAAAATGTATACCTACAGCATCGCTTTATGCTAACATCGGTAACAGTACCCTAAAAAAACATTTTTTACAAACCTATGGTCTAATTTTTATGGCATAGGTACTAGCTATCACTGGGGTTTTCGAATTGTTGCTGAGTTAGTTTTGACACAATATGATAATTTATAGCATCTCCCAAGAATGATCATTAGCGTAGCAAGAGAGAATACTAATTGTTCACGTCTGAGTAGAACTAATTGGTCGATAATTTTATTTAATATGAATATCAAATAAAATCTAGTAAATAGCAGGTCCAAATATATATTATAATTATTTTTATGACACTTTTTACGATTAAAAATTCATTTTGATTAAAAAAGCTGTGATAAGGTTATAAATTATAGATTTTGAAAATGATAATTTATTTGATATTTCAATGTTTGTTTGAGAATGATTTATATAATATTTTACATAAAAAACTTCTTACTGATCTGTCGAAAGCCACGAGTATGAGTTACTGTCTGTTGTCTGTAAGAATTTTCATATATTTTCAAGTCCATATAATATTGTAAATATTAAACATCTGTTATATATAAATTTCAGACAGCATGAACGGACAGTAATATCTTGTATTTGTGCCATGCTATGTGATATATATTCAATATATAGATTGTACGAGAAACGATTCAATGTGCCTGTGAAAAACGTGCCAATATCTAAAGCTCCACTCAGTTTGAAAGATTAACTCATAAAATAAATGACATGACACCCAACCACCCCCTAAATACACCCCTTTAGAATATGGGAATATCACTTATGCAATATATACAGACTGTTTTATTTATTTATACTTTCTACTCAGGAAAAATATTCATCTATACTAATATTATAAAGAGGTAAAGTTTGCAAGTTTAGATGTAGGAGGTAATCTCGAAAACTACTTATCCGATTAAAAAAAAATGTTCATCAATATTTAGAGTGGACATAGGCGTTAAAATAAAAGCGCTTTTCGTGGAGACCAGTTTTGCAACGCAAGTCGACGAAAAAACGGTGGCAATTTACAAATTTGGGAGAGCCGGATCTGGCCACTAGTAATTCATTAAATCTATCGTTTTCTTTTTCGATGGCACTTTTTTCTTTTCACCGTCTCACGCAATTTTCGTCACTTTAGAAGTTTAACTCAGAAAAAATTGATAAAACTCCATGGTATTTAAGCCAGTTTCATTGTATACCTACCTGAAAAAATGTGAGCTGAGAAACTATAAGCATTTTAATTATAGGTAATGAAATAACGTGCCTTTTTGGTCGAGTGCACAAGGTATGATATATAAAATTTTGTCCAAATCTTTGATTAACGTCTGATTAGAACTCTTCAATAAATAAATAAATTGGTCGATAATTTTATTTATTATAAAATTTTGTATTCTCGAGTTTCGACAAGTCAATTAAAATGTATATTATTTTCATGAAGTATATTTTTACCCGACTACGGCAAAGCCAAAAGGTAGGGTTATGAGTTTAGCAGTCTATGTGTTACGGTCAATGTCCGGGATACGGGCAATGTCGACATTGACGGGTCATAATGCCGAGCCACATCGGGAAATGTCCGAAATCGGACAAGGTTCAAAAAATAGATTTTTTATAAAGATGAAACGCTGACATTTGATTGTTTCTGTATCATGATAAGTTATCATTAACGCTTTATGGAATTTTTATCACTAATATCAACTTTTGAAGTATATATTTTTCAGCTTTCTAATAGTGGCTTGTTTAACTCAAATTTGAACAAAATATTTTGTAATCACTTGAATGGAACACAATTTAAACTCACTAAAAATCGACCGACTATTACGAGAATTCTAAAAAGGATAACAGCGCTAGAACTTACCAACGTCTTATAAAGTCGAATTTTGTAATAAATGGAAGGTTTTTGTATTTGAGTAATAAGAAGATTATGAGTAGATCAGCTTAAGAAAGCAATAAACATATTTTCATTATTATTAAAATAAATAAAATGTGTGAAAGTAAATTATCCGTATATAGTTTTGATTTTTATTTTTATTGCTGGAATAAATGTGAGTTCTGAAATTTAATGCATTGAGATATATATTGTTTATTGCTCATATCATATCAATAATAAATAAATTATACGTGTTTTCAATTATCATTAATTGTAATAGAAAGCTGAAAAATATATTCTTCAATAGTTGATATCAGTGATAAAAATTCCATAAAGCGTTATGGATAACTTATCATGATAAAGATACAATCAAAAGTCAGCATTTCATTTTTATAAAAAATCTATTTTTTGAACCTTGTCCGATTTCGGACATTGCCCGATGTGGCTCGGGCATTGTCGACATTGACCGGTCAATGTCCACATTGCCCGTATTCCGGACATTGACCGTAACATATGTATACATACCGTAGCGCCTAAACTATTCATCCGATTTTGATAAATAAGGTGTCAATCGATTTGTTATTCTGGCCCGGGTAACATAGGCTATATTTATTTTTTAATTTTGATCCCCGAGGGGAGCAAATTGAAAACAAATAAAAAATAAGTTCAAAAACTAAAACCGAGTTTTTTTAAGTTATCTTTATTTCTAGTTGTAATGACCTTTTACATTAAAAGATTTTTTTTAATATAATAAATATTAACAATAATTATTTTCTTGCGAATAGAAATTATTTTCAATCTCTGACTGTTAAATAGTTCTATCAGTATGTCTATGGCTTGCCCGAGAGAAACGCTTATTACAAATGTCACACTGGTAAGGCTTCTCACCGGTATGAATACGCTTATGTCTTTTCAAATTGCTTTCAAGAGTAAAACAAGTGCCACAAAGGTCACACTGATAAGGCTTATCACCGGTATGCACACGTTTGTGTCTATTTAAATCGCCTACAATAGAGAAGCATTTACCGCAAACGTCACATTGATAAGGTTTCTCACCGGTATGTACACGTTTGTGTATACTTAAAGTACTTGCCTGAGTGAACTGTTCCCCACAAATGTGGCACTGATAAGGTTTCTCACCGGTATGTATACGCTTGTGTTTTTTCAAACTATATAAGCTAGTGAAACACTTATTACAAATGCCACACTGATGAGGTTTCACACCAGTATGTACTACTCGCATATGATAATAGAATCTCGACTGAGAGGAGAAACACTTGCTGCAAATGCCGCATTGGTACGATTTTGTAGTATTTTTTTTCTTGTGTTTCTGACGATAATCCGAAATATTTTTATTTGTTTCATCACATTTACTGACATTTTCAGTTACGTTTGCAGAAGGTAAACATGATTTTTTCGATACGTGACTAATATTAATCTTGGTATCTTCGCCGCTAATTTCATTTCCATCGGCGTTAGATGAAGCATTTACCGTGTCATCGGCAGATTCTGTTAAAAATCTGGATAAATTATAATCCATCTTTTCGTTCTTGATTTCATACTTTAAATACATTTCCTCGTTATCTTCATTTTCTTCTATGGAATTTGCAGGTTCGTTCTCTTTCCAACCAAAATCTACATCAATCTCATCATGGAGCTCTAAAGATTCGCATTTCACGATAACTTTATTAGTGTTAAAGATTAAATTATTTTCGGAGGGTTGAGCAGAACATTCAGTTTTGATTGATTTGTCCGAAGTGTATAATTGCTGAAAATGGCATCTCAGTGTTCTGTCCGAATTTTTGATTTGCGTCACAAACTGATGAGTTTTCTCCAGTTGAGCGTAACATGGCAGGCAGATGAAATTTGGCATTCCATCGCCTTTAGTTATCTGGCAATCGAGAGGAATTTTAATTATTTTCAAATTTCACTTTATAATATAAAAATGAATAAGAAAAAAGTGAATACGTCTTTTTAAGTTTAATTTAAAACCATATTTGAAAAATATAACTAAACACATCTCATCATCTACATAATTTTTTTATGTTAAAAACTAATGGTAGCATAGATCAGATACTGTAGGTTGTTTGTACAAGTTACGAATTATAAACAAATAAGAAAACAGAATACAATCATTTATAAACCAGAATGCTATTTCATATGAAAAAAAATTGTTTTTCGAAAATAATGTACTTTACCTGGACAGCACTACATGTCATGATTACATCAGCCACTATATTTCTCATTTTGGATGAATAAGAAAATATATCATACAGTGTATCGCCACTTGATAAGCACAATCGACACATTGTACTTAAATCAGATCCAAACATCGATATTTCTTTCATTCTGACACCAAATCAAAGAAAATACAACTACACAACCTACACAATTTGTCACAGACCCATAAGTTGAATCAACGGAAGAACACAGTGTTACCAACCTCCACCAAAATTTTTCCCCAAGTTTTTTTCTGAATGTCCCTAAAAACCCCTAACTAAGAATTTTATATGTACTTGTCTTATTTAGTGCCTAAAATTTAGTGCTAAAAACTCTAATATTGTCGGGGTAGTTCCTCCGCAGCTTTCTCAGCACATAAATGCAAAGAGTGACAAACGCATCTGACAATTATTAGATCATTCAGTTCTTGTTTAACAACGCGTCGCGCACTTCACTCGTTTCATATCGTGCGTTCCATTCTACGCGCAAATCTGAAAACACGCTTTGTTGTCAAGTTAATTGCAAGTTTTGTTTGAAAGCCCAAACATATTTAGAGTCCCTAAAAAAAACCCCAAAAAATGTCCCTTTTAACACTTCTAGCCCCTAAGTTGGCAACCGTGGAAGAACAAGTTCTAAATTACATACAAAACAAAAAAATGAAGGGGCATGACTTCACAGTGGAGTGCATTTAAAAAATCCGGAATCCAAAAGTAAAGTATACAAAGTGGGCTTGATTTTTGATTTACTAGATACCGTAAACAACAGCCAATTTTGGCCACAAAATATTCTAATTAAAATATTCCTTTTTTTTTCGGAAATCAGGATCCTTCAATGAATAAGGTCTCTTTTACAGAATATGTGGCTATACCAAATTTAAAAATTGTAAGTGTACAAGGACTTAGAAATCAAATTGACATATTCCAGCTTTACATAGACAATTTTCGAAATATTGACATCATTACCATATGCGAACACTGGCTTGTACAGGAAGAAATCGACCTCTATAATTTACCTTATTTCCACATTGCAGATCACTTTTGTAGAGTGAATAAAAACAGGGGTGCACTGCCATTTTAAATTCCGGAATTCTGAACATTCCGGAGCAAACTAATATGGAAGCCGACCTTTCCGGGGAAAAAAATATCACCATTCGATTCTTCATTAGGGCTTTTAGGTACATATTTTTGACACAACTCTCTACGACTAACCGTTTTCGAAAAAAACTGACTCAGCGTGTATATTGTTGTTTAATATACATTAAAAAAATCAAAATAAATGTAGAGATCACATGTCAATACATGAATATTGTACCCGAAACAAGAATAAATATTATGTTTACCGTTTCACAGGGCAAGAATTTCCACATATGGCGTTAATTATATAGGAGTTAAATTTTTTAACAAACTACCCTCTGAACTAAGAAACTTAAGTTTGGTTGCATTCAGAAGGACAGTAAGAAATTGTCTCCTCAACAAATGCTTTTACTCTTACGAAGATTTTATAGAATGATGAGTTTGTGTCGTTTTTATTGTAATTTTTGAATATAGGTATATAATATATACGATTCCCTGTATACTTGCTGTACGTAAGAAATAAAATAACTTTATAATTATTATTATTATTATTATTATATATGAACTTTTTATCTTTATTGTTCATTAATGAAGCATTACAAGATCTCAATGATCACAATAGCTCTGTTCCAACCTCTCTCTGCGAGCGGTAACAGAACCGTCACAGTCAAGTGCAGTAGCTAAAACGAAACTGTATCGGTTTTGGAACACGTTTTAGCTACTGCGCGTGACTGTAACGGTTCTGTTACCGTTCGCAGAGAGGCTGGAACAGAGCTAATGTAAAACATTTTAAAATTGTTTCGTGACATTTTGTTCATTTTTAGACTGACGTTCACCGCATTTTTGAATATTTACATGGGAATAAATAATACAATTGATAAAACTTCCTTTCAAATTTATTAAAAATTTAAAAAAGGTGGAAATGTCAATTCGAACCCACTAATAAGATAAGGGTGTATACGATTGTAATATAATAATATAATATCTCCCTGCATACTTTTGCAGATGAATTGTATTAAGTATTACACTTTAGGTGTAGGTACTAAAATTAATATATTCTGAATAAGCAAGCTAACAAAAATAAACGCTTTCTTTACCTTCTCTTCTTTCATTTCAAGGAAATAAGTTTACACAGTACCTATATTATAGAAACTGGCTTGTTTTTGTTTTCATCCTTTGTTCTACATTAATTATTGTAACTAATTATATTCTTATTTCCCACATTTGTGAAATAATTTATTTTACTATATTCTTGTCTACTTCAGCAGGTTTATTATTTGCAAATTAAAGGAAATTTAACATAATTGAAATTACTTTTCAAACGAGATATTTAAAATGTAAAGAATTCAATCTAAAATGCATAATCAACGTTCTCAAATTTGACAGTCCTCATTTTGTGAAAATTATTTTTAGAAAAATGCTTGTGGCGTTTTGGTAAGCTTTCACTAGTATTTTGTATGTCGATTATTAACAAATACTGTGACCGTTAAATATAAAAACCAGCTTAGCTAAATAGTAATGTGAACTCAGAATAAAATTTTGTTATATGTAAGTACCTATATAAATTAAAAATCTCTTACCTTTTTCAAAATAATTAAGTTTGAGATCGCACAGTTTTTGATTGTTTATATTGTTTTATTTCATCAACTTTGTGTACTGGAGGTGCCACTACCAAAAATTTAAAAGTTTGTAAATGTAAAGAAGATTATTGGCTTATGAAAAATTCAATCTTTCTACTGAAATGTTTGTTGTGAAAGCAAACAAAATTGGATATTCAGTACAAGAGAAGTTTTTTTCACATTGCAATATTTTAGATATCTTCAGAAATCTTTCCTCGCGCTGGTTTTTCAATGTTTAAAATAATTACTTGATGTCTTAATATACTAATACAGCCATTTTTTTGTTATTTTGTCATTTATTTAATCCTTTTAAGTTGTTTATCCACGTCGCTACTTTTACTTTGGTATTTAAAGTTAGTTGATACGATTGAAATAAAAATATCAGGTTTTCTTTAAGATGTTTATTTATTAAAAATAGAATGAATCTTAAAACCAAAATTAATTGTATTAAATATTACAAAAATTATACTTATTTCTAATATTGCATAAGCTATTTAAAAACAAATCACAAATTCTAAGCCGCTGGTCTGCAATTTTTACGCCATGCGCTGCGTCCAGCGTTCGCTGACGTAGCGTACAACATTAGTACGTCACTCGCGACTTAAGTGGTCACTATAAAAAGAGAACGTCATGCGCGGAGATCGCTCGTCGTCAGTAGGTATAGTTCGATCTTTCAACTAGTTTTGTTAAAAAATGGATGCTAAAACAATTTTAACGCTTCTTTTACTCGAGGAAGATGAGGATGACGATGACGATGACCTCCTAAGAATGTCACTGCCGAAAAAGAGACGAAGAAAATACGAATTATTTGTGAGGAGGGATACTGAAGGGTGTTTTAACATGTTGCTGAAACACATAAATAACAATAATATCAAGTTTGTGGAATATCTTCGTTTGTCAAGGGAACAGTTCATGAGCGTGTTGAAACTAGTTAAAAATGACATATCAATACAACTCGTCCTTGTCTTTATCAAATCTACTCATTGCGCGGCGTATTTCACAGCGTCCGTGACGCTACAATGCTCGAAAATAACTAAAGACGCTGCCTACAACATTTAGGTACGACGGATGGCATTTGGACGCTGCGTTTAACGTGAAAAAGAGACCGTATGTATACATTTCCATATTAAGCATACAGACGCGGCGTATGGCGTGACACTGTATGCGACCTACAGCGTTTATTGCAGACCAGCGGCTAAAGCTGATGTAACAAAACTTATATTTAATTCTATTTTCTTTTAATCACATAAGTATTTGAGAAGCCATTTTTATGAAAAATAGAAAACTTTCGATACATTTAAATGAAAAGTAAAAAAAAAAACGAAATTAAGTATATCTTTAATAGTAGGCATATTGCATATGGTTTTTCATTTGAAAATTAAAAATTGTGCACGTATTTTGCAAGTTACTGTTTGCAAAATACATGACTGTGCATTAAATAGGTTTTATTGTTTTTAGATTTCAAATATTTGATGATATTTGATCTATACTTATAGTATGTTTAAATATCTCCATTTAAATAAATTAACAAGCCGTTAGGTGGAACGTTTATAGAGAATCGGCAAGTGCGACCCTTGGACTAACTTCCCAGTATGATCAAAAACAAATTAGAGCCGAGAAATATTTTTCAAAAATCCTAAAATGCACGTTTTCGCAGTATTTTTGTTTAAACAAAAAAAAAAACGGCTTGACCAATTTTGCAAAAATTTCATTCGGGTCATACGTTAAAAAGTTATACGAGCAGTAAGGTACTCCAACAAAGTCCAAACACAGAATAAAATAAAATAGTTTAAGATAGTGTAGAGACACTGAAAAACAAAAAAAGTTTTGACTTTGATTCTTGGATCCATTACAATAACTTCCCAATGTAACTGATCTGTCAAAATGAAATTAGTTGGTTGAAAGACACGCTTGGGTGAATTTACATATGTAAAATTATTAAGAGTATTCGTCCCTGCAAATACCCCCTGCACCCTTCATCTCAAATCTGTTCTCCTCGCCTAAAAACGGTTCGCGCTCTCCCGACGCTATTTTTAAAGCTAGAGAGTTCTGGTAAACGCCAAATGAAAGACAAAGAATCAGACTACAGATCCTTCAGGCGAATTTTTTTAAAAACAGTTACGCCTACGTGTGAAATATTACGTAGCTTATTATTTTTTTCAAAAGGTTGTAAGTTTTTTCAGGATTTTTTTTTTCAAAAAATTCGCCTGAAGGATCTGTAGTCTGATTCTTTGTCTTTCATTTGGCGTTTACCAGAACCCTCCAGCTTTAAAAATAGCGTCGGGAGAGCGCGAACCGTTTTTAGGCGAGGGGAAAAGATTTGAGATGAAGAGTGCAGGGGGTATTTGCAGGGACGAATACTCTTAACGTGTCTGTCATTTCATTTTTCATTTTGACAGAGACGTTGTATTGGGAAGTTATTGTAATGAGTTCGAGAATCAAAGTCAAGAATTTTAACAAATTTTTTTTTCCCAATGTTTTTTCATGTTTATTAAATAAACATGGTAACGAAAAGCATGTTTAAAAATAGTGTAGTGACCTGGAAAAATAAAAATTTGTTAAAATTCTTGAAATTAAATAAATTAAATTAAAATTTATATTATATTTATTTTTCATTTCCATGTTTATTAAATAAACATGGTAACGAAAAATAAATATAATATAAATTTTTATTACTTATACGATATGACTTCCAGCATGTCTCTTTAATATCTCGAAATTGTGAAATGATACTTGGCAAAGCGAACACTGAAATGATTTCTCTCCTGTATGTGTTAATTTATGTTTCGCTAACGTCTTAGCATGTTGAAATGACGTATTACAAATACTGCACTGGTATAATTTCTCTCCTGTATGGTTGAATTTATGTTTTGCTAAAGTCTTAGCATGTCGAAAATTCATTTTGCAAATACCACACTGGTATAATTTCTCTCCTGAATGAGTGAATTCATGTTTAGCTAACGACTTATTATTTCGAAAAGACATTTTGCAAATACTACACTGGTATAGTTTCTCTCCTGTATGCCTGAATTCGTGTTTCGCTAACGTCTTAGCACGTCGAAAAGTCATTTTACAAGAACCACACTGGTATGGTTTCTCTCCTGTATGGGTAAATTTATGTTTGGCTAACGTTTTAGCACGTCGAAAAGACATTTTACAAATTCCACATTGGTATGGGTTCTTTCCTGTAAAATTGGCAGGTACATTCTGCTCTGCAGATGGATAACTTTCCAACCCATCACTTATTTCAAAGGGTTTATCGGTATTAGAAGTCTGTCTTTCGGAATTATCAGATGGTTCTTCGAAATCCCCTTCAACATTGACCTGCGTATGATAATCGCCCAACTGCTGTTTATAACGCTGTAAGGTTTTGTCAGCGTGTATTATTCTATTTTGGAATTGGTGAAATTTCTTCAGTTGAGTAAAACATGATTGACAAATATAGGTTGGCATGTTATCGTCTCTAGTAATCTACGACAAAATTACGTAATACAATCCCTTCAAGTAAATATTGTATTTTGAAATTATCAAAACGATCTATATGTTACGGTTAATACAAGAAAGTAGTTTATTCGCGAATTAACCGGCTAATACCCGAATTAACCAAACGTCAAAGATTGGTTAATTCGGATATTAGCCGGTTAATTCGCGAATTAACTACTTTCTTGTATTAACCGTAACATATACATAAAATAGTTTATATTAGAAATTTATACAATTTCGAACATTTTTTTAAAAATTTTATCTGCTTTCAGATTAAAAATAATAATGCACAATTATTTAGCTCTTATGAACTATTGCAACAAAAATTTCCAATTTGACAGTCTAGTGAAATAGAAAATAAATCTATGACATCACATTGACCAATAATAGAATTCATTTTTCGGAAAAGAATATAAAGACAAATGATGCATTAGAGAACGCGAATGATTTTATTTAAAACCTAAAGTCTCAAAAATGATCCCTAGCCCAGAATCTATGGGTCAATAAAACATTGTCGAAAATCGTCTTTTTAAATTTCCTTTCAATGTCTCATTAAAAATTAAGCATAAATGTAACTTGCAAAAATAGTATCAAATTAAAATTGACATTCGAAAAATCTTAAATTATTATACAAAACACCACCCAAAACTGATCTTTAGAGTAAATTGGAACAGACTTGTATATTATTTACATAAAAAATAGTCCTTACTTTAACTGGTGCGCACTTCATGATGATATCTGCTGTTTCGTCTACAGATTCGGTAGAAAACAAAAACACACCCTTCTCAGTTATATTTGATGATAAACATAATCTGCACATCTGTGAAATTCCAACTGCTCTTACTTCTAACTTATTCATTTTTTGTATGATTTAGAGAATATCAACTTTGCAGAAAAATTAATATGCCTACACACATGCACAGGGTTGCCAACACCTTAAAGCCTTTCCCCGCAACCACAAGTTGGAATATCCCCAAAAATCCCCTAAGAAAATAATTGTTTCACTTTGAAAAAATTATATACCTATCTATTACGATAGACCGCGCTCGGTCTCCTTACATAGCAGAATAGTCAAAAAAGCAACAGCTTTGTTGAAGATAAGTTAACAATAAAAAATTATTGTTCTACAGTTACAATAATCGTTTTATTCTTTAATTCATGATATTATAAATCTTGGTTACTAGACATCATCTACCAAACGGACCGCGACAGATGTATATTTTTTTAACAAACCCGCAATGAAACTAGTTGGTGATCCCTGATATACATATACATACATATACACATACGTACATCATTCTAAAAACAACCAGAATAGGTTCCTTGGTCTTGAAAACGTCGACATCTGATTTTCGAATATCGAACTGATAGCAATGACTTCTCGAATTTTAAAACATTTTCTATTTTCTTAGCGGCAAGTCCAAACCCAAAAATCTGTCATGAACAATCTAATGTGACGTACGTATAGTACCTATCAATGAATGTTTTGTAGAATACCGAATGAAAGAAGTGAATTCCAAGACTAAAAAACTCTGAATAAAAATTTAAAAATCTTTAAGCCGACCACAAAAAAGTTGTTGGTACCAATTGAGACATTTAAAAATCACCGATTTTTTCGGGTTTTCCAGGCATGTCAACATTTTCCAATACTTTTTTCATTATATTAAAGACTGCAAAGATTTGGATAATTCAAAAATAAAAAACAACTTCTTAGTAGATGACAACACAATGCGCCAAAAACAGCCCTAGCTAACTATTACATTTCAACAAGACATTCTTTCAATTTCGACAATGTAATAATTACATTAGATGAAGAACACAATTGGAAAAAAAGAACAATAAGTAAAATGATTTTCATAAAAAAAGCATGACAACGGCAGACATTATACCGAACATCTCTAAGTACGTTATACTTATTATGATCAAATTATTAAACGGTAATAATTAACTTCCAGACATTGCAAAACATGGGCGTACCCAGGGAAAGGCAGACGGGGGCAGGTGCCCCCCCTGGATTTTGTATGCGTATTAAAGTAAAATAAACGTAGTCGGACTGCCTTAATTCCCACAGTAAATCATAGTCTAACAAGATCACAACGCAGCCTACAATATTAGAAGTGTACTTGCTCAACTTGTGTGTATTGAGATTATGGCTCATGTGACTAAAAACTGGCTGATTTCGTTTTTGACATATTGTCAAATTTGTAACATAACCTATAATTAAATTCAATTAAAAAAACAAACAGAAACGACAACGAGAAAAACAAATCTTTTGTTAGATTAATCAAAATTAATCAAAAAATTAATATGAAAAAATAATTAATAAGACTTAAAAAAATTCTGATTTGCCTTCCCCTGAGCCAAAAGCTTGGTACGCCCATGTTGCAAAATATTACATTCTAAAATTTTGATATATATAAAATTTCAAATTTGGCGCCAAAATCTATAAGTTGGCATCATATGTTATAAATAATATAGTAATTTTTTATTTTTAAATGTTATTTCTTTGAACTTTGACCATATGTGACATGACAACGCAATTTTCTTTCTTAAAAAACTTGCAAATTATATCCAGCTAATTATGCGTAGCGGCAATTTAAAGTTTTTAATTCGTTTAATCAACCATACCAATATATTACATATAAGGTTTGATGTTAACACCAGCTATAAGCCTACGCAAATTATAAAATTTGTTAAGAATTTAATATAATATATTAATAATTGAAACAATTTTTTAGTATCTGAATATGCTGCAATAACGCAAGGAAACGTTATACAAAAATCGCAAAAAGGTGTTATATTACTGTTAAAATGTAATGTTTTGTTAGTGTAGGTGGCAACGACCACTGACCATCATCAGATGAGAATATTTTCTTGTTTCATACTTTTCAGTAATCGGGTTTTAGTATATGAACTTATTTTTTTTACCTAACAAATTGCCTATCAACATTTATAGTGACCGTATAATTTATATCTTAGTAATTATAATGATTTGGCAATTACACGGAACTATATTCTACTTATTTTAATACTTTATTCTTAAGTGCACTGTTTAGATTTACTTAGTAATCGAAATAATAGATTATTCTTTCATAATTATGGTGCCGTGCAATTGCCAGGTCAAAATAATTATTATCGAAATAAAGATGTCTAATAACGATACACTCACTGTGAATGTTGATAGGCAATTGATTATAGGTAACAATTTATAACAAAGTTGTTGGACAGGTGCATTCATGGACACTAACTAAAATAACTAACTTTTTGTAGTAGAACTGCGTTGCGAGACTTGGCATTTTTTTACATTTTATGTTTTTGATGAGATCTCATTTCTTTTTGTAGATCATCCTCCTTTTTTGCGGCTAATATATTTTGTCCGTCAGCTACTTATTTTCTTTTCCTTCTTTTATCGGCTAACTATTCCTAACTAAAAATCAAAATTTCAAGTTTGTGAGAGTACTAGAAGTGCCCTAGAATTTTGATGATTGGTGAGTGTGTCAGTGACAAAATTAAAGAACTTTGACTAGCGATACTTCGTAAACTACAAGATATAATTATTAGGTATATTGGCAGTATAACCAGTTATGGTACATCCTCTTGATCACTAAAAATTCAAACTTCTTGCTTTATCCACAACGAAGTTACACGGGGATCAGTACCACGCGTCGCTGGCGAGGAAACTACCGTTCCCCCTGATTCCATAGGCAGTTACTGTAAGGCACTATTCGGGCAGAATTAACTTCTAGTCGTGATTTTTTAATTTTGAAGGAAAATCAACTTCTTTGTAACATGGAAAAAACACGAAATAAATGGCTACTTATTGTTAATCCGAGTCATGAATTACCTGTAGGCAAAAGTTCATTCAAATCCGATCAACCGTTACGACTTGATTGAGTAGCAAGCATCCAAACTGTCACATAACATTAGTAGGATGTACCGTGGTTAACATACAAAAGCTTCATTTCTTATTTTCTTTATTCGCTTACACGTGTGTAGGTACGTATTATAAACGTGTATAGACTCACTTGTTCTGAAAGGCGATATAACGCGATTTTCAAATGGCTCCAGGCTGTCTCCTTTACAATCGCTTAAATTTAGATACTGGTTAAAACGCTGGAAAGAAAGATGGTCTATACTCTTTGGAAATTGAATAAACATGAACAAAAAACTTCTTTAACAACCAATATTTTTACAAAACCGACAGTTTTTCTTTATTGTTTCTTTCTTTATATTTTATTGTATAATATTGCAATAAATTATCATATTTACTTTGATAATCCTTTTATTTCATTATTTTACTAGCCTTTGTCTGCGGCTTCTCTCGCATTGATGGAGGCTTACGATGCTCTCTGTTAACTTTTATTTATATTGTATTTTATTAATTATCTTTGTTGTTATTTTGACTGGAGTTCCGAAACCGTAGTTTTCTGATTGGCTACAAATTTTTGCTAGATACTCTATCATGCACTAGTATACAGTACCCAAAAGGATTTTTGGTGACTCGAAAGGGAAGGGAGTGTTAACATTTTTTTATGTCAATAATAATAATAATTGTCTTTATTTTATGACACACAAAATGAGTGTGTGAAATAAGTCACTACATAGAATACGATAAGTCATAAAATTATATAAAATTACTTATAAAATAATATTACATAAATTAGAAAATGTTAGTTAAAAATACATTTAAAATTACAGATACATTTTGAAATTAGAGAATTCATTGATATTTGTATAGTATGAATTTATATTATATTGACATTTGTATAAATATTAAGTTCTGGTTTCTTGTCCTTTTTTATTTCTCGAGGCACGAGAATTCTCAACCAGGATTTCTTGAGTATATAATATCTCGAGAAATGTTGAAATTTTTAGTAAAACACGATGTTATTTTAAAAATTTTGCTTTATTACAAATTAGACTGATAGATGAGATCAATTAACTATCAAATGGTAAATTTTTAGTTACCATAAATTGCACTTATTAATTAACAAATCAACAACAAACAATAAATTAAACAAACAATAGTCGGCTGATCTATATGAAAAGTAAAGAGTAGGGCAGTACTTAACTTTTTTATAATTATTGGGTCCCTACCAGTTTCCAAATGTACAACAGTCTTTAATAAATAATAATTAGTAAAATTAAATCAACAAAATTACTAGTAGATACATATTTAGATAGCTATAAAAACTTAAGTTTAACAAAACAAACATTTTGCTACCAACTCTAAGTAAAAATGCCTTTTATATTTATAAACTATTATGTTTTTTAGTTACCTACCGCACGGAATTGATTTCTCGAGTTCTCGAGGCGTTGAGTTTTTTCCCGTTTCGATTAAAGACAAATTTCTCGAGAATTCTCGAGCAGAAACCCCAATAATTTATTACATGAAAATTTATACCTTAGTGAAAAAAAGAAAAGGATGGGGGTGAAAAACATTTTTAAAAATGGAGAGGTGTTGCCAAATTTAAAAAATACGCCTCAGAACAACGGAGGGTGGAGGAGTGTTAAACGGTTGTCCAAATTCCTGATTTTAAATTATAGAATTATAATGTTCATCGTAGAATCGCATAAAAGTGCGGACCTCTCGACCCACGCTTGTGTGGTTACTAACTCGGTGTGAACTTCATCTCAAATACGGACATCCTTTGTCTACTCAACGTTGAATTTATCGTTTCATTGTTGCTTTTAGTTTTGAAATTAAAAGACGATACATTATCACCAATTTTTGTAACGCTGAACTTTTCGTGCACGTCAAACAATATCCTATAGTAGGTTTGTATACTAAACTCAAAATGAGTCCACCTGTATTAATTGAAAGAGTTTCTCTTTAATTAAATGTATAATAATAATAATCCTGTTCCTTGTGAAAAATATTCTCATATCGCGTAGTATCTGACAATGAATATCAAACTTAGCAAACATGCTTTGTCTGTGATGATCTGATGTTCATATTCATCGTAGCATCTGTATAGAATAGCAATAATACTATACTCGATTCAAACACCAAATACGATTGGATTATTTTTTTTAAAGCAGCGAATCCTTCTATGGCCACTATCGCATATGGATTATTTTATTTTGCTCGTTAAGTACTTTGATAGCTGGTCTAATATTCTTGTGTTACCAAATACCCTTAGATTTCAATCGCAAATAACTACGAAACAAATGATGCGTCAAGGGACCGAGCGGGGTGGCGTAGCGGTGAGAGCACTAGACTCGCATTCGGGAGCAGAATGACGCCATGTTGATTTGTGGGCTTTTCTTCAAGTCACCGACGTGATAAGATACTGCTTCCTGATTGGTTCTTGCTCATACCTAGCAAGGAAAATAGCTCTTGTTCTAAATTTCAAACCTATCTTGTGAGCTAGCAGACCAGCTCGCAGTGACGTCATATTCAGCTTTGTACCCAGCCTACCGGCCAGCAGAACTCCTAGCAGTGTTTTTAGCCTCGTGTTCAGCGGCCTTAGCACTCGACGTTTTCACGAAACATTTACGGCGCAGACCCGAACTGCGCCTTTCTTTTGTTATTGAATCCATATATCTACCGATCCGATATATTCTGCTTGCGTCTTTCATTGATAAATAGAGTATAGTACAAGCTGCAATGAAGTAAAGCTGTCGGTAGCTACGGAATGAACCAGTACTACAGTACATTAATCTATCTATGCAACCTATCCAATCTCTCCAATCGATTCATCCATCATATACTGTATCACGTTTATGGACATCTCTATCATCGACCAATAACGTGAGTATTGTCGATAAATGCATTTTAACAATGTTCGCACGCTCATTCACTATCATACCCATACCATTACCTATCATTATACTGTATATAGGTACTACTGCACTATAACTTGCCAGTGACGCACAACGTAACAAGACAAGTGAAAAGTTGAAAAAATATATTTTTTGCCACACGTGCGTTCGAAAGGCAGTTTTGAGCGCATGTTTTTAGGGTTCCGTACATCTAAAGGAAAAAAGGAGCCATTATAGGATCACTTTGTTGTCCGTCTGTCTGTCTGTCAAGATATCTTGAATAAAAACCTATAGGGTACTTTCCGTTGACCTAGAATCATGTAATTTGCCAAGAAGCAATATCTCATAACACAAGTAAAGGGAAAAATCCTAAAACCGTAAATTTGTAGTTATATCACAAAAAAAATGTTTTTAAGCCACCCGTACACAAACAATTCTAATACAAAACAAGCGTCCGCTACCGCTGCGTTTATACAGCACAATATGAAAACTCTTGTATACAATACGGTACGACAACTAGCCTATCATATATCACGGGTTACAATACTGTTCAGTAGTCCATCTGAACTTATTGCAAACTGACTGCGACGTTTGTTGATGTACGAGGACAACAGTTTTCCAATGGCTAAGCGGTAAACATCTTCGAGACTTGATTCCCGTGATGGAGAATTATTTATATATACGTACAAGTTTCTATGGAACCCTCGCACTTGGCCGTTTTTTGTTCTTTTTTTATCTGTAAATGACCAATTGAGCACGGTTACCAAAACTGTGCGGCAATAGTAGATTGTATATCTTTACCACACAGTTTATGTGCAAAAAATGTACAGTAGACAGTGTAACTTTGGCTCTTCCGTCTCAAAAGGTAGCCGACATCTGGCCTACGACATACATATTACAAATGCATTGTCTAATAATTTGTTGTGTGAACCAGCGGAGGGCACTTCCGTACACCACTGTAAGAGTAGAAGAGAGCAAGTATACAAGTTTATTTGTGCGTTCCGTGTTCCAACGCTGTTATTAAAAATGAGCGAAGTGATAATCGCTTATCTGCGGCAGAATATCATGCCGGCAGTGGTTTAGTTTAGTGGTTAGTACTGAATAAACCTATTGCACACGCGATGCCACGTGACCACCGCCATCAGTACCGCATTCACCACTGCCCTTATCCTACCCTACCCTACCCTATCGTACTACACAACCATATCTTTCTCTACCACACTAAACATTAGCAACACAATAACGTACCTCCGAATGAACACTGTCTGCTTGCTGCTGAATACGGCGGTAATGTCATAGTTTTTAATATTATCTTAGTTTAACGCTGAATCTGAACTATCTTTAGGCTAGAGCTCATCTTTTGTTATCAACAATAGATCAATTTATGTTCTTTCGATTATTAATTATGGCGGATCACTCAGACACCTGGAACGAGCTTCTATTGTAAGTTCATGCGTATCTGCAGCAAAATTCTCGAAATTAGAGGCGTATGTTTTCATTGGAACATTTTGCCAATTTCCCGTAGGTACTACAAATTTCGTTAAAATCAGTGAAGTTTTTCGTAACATTTTGTTCAGCACACGTATATAGCTGATGCCCTGAATTTTTTCCCGAAAAAAATATTATAAGCACACTATAAGTTTAATATTTAAATACTAAAGTAGAAAAAAGACTGCTGGAGCGGTTTAAGGATAATTTATGTGAGACCATTCTGATGGGATGCCTTATTAAACAGAAAAATAATCGTCAAAATCGCTTCACAAATTCTAGTGTTACAAAGTAACATAATATATTTAAACTTTTTTTTTAAGTTAGTTGAAAACGACTAAGCCGATTTAAATAAATTATTTGAAATCAATTAACCCCTTAAAAACTTATGCCTGAACAAACAAAAAAAGAAGAAAAAATATACAGGTGACCGGTAATTGCTCGTATTCCTCTCGGGAGAAGAAACTATGACTAATTTGGAATTATTTGACCTCTATCATTCGAAGGTTGGAAATGGGTTATTTTCGAGAAAATGTACTTCGGTTTTCTTTTTACAAAAATCCGAATTTTGGGAGTTAAAAATTAAAAAAAAAACAATCTGACTTTTTGGCCTGAATTTTTCCATGATCTAATAGATTACTAATTGACCAACCTTCCTAAAGCTAAAAGGTTAAATTACCGGTCACCTTATACCTAGACACGATGAATTGATTTAACAGATTCAAAACTGTTTCTTATATAAATGCGCCTTTTTTGGAACTTTTGCTTTCAAATAGATAAATTTTATGGTTCTTCCAGTTCATCTGTGAATAGTTCTAACTATACGTTAAACAAATGAATAAGTGATTGCGTGTTGAATGTAACCAATTCTTCTTTTCGTTAATAGTTATGCTTGTAATTGTAAAATTCATTTCATTTCTCTTTTTGAATATACTTTTTAGAAGACTTGCTTTATTACAAAAAGAAACATTTTTTTATGCAGTTTGATTTAATTGCCTGCGACAAGGTATATATTTATATAATAGATAGTCAAATTTTTATCATTTTAACTCCGCAAGATGGAAATTTAGGTTAAATTATGCTTTTCGAAATTTTAAACAAATTTGTACTAGTGTAATATTGAATAATTTTTATAGGAAATTATGATTTATTAAATTTGTTTGAGTTTATCGGGTTTTGCTTGAAACCAGAATTTTATCGAGGTTTTTTCGCAAATTAAATAGGCATGTACTTAAGTATTTCAGAAAGAGCTTATTAATATGATAATATGATGAAAAAGTGCATTTTTCAAAAAAAAAAAAAACAATACTTATGTAAAAAATTCTTCAATTTTTTTAAGAAGTTTTTTAAAAAGCAAAATTTAAAAAAAAATCGTAAACAATAAATTACAAACATAATATTACAACATAACAGTACCTATATGTTGTAAAAGCAAAACAATTTTTTTCTTGTAACTTGCATGGTTCTTAGATTTATCGGGTTTTGCTTGAAAGTCTCCACTTTTTTTTGTTGGATAGCCCAATAATCGCGGAAGACTGTAGGCTATATAATATTACGCTATGACCAATTGGAGCGGAACATCAATGAAAAATGTTGCAAGATGTATCTCAAAATTAGTCCGTCCGACAAATATTATCAGGTAAAATGCCTTAACTAAATATTGCAGTATTAGCGCGTGAATTTTACAAGCCCGGATAGCTCAGTCGGTAGAGCGGAAGACTCTTAATGCCAGAGTCTAGGGTTCAAGCCCCACGTCGGCGAATATATTTTTATTTTTTTTTATTTTCTACATTGCTTTCTTCTAAAGCTTACATTTCAATTTTTGAACATTTTATTACGACTAATTAAAATAAATTTAATTAATAGCTCATTTGAAAACTGTTACAACTATAGGCACCTATATAAAAATAATTTTCCTACAGTGTTATCAATTAAATATTTACTATATTGAAAGAAATTTATTACTTAAAAAAATTATAAATATTGCTTTTTAACGACAAAAACTTTTGAACGGTAACGTCGATCATTATGAAGTTTGGACACAACATTCCTCTCGGTAAGCTAAGATGAATGTGCGTACTCATGTCCCTTCCTTCCCCATTCGTTCTTTTGTACCCGGGTGAAACCGGGCGGGACCGCTAGTAAAGAATATAAAGAAAGCACCGCTGCTAGCTTACACATAGACAGTAGACACATGTTGGTTTGAACATCGTTTGCAATTGGCGAAGGATATTGAAGAAACGTTCTCATTCGTAAACGTCTAAGACGTAAGCAAAAAATAATCTCATATGTTTGAAAAAGCAATCACAAATCGCTGATCATTTTTCATATTGACTGCATCCACATACTTTCCTAGCATAAGAATACGAAATCGCCTATACGAATGTACATACTCATGCATTCTAATATAGTCTGATCATATATTAACACTAGCTCTTTTCCAACCTCTCTGCGAATGGTAACAAAACCTTCAAAGTCATGCACAGTAGCTAAAACGTGCTCCAAAACCAATTCAAACAATTCAAACTGCGCATGACTGTGACGGTTCTATTACCGTTCGCAGAGAGCTAGCTTAACCATTCAACGAACAATCATTTTCTGACCATAAATACAAAAAAAGCATAATGGTTGTAAAAAATACAGTTAAGACTCTAGATATAACTTTCGATCGGAATGCAAAATTTGTAGAGCATATATCTATTAAATTTAAATCTACTTATTGCAGACTCAACAAATTATTCCCATTTAAAAAATATCTGTCACTGTAAATGAATCTTGGATTAGTCAATGTATTAGACTAGGTTTATATGAGAGGCTTCAATGAATAAAATTATCGACCAATTTTTCAGACAATATATTAACAAAAAATATCAATAATACATTAACGTTTCGATCCGAATTTGGATCTTCTTCAGAACGGATCTAAAAATATAAAAAAATAATTAATAATTAGTTTCTAATTATTTTTAATGTAATTCGTGAAAATAATTAGAAACTAATTATTAATTATTTTTTTATATTTTTAGATCCGTTCTGAAGAAGATCCAAATCCGGATCGAAACGTTAATGTATTATTGATATTTTTTGTTAATATATTGTCTGAAAAATTGGTCGATAATTTTATTTATTGAAGAGTTCTAATCAGACGTTAATCAAAGATTTGATTATATGAGAGGCGTTCAACGCGCGTTGGTGGGCCCACCAACGCGCGTTATCATATAAACAGCTATATGCAATTGTATTGAAATCGTAAACGCGCGTTAGGCTAACGCGCGTTTAACGCCTCTCATGTATATATAGCCTCTAAAATGCCAAAATTGCCTACATTTTCTTATTTATTTGTTTTCATTTTCGTGAGAAATATTCTATTATTGAAGTAATCCGCAGCATATTTTTTCTGTTCCACTATATAAAATAATAATAACAAAAGAACTAGGTCGCAGTGCGGTACCCTTACGACAAAATCATGTATTTGCTAATATAATATTATTTAAACCTGAATTTGTTATTAAATAAAATGGCATAACTTTTCTTGATTTCTGTATTCCGGAAACATTTTATCAGTCCAACATATTTTCGTATCTCTAATTAACCAAAATATAGTTTGTCAAGTGCGACCCTGTCTAACCGATTTTTTTAATGTTAGAAGCACATTTTAATCTTTCTGAAAAGCAGATATCAATTTCGAAACGATTTAAAAATATTTTCTGGCATTCTCGGACTATATTTTTTTGCAATCCTTAAATACTACCCTTGTAAATGTTCTATGGAGCGCATTTTGATTAGCCTTCATGATTCTAGGTCAAGGGGAATTACCCGTATAGGTTTCGATTCTTAAGAGTCTTGACAGACAGATGGACAACAAAGTGATCTTATAAGGGTTCCTTTTTTCCTTTTGAGGAACGGAACCTTAAAAACTATGTCAAGTTATTCAGAATGATGTGAAACGTGGACATTTTATGGTCCCACCGCCAGGTTCCGCCATCCGTCCAACGCCAATAGTGTACGTGCTATATACTATGTATAGCAAATACACTAAAAATGATAAACGTGATAGGGTTTATTTTTTGTAGCGAAAAAGGTAGAGAGACGAATTCCGCGTTGGTCGGTTCATCATTCATACATAAGTTTGCGGTAGCGGCGTGACCAAGCGAAGCTACCAAATACCGCTAGCGTAGACGTTTAGATGACGTCTGCAGCCTTATGGCAAAATGGATTATGCCGAGCTACTGCCAATGTTTTAATACGTCGAGATATTGGGTAATGAAAATCTAGCAATTGCTTCTAGCATTTAGTAAAAGCAAAAGCAATTGCTTAAAGTAAAGAGTCTTTCTTTTAGCCATTGCTAGAACTGAGGTGAATAATCTTTTGCTAATGCTACCAAGCAAATGCTGAAATTATTTAGCAATTGCTTGTAATTTTGAGCAATTTGTGCAGTTAGAAAGTTGAAGCGACTTGTCGAATCGACTTTTGTTTTTTTCCAGTAGGGAATATTATTCACTCCTTAGATCTATCAACTATTTTTTTTTTCAAAACAACAGGTCAAAACAATGTCCTCAGCAATACCAGTTTGGTAACAAGGATCACCCAAGAAGCGCAAACATATCATCATCTTCTGTTCTGGTATCAAAGCTTTGCCTCTAGTTCGCCGATAAAATAATCTGCTAACCACTGAACATTATTTTCTGTAAAGTGGTATAACTCCTTACACCTATCTTCTGCACAATCAACACGGTTGCGGTAACATTTTTTCTTTCGAAAATGCAAAAATTCAGCCATTTCAAACACTTGAGAACACTCCAACATAGTCTTTGCAACTGAGGAGGCATGCAGGAAAACTAAGTAGCAAATGCTGGAAATAAAAAGCAAAAGACGTGTTTTATTCACACTCATTTGTTAAAAATATATCATCAATTGCTTCTACTAAATTGCTTTTACTGCTAAGCAATTGCTTTTAGTAAATTTTTATTCACCGGAAGGCTAGCATTTACTTAAAAAACTCTTAGCAAAAGCTTTCGCTTGGCCTTATTCACATCACCCATTATTTCATTAAATTGAAGACTATTGGAGGAAGTTTTGGAAGAACCCGTAGCAAAAGGATCATAAAAAGCAATTATTAAAATTGTATTCATCACTAACGTTTTGGTACACTTTGTACCATCTTCAGAGTTTCAAATGCTGTCACATCATATTAGTATATTGTCGTAAAAGAGTTGTGAACATGGAGTCACTGATACTTGTTAAAATTGTGTTATTTATGTTGGTTAAGTTAATTATTAAAATTGCTAGTGTATTTTAGAATTATAAAATTATTGTCACAAATTAAAACAATGATGATACGTTCGAGATACATACTACATGGAAAAAGTTTACCTTTTGATATGTATTTAACAAAAACTTTTGTGTTTGAATTGTTGAACAACCGTATTTGATATCTGCTTTAAACAAATTAATCGTTGATTAGTATGGCCAATATAAATTTTGGTACCCAATTAATGACCTTTGTTTTATACGTTTTATTAGTAGGTACTTATTCACAATGAACGGAACATGGGTTTACTGTAATTAACTTATTTGTATAAAATGGCACGTATACATTAAACTCATGAGTGCTTACACTATAATACTTTAAATATACAGCTGATTACAAACTAAAGAATACTACATATTAGGGTTTCGTCGTATCCATTATTCTATCTGTCTGTCCAATCGTAACTGTCCAAACGAGAAACGAATTAATGCATCAATTTGACTTTTATTAAGAAAGTTGATGGCACAATAAATGCTTATTGATACTCTTGATATTTATTGTATACTAGTTGTACCCGCGGCTTTGCTCGCTTTCGATTTGTATACAATTTCAATTCTACTACTTCCTGGTAACCTACAGAGGGTCCAGATTTTAAAAAAATTGGCCAAAATTCTGAAACTCATGTAAACGTCCCAATACGGGCGATTGCAGGATTTTAATAATTCAGCAGTATGCAGTATTGTGTCTGTTGTATTACAATATGAAGGTCAGATGACAGATCGAAGTGTTGACGTTGTTCAGCGTTGCTGTATTTTAATTAATTTACAAAAACAAAAGCAATAATAAATTTTTTAGTTGTCGATGTCAGTAGAGCAAGCAATTATCTGTAAAATGATATATAATTTATGTGGAGAAATTGTGAGGTTTTTTCTAAAAAGGGAGGCAAACATCTTAAACCTTAGCGTATTAATATATATGATGATGTCGGCATAAGCAAATTTGCCATGTGATATGCTAGATACATAGGTGTGAGTATTACAGAACGGCAATTTCCTTCAATGACCCCAAATCACACTATGTGTTATGGCCTCACATCACATATGCCGGCAGATCAATGCTTTATAACAGCGCTCATCAATGTCGGCTCACCAAACGGTCCATGTCCGTGTTCCGAATTGTGATTTATTAACGTTTTTCAACAATCATCATTTCTCCATACTCTCGCTTACTTTCCTGAAAACACATGCATTCTCTTTGGAACAGTTTCATCTAGCTATGACCAAAACTGCCCTTTTATTAACATACGTGTCACTATTTTTTTTGATGATTTTTAAGTTGATTCTTTTTTTAACATCCTGTAGAAATCAAATAAATGAGCAAATATTTCAAGTAACTTTTTTATCAAAACTCAAAAATGAAAGGAGAACGGGCTTTCAAAATTTTATTAAATTTTGAGGTCGGTCCTGGCGTTATGCTATGTCACTATGGAAGTATGTTATGTCAAGTATTCAATGAAATTGTTCGAAGTTGTCCGCATTTTGTTGGACACAAAGATGCGTGCATCGAAGTGGGAAGGTAAAAAAATGTTGGGGACCATTAAAGCTGTTTCTTTTTTCATACAAAATCTGTATGAAAAAAAAAAAAACAATAGAAATTATCAAAATTGAACGAACTATTTTTTGTTTCAGGTTTCATGGATCAGACATCGTGATATTCATATTCTGACCGTAGGAGGCTATACGTATACAAGTGATCAGAGATTTCAAGCAAATCATCACAGGATAACAGATGAATGGACTTTGCAGATCAAATGGGCACAGAAGAGGGATGCCGGTGTGTACGAGTGCCAAATCAGCACCCAGCCAGTCAAAAGCTATTTTGTTACTTTAAATGTTGTCGGTAAGTCTATACAATTATTATTATGATGTTATCGTCTTCTTAATTGAAATACACAGGGCCGTAACTCGTTTGTTTTGAGATCTTGGGCAATACCTCATCACTGGGCCCCTATACATTAAATTTTATTAATTCAATAAAGCTACTTATTTCCTCAAAATAATAGTTTTAACCAGAAGTACAACCGGAAAAATTAATTTTGGAGGAAGCTAAACATTTTTTAGATAGGTATGTTTCGACTGATTTCTACAAACAATTTTTAAATTGACGTGTATTTTTCTTGCTCTTTTTTTGAGGCGGGGCAGGGCGCATCCTACCTCAGCTTTATTAGTATGGAAATCTTTGATTAACGTCTGATGAGAACTCTTCAATAAATAAAATTATCGACAAATTTTTCAGACAAATATATTAACAAAAAATATAAAATTCGATACATTAACGTTTCGGTATTGAATTTTATATTTTTTGTTAATATATTTGTCTGAAAAATTGGTCGATAATTTTATTTATTGAAGAATCTTATTAGTATGGGCCACTGGTTTTAACTTCTTCAGATTAACTCTTTATTTTGAAAAGAAAAAATATGTAATTAATTACTTATACCAAGATTTTAAAGCTTTTAATTTTTATGACTGATGCTTAACTACTATGTTGTTAGGACAGTAGTAGGGAGGGGGAGAGGGGCTACTATTTTTGACAGGTTCCCAAAAAGTTGTTGAAAGACATACAGTTTTTTGACGTGATAACGTCTTATAAAATTAATGAAACACCAAACGTTCCGCCTGACCCTGTGCGTGCAAGCGAGAGCGCAGTAATGTATTATTAAATATGATATTCGAGCGGAATACGTTATCACGTAAAACTATCGTCCGTAAACCGACTTTACAGACAACCAATTTTTTATATAATGGATATTTTCGATATTTCTGAGGCTTTTTTGCCCCCCCCTCTTCGTCTGGGCCGTAGGAACGTGCTCCTGTTGCCCCTGCCTAGTTACGGCCCTGGAAATACATACATATAATTCGTTTTATGTGATCAACTGAACCAATTTTTTTTATCTATTAAATTTATACAGTATGTCTCCTAGACCTTCTGTAAGACTTTAAACGATAAAAACCTCACGGTTTTCAAGATATTTAAACTTTTTTAAAATTTAAATAGCACTTGCTCCCGACCATAAAATTGAATAAAATTCAAATGTTGGTAACTACTGAAAGACGAGACCCTGGAAAATAAAAATGACATTTATCTTTATTCGGAAAAGTAATTTAGGTGTTTTATAAATTTTTGGAATCTGAATAAAATAAGTAAGTTTTTGATGATGATCACCATATGCGTTTTTAAAGTTTAAGTATTTTGAAAACCGGAATGTTTTTATCTGGTTATGACTTATGCTTTGCTGTTTTGATAGCACTTAGCTAAATTTATCAGCGGTTAAAATCATACAGAAGATTTACTCATTACTGAACCCCTATATTGATGTTAATTTTTGTGTTAATACTTTAATGTTTCCAGACCTTTAGTTTTCCAGAAACTTAAATGCCCGGGCATAGATATTTCTGGACAATTTTCAAATTTAGGAAAAAAGTTCCCGAAAAAATACGAGCATAATCAATTTGTGAATAATTCTGTGTTATTCCCTTTATTATGCTTCACAAAACAATTTACGTTATGTTTAGACAAACATAACCTATAAATATGTTTTGTGGAAGAAAGTGGTCAAATGGCGGGAAAAAGGGACAGCACACACAAAAAAAATTAATTTTGCAACTTTGGTTTAAAAAAATTGATCTTGATAACAGTCCGGCTACTTTTCAAAAAATAAGCTTAGACATTTTAACAAAAAATATGTAATACTACGTCTTAATATATATTTTTATCTAAAAATATATACTTATATCTAAAGAAATATTGACGGTTAAACTTATTCATATGCTTATATGCACTTTCTTTTTACTCACATAGGATAAAATAAATGAAAAAAATATACCACTGAGATTTTGTTATGCCTTTATAATGTAAAATATTTCAGTGACATGACAAAATACTTGTACCTGAACGAGAACGTATTTTATAGCAATGAATGTGAGGTTAGTTTTATAAACACTTTTCTTCGTACATATAATATAGGGTTAATCGTTAAAGTTTATATTATACTTACTCGTGCATAAAATGGTTAACCGTTAATTATTAAAATACACATTTGCGGTATAAAATTTCTTACACTGATTCTAGTATCAAATTATACGAAACCATAAATTCTCAAATTTTTGGAACGATAAATTTTTTATCTTCTCAATAAAAAGTGAGCAAAAACAGTTTGAAATTTTTTTTATTCTGAAACTTTTAGGTATCTAGAAAATAAGATTTTCTTTGAATTAATCTCTGTGCCACACAACACAATAATTGAAAATTTGCCGATAAAAATTTTTTATTATGACATCTGATCTTTATTTAATGATCCAAAAGTCACAGAAATATTTAACTTAGAGTTATTCCCAAATTCTTCGTTACAGATCAGGAACGACATCAAATAAAAGATTTTTTATAAATAAAAATTCCTACAATAAAATGTATTGTTTTGTAAAATATTTTTTCCGGATAATTATGAAACAATCAGATTATGGAAAACCCGCAAGTAAGTTAGGCAGTCGATGCATTTAAAAATAAATCATATATTTTGAAAATAGACGAAAATAAAATTGGGACTTGTACAGCTCGGACGTTACAATTTCAGGAGTAATTGAAATGATTCCATTTTATTAGACTTTTTCCAAAAACTATAATTTGAATAAATTTCTTGCGAAATTAATCTTGATATATAACTATCTGTAAGGGTGAAACTTACTCAGATCAATATACCGTTGGTGGTGTATGCAATATCTCCCTATGCTTATAATTAAATAAAAAACGATTTTAAAAGAAATTTTTTTTCTCGGCTGTAAAAATATGTCGTTTCCTTTTTCGACAAGAATTTATTTTCATTTCAATAAATTTTGAAAAGCGTAAGTTTATAACATGATGTGAAATGCATATACAAAAATGTGTGTACAACCTTGTAATCTGATTTCGTAGAACTGGCTTTACCACTGTGAAAGCCGTTACAGTTCAACATGTTAGCTACCCGACGTAGTGGTAGGCAAAACTGTTTTATTTTTTTGACGTGATAACGTCTTATAAATTGATGAAACACCAGCTGCACGCACGAAAAAGTGTAACGTTCCAAAAGTGTCACGTTCCGCCTGACCCTGTGCGTGCAAGCGAGAGCGCAGTATAAGCGATAGAGAAATGGCAATATGGCGCTAATAATAATTAATAAATGTCATTTTATTTTGTTAAAAATAACTGATCGCCGTCATTATGGATAAAATATGATATTATTCACAACGAATGGAAATGTATTGATCAATTGATAGTTTGTACACAAACGCAGCTACATTTTGTATCAAAAACAAATCTTGGGAGATATCTGCATTTCATAACAGCAGATAAATTATACGGTTTGTTAACAAATATATAATATATAATATACATTCTTTTAAATGTCTTTTATAGTTGCTTAAAAATATGTATTTTGCTTTGGTTGATCAAATTATTAGTCGGTAAAAATATAGTTTGACAGCTACTAAAATTTAGGTTATGTATTATTAAATATGATATTCGAGCGGAATACGTTATCACGTAAAACTATCGTCTGTAAACCGACTTTACAGGCAACCAATTTTTTTTTAATATAACAGTCGCTGTTTTTATTTACAAATGCCCTGTATAATACTTAAAATAAATGAAAAAATGGAAAATAACAGGTGGTGTAAGTCTCGGTTTTGATGGTGGGAGAACGTGTCTCCAGTCACATTCGAACAGATATGCATTACGTTGTGTCGGTACTTTACCGCTCCATTAAGCTTGTTAGTAACTAACTTAACAACTCAATAACTTAGTGGTTAAAGTCCGATCAAATTAGTTCAATAGTTTTTGGGTCACCCGAAACAAACACACATTCAGACAAAAGCTTTAAATTGGGTTATTCGTTCTAGGTAATAATCTAGTGTGTACAGATAAAAATTCTTAAAATTACCTAATTGATCTATAGTCTGTAACAAAAACTCAAGAAGCTGCAATGCAATGAAACAATGTAACGCATATATTCGCATATATCTCAAATTTTGAATATCGATTATAGGTATCTTAAGCGTAGGTTTACTAAAAGGTCGCTGCACACGAGGCTGGAAACACTGCTTGGACTTCTGCTGGCTGGCAGGCAGTGTACGAGCTTTCAAGATAGATTTTAAAATTAGAACAAGGGCTATTTTTCTTGCTAGGTCCTTCGCTTGCTCTTAGCAAAAACCAATCAGGAGACAGTATCTTGTCACGTGGACAACATGAACAAACACCCACAAACCAACATGGCGTCATTGTGCTTAGAGTCAGGCAACAGACACGTTTTACTCTGTGTTTATATTTGAACTGTCACTGCCCGCGCACCAGATCTATCCACAAAACAAGCTTGAAAAGACGTCTTGTGTGAAGCGAGCACATAAAAGCAATTAAGAAAACCAGAGCTAGAAAACTAGTAGTTGAATCTAGAAACTAGAGGGAAAACGGAGCAAACTAGAGGGAAAACGGAGCAAACTAGAGGGAAAACGGAGCAAACCAGAGGGAAAACGGAGCAAACTAGAGAGAAAACGGAGCAAACAATAATAACAAAGCAGTTCAATCCCGCTCTATATTGCCCGCTAGCGACGCTAGTAGTCTTCGTGGAAGTGAACATGGAATATTATATTTTTTTCTGCATTTTTCCACCAATATTTTTTGTCCAGTCCGCAACAACATATCTCTTACAACACTATATCTATTTAACTGGGTATAAAAATTTCGATAATTAAAGGTTTCGTTTAATTATCTTTACAGTTATTTAAAAAATGCTCCTTTGACACTATATAAGCGTGAAAAATTGCGGACGCTATGCGGTGCTGCCGTCACGCACCCGGCTAGTAGCGGCCGTAATATGACGATGAATTACGTAACAAAAAACGTTTGGATACAAGAACATGTATGTAATTTTCTCTGTAGCGGTGGCACTACCATAACGTAAAAAGCAGCATTTATTTACTTTTGAGAAAACGAATTATTTTTACGTAATTCACCGTCTTATTATGTCCGCCATTGGAATTGATTTTTTTGCATTGATATTAAGGAAAGTAGCAGTGCGATTGCTCTTGTATCTGTTTATCTGTAACTGAAGTTTCTTCAACAAAAAAAGACAAACTGCTATGTATCGACCCTCTTCTCTAACCCTATAAATTTACTTTTAATCCGATTTGAAATAGTCGACTTATAAAAGGAAAAATACAAACATATACATTATAAAAATACAAAAGCAAGAAACGACAGAAGCCCTGTTTTTCTTTTCGTAGGATATAAATTTGTAGCAAAACAATTCTGATATAAGCCAGATTGTTTACAAAACATAGTATGACGTGTAAATACATAAACACATAATAACAATTTTGCTCTAATAAAATATTACCTGTATACAAACAACAATGTTTTGTAAGATATATTTTTTATGTGAGACGGTTGACCTCTATATTCGGAGTTGCATCCATATTAATATTATAAATGCAAAAATAATTGTGTGTATTTACCTGTTCACGCCTAAAGCGCTGAGCAGATGTCGATAAAATTTGCCAAGGATTTGCCTAAGAAAGGATATAGGCTACCTTTTGTTTAAAAAAAATCTGAAGGTAATGAAAGTTTGTATAGGGAACTCATCATTTCTCAAGTTTGGGATATGACAATTAAAATTTCGGCTTTTTGATAAGAAATAAAGAATTACGTGTTTCAGCGTTTTTGCAACGGCGTCCCTCAAGGTGGTAAAATAGTATGGGGAGCCTATCATTTTTCAAGTTTGAGATATTAAAATTCATATTTAGACTTTTGGTGAGAAATAAGAGATTATATTATGTTTTTGCGTTTTTGCAAGGCTCCTAGCCGGAAACTTTTTTTGAATTTTACGTATACAAAGATAAAATATTTGGGATGCTTTCATTATGCTAGTATAATAGGAAACTGTAATTCCTAAGCAATGGCGGGTAAATACGGATCTATTCAAGAAAAATGTTGCGACATAGTCTATCTTTAATAGGTAATCTACAAATCCGGGTGAAGCCAGACCAGGCTGCTAGTTATTTAGACAAGGCTGGATTTTCCACTAGATTCCTCGTTAGAATTGACTACTAGTTTTCTAGCGCTGGTTTTGTTAATTGCTTTTATGTGCTCGCTTCACACGAGACATCTTTTCAAGCTTGTGTTGTGGATAAATCTGGTGCGCGCGCAGTGACAGTTCAAATATAAACATAGTGCAAAACTTTTCTGTTATCTGAGCAGAATGACGCCGTGTTGGTTTGTGGGCGTATTCTGATAATTTGGCTGTAATAAGAAAAGACATGCAGAAGCAAGCCTGTATACCTAAAGTTTAAATGTTGAAAGTTTTTTTTCTGGGGTTATATAATTAAAGGAGACAAACACAGATGTTTAATTTACAAGCCAACAATAAACTGTTTTACCTTACTTTCTATCAACAACGAATACGGCTTAAATAAGAATTAAGTACTTTAATTTATTTTGAAAATAGATCCGAAATAACATTCCTGTTAAACATCTTGTTTACTCATTGAGGAAATCAATTAAAGGTTCTTTCAATTATATATAAAATTGTTTTCATCACAGCGCTTTAACGAATTAGAAAACTGTTTTCATTATTTTATTATTGTACTTATATGATAATTTTAAAGACATTTTTCCGCTTAAATAAATACGGTTATCAAGACTTTTTGACGTAATGCAATTTGTAAATTGTTCTAAAAATTTATCTGATCTCAGTAAGTTCTTTTACCTGCATAATTGGGGATGTGCTAAAATTATTCAGGTAATCAGACAATAAAAAAAAACATTACTACAACAAAAATCCCTATAACTTTAATATATTTTACCGGACAACTTTTTATATCGGAAGCTTGTTTTGAACTTTTGTGTTAGTCGTAATCGGGGTTTTCTTTTTATTTCTAATGAATATTTTATTTTACACTTTTGAGTGTATTTTTGTTCATTAATAAGCTCTGTAATATACATATATATTTTTAAAATCAATTTGTCAAAACCTTTCATTTGATACACCACACACATGATTTTACTGATTTTTAATTTTTGTGATTTGGCAATGTCTGGCGTCCGCCATATTGAATGTTATGTGACGTCACAAACTCAATGTTATGACGAATCTGTCATCGACACTTCATTTGTGAAAATTCTTTCTGCTACAGCTGTTGAGCGTCTATAATCTACAATTTATCTATCATACTCACAAATTGGATGATCCTAATACCGTCCGCAATCAAGTAGAACTTGATGCAAATTGGGAGCAACCAAACTAATGAAAGAAATTCTGTTTGTATTAATGTGACAAATATTTTTGACGTTTAAATTTTAATATAAAAACTAATTAAATGAATATATTTCCATCCCTGACTGTAATGCACCTAGGATAAAGTGACTTTGGATGAAAAGTTTTTATCTTAAAAGCATGCTGACAATGATGAAAATTTAATGGAGCCATAAATCTAGATGTCCTTACTGTCTTTCTCGATGAAGTAACACTGAATACTTTGCTACCTCATTTCTTTGAGAGTTTATCTGAATATTTCGACATTTTATAGTAAATAAACGTCATAAGTTCCGAAACGCGTCTACAACTTTAATATTGAATATTTTTTTAATTAAAATAAATACACCTATCACAAAAAATGTTACCTAATTCAAGTCATTGTACCCCTGGCCGGTCGACTCTTACGCAGGAGAAAGATTTAAATCTGAAACTTAAAGATGATTCAAGTAGTGAATCAGACATTGACGGTATTGATTTATTTAATGAAATCATTGCATTAAAATTGCATTCTGCATAAAACCAGTCTAATGATCCACAAACCTTATTACAATATCTTTTTACCAATTACTTAATTTCAACATTTCCGAACAAAGCAATAGCGCTGATATTACTTACACTGCCGGTTTCAGTTGCGTCTGGTGAAAGATCCTTTTCAAAATTAAAAATTATCAAAAACATTAAGATCAACAATGCTTCAGCAAAGACTAAGTTATTCAGCTATAGTTTCAATTGAACATGAAATTTTAGGCAGTTTGGATACAAGAAAGTTGATAGAAGATTTCGCAAATGTAAAGGCAAAAAGAGTAAAATTTTTGTAAACAAAAATAATAAGTACTACTTAATTATTTAAAATAAATGTTTTATCTTCGTTAAGTTGTTTTTTTTCCCACCATAATGAGAAAACATTAATTATCCTTTTTTTGACAAAACTCAGAGTAAGTAGTCGTAGGGCGGTATAATCGGTATTGCACGCGGGGACGAAATAGCTAGTAGCGGGCCTGATAATAATAATAATAATAATACTTAACCCATTTATTTATATAGGTATATCTATACCGCATGTTTCGAAAACTGGTAATTATGTTTGTAATTTTTTGTCATAGTGGTAGTATCAAAACACCTATGACGTCTGTTGTTGAATGTTTTTAATTTAAAATATCTAAAAGAGAAAAAGCAGAACGCAAGATTAGTAGTCAAATCTAGCAAGGAATTTAGCGATAAATCCAGCCTCGTGTACAGCGGCCTTAAGCAAAAAAAGATCATAATCTAGTAGTAGAGAAGTTGGTAACATGGTGGACCGCAAAAATTCGACAATTTTTTGAAACGGACACACTGGAAAAATAATTGAGGAGCACTGTCATATACCTACATGAACCTGCAAAATTAAAAGCATATTCGAGCATATCAGTTCAAATGTAAATACAGATAATTTCTCTTTTTGTCTCGCAATATGTTATTGAATTAATTTTATTTCCATATATTTTATATGCATAAAGTGGAGCATAGATAAACGAAACTAATTTAATTTTATTAACAATATTATTGAACACTGAAACACATTGTTATATAATTTAAAACTGACCTTATTTGACTATAGATTGTCAGTACAAACACGTACTAGAGGAAAAATTTTAATCGTTCTGATTTTATACTTTTTCTTCTTGTTGGCTGAGATATTCTTATACATAATATAATATTATGCATATAAACTTACCACTTTTTATGGAACTTGCTGCTGAAAGTATACAATTTTACTTAATTAATGTACAGTAGCGTCCATGGAAACTTAAATTTAACACTTTTGCTGCCATTTATTATTTAAGAAATATTTTTTGCAAATCAAAGCAGAATAATTTTGCAAGTAATTATACAGTTAGTTAAGGGGATATAACCGTACTGTCTTATTTAAGGCCGGTCCTGTTTAAAGTGAAATTATTGAGTTTCTTCGAAAGTACCTAATTATCCTTTAAACATAAGATCCTTGGAGACTTTAATGTTGACTCATCGAGTGTCTACTTTTGGTTCCATTCCTAGAAAAACCCAGCAACATACACATTAAAATCGGTGGACATTGTTTTTATGCTAACTTTTAAATTGTATGAACCAAAATATTTTCTACATTCTATATATTTTATTTTAATAGATAATATAACTATGTTTAGCTTGTATGCTTTATTATTTGATGATAATATTGATAATACTATTCGAAGCAAATGATACGTGAAATTACATAAAATATATTGTAAATACAGTAAACATGGTGAACGGGGCCATCCATATAATAAATGGTAGTCAATTTTATCTGACACATTTCCAATTGAGAACTTCCAACTATTTTGGGACAAAATCAGATTGAGACAACGTCTCTCTACATCTCCATTGCAATAATAAAATTAACAGGTATTGGGTTTTTGTTGCCAGTTTCACAATTTTTTCTTTAAATCACATTTTTCAAATGCATTCAAATATGTAATAAGATTTTTTTTTACAAAAATTCATCTGACTTTTAATGCTTCAGTTGTCAAATTTATATAATCTACAATTTCTCTCTAAAAAAGTATTCGCGAATCGCTCATTCAGAAATTTTTAAGGTAAAAAAAAACAGATTTTGAAATGCATCTGAACTTAATGTGTAAATAAATATTTGTTAAAAAATGTTTAAACTAACGTCGTTTTAGGGGTACATTCACATCTACTTATCTTAAAATTCTGGTAATATTTGTAAAGTTGGGGACACTGTAACTTTTACTAATCTATTTTACTGTCCGATACTTTTAGAGTTTACAAATAAAAGTGACAACTTGAATGTAATATCATCAATTTTATTTTCTTGTTTGTGCAATTCAGTTATTTTTTGTTTAGACATTTAAAAATAACATTGCCGTCTGTTATTTTAGATAAATGAATCTTTCTCTTAAATATTACAGCACAGGTTAAAACAAATTCTTTTAATATGTCGTTGGCTAATAGTGATTTTAGGATAGCCTTTTCTTGTACAAAGGTTTTGATAACCCTCACAATTTTATGAGTATGTACTTAAAAGCGACGGAGTAAAAATATTTGGAAAAATATCTTAGAAGTAATTGTGTGATGGTGTATCAATCGGTCATTGTTGAAACGATTTGTGTTTTAAATATTATATAGATTTGCGTTAGTAATAAATGCTTTTAAATCTATTGAAAATGTTGTCTATATATTTTTTTCTTAAAGAATCGACGAAAAAAAATATAACTTAGCATCTGAATTTAAAATGATAATCAAATGAATACTTTGCCAATAAATAGAATTTAAATGCATTCATGGAATTCAAAACAGCGCTTTAAAAATACTAAAACAGAGATCAAGCCTGAACCTTTAAACAAATTCATACGCACCATTGAACCACAATCGATGTTCTTCTGTTTAGTAATGGTTGGCCTCCTTCACTTTTTTATTAAGTTGTATTGAAAACATCCACAACTGGGACTATTGGAGGCTAATTGAATACTTATCTAAATGCATATTAATGCCTTTATAGCGTATAAAAAGCTTTTTATTGTCTTTATTAATTCAAAAAAAATTCTCGTCGCAGTGCTAAACCTTGCCTACAAAACGGCATGTTTGCTATTACATGCATTGCGGTATTATTTAACATTATCATCAGATAATCAAACAAGAAACATTTATTTCAATTTTCTGAAACCACTGCAATGTAAAGTCCAAACAAATTTTCGTTAGTGATTTGACTTTTTTACCATTCCAGCACCACAAGTGGAGAATGGTACGTATTTAAGTCAAAATTCACTTTTCAAAATTTTACCATACTTTTCTCATTTTGAGGTCTCCCGAATCAAAAAAAAAATATTTTTGGAAAAAGTCTGTGCGTCTGTTTGTTTGTTTATAAACACGATACATGTCAAACGGATGGCGGATTGAAACCAAATTTCAGGACGATGTTTTACATGCAATTAATATTTGGGGAAAATCGGCGCATGCGCAAAAGATATATATGCTATAACGTTTTTTTTAAATATAATAATGGTATACTTTATGTGTTTCTAATGTGTTTCTAAACGTGGAGCATATTTATTATGTAGGTAACCATGTCAACCAGTAGCAAATATTTAATACTAGTCATTACCCGCGTCATTGCACGCGATATCAGAAATGTTATTTTCTTTATTATCTATATATATCAAGTGTCAATATTTTTTAAGTTGGAATGGTCGCGGAAATGGACTGGAATTGTTTTTACAGATATACATAGGCTTTCAATTGTGTATGTCCACATTATGTATATGCACATAATATTATAAGACAATTTTATTTGGAAAATTTTATTTGGAAAACGAAATCACAAAATATACTTGAGCAGAAGTGGGATTCGAACTTAGGACAGTCAGATCCAAAGGTCAGGACACTGACAATAACACAACACTGTCCTCTGTACTTTGACTTAATAATTAATTTAATCCCTCTGCTTCGTTGGTTGTAATTACATGTATAAGGTGTTCAGATAAAAAATAACCCATTATTAAAGTAAATTGACATAATACTGCCAATGAATATTATTCATACTAATATTATAAATTAGAAAATAACTGTCTGTCTGTCTGTCTGTTACCTTTTCACGCTAGATTTGACTACTAGTTTTCTAGCGCTATTTTTCGTGATTGTTTTTATGTGATCGCTTCACACAAGAGGTCTTTTCTAGCTTGTTTTGTAGGTAGACTCGGTGCGCCAGCAGTGATAGAACGGCAACAAAAGTGGACGTTTATTGTCTCTGAACAGAACACACACTACGGCACAGTGTTTGTTTGTTCATGTCGCCCACGTGACATACTGTTTCCTGATTGGTTCTTGCTCAAAGCAAGCAGAGGACCAAGCAAATAAAATAGCCACTGTTCTAATTTTAATATCCATCTTATGAGCTAGCAGGCGAGCCCACAGTAACGTCTTTTCCAGCCTCGTAGCCAGCCTGCCGGCCAGCAGAAATCCTAATAGTGTTTCTAGCCTCGTGTGCAGCGGCCTTAAATTTGTTTGTATACAAGGTGTCCAAGTTGAGTCGGTACCATTGCTAACTTTGTTAATACAACTTCAGTTAAATGAGCATTTGACCGGTTGCGTTAAGAATAAATTCGAAAATATACCTACAGGGTGTTCTATTAAAACAAGCTATTTTTGAAAAATACTCAAAAATTCGATTCTATTCGATTATATTTTTCGTTTTCATCATCTATGTAGAAATACTACAAAATTAACAACGATGTCGACTTGACTTTGTACACTCAGTGCAGATACAATTTTTTTTATTAAAAGCGACATAGACGTATCGATTAATTAACGTTTTTGGCAATGAATTTGTTGAATGTTTAATATTCGCACGAAATAGGAAAATATGAAATAGTTGATGCGATAAAGTGTCAGAAGCGAGAATCCAGTTGAGTGCATCTACTTGTTATTCTATTCAAAAGCGACAGGCGTTGTTAAGTTAAATTCCAAGGAAACTTGTAACAAGTAATTATATGGTCATGGTATATTATTAACTTGAACGCTTTTAGATAGTTTATATTTTGCAAAGTAGTTAAATATGTATATTAATATGCCCTCTTTGTATAGTTACGCAGATGGGTTTAAGCCAATCATAATGCATACCATACTGCAACCCAAACTTGCTTGTATACAAACCGTTTATAAATAAAATAATTGAAATAGTTGATATAAATGTTGACTATCAATACTTTGCTAGCCTTTTCCTACGGCTTCGTTTGCGTTAATGCTAGTTTTAAAGCGTTGTTGGATAACAAGTATCCCTATACTTTAAGGGGATATTGCGCAGTGGCGGCCGTTTTTGGAGCGTAATTTCAGGACGGTTTTTATCGGAGCAGTAAAAAGATTTTGGAGTCATTTTTTCCATATATTTATTCATTATTTGTTTACATAGGTACATATATTTAGAGTGTGTATCCTTAGTGTAAATATCCCCCCAATATACTGACCAGTGCTAATGACGTCATGAATCTGACGCCATAACTGTACTGGTATGCCAAAATAATGAAAAAATAATAATCATTAATAATTTTGAAAGATTTTATAAAAAGCTAATTAGATTTTAAATATTAATTATTTTTATATTTTTTAGATCAATTCTGAAGAAGGTCCAAATCCGGATTGAAACGTTAATATATTAATTATATATTTTTTTGTTAATATATTGTCTGAAAAATTGGTCGATAATTTTATTTATTCAATAGAATAGTTTATATAAATATTTATAAATATATAAATAATTTATATAAGCATAGTCATTTAAAAGTTGGTTTTAAAATAAAAAAAGTCAAAAATAATTTTAAAAAATACAGCCATAAGACGTTGCCTCTATATTGAATTGGGGATCTTCCTATCGTTGTTGAACAAAATATTTATAGTTAAAAAATATTTTTTAAACTGTAATATAATATATTAGTATTGATTATTATTAACAGGATAAATAAGGATCATTTAAAATTCGAAATCTTTTCGTTGGTTTAATCCTATACGTGGTAACAGAAAACAAAAAAATTGAAGTTTTCAAGGTGCCGTTTTTATCATGGATCTTAAGATCTTAAAGGTTATAAACCTAACTTCTGTAAAAACTGACTGAATTACATTAAAAAATAATTTTGATATCCAGAGAAAATTTTTTAAAAGTGTGCAGCCAGCTTGTTTTAATATTTTGACTAGAAAACCTGCAAACTTTTCTCGTTATTTTAGAGCTAAAAATCCATTGCGAAATGCGTGATGGGTAATTATAATAAGTTAACAGTTTCGTGCCTCCAGTGATTTGTTTTCAAGTATTTCTGTTTTCTGCTACACTGTCTTTCACAACTTTTTAAGTATACTTGTATTTTGTTAACGTCCGTTGCAGAGGTATAAAAACATGAGTTCAAGTGCTTCAAAAATACAATTAAATAACATTTTTTTTTTAATTTTGTCAGTACAAACGTTTATTCATTAAAAAACGATATTTATTTTTTTACTAATATTATTTGTACACTAATTATAAAAATTAAATCTTCCAAAGTTATCAGTAGCGGGGCTTGAAAATAGTCAGGTGCGTAGCAATACTGTCGTTTAAATGGCGTTTCCAGAGCGGATTTGTTACAAGCCCCCAGCCCTTAAGTTGCAATCTGAGAATAAGTCACTATCAATTGAATTTTTAACTTATTACATTAAATAAATTCAAAATTGGTACTGGACTCAATACTTTAATTACTGGTGGTCTTAAAAATATTGCAAAAGAAATTTCAGCAAATAAAATGAAGATAATTTATTTGTATATATGTTACAGCCAAAGTAATTAATCTAGCAATTATATCCAGCCATTATACTAGGTATTAATATTATATAATATCTAGTAGGACCTAGTTAAAGTAATAAAACAGTAAATTTTAGTTTATTAGTGTATTTGCCATATGGCACATACACTACTGGCGTCCGTCAGATGGAGGGAGCAAGGGGTCGGACTAAAATTTTTCGACGTTCTTACTCCTGAACATTTAGTCATTATTTTTGAAAATGCTTATATGCATAATTATATTTTTCGTCTTCATTTGCGCTGTCGTCGAACTCAGTATTGTCGTTTGCTCGAACGGCAAGTTTTCGTTCGACGACAGAGTAAATGAGGAAAAATAGTGTTTATTATTTACCCGACCGCATCGGAAGGAGGGTAATGTTTTTCGAATGTATGTATGTGGGCATGTATATATCTATTTCTGTGGCACAGTCCGCAGCCTAAATGACTTGATGGATTTTAACATATCGTCGTTGGTTCTGTAATACCTCTTATGTACAAAAAGTAAAATTTGAAGGAAAGGCCAAAAAGTGGTTATTTCAGCAATGGATGGTAAGAAGTAGCAATTTCAGAGGTATATTACTATATACTATACGTGTTTAATTAAGGCGAAGTATTTTCTTAAAAAATATTTAACGTTAATTTCGGTTTTATTGGCACATGGGAGGAATTATTTGATATAGCTTTTCACATAAGAGTTACTTCCCCTTGTCGGTTACTGTAAAATTAATTTGGAGGTATTACTAATGTATAGAGCTCCGTTTCCTGAATCTTTTCATTTAAGGCACGTAAAATCTACCAATTATGCACATAAGAGCTATTACAGAACCAACGACGATATGAGATATCATTCTCGAATACCCTTGAACACACACACAAAATTTCATCACAATCGATCCAGCCAGTTAGGAGGAGTTCAGTTACATACACACAGACAGAAGAAATATATATATATATAAAGATATATTTCAAAAATCGTCGGAGTTACTTCTGGAACACTGTGTATTTTTTGAATATAGAAAACATACCTTTACATATACATATATAGTACACACTGTGTATGTGAGCTTTCCATCACCGACTAAAGTTTGTTCATGACGTTGGTTGATTGATGTTGGCAAATACAAGTAATTGTATTCACATTTATTTACCACAAATTTTACGTTCACCGACATTTGAGGCTTTATAAAGCTCAGACAAAAGAATGCTTATCTACCCTTATTACTAACGTAATTTACGCAGCCCTGTCCTTTAAAACAAAAAGTCAAAATTATTGTTGTCTATAAAGTTACACCGCCACGAAATTTTAATGGAAAATCTAATATTTAACTACACTAAGTAGATGACTGTTTAATAATTGAACATATTATTATTTTCATTTTGTGTCATTTTTTTTGACAAGACTAGATTGAAGGCACTTAAAAAGATAGGTACAGTGGAACTTCGTTAATTCGAAGTTTAAGGGATCGACCTTAAAGTGATTTTTTGGGAAAGTTCTCAGATTTACTTCTGATAATGGCACCGCTCAGAGGAATTTTCAAATCAGGAGCCTAGGTTATTAGCTCCTTCGGACCTGAATATTATATTTTTGTAACACAAAATATTTTTTAGGGTGTTGGGATTATTTAGGGTGTACCTAATTAAGATATATTCAGTGAAAAACTAAATTTATCATATACAGAATTGTAGAAAATCATGTGTCCATTGAAATGGATTTATAAAATTTCAATCAAAACAGATAGTATGTCGAAAGTGGAACGCAACAAACGAACATTTAGGAAACACTGGTGTATAGTCGGAACATACTTTTTTTTAAATAAAATCCATAAACAACAAAATGTCTGCCCAAAATCACTTAAATCTGGCATTGAGTTTTTATTGGTTTTTAATACGATGGAAGAAGCTAGCAATAAATTAAAAGACATATATTTTTTGTCCACGAAAAATAATAAATAAACAATAATTGACAGGAAAGAATTTGTTTTCTAGCTTGTATTTCAATATTCTTGTGACCAGTGACATATAAATTCCTTTGCGATATTTTTATTCAATTCATATTCAGATCTCGCTATTTTGAAATATTATATTTTATTCTAAAGATGAATTGTACATTCGATACAATACGTCAGTAAAAGAAGGATTTGTAATGCTATGCAACTCTGTCGCATAGCACCGCAAAAATATACAAATACAGTTACAAATACTACACCTAACTGACAGATTTGTAGTATTATATTACAATCAGGGCTTTCGAAGTAGCTTTTTCGTCGCTCTTTTTTTTGTGCAATTGATTAATAGTTTTACATAAAATAAAATAGGTACATTTTGTGCTTTAAAGCAAGCCTTAATTAGGCCTGCAGCTCAAACAGTAAAAATCTTCTAGAACACGAATTACTAGCGAGTGCAAAATAAACTCGTTCTTTTGCAATGTTATCAAAATATGTGTATCAGGTCAGGATACTCTGGACCAAAATTACTCAAAATTACTGCGGCCGAACCTTCCCAAACAGCATACTGAAAGTGAAAAAATTCATTGGTAATGTATTTTTTTAGCTTCCGCTCTAAATAGTATATTACACTACAAGGGCAGAAAGTTTGAGAGCCCTAACAATATTTCGACTTAGATGACAAACTTGTAGGCGTGTTCCATTACGCAATTTGGACGCATCAAGATTTCGCATTAAAAGTACCGGAACACTCCCTTTTAACCTTAATTTATGAGAAGGCATTTAACCCTCTTACGGGTTACTTTATGTCTTTCCGTAGAGTTTAAACTGTTTTCATAATAAAATTCATCAAACTCGGCCCAGCGGTTTAGCCGTGAAAGCGTAACAGACAGACAGAGGTACTTTATAAAACTAGTATGGATTACATGAAAAAAGGTTTGTAAAAGCGAATAAGAACACGTTCTCCCACCATCAACACCGGAACTTCCTCCACGTAAATCGTATTCGTTTTTGGTTATTGCATTCTGATTCTTTTTTGAAGTCGATTTAATTTTAAATGCTGCAGTTGGATTTAAAATGTTTTATTCTATAAAGTAATACACATATCATTTGTTTTCAGTTTTTCGATTTATTTTTGGTTCGATACCCTGCATTACGCTTGTTATATTATCTTTTTTACGTACAATCTCCAAGAATGATAAAACGTGATTTATCATTTTAAATAAAATAAATAAAAATACAGCTGCTAGTTCAGGGTTAAAGCTATCATATGGGTTCATTTTATAGTGCTTATTTTCCTCAGGGAAATTTCTACAATTTCAAATAAAGGTACCGTCTTATTCATGTGAATATTATCACATTTTATAGATAAATATTATATTTTAAAGCACTTTATACATAAAGTCAAATTAATATTGAAGGATAATTTTAAGTAAATATTTACATCCATCAATATAGTACTAGTTATATTTGAGCAGTTTAGATCGAATTAGTTTCCAACAAACAGTGTTTTCCAACCCAAAAATGATTTAATTAGTGATCTAAAATTTCACGAAATTTTTCGCAATTTTATTACGTTAACTACAATGAAATAATGTAATATACCCAATTTGAATTTGAATAACTCTCTTTATTACTTTCTAATGTTTCAATGGTGTTAATTTAAACATTTTCTATAATAATAGTAATCTTCAAATCATTTTTTCGACAAGCATATATTTTGTTAACATCCCAGTACATCGGTAAGTTATTTGTAATGGGTTCGAAAACAGAAATCAAAATTTTTAACATATATTTTTACAGCTCAAGATCACTACAATTGAAAATTTAAAAATAAGTGTGTGTGTGTGTTTGTATGTACGTACGTACGTGGTTATTTCTGTCTACCACAAAAACTCGAGAATAAAAATGGTATTGTCTACGTTAGGGCACTAATCGGCACGTATTAATGTAAATATGTTCTGTTTTTTAATGTTTAAGCAAAAAGACTGCAGAAAGTTGTGTATTCTGGCTTTTTGAAAAATATTTCTCCGGCCTAATTTGTTAAATACATACTTAATATTCAATATTAATTATACTGGGAAGTTGGCCGTGTAGATCTTAAAGGTCGCACTTGTAGAGTTCTAATACACAACCCACCTCACGGTTTATTCGATTGTCATTTATTTTGCAGGCACATTACTTAAAACCTTATACCTATGTCCGGTAGACAGGGTTGTAGTCACCGATCAAGGGACAACTCGCTTTTCTTTGAGAACTTCTTCAATTGTTGCAATGTTATTGAAGAAGTTTCCAAAAGAAATGGAAGGATATGTACCAAATTTTGAACGACTTTTATATTATTTTGAAATTATTTCGTGTTTCGTACTCAAGTGGTAACAACATTTTCCGAGTTTTCTTCTGTTGTAACTTACATATTATGTTTTTGAAAATACGTAACTAAATCAATGATTTTGAAAATAACTCTAATAATTTAGAGTGATGATGATCCTGTTTAAATGTTGTAACATTAAAGGATGAATCCTGGTGGCATAGGATCGATGAACTAAGCAAATACTGAAGGTTTTTTGAAGTGAAAACTTCTTTAGCGGCGTTGTACACTTTTTTTGTAATGGGTAAAAAATGTTAAACTCGCGTCAGATCGAAAATTCGTAAGACCTGATCGAAAATGCGTAAGACCTGATCGAAAATTCGTAAGACGAAAACTTTTGTACACTTTTTTTGTAATGGGTAAAAAATGTTAAACTCGCGTCAGGACACGTGACCTGATCGAAAATTCGTAAGACGTTAATATTCAAGTTTTCACTTCTGCCGGCACTCCCGGAGTGCAACCCGTCTTTTTTTTATTGCATTTTATTGTCTGACGTTTCGGCAAACTTAATGCCATCTATGATATTTTCTAATAAAAACTCTTCACTTTACCACCAACCATACGCACACTTCGTAAATTTTAGAGAAACTATAAATACTACGTGACATATTATTAAGATTTAAACATACAGTCTGAAACTCGGTAGTCTGTATGCATACAGTCTAATCCGTTGTTAACATAAGGTTACGTAGTTTAGACATAGACTGTTTAAATACGGTTTGTAACATATACATTCCTACGTCAATCAAAAAAACATTGCCACCTATGGTCTCTGAATATCAACGCTATGGAAAAAATTGACTTTAATCTAATGTTTAATTTCCTTAGCTGCATAGGAAAATTGAAATAAATCTGAACAAATGAATGTCCTGAATACATCAATATATAGTTGCATAGTTATTGATAATACGTACAAACTTCTTGTACTACCTGCTGCCAATTTTAGGCCAGAGCTGCAGGTGTTCAAAGTTTTATAGTGTTTGCTGATAGTGATCAAGTACATTTTTATCTCTTTACGGGAAACAACTTCTAAAAGCGAAGCGTTCTATAATATTGATATTAAAACTTTGGTAGCTTGAGTCCGCGGACCGGCATTTGAAAATCACTTCAACAGAATATTTAAAGTAAAATCAATATTACCAAATAGACCGGTCTTCTGTATGGGTAAAGTTCAGTGGCAAATCCATCGAAGCTAAACGTAAAATATGTTTTCGCTCTAATAACCTCTTGTAGAGCTTACTTCATAAATATCATGGTATCGAGATCGTTTCTGATAAATTGGAGGCACTTCTGTTTGTAGACGAACTATCTGCAGAACCACAATCCGCTAAGCCAGGCGATCCGTCAATGCAGAAGGAATCTTACCATGGATATAACAGATATACATGTAAGAGTTTAAGATCAGAAAGTAGACGCTTTCTCCATTCTACTTGCATTGGCTGAACCCGAAGTCCGACGACTGTGCCTATGATCACTTTTATAATATTATTATATTTTAAATAAGCGTAGAAAGTATCACTTTTAATATCCCGTTATACCCACAATATCTTTAATTATTTTACGTCAGCTTCTTTAACAGCATACTTAGCTACAATTCGATTTTTGGAAGACAAAATAAAAAGTAAGATTTTTCGATGAGAAATAATGGAATAGGTTTTGGAATTGTTTAGCAACCAGCTGTTGAATGTTGCTTATGTTTTTCAAAACAGTAATTAATGTTTCTATCGAAAACTACAAATCCCAAATTCATACCTATTTTCTTGATAAACATGAACGAATTGTATTTATTAACTGTTAGATTATAGTAGCCATATTATTTTTAAGACTTTCAAAGTTGATTGAATGAAATAAAATAAAACCATGATAAAATTCAGTATCTACTAAAAGTGTTATATCGTAAATCTACTTTGAAAACAACACCGAAAATAGAAAATAAATCTAATGAGGCATTTCGGAATATTTTTTATGAACTTTTCTAGTTTTCTTTATTTCAGTTTAATTTAAAATTATTTGTAGAAGCTCGAAGGGTAATTAAATAGATGTTCTGAACTTAAAGTAAAGCTGACAACCCGATTAAAATTTATTTAGTGTATGTAGAAGCTTTTATAATATAGGGTTCTCCATTTAAAAAATGTAAATAATAATTAGTGAAACATTCTAGTGTCTATAAACAGATCAATAATTTGGATGGATCTGTTATCTAGCCGAGCTGATGAAAACCTATATTTTAAAAAAATGAGAAAGAGCAGAATGCGCACTAAATTGACTCGGTATACTTCAGAATGGCACAAAATATTCCAGTTTTAACAGAAAAGCTACTCACGAATCGATTAGACATAGAACAGATCGAATACAGTGTGTTGTTGTCTGTTTTAACAACCATCTCTTATGTAATCTTATTCCAGGACATTGTAGGTCCAACCGAGTTGATGCAGCGAGCGCTCTGCTTAAGACTACAGGCAGATTTTAAAAGAAAAAAGTTTATATTTAGAATAGAAATGCAGTAGCAGTATAATATTATAAAATTTATAACAGAACTTGTAAAGAATAAACTAACATCCAGTTGAACTTGTAAAATTTTATTACTGTTTATAGTAGTTAAATAGTATCAACACTACAATGTACATAATTTTAGTATTTTGTTTTAATGTAAACTTTTCAAGTTAGAACATCTCGCATTATTGCAGTTGTGTAAACGATATGATATAAAACTTTTATTTATTACCTACACTTTGTTTCTTAACAAAATGTTAAATTAACTTTGGGGATTATATTTTTATAGTTTTAATTGCAAACTTGCAACTAGCGAGAAAATAAACAAATTGTATAAACAAAATTTTCACATTCCTAACAAGTCTACTTCCTACAAAACTTTGAGCTGTTTTACCTGTAAAGTACCTCTATTTCGTTCTCGATTTTTATATACATCGTAGTCTAAGTGTTGGTTTATAATATCATAATAAAAACAGTGTAAACCTCGATATAACGACAAACTCCTTAAAACGTCGAAATTACTTAGCTCTAGTTCGTTTACCTTGTTGCTCATACAATGATACACTCTAAATATCGACACACTCACTCTAAATAACAACAACAATACGTCATCATTAATAAATAAACAGTACTTGTTTGTTATTTTGTTGCTTTGTTGTCGGCATCATGCGTACTGAAATCTAAGAAATTTGTTCTTTTGTTTGTTGGGATTATCTTTCATATTATGTTTAGCTCAGCTGCTTATCGATAAGTTATTAAATTCTTAGTTGTCCACAAATTTGCAAACTATGAACATGACGAGTAAAAGAAAATCTTTGTATTTTGACGAAAAAGTTTTATTAATACGCGCAATAGAGGCAGAGATAGCAGACTATACGCAATAAGTGTTGTAATTTGTGATAGTATGAATGTTTGTTGTATTTTAATATATTATGAGTAAATACATAATATTACAGTAAAAAAAATATTAATGGATTATTTCTTCTCTCCGTTTAACGACAACTATCAATAGCGCTATAAAGTGCACGGTCCCTTGAGTGTCGCTATATAGAGTTTACACTGTATTTATAACTTCTTTTCGCAATACGAATTCATTTTCATAAACAAATTACAGTTTTCAGACAACTATGTTGACATTCACGTCACAAGCAAAAAATACAAGTGCGACTAATTTGATCGGTTGTTCCGCCAGTGGTATTCAATGCTTTTTAACTTGTATAGACTTTGTAGTAGCATTAATGCCAACATAGTTGTTTGGAAACTGTAGTACGCTAACTTTAATTATCGCTATAATGTAAGTACAAAAATCATCTGACTATAATTATGTAAAACTTCCCTAGCGACTTATCTGTTTCAAATTTTCTGTAACTTTAAAAGGGGAATTATTCAAGGGCGGAGAAATATAAGAGAAACCTTTGGTAACGCAAAATGGATAACGCATCGAGTTTCACTTCCCCCATGAGCTTATGTGGGCGAGGCACTCACTTTTTTATTTTGATATTTGGACACACTTTTCAACATTAAATATGAATTGGTACTAGCCCCAGAATCAATTTGAAAGTCTGAATCTAAATGGTAGAATCTTTTGTAGTGATATTTTGAGGAGGATCTATTGTTTAATTGTAAAGACGTATATAGTTGAAACATTTACGTTTTAAAATGGCAATATGGACAATAATATTAATAATTACGAATACATATGGTAAGAAAACGAAAAATTAAATGGAGAACTGATTTAAAATACCGCGTAAAATATATATAGCGAACTTCTATTTAATGAAAAACTCCTTAAAAAGTAGAAAACGCTAAGGTTTGATTGGTTTACATTGTTACACAGATATTATTGAAACAGTCTATATTATATCGTAACAACCACTCTCAATAGCAAAACAATACGTCATTATTTAGACTCCAACAATAGGATTGTTAGAATTGTGTTCTTTTGTTTGTTGGAATTATTAGAAAACATATTTTTATTTAACGAAAATGATCCCACTGTATCCCAAGATATGAATAAAATAAAACGAAAGATACAATTAAAATACTGACATAATAAAAAACGACAACAAAGCTAACAGATTATAATTTTGTTATGTAAATTTTTTTCACTTAATTTAGTCAAAATTAAAACGACCTGTTCGTAAAATTATATCGTTTTCTTTTACTCTTTATAACGCAATAAAATGCCCGGTCCCTTCAATTTCGCTATATAGAGTTTACACTATAAAACGTCTGGCACAAAATTCTTAAAGAAAACAGTTAATGGACTTCAGGGACGGCTGTGCAAGTCTAGTGTGTTTTTTTTTCATTGTGTTTGCCGTGTAAGGATGAATCGATGGCTGTAATATGGCCAGTAAATCACGTGACTAATATTATAGCTTTACTAACCGACCTGATAAATTAACATCGTTTGCTGTTCAGATATAAACTTTTAATATTAAGGTGAGAAGTTCCTAGCCATAACGCACGCAAAGATAACATGTGATTAATACTTTTTTTAATAAAAACATGCATATTTATTTTTAAGCTAGATTCATAGCAGTGACGTAACTTGCACGTTTACTAAACCTCTAAATTACAATGTATGTTCAAGAATGGTTGATGTTATGTAATTAATTTTTGCTAAAAAACGGGTAACCTAGTGGTAAGAGTGCTAATCTTGCGTTTGGAATATGTACATAATAGGTTCGGCTTAGAAATAATTCCTACACTGTCCGTTTTTGTATAAAATGACTCATGGTTTTCTTCGATCCTTTTGGATAAACAAGCAAGAAACATTTATAAAAAAATGTTGTGTTACTTTATTTAGTTATTGTTATATTCGTTTAATTGTGCTAGAAATGCACAAACAACTGCTAGATAAGACGCCATTTGAAAACCAACTTTCGTGTGTGGGTATGTAGAGGTATGTGCGTGTGTATCAGCCCTGGATCTAGGGGGGCTCCGGGTGGCAGTTTTAGGAGCCGCCATAATCATAATATAATATGATTAATTGAAAACCACACCCAATCTGTCCTTTTTCCGATTTACTCAAACTGCTTGTTTTCTGACGTTCACGAAACATGCCAACCATTATATATTTGTGAGTTTTTTTAAGTAATTTATCTCGAACGCTGGAGAGAGGGGGCTGGTGTGTATCTTCATCGTACATGTACGCGCGTACATCTATCTCAGCTATCTTAAGAGTCAAGATAACCGTAGCGGGTTTCACATTGTGCTGCTACTAATTATATAGAAAATGGTATTGATCCTTTGTTATTTTTTTTTTATTTGCTTAGATTATTAAAATGGCCCCGAACCTTAAAGACGTGGAAATTTTAAAGATGTTTTTATAGATCAATAAAATCGAGCAATTGCTAGGAAATTTTTTTCAGAGTCACGGAAAAATCAAAATAAGTATTTTTCTAATTCAAGCGTGCGCTGAGATCTAGCAATCGATACTAGATTGCAGAAAGCATTGTCAGATAATCTGATTTGATAATGAACACGTTAGAGAAAAATTCGTTTAAAGTATTACAAAATCAAAAAAAAAATCAGAGATGTTTCTTCTTTAAGCGATTGTGGTCACTCTTTTGGGTTCACGGTGTACCAGTTTGAAATTTTGAGCAGTCTATAAAAATATGTGAATATTATTCGAGTATTGTTGAGCCGTTTGATTTATTAGACGCGTGAATTGAAAGTATTATTATAGCAATTTATCATTCTCATTGTTCCACAAATATTGGCAATAAAAGCCGAATTAGTGATCATTTATTTAGTTGCATATTATAAAATGAATGTGATATCTGAAATACGTAAAATCACAAAGAGTTTTATAATTTAAAAGCTGGCCGTCGAGCGTCGCGTCGATATGAGAAGGAAATTTCATATTCCAGTCAGGTTCTGTTCTCGTAGTAAATGAACAAGTCTGACTTTCAAACCAATGTCGGACATTTAAACAAAAGCAAAACGGAGGAGGAAGTCAGTAAACCTACGTACTGCCACCATCATAATATAATAATGATATTTGCTGCCAAGAACGCGTAATATTGCAATTATATCTTTGAAGCAATATAAATGAAATGCAATTATGGAGCCATTTTTTATTACCAAACGCAGTTTAAAAGTCAAATGAAGTAAACTTCATTTATTTATAGACTTCATTATACAAAATGAAATCACGAACATTTTATGTCTTTCAGCCAGGTTAGCAAACTTCTACTCAATAAATTCCCGCTTTATTTTAAAACAATTTACGAGGGCTGTGTTAAAATAAAAAATGTTTTGAAGTGTCACTTTTTATGCGAGTTTTGAACATTTGCGTTAAATATTTAACGGCAGACTTGTAAAAAATACTTTTTAAAAGTACTGGAAAAGTATTTGTATTTTGAAATACTTTTACTCAAATACTTTGCACGGTGATTAAGAGAGAGAATGCAAAATATGCTGAGGAGAGTTAAAAAAAATATATATACTCTATAGCAGAGGTTCCCAAACTTTTAAAATTTGGAACCCACATTTTAGAAACCCAATTTACAGCGACCCAATACATTTCCGGCGCATTGAATTTTTCAGAATTACTTGACTATAGCCGGATAAGACATCTCAACAAAAAAAAAATACTTTACGTTTATAGTAAAAAATAATAATTTTCAGAAATATTAATTTTGTTATGTTTTGTTGAATTCTATATAATTTTTAATAACTTTTTTTTATATTTTTTAATAACAATGTTTGTAGAATATTTTTTTTATTATAATTGTCTTAAATTTGACTCTATTCAATAAATAGAGAGTAACTGTGATCCATTGAAGTTAATGATGGGTATTTGGAAAAAATTCCGTGGCATAAGGATTGAAAATGAAGCAATACTGAATTTTTTTAAAATTGCATTTAATGCTGACGTTTCGATACGTTTTGTATCATCTTCAGAGTTTTATGTAATTATATTTTCTTTGTTATAAAATTGTTTTAAATTAAAATTTAATAACATTGATTTTCACATTTTTACATTTTAATTTAAAACAATTTTATAACGAAGAAAATATAATTACAGAAAACTCTGAAGATGATACAAAACGTATCGAATAATAATTTTTTTTTATCCTTAATGTAATAACATATATAGAAATTCAGTTAATAGATTGATAAGTAAGCTCAATTAAGTACTAATTTACCGTCTTTCTCTTATAGAGGTTTCTGTTTTTCACTTACAGTGGACTTAGAGGGTTACAAAGACGGTACCTGGCAATTACTCTCACGTAGAGAGTTTCCTCGCTTACCCAGTTCTCACTCACTCCGGTTTGGCTGTTTTTATCAAAATATAATTCTAATATATTTTCGAAATTATTAAGTTGTTAGTTTTGTTCATAAATATCCCTTCAAAGGAAAAGATTTCGCGTCAGTGTTTTCAGGGTCTGCTCACACATATTGCTTCTTGTCGCGCGATTTTACGATTAAACATGAAAATCATCAGACGTGGCTACCAACGTAAGACCGCACACCCTTTGCTAAAATACGTACAACTAATACGTCAACAAGAACATTAGAGTAACCATGTATCAAATTGATTAATCGTAATTTAGTATTTCTGAATCGCGCATTTTCGATACTATAAATGCCTAACAATTAACATCTGTGCGCTAGACTTAAAAAATTATTATATCATATAATTTGAGATCTAGGTTACGTTGATATATTGCATTTTGATTATTGTTCAGAACATTAACTGGGATCCCTAGTATCACGCTTTTCGTAGACCACTTCGTATAGTTATATATGACCATTATATTATGTAGGCACATTGTTATACACCACTAACCCGTCCTAACACACTTTACCATTGTACTCTATGCTCCATAACATACAGGTCTATTGTTGCCGTTTGATTTATGGTGGGGAATTATTGATGCATATTATATATAATGATGTTGTAATGTTTAATCAGTAGCGTGCTTACGTACTTATCTAAATATCTCGTCTTATTCCCATTCCAACTACTTAAGAAAACTGACGAAACTGTTCGTAACTTAAATTATACAAGTGTCACAAAAGTAAACAGCCACAAATTAACTATAGATATTATGCTGAGTAAAAAAGGTTTAATGAAATTGGATCCTATTTCCTTTGGCTTAAAATTTTAGAAGATAATACCGACGAAAAGGAAGTTAGCATATTTTGCTAACACAAAGTCTTCTAAACATCGACAAATACGACTCTAATCCATTTATCATTTTTTACTCAGCACCTAATTTTATATTTATGCTGCTTTACTGTTGGCAGACAAATAGTATTTTTTTATTAAGGCTTCTCAAAATTAATACCACTATCTTTAAAATTTTATATCGTCATATATTCGTATGTTACTTTTTCCTCAAAACATTTTGCATAGTCACTGCAATTTTTTTCAAAGTCTTAATCATAAAGGAGCTAACAATTTCATGAATTTTTAGTTAAAATCTGAATAAAAATGTGTTTTGAATGATTTTTTTCTCTCTATTTGTACAATACATTTTCATATTTACTGTGCTATTGTTGAGAGATAGTCTTGGATCTTCTATCTTCACTTACGACCTCAGCCGTCCAATAGCAATGTCCATAATCTACGAGCCCTCTCTCTCTTCCAGGTTTATTTTCCTTAAAAGTAGATGATAGCGTAGACCTAGAAGCCTTCCAAATCCGAAGCCAATTACTTAGTTATTTAGGTGAAATCATAATCAATCTAACGAAAAATAATCGACGCCTATGTGATAAAATGATTACTATTGTCATCGTCAACATTACGTATGTCCAATTTGGATTTAATACCAGTAATATCAAATGATCTCGTATTTAAATATTATATTTCTCATCTATTCCATAAACATCAGTTTTTCTGAAATCTCAAATATCAATTGATAAAAGAAATACCCTGAAACAATACAGAAACAGGAAAATAAAAAGTAAAAGGTATTAAATTGATTCTACGTAATTTTAAATTTTCGCATCCGTCGAAGTACTTGAATTTTATTTATTATACCTCATTTATTGATATTAAATTGTTTTTTATAGGTTGTCAATATAAATCAAGATATTTGACCTTTATAAGTCAATAAAAGTATCTAGCAGTGCAAGATATTACTCTAACATTTATTTATGTTATTTATAACCTTGGTAAAGTAGTTTTCAACTGCGATTTCACTCTTGACAGTATCGGTTTTGTTTTTCGTAGGTGAATAAAGTGTACCCTACACATTGAGTACTAATATATTATAGCGTACTAATTTTTGTCCAAATTGGTCATCCTTTCTTGAGTGCAAATTGTACACACAGAATTCTGGAAACGCGTTTTTCGTACAAAGAGAAAAATACAGCCAAAGGTCCGGCTACTATTTTATGCATCAGAACAGAGCATAATCATAACTAGTGGCATTTCTTTTAAAACTAGGCGCAGCAAAAGTCACTTTTATTTATTTATTTTTTAATTAATATGATGCGAACAGTTTAACTTGTAATTATTTTAATTAAAGTTAATTTTAAAGTCGTTATTCAACTGTTAGTAATCGTTACATTTCTAATAATGTTCCCTGCACAACTTGGCAACGCCAACTTATTATTATTATTTAGCTGCACAGATATACCTAGTCGATTTTTAAATAATACTAGACAGACCTTTTGTGACAAGCTTCTCTTATGATATAAAAAATTTAATTTAGTCCCCGACCCCAAACTATTAGCTGTCGAATAAGATAATTTAACCTGCTTATTCCTCATGTTAAAGCTGCTATACATAAGAGTTCCATAATACTTTACTGACTTTCATGAACACTTTGGGAACTACTGTAAAATTTTCACGAACAATTTTAAAACATACGAATAAAGTACGATACGGTAACGCAAATTTTACTTACTTAAAATATTCATGATTAATAAGTTTTAGTTTTTGAAAGTTTTCTATTTTTTGGTGACGTATTACACCAGACGCGTTCATGAATATCAGTGAAGTATTATGCAGTCTTTATGCCTAGCTATTTTATGTGAGGACTAAAAAATATTAAAATATTTTATACTTTTTAAATAACCAATTAAGACTAGGAAGTCGTCTTGAATTAGGGATTTTTTAAAAGTGATTTTTTTTATATTGTACTTTTTCAACTAAGCTCTATGGGTAATTAAATTGGTCATTAGGTAATTGATAGATATTAAGATCACCCAAATTAATTTAATGTTCATTGTTAGTCAGAACTGGGGAAGAACCATCTCTGCAGAAATATTGTTTCAAATATAACAAAACCGCATTAATATCGGACCACCCATTGTTAATAAAGTACGATGAAGTCAGATAAACATACACTTACACCGCGTCAAAATCATAATTACCCTCGTTTTGAATCGGACTAAAAAATATATTACATTTATCAAATTACAGTCTGTATACAATATAAAGTTATCCCACGGGATAATGTGTTTAAATCATGTACCTACATACTATATTTAAACAACTCTGAATCTCCATAAGAGACAATCATTCACAAGTTGAGTGCAATGCATCTTTCATTTATTTTAATGATCGTGGCTAACCACGATTCAGCTCTTGTTAACATGTACCATTGATTCATTTACAGATGGGTTTTCTGTTCTCTGTATTTAAAATGCACAAAAATACGTGATAGTTTTATTACCATTCACACTGAACGCATTATTTATATACAAAAATTATATATATTTTTTACAATCGTCGCTTTTAATAAATTGCACGTTGAATAATCCCTCATCAACAAACATGAGAGAAGTTATAAAACTTGAAATTCGACAGTTTTCCAATCATATAATTATTAAATAAGATGTCAATGAAGTGTTTACTGAAAGGCAGTCTAGGATCTGATCAAAATTAGTCTAAACCCTAGGGTATAATAAGAAAAGGAAGAACCTAAAGAAATCTATTAACGTCTGATTAATAATGATTTAGCAAATCCCTCATCAACAAACATGAGAGAAGTTATAAAACTTGAAATTCGACAGTTTTCCAATCATATAATTATTAAATAAGATGTCAATGAAGTGTTTACTGAAAGGCAGTCTAGGATCTGATCAAAATTAGTCTAAACCCTAGGGTATAATAAGAAAAGGAAGAACCTAAAGAAATCTATTAACGTCTGATTAATAATGATTTAGCAATTGGTATGTAAACAAAGAATTTTGACACCTCAAAGATGGAATCATTAGTTGCTATTTTAGAAGCAAATCACTCCAAAATAAAATTTACGTTAGCGACTGAGTCAAGAAGAATTGTTTAGTGCCTATGATGGTAACAATTACTGGTCCCTGTTTTTGTTTCTTCGTCTTTTTGCGGAAAGAAGGTGATTGAGTTTCTTTTATTGGGATTCCATTGGTCTTGACGGTTTTGCACAATAACTACAATTTATTACATGCTGTTTGCTTCTGATAACCTAGAATTACAAACTTTTTCGAGGAAATACTGGGTTCTTTATGGCGTAGTCGTTCGACTTTAAACAAACGTTGAACAACCTGATGAAGTTAGACCTAAAACGTTGCAATATTTTTATGGTGCATTTGCATTTTGGCAGCTCAGATCTGATGATGAATAGTTTCATATCTCTATTTTCTAGTTTTCATATGTTTTTTTTTGATCTTCATGTAGTTGTATGACAAAAGTATTGACCAAGTTTGTTTCGGTCTCGTATTTTCTTATATTCACTACACCTACCCAAAAATATAAATTCTTTATGGATTTTATTATCTCGAAAAAAATTATTTTACACTAATCAGGCACAAATCCCGAGTCAGATCAAGAGGAAGATGTTTTTTCATTGGCTCCACTCTTGGCTCGTACATCATTTACGAATGAAATAAATTATCTAATTGACGATTGAATCCGTTTATTAGATGCATTTTAATTTCCGGTACAAAAATGTTTCCTGTAAATTCAGTTTTGAAATGTTTCCAATTGAAGTTGTTATTTATCAATGAAGCTATAACTGTTTTTTTTCAAACTTTTTCTTTGATACAGTTTATTGATGGCTATATATTTCTGAACCCAGTGAGTTTTTTCGTGAGGGCTTCAATATTTATAAGTACCTATTAAAAGTTTTTTTATCTAAAGAAAACTTGTGTTCAAAATTATTTTTTAACAAGATTTTTCTTCAAATTAAAAATAAACTCTGGGAATCTCCTAATAGTAGTTTCTGTATCTAGACAGTAGATTGTAATGCATTATTTTATGTACGGGTTGTGACACTATGTTAAAACGAGTGTACACTGAGTTTTAACAGTCACGCGAGTCATAAAAGCGTTACAATCGAGATACATACCACATTTTTGCATGTACAATAAAATTGGTGATTTTCACTTCTTAATAAGTATGTTTATATATTTGACAGTTCATATTCGGCCATATTGAATTCTGAATTGTTTACAAGGACAACTCCTACTTTGCTGTGTCTGTTGCTTATATGGATTTGAATAGCAACTGACAGAGAACTTATTTTTGGATTGGAAAAATCGTATTTCTTTTGTTTTATTTTACGCACTAGTGCAAACTGGGTCATTTTACTACTGCCATACAGGCATAAAAATCAGCTACTTTATAGGAGAACGTGCAAAAAATGAAACCTTATTGATAGGTGTATCGTTTTCTCAAAATTTATTTGATGACGCGCTTTTTAGATTTCCTGTATAAACCGGTGTGTGTATATATTAATGTATTATGTAATGAAGTAATTCTAGACCAATTATATTTAATTGTAAGTTTCCATGTCATTTATTACATTTTACCTAAATAGGTATAAAATGTGTGTACCTACTACATTTTTATTGATTTTTGTGACGTAAATAATTTTTAAATAGACACCTAATGACTTCATTTTACACAGTTTATTTTCTGAAAACGACTACCGGTAAAACGTATTAATTTTTGTCTAAATGTGGACATTAACTAATAAACAAATCGAATGTTACTTTATAGTTTTCATTTCGCAATTATTTTTATAAGCGTCAATAAATTATATATTACGCTTTTGCTGGCTTTCAGACAGTAGGTATTGTCAAAAAAATTGATATAACAATTATTACCTTAGATTGTAAGCGTATAATCACAGTTTTTATGCATGCAGAAGCAATCTAATGTCGTGAAACTCTCTGTCATGTAGAACATTAGATTGTAATCACAGAAAAACAAATGACTGATCTACAAAGCAAAATTTTAACCAAACTGTTGAGAAAAATTGTCGCTTCGAAGTGGGCATTTTTTTCACATTTATGTTTTTGATGGAATTTAAGTTAACGCAATAAAACTGCATTTTATATTATAGTATTCTACTTATTTTTTTTAGCGCAGCACTTGGTTTTATTTGTCAAAAAAATTAAATATTTTGAAATGTCACAGCGGCAGACTTGCGGTTTGAGCGTTTTACTCGGTATTTTTTTTACCATCTCATGTATGGCAGTTATGAGTTCTGACTAAAAAAATATAAATCTTGCTAAATAACCGTAGGTCTACAGGCCACTGACTCTGCGACTAGTTGTTATTTTATCAGTCGACAATTTTGGATTTATGATTCTTTACCACTTTCAACAGAAAGTTTATTGTTTGTCGCAAAGTTTTTTCTTAAAGTTCTAGTATACAAGTTTTGTAATAAATAATTACAGGAAATCGCGTTCAAATCAATATAAGAAATGAAAAATTGTTGAGAACTGCTGTACTTACGATATTCTGATACTAGTTTACTTAGTGTTCTATCCCTTAAACCTACTTTTATCAATAGAATTCCATCAAAAACATAAAATGTAAAAAAAATGTCAAGTCTCGCAGTTCTTCCGATACAAAAAGTTGTGAGATCTCATGTAAAACCAAGTCAGTTATTTTTGTTAGTGTCTATGGAAGTACCTATCCAACAACTTTGTTATAAATTGTTACCTTATCAATTGCCTATCAATATTTATAGTGATCGTCTCAATATTAGACATCTTTAAAATAATTATAATGACTTGGCAATTGCACGGCACCATAATTATGAAAGAATAATCTACTATTTTGATTACTAAATAAATCTAAGCAGTACTCTTAAGAATAAAGTATTTTAATTAGTAGAATATGGTGCCGTGCAATCGCCAAGTCATTATAATTATTTTAGAAACAAAGATGTCTAATATTAATACGGTGACTATAAATGTTGATAGGCAATTGATCAGGTAACCATTTATAACAAAGTTGTTAAACAGGTGCTTCCATAGACACTAACTAAAATAACTGACTTGGTTTTACATGAGATGTCGCAACTTTTTGTAGCGGAAGAAAACTGCGTGGCGAGACTTGGCATTTTTTTACATTTTATGTTTTTGAGGGGATCTCATTTCTTTTTGTAGGTCATCCTCCTTTTTTTCTCGGATAATATATTTTGTCCGTCAGCTACTGATTTTCTTAAACCTCACTCCCTGTCTCTATTAATTTTTCTCGGAGGTTTTGATGTAACAATTTTTGACAAGCCTGGACGGTAAATGCACATAATGAAATTTTGAGATTTTTCATTTTTTCCTTCCTTTAAAGGCTAAACGCTAACTAAAAAACAAAATTTCAAATTTGTAAGACTGCTAGAAATACCTTATAATTTTGAAGATCGATGAGTGTGTCAATGACAAAATTAAAGAACTTAATTGACTATAGCGATAATTCGTAAACTACAGGGTATAATTATTAGGTATTGTGGGAAATCCACCTATTTCGAACCGCTGTATCTGCATTTTGAAACTGACCTGGTGATGACATAAAATCTAATGAAGTACTATTACGCAATGCAATATAAATTCGTAGCTATTTTTGTAAAAGGCTATCAGAACTTATTGAAATGTGAACGTGATCGGTTATTGTAATAAATATTGTAGTTGTTTAATTTGAGAATTGTGTTAATCATTTTACCTGATTTTGAAATTGCCTACAGTATATTAAGGGAATACAGCCAATAGTATGTCCTCTTGATCACTAAAAATTCAAACTTCTTGATTTATTCACAATGAAGTTACACGAGTGTCAAAATTGTCGCGAGTCGCTTCAAGAAACGTGGATGGGACGTGCCCCTGCGATGCAATTTATTTTTTAAATTATTTCATGGAAGATGTTCGATTATAATTACTTTGTTTTATTAACTATTCGTTTCCGCTACTATTATGTGTCAGTGAAAATCATAAATTCAAGTTTTTTGTGATTTTGTGGTCAAATAATTTTGGAATTTAATTTAAGGGGCTTTTCTGCACTCCACGTGAGTAAAATGAGACACCAATCAATAGAATAGTGTACTTTTGACACGTCATTTCTAATTATATTGGCTTACTGAGTCGAAGTTCAATTTCACTATTAAAAATAATTGTTAAATTGTAATCAACTACTTATTAATATAAAATTCGTGTAATCCAGTGAATATTTTGATTTATCTAAATTTGACAGGTTCAATAAGAATCTTTGTTATTTTTTAAACTTTTAAATTTATGAATAATAAGTAATCCTAACGTTTAAGCCTCTACTACACGCGTGGCCAGCACCGCCACTCAAATAAGTGCCCATCATCGCCGCGATGATTGCCTAGCCCTCCACACAATCGTGCCGGTCCGATTGTGTGTACGGGCGCACGATGCTGGCCACGCATTCCTTTGATGTACCGACAATCAACCGATTACTGCCGATTACTGGCGATTATGTCCACGCACCGACGAATATGCCCTCTACACAATCGTGAGTGCCTGTAAGTGGCGGTGCTGGCCACTTGTGTAGTGGAGCCGTAAGATAACACTATTTTTATTATATAAACCTCATAATTCAAAAAATATCTTAAAGCAACATTTATCAAAATGTCTAAATTCAAATATTATAAAATGCCACTTTCCCGTAACTGATTTTTAAACGTTGATTGTTTTTTCAAATGATCGATATTAAGTTTTGAATTTTTGAGGAATGATAATTGCGTGATTAAATTTGTCGAATATCAAAAATCAAATTTTTATCTAATATCCAGTCTCATGCATGAGCGTCTTTAGCCTAATTATAATTCTACGATTTCAAATAATAACTTTCAGTTGCAATGGCGGTTTTCCATACAATAGTAGCTATTTCTACGTTCGTAGTTTTATCAAAGGTATTAAGTACTTTCTTACTTTAATTTTTTACACTGAGCTTAAAATCGTCTTGCATACTAATGTGATGAAAAGCGTAGTTTTAACAAAATTACTAATTGCAATTCAGTAATAAAATAATTCTAATCTGTCTTGCAAGTATTACTAATTGCTTGATTTTATTTAACAAAACAACTTAACTTTACTAAAATGAAGACATAATATTAATTTACAATTTTTTTCGAAGCTTTATATATTTAAATGAACCGTTTTTGTTTTTGTAGGAGATTAAAAAATAAAAAGTTTATTTCTAACAACGCATTAATTGACAAATAATAGGCAACGTTTAATATTGTAAAGCGCTTGGAATATTGATATCTAATTTTTATTAATGCTTGCTGGATGAAGTGAATTACCTTTAGTTTTGAATCATTGAAATATTGTTTACAAGAAAGTGTCTTGATTTCAATAGCAGGGAAAAATGAAGAGCTAGGGTACTTCCCTTATCCACTGTATAAAATATACAGACTGTAAGAGAAATTCACTAGGTATTTGTTATTTAATATTGATTTGAAAACAGCTCCAAATAGATCAAATATTTTTCAAAATTATTATTAAATTCTATTCCAGTCTATCATAAATGTTCGTACAACTAAACAAAATATAGAAATTGATACAAAAACTGAAAAGTGATATATTAATCTAGTAACGTAATATTTTTCATTAGAGTAATTAGAAAATGTTTTATAAATTTCTTTATAGTAATAATTTTTTGAGCTGATAAAAAATTACATTTAGAGTTTGGACTTTCAATGTTGTCTTGAATAACATTTCTCGATACGATGCTCTGAAACGAAGTTATCGTAACCGACACGATATACGCAGACACCGATATGTCGAACTGATCCATATTCATGGAGGTTTTTGAGACCTGTCCCATGTATATCGTGTGTCGTTATAACTCGTCGCAGTCGCAAATTTTGAAAGACTATCTTGTGTTTCGAAATATATCCCAGTATACTGGACAGTTTTAATAACGTCGTGAATCCGACGTCATAATTGTACTGGTGTAACACCATATTGTACTCATAGGCGTAGCAACGATTTCATCGTGGGAGGGGCAAATTTTCAACACTACCTACCGTAACCAGCGGCCACTTACTATATATAATTTGAAAACTGTTCATAGAAGCGAAATTGATCAACACAACTTTCTAGAAAAATTTTACGACAAAGAAAATTATTGTAGATTTTTCTTGTCATTTGTACGTGAACAATTAATATTCTAGGATGGGCCACCTGCTCCCCCCTTCTTGCTACGCCAATGATTGTACTGGTGAGACAGGTGTGACGTACCATAAATATTTAACCGGGTGTGTGTCTATCAGACTTTGTAAAAATTTTTATTTTATTATTTGCAATGATGTCATCTCAACAAAGTAAATAATTACTTTTGGTGGACGAAGGAAATGATAATTCGTCAACGCTCTGGCCAGTATATTTCAGAACGAAACAACAGTATGGCGTCGTATTAATGACGTCTTTATCACTGGCCAGTATACTGGGTTATATTTCGGAACATACTCCACAATAACGTGACAAAGGCTGTCTGATATGATTCTTATATGAATTTCATGGATATAGTATTTCTCTGACAGTCTGTACATTGTATTATCATACTAATGATATTAACAAGCATGAGTTTCAATGTATTTACAGCATACTATATCTAAATGTTAAATGTTGCAGTCCCAACGGCTACTATCCTGGGTGGACCAGATCTTCACGTTGATAAAGGAAGCACCATAAATTTGACCTGCCTAATTCGCTTCAGTCCGGAACCACCTGCTTACATATTCTGGTATCATCATGATGAGGTGAGTTCACACTATTTTTGTTTTTAAATTATATAATATTTACTTTTCTTAAACTAGTGTATATATGTTCTTTATTCTTCGGGAATTTAGAATTATTTTCTCTTTCACCGGTAAAATGAAACTTCAACACTACAACAAGGATATTAACATGAATGTCACAGTAATATTCCTATATTGCTAGTAGGGGTCTGGAAAAGGATGACTACCCAACGGTATGGACATACGTACGTCTCTCTATCATTTAGATCTCAAATGTTATGCGCATGTCCAAGAATGGAGCATTCACTTGCCCACTTCCCCAATACAGTCGCAACGCTTGCGCATAACGGATCGAGTATAAATAAGTGAGATAGAAATATGCAGTTGTCTCTCTTAGTGGGCAACATTTTCACTTACGGGAACTAGCAATATAGAAGTATTAAGTATAAGGTCACAGTAGGGATAGCCTAGTTTTACGTCTCGTTATTTCTGATGGGAGAATTTCTTTTTTTGAATGTAAGAAGGTAGCATCTACGGTTTCTGCTCGAGAGTTCTCAAGAAATTTATCTTTACTCGAGACCGGACATAACTCAACGCCTCGAGAAATCCATTCCGTGCGCTAGGTAACTAAAAAAAAGACGTATGAATTGGGACAATGAAACAGTGCTAAAATTCCTGGAATTTTGAACCTGCGTTCTGCTGCCAAATGTTTGTGTGTTTGCTATTTGACTGCCATGTGTGGATGGTCGTATTTGCCTCTATTTGCATGTTTGTCTTGAACGTCATATATTTTGCCAAATACAACAAACACTCAATAGCGAACACAAATAGCCATGTGAAGTGCCACCTTTACAGTGTTGTATTTGGATCAACTTTGCAACATCGGCATTTTTCTTTTTAATTAAAAGTACGTATTTAGCTCTGAAATTGTCAACGATCAGTGTTCTTAATATATGTATATATTATACATCCTTCTGTTATTATAGCACATTAGCAAAAGGATCACTTTGAATCCAGCCACGTAATAAGTTAGACATAACTAATTCAGGTTAGGTTATGTGATGCCAACAATTTCATCTCTCTCATTCTGTAATTCTGACTCCTTCTACTGCTGTCCATATTATGTTTATTTATTATGCACAGTACATTTATAATCCAATTTGTGTCTGAAACTACGCCGTAATTTGGTTACCTAGAGTATCTGTATATACTATTCTAACAGTTCTATTTCCCTATTTTAGCTACCTGCATTCATATAGATTGACTCAAAATAATCCGATGATCTTACGATTTCATTAAAAATTTAATATTCAAATCTTTAATTAACGTCTGATTAGAACTCTTCAATAAATAAAATTATCGACCAGTTTTTTAGACAATATATTAACAAAAAATATAATTAATACATTAACGTTTCAATCCGGATTTGGACCTTCTTCAGAACTGATCTAAAAAATATAAAAAATAATTAATATTTAATTTCTTATTCGCTTTATATAAAATTCTTTCAAAACTATTAATTAGTATCAAAATATTGAAAAAAAAAATTGTTTGTTATTATTTTTTCAATATTTTTGACGATCCTTTCTCCAAACCAGCAGAAGTAGCACAATTTGATGTAACAATGAACAAATAATGTGTATCGTGACGCGATCTACTCGCAATTGAAACAAATACGTTCGCGCCGTTGCTATCGCACAAACCGTAATCAAGCAGGTTGCAACCTATTACCCGCAAAATGTACACATCTTTTGCCGAACATTCGGCCGCTGAATATTCGACGCATTCGGAAAAATCACAATTCGTGGCATCACTAGTTCTGATGATTTTTTCGGTATTTATAAAATAACATCGTGGTTAATTAATTATATAAAATTTCTCGAGATACTCGATAAACTCATGAAATCCTGGTCGAGAATTCTCTTGCCTCGAGAAATAAAAAAACAATTCGTGGCATCACTAGTTCTGATGATTCTTTCGCTATTTATGGTTCAAAAATAATTCTCAACCTCTAATAACAGCCGATTTTTAAGTTACCGTTTTGGTAAAAATTGTCATTCTATTAATACTAACAAATTTGCAAATTCGGTATATTTTGTCAGTATCAAAAAAGAAATATCGCGAAAGTGACGACAGTAATCAATAAAATGTAAAATTGTAATTTAGACGTATTATTACAATATTGGTTTTGATCGCTGTAACCTGTAGGATCATAAAGATGTAATTTGTAATGGTGGCACACCTTTCCCTATTGAATACCGATGTCATTAACTGATTACATCTGCAGCAAGCCATATAATTAAAGAACCTCTGAATAAATCGATTTTAATAACTCATAACCTACAATATATGACATAAAAAGTTCTATATAGTCATTATTCTCACATACAGTAGATCGAGAATTCAAACTTGCGTTTTACAAGAAAAATAATATTATAAACTCAAAGCATTTCAAATTAAAAAACAAATTATCTGACCTCATCTAGCAGAGTTCCAATATGAAACGTAGTCGGGTAAAAATAATTTTTTTTTTAATTGAAGAGTGATATATTTGTATAGCACAGTAATATATTATTTTTGAAATCTATCCCTCAAAACCGTTAATTTGATATCCATCTCAATGGGACTTTCTAATTTTTGTTTTCAAGTTGGACAATACGGCGACTCTTGGCCACTCTGTTAGATTCGTGATGTCATATTATGTCCTAAAACATTCAAAGGATCTGGACTGTTCTAATGATACATTATTTTTACAAATGTTCCGAGTCTAGAGTGTAACATCTAGACATAGTCATAAACATAGATTGATAAGCACAATACCATTCCTCACGTACCACAGTCGGTTAAAAATACAACCTCACTGAAGTCAGTAGTTCACATTACCGAATGTCGAAATTATTGGTATGAGAATTAAAGGCTTTCTAAGGGACATTGTTTTCAATTTTAGGCTCATCCGTTTAGTTTAATTATGTGAGGCTGCTAGCCTTAGTAAATGTTAAAACTGACATCAAACTATTGTTAATGTCTTCAATTTAGATTTGGAATTTTTGCTCTTTTCGTCAATATTTTTAGTTACCTTTAATACGGTGGAAGAACGGGTTACGTTTGGTGGAGGCGCGGGTCAAACATGGTGGAAACGTCAATAATATAATATTCAAATAATAAAATTGTCGACAATTTTATTATTTGAAGAGTTCTATTCAGACGTTAATCAAAGATTTGAATAATATAATATGTTGACGTACATAATATAAACACGAAACAAAGTCGAGTTCAAATTACAGGCTAATTTAGGGGTCCCAAATGGCATATCGATATAATTATTATGTTTATTACGGCAAGTTGTAACTTAAAAATATAACAACAGAGTGCGGTTTTCAGTCGTTTATTTTGCTTTTAGCAGTTTTGTTTGGGGGGATATATGACATTTACATTGTAAATTGGATAACTGTTTTAAATAAATGTTCTAACCTACCAGCAATTATTTGATTGCTTTTCGAACTGCGAATGTTAAATTTACAAAAAATGTTGACAACATTTCCTGCGTAAAATAAATGAACAAGAGTAAATTAATGCGATAACGTAAGTTGTAGATAAGACCGCAATTCGATTAAATTCTTCTCTATTTTAAATAATCTTAAAGTTAAAACTGATTATTCAATTTTATAAGTTTGTGCTCATTTATTTGAATCTAATCGAAAATAGGACGAAGCAAATGGGAAGAAGAGAAATAAATAAAGCTTTAAAGAGAATGAGTCACAGTCAGAATTTTCTGCGAATGGAATTAGTACGAAAGATATTTCTCTTCTACGGGATGCAACGTTTTCTCTCTGTGAACATTTGTTTTTTCACTTTCGTCAAATTTTATTTAGAATACGCTTTTATTCACGGGTTTGCCGGCGTTAATGTCAATTTTCACAGAAGCCTTATCTTAATTTTATCATAGTTTCTTCTCCTGGAGGAAAACGAGCTATTACCGATCACCCGTATAGTGTACCATTGTATACTATACGGGTGATCGGTAATAACTCGTTTTCCTCTCAGGAGAAGAAACTATGACTAGTTTGGAATGATTTAACCTCTATCACTTGGAAGTCGGAAATGCGTCATTTTCGAGAAAAACTACTTTGGTTTTTTTTTACAAAAATCCGAATTTTGGGAGTTATAAATTAAAAAGAAAAATATTCTCACTTTTTGGCCTGGATTTTTCCATAATATAGCTTACTAAATTATTGGTCAACCTTCTTAAAGCTAAAAACCACGAAATTTACTGTTAGATTTTATGTTGTGTGTCAAGTCTTACAATAAATAAAAAAAATAAAATAATAATAATAAATATTTATTGCTCTAAATGTACAAATTTAGGCAATCGGGACAGGATCAAACTAGAGTTTGATCTTCCTCCTGTCCCTGTACATAAAACTTTATAAAATCATATTTACAAAAAGAAGAAAAATTAAATCTAGTTGGTTAACACACAGGCACGAAAATTGTTACTATTAAGTTGCCTTTTATCAGTATTTTTAGTTTTGCTGGTTTCAGATTCAAAATTTTGTTTAAAACTAAAAATTCTTCACAGAAGTGACATTATCATTAAAAAATAACGCATTTCCGACCCTCAAGTATAGAGATTAAATCATTCCAAATTAGTCGTAGTTTCTTCTTCTGAGAGGAATACACCCTATATTTTGAATACCGGTTGATAAAAATCTATCTAACCATTTTCAAATTACGGTTCCGAACACTTTATTCGATCTGGATGTTATTGAAAACTCCAAAAAGAATTACGAGACAATGAAATAGATAAAAATATTGATTGGACTACCTATTATAATTACGTTAAACAATTTAATAATATATTTTGCCCAAACAAAACGTGAAAAATACAGGAGGGTGCGTCAAACGGTTACAATACAGGTTTTACATAATGGTTCAAAGCACTCACTGATACCATTCAACAACCATGGATATTTAATGTTAATTTTATCTTGCCAGAAGGGCTTATGAGAAAAAACCACCTTTTAAAATTACCTATAGAATAGAATAGATAGAATATCCCGTTACTATTTTATATAATAGGTACACCAATATTAATTATATCATTGACATAATATTTTAGAATAATTGATGTTTATATAAATTATGTAATATGAAGATTCATTCTTTTGGTTAAAGACATTTTGTTCCGTTTTAATAATTCAAACTCCTTGATGATGATTTCGTGTGTACCTAAGTCAGAATTGATTTCATAATATTATTTAAATATGGCAGTACCTCGGTAACTCGAAACCTCCAAAACTCGAAAAAAATATTTTGTTCGGTTCCATTCAAGCCTCGAAACCTCCATTACTACAAATCTCAACCCTCTATAGGCCTAAATAATCAAGAAGTCTCTACAAGCCATTTCGCTACATATTTTCCTTCCATAACTCGAAAAAATTAATTGGACTTATGTATCTCGAACATAGCAACTCAAAATTAGTTAAAATGAATCTTAACCTCTACAAGTCAAATATTTCCTTACAAAATCCGCCTAAGTCGAAATCTTTCATAAGCCTAAAACTCTATAACAAGAATTTTTTGGCGTCTTCCTTGAAATTCGACTTACAAAGGTTCTACTGTATAATGTTTCACCGTGTATAAGTTCTTCTATACTTTGGCTGCATTAAACTCTACATTTTAGAATGAAAAATGTTAGTTTTTCAAACAACTAGTCAATTATCATAATACAAGTAATGTCAAAAACAATTATCTTCCGAAATGCAAAAAGTAATTATAATAAAAATGTAGAGAATTTCAATTTTGTTTTAATGATGAAATGATCAGGGTGTGTTAATCTGGAAGCAGTGAACTTGAGAACAGAAAGAGGTGGAGAGATTTCAGTTGAAAACAGATAGAGTTGAACCCCAAGAGGGTTACAGAGTTATGACTGAAAATAATTTGAAGTCAGTAGTAGGAAGGGAGATACATATAATATAGATGAGTGAAGAAGAAATAAATGTATATGTGGTTCGTGCTTTCAAAGCCATGGAGTGATTAAAAAAGGAGCGGTTACTGATTTCACATTATATTATGTTACAATTTGTTTTAATATCAATTTATTTTCATTTTTGTCGTAGCGTAATAATGTCAACCTATGTCACTCAGGAAGAACAGCGAAAGAAATTTTTTGATCCGTTTGGTATTGGTTTCTGAGATTAGCGTGGTCAAACAATAAACATACTGTTCTTCATACCTCGATCGAAAGAATTTACAAACTGTCGACATCAATTTTAAGACAGAAAGTCTAACATTTACGCATTGGTGGGATTACACGCACTGATGCGGGAAGTACGTACGTTCGGACGGCAGTAAAGGAAAAATAACCTATCAACTGTTGTTTAGATGTCATTTCCATAGTAACCCTATTATATTTTAGCTATAGTCGCGAACAGTTGTCGTTCGTGTTTTTACCTCAAACCTGCTTGCTTTTTATGTAATTAATTATTAATGTATTTAATAAGCGTACTTACGACCGAGGTATGAAGAAAAATAGTATACACCACACTGGCCGAAAGTTTGATATCCTTGCACTGCGCGTCATGATGTCCTAGCCGGCAAACTCACCTATTCATAGTATCGAACTGGGCCTTTTTTAACATATATGTTTTTGCTGGAATAATATCTAACCGACGGCTTTCATAATAATGTATAAATATCTTGCTGCCATCTGCAAGTGGTATAAAGAACTGGATACAGTGCAAACATCATTTATCATAGACTGATGTATTATCTCTGCCATTCATAATCTTTCGTTCAAATTAAAATCCGTATTGACAAAAATCCCCCTTAACCAGAGCGTAACCAGATAAAACGTAGTCTGTACTTTAGTTTGGATATTAGCTCATAATGTACTAAATTTAGACAAAATCGGTTCAGTTGTTCTCGACTAATATTAATATATAAAAACGAAAAAATTCTAATACTTGACTTCGAGTTGCAACAATCGATATCACTTAGGATGAGCGCCATTTAGCAACTGTGCCCTGACTGCATCAAGATTTGATAATTAATTATTTATTTAGACGATTGGCGATTCAGCAACAGCAAAGAAACTCAATCGCACTTTCGCGCGATCGGTACATTTATTTCACATTCGAGGGCCTACTAGTAAAGAATGCAACTTCTTTGAAGTTTATGGCATGAGGTCACACGAATATGCAACTTAGTTACTATGTGTTTTCGGTAAATCGCGCATTTGCGATAAATCATTTGTGTACTTTAGTTAGTAGAGTGCGGACTTGCGCTGTTTATTGCTGCATCTGACGATCTATAAGCGACTGAATCGCAGGATCGTGATACAAAATGTAACATTTAGTATCTCTTATAAGAGAAGTTTTGATTGAGACAGTGTGTAGAGACGTTCGCTGGACATAGCGTCGCAATTGTGTCGCAGTTGCGCATTACTAGTGAGGGAACTACCTCGTTACGTCATTCTAGTATGACGTCACAGCCATGTATATGATCGCACCGCTTGTGTCACTACGGGCATTGAGCGCATCACCGATTAAGCCCCGGCTACTTTCTCTGTTCTGTACTTTAACGCTACATCACCTATAATAACGACTCTGAGTATGGCAATAAAATTTAAAATTTAAATTAATATTAGTTATATAAAAGGATGTTAAAATGTAACCGGGTGAAACAATGGAAGCTTTGTACAAGTCGTAATTGTAAATATCTTTTAATTTTAAGATGACACATGGTTTATTATAACAACAGAGTATATTTTAAGTTTTAAGTCTCATTTCTCTCAGTTTGTTGTCTCGAAACATTTGAGGTTATTATGTTCCCTATGAAGAAATAAATATTTAATTCGTTTTCTTTTCTGCTTTTAAAGAATATGCCTATTATTAATGCAATATGAAACGCTTGTTAAGAAGAACGTTTTGGAACTAAACTCACAAGGTTCCATGTCCCGACGGAAGCTCAAGTGACACAGAATCTTTCGCTTTACCTTTATTTTACAGAGGCAAAAATTTTCTTTGTATTCAATAGCTACGGGACACGGTTTGTATACAGAGTATTCCATGTTTTTGAAGCAATTATCTCAGAAGTCATTGGACCCATTTTGATTTATTTTATTAGTCGTTTGTGAGAGAGATTGTAAATTATAGACGATCAACAGCTGAGGTCATCAGCGTCTAAGGTAATCGTTTGTAGTCATCACAGTCTCTTCAGAAACTTAAATGTGAAAAAGGGGTCGAGTTCGATACAAAGAACAAATTTTGAAAAAATTATATATTTTGCCAAATATCGCAAAACTTTCATGTTTTCATATGCGTTTTGCAAAACTGCAACTTTTTAAGACACTAAACGCCTTTTGGACCGTTCTATACTAACCATACTTATAGAAAATTTCAAGCTGAATCGAACTGAAAATAACTTAAAAACGCTGTAACTTCTAAACGACTAAAGATACGGAGGTGTCGGAATCGATTCAGCGCGATTTTTTCTATAAGAATAACCTCAGTTGTAAGTCGTATGCAAACAATATGACAGTGATTTTTAGATTTTTTAAATATTGGAAAAAGTATCTTACTTCTTTTTTCGACAAAGCTTGTGAGACCACTTGTTCATTGTATTGAACTTGGCCCTTCTTTCACTTTAATGTTCTTGGTGGAATTTCAGTACCTTTGTGAAGTAATATTCCTAATTATTCTACTTAAATATTAACGAGGCATAATATTAGTCTTATATGTCATACTTCATGTATATCACAGCAGTAGTCTTCGGATGACATGCTGATGCATTCGGGTTGATTCTTTTAGTACTGCCTATAGATTCTTGTGAATTATAATGATCTATCAGTTAGTCAGTGAGTGCTCAAAACTGAGGATTTTGGACACTCTTATCTTGGATATGAAATTTACTGGTTCTTTATGATAACCTCAGCCTCCTTGAAAAGAAATTAGTTCTATAACGTATCTAGCCTCGGAGATAGAGTAGGGGGTCAAAAAGGGCTCGAAATAGTTAAAAAGTTTTCAAATATTTTTTAATTGTTGTTTATTGTTCATAAGACGAGAATCATTTGGCTGATAACATATTTAAAATCTGTCAATTTCTTTTATAGTTAAAAATCATTCATTATTTAGAATCACCCGTATCCGTTTCTACAGAGAAAGATAATATTATGTTATTCCAAACTGTTAGTTCCCAGCCCATCTTTGCATATATGTGTATGTTTTCACCATGTCATTTCTAATTCTATGCAATTGTGTATTAGTTTAGTTGAAGTAAACTTCCACGTTAAATGGTACTTAATGTTAACTTCCAGTTCAAATAATCTTTATAGTTTGATCATCTAACAATAACACAATTCATCAAATAACAATCACCAAAACAATTTAACTCCTTCATATCTATCGAATGTTATAGGATCCTGTTTTCAAACGCAATCGATAAAAATTCTTATTTTTGAACAGTCTTATAACTCGAGCCGTTTAATGCGTTAGATATTTAAGGAAATTAACATTAACAGTGTAACTATGGCAACGAGAAACAAATGGTATCAAATCATATACCAATATGAAAAACTTTTTAATTGTGAGTTTCATGAAAAAAATTCCAGTCAATTGAACGACGAGACCATTCCAACTTCAAAAATATTGACATTTGAGTATAACAAAGACAATGAAATTTCTGTTATCGCGTGCGGTGGCGCGGGTAACGGCTAGTAATAAATATTATTATTATTAATTAAATAATAAACAAGTTACAAGGATACTTTTCTCATGAAGTAGTTTTATGTTTTTCGTCATTTCAAAGCAGCTTGTACATTTGATTCAAAACATTTTTTGGAATCTCATTTTTAAACATATCAAGAATGATTTTTTTTCGTAAAATGCATAAAAAAGTGTTTCATGATATTATTGTGCGGTATATAATAGTAATAATAGTACTCTTTATTTTATCTAATTTTACATTATAGTAACATTTACTCAACTTTTGAATGACCTTGTGTTGTAGGTTGCTGAATTCGTCTTAAAATCGTTAAGTAATAATGTCATCGAAAAAAATTCATGGTTTCGTTTAAAAAGTGTAGTTGATCTTGACGTAGCTTCAGAGCCTCCACCGATAAAAAAATAGGGTGATCCAGTATGACGGCCTTCTCGAACACTAAAACTTTTGTCTGAAACATTTTTGGATATGATCAATTTATAGTTTGAGTGCTATTGCTCTGTAACACTTTATGTGCCTCCCTGTATATGTTATTCATTATTTTTTTAATTATACTACATTTTTTAATTTTGTTTTTTATCTTATTTTTATTGCACAGTAGAAAATTTGGCGGGTGTGCACTTTTGACTTTGCCAACTATTTGTATTTTGTAATGACTAATTTCGATTAGGATTTTCCATTTTTTTATTCTGAATAATAATTAAGCTTTTGTTCCATAACAAATTATATAGCTTCTTACAAATCACCTGTATACGATATTTAAATTTCATCATTACGCTGTGTTGTTGAAAATTGATAATTAAAACTTATCTAATTACATATTTAATAAATAAATCACCTCCATGAGTCAATATTTAAATGGAAAGGTAATTATTTTACTGTCAACGTGTACCGTTTTTTTGTTTGCTTGGACTGAAAGAAAATCGTTTAATTCATTTAAACACTACGGCAAAAAACCATTGATGTGTTTTTAATTTTATGATGAAGTTAACAATATTGTAGGTGTTTTTTCATTAGCAATGAAGATATGGAAATGGTGTTTACTAAATAGCATAACAGCACCAGTATTATATTATTATACGTTGTATGCATACTACGTATTGTTCAAGCAGTACACAGTAACACAGGGCAGTATTTATTTTAAGGGACTATGTACTTCATAAACGTATCAAATATTTTATAGACACACTAAATGCGCAAGTAACAATTTATAATTAATTAATGCGCTATTTATTTTTTACTGTAATTCTGTATCATTTCTATAGTTTTGTATCAATTTTTTTATTGACAATGTCTGTACAATATAAATATTGTGTTTCTGACTAATAAAGTTTGAATTGAATTGGAAAAAAAACACTGCACGACTTTTATTTTTCGTCACTGCGGAAAACTAGTATATAAGTGTCCACGTTCAATACAGAAAGAATTTTACACGACAAAAACATATATATTGCTGTCTGCGGAATTGGCGATAGCGCGACAACTGACTATGGAACCCTGATGTTATCAGGTATTGGTGTATTCCAACCCTGATCAGATTTTGCACACACCTAAACGCATACTAATAGTCATGCCCTGATAGCAGGAAATAAGTGTCGTTCATGGGCAATAAATGTCAAGTGTGCCAAATATCGAGTCAACCTATACGTATATACCGGCAACCGGCGTATACCAAACTTCCCTGCCAGACCGGAAATAGAATCCGTGACTCCATGTTAATGAAGTAATTTAACTTAATCCGGAGTCACAAATAATCAAAACAAATGAGTAATTCTAATCTCAAAGTTTACAGATTATGTACACGAATACCAGCGGAGAATAAATCAGAATAAGAACAGACCTTGTTCTGTTTCACTCTTCTAAACTGCCTTTATCAAATTCAACGGCCGTGTTATATTTATTCTACCCAAAAGTTCAGGATTTAGAACTATATTCGTGGATATGTTTTGTGCGGATTTGTTAAATTAGAGCTTTTCAACGCTAAATAACTAATATTCTAGTTTTTCAGTTGTTATTATTATGTAAGTGCAGTGAGTGGTGATTTCTTGGAATTTTGAAACATTAAGGACGTAGTCCTATGTTCAGGCTCGTTTTCAACCGTTATTTCAGAATTTTTTTTTAATATCAAAATAATGTAGGATGTTTTCAATTTTGTTACATGTTTTTACTGTCATCGTACACTAAGACAAAAAAATTTTTTTTGCTTAATTTTACGCCATTTTATAATTGTTTTTTTAACCTAAAGTAGACAACTTTAAGTGGAGGTAGGTGGGTAGCGCGGGTGATAACGTCACTTGGAGTCAACTGAATTATAAAAATTAAATTGGTTGTTGTTTCGTAGGCTTGTGGCTCTATCCCGTACTAGAAATAAACATTTTTATTGATAAATAACAAAATGGCGGGTTTTAGAAAAAAAAACAACGAGCAAATCGTGAGTTTTTCGTTGAAAATCGGTTAAAAAAAATAGAAATAATTTTTATAATTAAGTAATTCTAGTACCGGACGGAGCTATTGTTGTGTAGAATACCCTGTGCAAAACTGAAAGCAATCGGTTGTATACAATTGTTTCAATCACCCGCGCCACTTAGAAAAACGTAGTTTTGAGAAAAACGCGTTTAAAGTTTTAATTTAAGTTTTTTTACAAAAAAATAAAAATGAATATTTACACTAATCAGCTATGCCTGGTGTATATTAAACCTTCCGTTTCTTCAAAGGCATCGTTTTCTGTTAATTTGTTTGCTCTACTCTGCGAGAGTATAAGGGTAACGTGATAACAATTGAGAGGTAAGAACAGGTAAGAGTCTTACCGTAAGACCGTTGCTGCTCTCGACTATATGCTATAGCTTTGTGAATATTTAATATTTTGGTCTAAAATTTTTACAGTATTTTCTCAATATATTATATACTAAAAATTAAAAAAAAAATAAATTCGTTTTTTCAAAACCCGAACACCAGACTACGTCCTTTAAGCAAAAATTGAACGATTCTATATTGGCTCGAGAATATAATGTCAATTGCAGTATCTTTTAATGCCATTGGTCAGCATGTGTGGATATCCAAGCCTAATTAGAGTAATTTTATTAATTATTAGTTTTTAAGGATGTCTGGGAGATCATTGACTGACTGCAGGTTCACTGACAGATAGATCAAAAACCTAACCCACTTCCAGATGACCTAGAAAGTTGAAATTTGGCATCCAGCTAGGTAATTGTGTGTATACAATGGAAAAAATCAGAAAATAGTCAATTTTTTAGGCGCGAATAGCGTAAGCTAAAGCGCCTATATGTACTCGCTTTTTATGATTTGAAATAGTTTCCAAGCAATCGATTTTCATTAACAATGTGTGGCGCCTTTCAAAAAGAAAACTATACAGGAAAAAAATCATAATTTTACAAATCACTTGAATGATAAATAATATTTTCTTTACAAAAAGTAATGATATCCCATCAAAAACATAAATGTGAAAAGGGGAGCCAAGTTCAATATTAAAAATATCATTTTCATACTCGAAATACAAAAAGAATTGAGATCTAAAATGGGCAAGTTTTCACACATATAAACATGAAGCTTATGTAGAAATCATAATATAATACACTAAAACTTGCCAAGTGAAAACTTGGCACCCTTTTAGATCTCAATTCTTTTTGTATTGAGGTATGGCCCCATTTTTCACAGTTTGAAAATAATATTATTAATTTTTCACATTTATGTTTTTGTTGGGATATCTGTCTCATAATTACTTTTTAGGGTTCCAACGGGACCCTATTATTAAGTGTCCGTTGTCCGTCCGTCCGTCTGTCTGTCAGAGGACTGTGTCTCATGAAACTTCTGTTTGGTTGAGAGTAAAACCGTGCAATTGGCGCGACACTTTTATGGGACGACGTTTTATGGGAGAACGTCACGTTTTATTGCGTTGGATAAACATGGTTTTAGTTGAAGGCGACATCTAGATAGCAGGGAGTTTAGTTACTAGTATTGACGCTTGCTTTATGTATGCGTTGGATTATAACCTAACTTTTGTTAAATGCGACAACTAGATGACAGAATGAAATTTAGTTCCAGGGCGATATTTAGTTTACTGGAAATTCGCTTAAAAATATGTTTGACATCTGCCAGGCGTCCCACTATGGCTCATATTTTTTTCAACCTCAAAACTGTGACACTTCACAATTATACTGTATTTTATACGCATTTAAATGGAAGACATTTTTTACTAAAAATGTTTATCTAATTAAAATTAAAAATAAACAAACTAGAGGCTCTGGAATTTTACGCATTTTGAAACGATCAGTACAGGTCAAATAAATAAACATTGTTTTTTTTTTTTAATTAAAAAAAAACGCTTTTTCACTTCAACATAAAAAAATCTTCAAATATTCTTAACAGATAATGCGAATATTTATTTTTAGTCTTGCGCACCAAAACGGTAAAAAACAAAATCCTTATGATGTGACTTTGTTGTCTGTATGTCAATCAATTTTCTCCGAAGTAATAGAAAACTGTGTAATGTGTATCACAGGTGTAATGGAGTCAAATAGAAACCGAATATTAGATTGTATATCTAGTGTTAATGGATTATATTACGACGCGATGTAACGTTATTAAAGACTGGTTTTGCTGCTGCATTTGCTGATGGGATTTGTGCTGCCGCCATGTTGACTGCAATCATAGAAATGACGTCATTGCGGGCTCCGCTGCCTGGATGACACAAACGAAATTTCAAAATTAGAAACGGACCTATTTTTAGTGCTTGATTCTCTGCTGTCTTTGAGCAAGAACCAATCAGAAAACAACATTTCGTCACAAAATATAAATATGATATTTTTTGCATGTCCTCCGACAAAATAACGCCTTTACACTTCATTTTCAAAATGTTTGACAGCCAATGAATTACACTGACCGCGGTAACATATATATCTCGTACGTGATGATATTGTGATCCATGTGACTGTTAAAATTTATTGGCGCTAGCTTTTTACATATTGTTACGTTCCTATGTCCTATCTCTAAAAGTATTAGATCTAAAATTTTGAAAAACATCAGGCATATAAACAGATTGGTAAAGAAACCAGAAAAAAATTAGCGAATAATATACAGAACCCTCGGGCCTCGGTATATAAAGTACGTTTATGCCTGGTCGTTTTTTAATCTAAAATATTACCTACCAAAGTTTACCGATCAAATAAAACGTATGTTTTATATACTTCATTAACGGAAAATTACCATATAAAAATGAATATTCATTTTTTTACAATCTACATGTTTCTAAACTGGCAGTAAATAAGTTCAAGTATTAATATTATATAAACGAAATTTCACAATCTGTTTTTTGCACGACACCCTATAAAATAACTGTTTTCCATGCCTATATAGCGGTAGATCCATTTCAAACTAGTGCGTAAAGTAAAACAAAAGAAATGGGAAACGTAGTCGTGCTATTTCCATAATAGAAATATGAAAAGCAAACGCAGCTGTAACAATAGAAAGTGAATTGAAGTGTCAAATTTTTTTAATTAGGTAAAAATCTATTTTATAAGCGATACGTGAAAAAAATTCTATAATATTATGTCTCTCGTGCGGGATTATATTATTGCTCATGTAATTGTTAAAATTCAATGTCATCCATTTTTAACATAATGGGTGTGTTCCGAAATATAACCCAGAATACTGGTCAGTGCTAATGACCTTATGAATCCGGCACCTTAACTGAACTGGTGAGACAGGTAGACACGTAGCACAAACATTTAACCTGACTTGTGTGCATCAGACTTTGTAGATTTTTTTATTTTATTATATGCATTTGCAACAATGTCCTCTCAACAAAGTAAACAATTACTTTTGGTGGACGAGGGAAATTCACTCCATTCTAGATATACATTACAAAATCTTCTATTTCCGCTTAATTTTTTATTTCAAAAAAGTTACTTTCGATTTGAGAAATACAATTACGGTAGTGGAACGTATTTTTAAGATGAATAAGTAAATCCTGAAAACTCCTAGTCAAGTTCGCAGATTGTTTTCGTTATCGCATTGTTCCCTGATGTGCAATAAAATTTATCAGCTAAAACAATAACATATAATTTATTAGACATTTATAATTATTTATTATGGCCATTTTATTTTCATTTCCCACTTGTACTAAAAATAACCGTTTTGAATGGCTGCTTTTTTTAAATTACTCACTTAATTATTGATTTCGTTTTATTAAACTATTGTTATATAATAGAATTCCAAAACTGTATACAGGGTTTTTCCTTCATCACTATAATGAGTCTAGGTATAATCGATTTTGAAACTTCTTTTGACACGGTAGGGTAAAATTGATTCTTGCGATTAAAATTGTAACGAACGTGTGCCGTAAGGTACATATCCCACATACTATAATAACCGGCTATAGAACATTAAGCTAATTTGGCGGCGAGGTAGAACCTAAAAAGGCAGTAGGCTCTATCCCGGCGGTAACTGCCATTTTTTTTTTCACAGTTATGCCAGTTTTTCTTTTGTAGAGTTCAAGATCAAAGGTCAAATGTATCGGTTTTTTGCACTTTTCTCGTAAACGGTAGTTACCAAAAATTAAGTCAGTCAAAATTTGTAGATCATGCAATTGTCTACAAAAACTGTTCTTATATTTTTTTCCTACGAATCACTATTCCTGAGATATGGGACTAAAATATCTGAACGTATTTATCAAAAATAACGTTAAATATTAATATACATATAAGGGGTGTTAATTTTTCTTTTATAACAATAAACAAATTTGTTTCTCTGAAAAATAAAGATTAGTTTATTACTAATTACAAGGGCTATATTTACAATATTTACAAAATTACCTGAAAAATAAAGAAACGACAATTAAGTTTATTATTATGTCTTCTTTAATTCACTCAACGAAATCTATCTTTTAATTACTTCTATTATCTCTTGAAAATTATTTGTCTGTATCTCCAATTGTTTTTTAATATGTCAATTAATTCCATTTAGTGAGAGTTAATTGAAGTAGGCATATGTAGTGTGTGAAGCGCGGCAGATTCAAATGAAGAAAGCCTACTTTCTTTACATACATATTAGTATTTTCGATGTATGAAATCACCATTTCAAAAGAATGGTGATTCGTAGGAAAAAATAGTGTAAGAACAATAATTAATTCTTGTAGACAATTGCATGATCTACAACTTTTGTCTGACCTATTTTTAGATAACATTTACCGTCTACTGAGGAAAGTGCAAAAAACCGATACTTTTAACCTTTGACTTTGAAAAAAATTTTTGGTAGATGTAGAATCAGTGGGGACTTTTGATATTTCATTTGTAATAGTGTACCTAAGACCTGTACCAATTTTCAGCTCTATGCGATTTATTGTAAATCTGCCACCACTTTTTTGTCTATTTTGACCGGACTATAAATACGAGATGTAGTAGATTTTTTATCAAAATGATATTCCATAAATTAAAAACGAAAAAAATTAGAAAGGTGTTTTCTTTAATAGGAAATGTTGAACTTGGAGATTGGAAAATAATTTCTGCGTCACTGCTTCAGTTGTGAAATATGAACCCGCAATATTATTATAAACATTTATTTGGAACAATGTCAAAAATTCTAATATCTATATATTCACTGATCGGAACGTTTTCAGCTGCCTGTTTATTGATTTTCAGCAACTGAAAACGAAAGCAATTTAAACATTAAGTAATCAGATCTCAAATCGCCTGAAGAAAATTCCCATCATCTTTCTCACTCTTTGAGCTACTTGAAATCTTAAGTAAATATAACTTCACCGGTTGGGATAGTGTTTAAATGTGTTCTTTTTACTGGGTGTAGAAAAAAAACAAACTCGAGTGAGGCATGTTTTCCCAGAAACACTGTTTCATAATACTCATATCTTTTTATTTAAAATCTCCTATCGAAACGGGTGTGCATGTCGGTCTGTTAACTCCTAACTTGTTGGACCGGTCTTTAAAAAACAGTTCTTATGTGACATTTTTCCTGAGATATAAGTTTCTAAAGTCGTCAATAATGTTGCCCCTCCCCCTCTAACTTTTCAAACATGAGATTAAAAAATCAAGATAGTAACATTTTAATAAATACTTTCACGGAAAATTATCTTGAACGAGATTAACATTTTTTTTTTAAATATAAGTACACAATTTTCGCTTTTCAATAGCAGCAATCTACAAATGACGAAAGAATTCCCTGAATTGATGCGTGTATCACATGCATGTGGCCGGTTTTTTTTAGCTCATCGGATGTCCTATTACGTTCAACTACAAAGTTGTATATTTTGAAGGGGGGCAAATAATACTCCCGCGCAGGGGATGATGGTGACTTTGACATTTTTAATAGAAACACCTATTTTTTATCATAAGTTATGATCTTTCGAGAAAAAATATGCAACATTTGTCTGTAACATTTTTTTATCCGATGCCTCCCTCAACCCCTAAAATGCATCTCAAAAATCGGTTTTCCGAAACTCTAATAAATTTTTATATCTAAACAACGACCTTGCGCAAAAAGTTATGAGAGGTAAGTGTTGTTAGATTTGGGAAGGGCCATCGATTAAACATACAAGAAAAACACCATCCTCTGCGCGAGGGTGGGGTGACTGAAATTTTTAATGATTTAAAGGGGCGGTGGTTTTTTATTGTTTAATCAACGACTGTTCCCAAATCAAACAACATTTACTTCTCGTAATTTTCTGTGCAAGGTCTTTGTTTCGGGAAACCGATTTTTGACATGCATTTTAAGGGTTGAGGGAGGCATCGGGTAAAAAAATGTTTCGGACAAATATTGCATATTTTTCTCTAAAAATCATAATTTATGATAAAAAATAGAAGTTCCTATTAAAAATGTCAATGTCCCCTCATTCCTATGCAGAGGATGAGGGTAGGTGGTGGTATTTTTTCTGTGCAAGGTCTTTGTTTCGGGAAACCGATTTTTGACATGCATTTTAAGGGTTGAGGGAGGCATCGGGTAAAAAAATGTTTCGGACAAATATTGCATATTTTTTCTCTAAAAATCATAATTTATGATAAAAAATAGAAGTTCCTATTAAAAATGTCAATGTCCCCTCATTCCTATGCAGAGGATGAGGGTAGGTGGTGATATTTGTCTCCAAACGATGTCCCCTTTCAAACTAAACAACTTTTGTCTGAAACTTCAAACGGTACGGCGTTGATTCCGCCTGGACTATAGTTTAAAAAGCGCAAATTCAATGTGTCCGTAAGTTTCGTATCATATTTAAATATTATGTAACGCGAATAAAAACAACAACGATGGTGCATACTCCTCCCTATATAATTTATGGTTCACTTTTTCTGGGATTAAGACACGCTTAAATTATTATTGCCCATTTACTTAGCGTGAATATGGTTACATTAGAATATAAATTAAACAGGGTTTATACAACACTTTATTACTATGATTTAAACGTTTTTTAGGTAATCTATCCACTTAAAAATATATAGGGTAAAGGTATGACTTCCCGAGCGCACACATTTGGTCGATCCTTTTTGTACTTATATAGCTTACAGATATTTTTTTTATAAAATATTAGCAAATTTGTAGATTGCCACCGTTTTTTCTTCGACATTTGTAAAGTCTTCACGAAAAGCGCGCGATTTTCTTTATTATCATAGCACTCGGAGTGCTCCGATTAAGTCTTGCAAACAGGGGCGGCTGGTCGTGCACTGCGCTGCTAGTTGAAATGCCGTGACAAATCATAAACATAATTAAATGCAATAATATATACGTAATCGGTGAATATTTTATGATTTATGGAATAAATAGGTCATACTAATTATTTCACCAAATCGACAGTCCGGCCCCGGAAAATCAATTGACGTTTAACAAAGTTACACTGTATTATGCTGTTCTTTTCAGAACACACCAAGTGACATAGGCATAAGCCATTGCTTATCGTAAGTCGTAACAGAATGCCTATATAGGTGAATACAAATATATAAATTGTCTCATATAGATAAAAAAGAATGGCGCACAAAAATAATGCAACTTTTGATTATATAAGATGTCTCTGCTATGCCATCTGAATTTTGGTTGTTCCGTTTTAGCGAGTAGCAGTAGTCGGCACAACTCAGAAGGGGCAGAAATAGAAACTACTAAGTTCATTCCAAGCAGCCAAGAATAAGAATAAAAATTAAATAGTTGCAACTGTTTTTATTTGATTAAATTCGTCTTCTTACGCCACCGGAGGTCCTCGCGGAAAGGGACCTTGCCCACATAAAATTTAGGTTTTGCCCTGCCACTGATAATGTCACAACTCGTCAAAAAAGTAGTGTTATTACAAGTCCAAATACATATAAATAACTATTTCGTCACTTTTTAAGAAGGATTGAAATCTTATTTTTACATCAATTTTTTTTCAATGTGAAGATATTTTGACGAACTACAATTTTAATGTCATGATCATGGGTGCTATATTTCTCGTGGGTGCTAGAGCCCCCGAGCACCCACGGAGTCAGCACCCCTGTTTCACAAATTATATAACAGAATTTAATTTAAAAGAAAACTGAAATATACTATAACATATTATGACAGTATCACGAGTATTTGGACTAAATGTCAAAAACAATTAGACAAATTATTGTTGATATGCGATATTTCGTCTCTATTTTATTGCAAGTGAGACTTTTTCAAGCAACTAACGCGAATAATGCGCTCCAAATAAATCTTATGTTTTCACTTTTCACCACTGGTGTTACGATCGCTAATTTATACGGTTACTATGGTACTTTCTAGTTGCTACTGACATTTTAAAAATTATAATAATATGAATCACTAGTATATACCAAAGAGGTCTTCGGTATTATGTATTGTTGCTGCGATTCCTAAAGTGGGTTCCGTGGAAAAGTCGCTAGGGTTCCGCGAAATTAAAGTCATTGAATCGTCAGATTATTTTTGGCTGTGAAATAAAAACACCGAATTAAATTAATTTCACATATGCCAGTTTCGTTCCTCACATTAAAAGTTAAAGTCAAGAATGATACTGTTCATTTTTAAAATATTTCTAATAGAGGTCGTATGCCACCTACCTTAACAAAATAATACATTTTAACAATAGTAAGCGATCATAAGCTCTAGGACAAAGTACATCACGCTATACATCTATAAGGGCGCCATATGACCATAATATGAGGTTGCATACGACCACGGCTATCCTCAGATGAGAATATTTTCTTGTTTTATACTTTTCAGTAGTCGGGTTTTAATTTTTGAACTTAATTTTTATTCTATATTATTTGAAGCAAACATATTTTTACATAATAAGAACTTTTCAATGGATAAGTTCATAGCCTAGTTGGAACTGGTGTCAAGAACTCAGCAGATTCTCATTAATGCAGTAATTAAAAAGGTGAAGAATTGTATACATCTGTGTAAATATACCGGGTGGAAAACTAAAATATAAACACATACGCACACACTGTATAATTATTATTAATAACGTGGTTTTGAGGAGTTCAGTTTTTAATATTTTTTTGAGAATCGTTATACAATACATTTATTATTAGGGCTAGAGATGAATGTTGTGTCCAAATTTCATGATGATCGGAGTTACCGTTCAAAAGTTTTTGTCGGACGGACAAAGTTTGAGTTACATTTTGCAACATTTTTCATTGATGCTCCGCTCCTATTCGTCGTAGCGTAATATTATATAGCCTATAGCTTTCCTCGATAAATGGGCTATCCAACAAAAAAAAAATTAATTCGAACCAGCAGTTCCTGAGATTAGCGCGTTCAACCAAACAAACTCTTCAGCATTATATATTAGTTTAGATTGACGACTTTATACCTGTAAAAGGTCAAAAAGGAATAAAATAGTATTATTATTATAAAAAATAGGTTTTAAAGAAAAAAACAGTAGGTATTCACTGCGTGTCAAGCTGGGTGATTATGTGATAGCCCTACTTGACTGTAGAAGAGTACGATAACTCGATGTGCAAAATATCCACTCGAAATACACAATTATTATTAACAGTACTATTAGCCGTTTTAAGCGCGGAAAATTGATTTTTATATTTTTTTTTGCGCAGTGAAAAGGGAAAGGCGTTTGGGGGGAGTTCTTTAAAAAACAATTACGGGATCGTGTATCCAAAGTGAGATAGTAATACAGTAATTCTACACCAGTTGCTATGGCGTGTATATGTGATTCCTGATTGATTATATAAATCGATACCTGCATTGAACAAACACTAATATTCTTTTCCTGATCTATTTGATCCCTTTTTTTAAGCTCTTTGTTCCACAATATTAGTGGATCCTTAATTCTACTTTTGTGTGATTTGTTTTTGAGACGTTAGTTTGTGATTTCGATATTTTTTTGTTTTATTTACAATATACTTGTTTTAAGTTATTCGTTTTGTTTTTTCGCGGCGTTCCTTTATCTATTTTCTTTTCTACAACGCCATAGAATGTCAAAATTTAACGTTTTCTGTGTCTTAAAAAAGTCAAAATTTAAGCACACCGATTTATCGTGCTTGACTGTAGAAACTGCCAATATTGTGGAGACGCTCCACCACTGTTGTGACAAGACTGTAATGTTAAGTCATAAGCTTGACAACAGGAAACGAAGCTTCCTCCGAGAACAGAAGGTTCTTCAAGTTTAAAATAAAATATAAGATGTAAAAATTACATTATATTAGCAAAATTAAATTGTCGCGAGAAAAAGCTATAAACATTGTTTCATCTCAATCGAAGCCGCGGGGGTAGCGGCTAGTAATGAATAAAAGTGAAAATTATAAAAACTATATGTTTAAAATTTGATTTGTATGTGCACTCCTATAGATACCTATAATATGGAAATTAAATTTTAATATTCTGACAGTATGTAAATTTTTACAGTATTATCGATTAACGATGCCAATGATTTTTTTCTTTGTCAAAACAAATCATTTCTAGTTTAATTTAAAAAGAATTTGTCTAGAAATTGCTCGTCAAAAATGGTGGATGGTTTGTGTAGATTATCTTTACTTTTTATATTCCTTTGCTTATTATTATTTTTTGGGTCATACTGTATGTATATATGTTTGTGTTTTGCATTATTAAGAGGGAACCGACTTCATATTTTCACTGTATTATGCCACATGAGATTTTTCACCTTCCTCTTATATATTTTAATAACAAGAATAAAGATTAATATCGTCCTCTTCGCATGAAAACATTAAGCTGCAGGTGCACTCAGATTTTTAGTGTTATTTATATATACAGTTATAACAATTTTCTAGTTAAGATATCATAACGACAATCTCAGTGGCGGATTGGTAGTTTTAGCCGCCCTAGGCCCCAGGCCATGTAGTAAGTACCAGCGCTTTTATTTAAACGAGATAATATATAGCCTGTATCAATTCTGAAGGTGCATTCTAAATATTGTTGAAAACAATTTTGAAATCGGATGAGTAGTTTCGGAGATTGCCTCCTATATCCAAACTTACAAACTTTACCTCTTTATAATATTATAGCAGTCCGTCACGGTTTTACCCGTATACGATAGATATAATTCTGCAAAATGTATTTCGTGTGTGGCCCGGCGTCTGAACTAATAGCTTCGAGCAAATTCTACTAGATTTGCTTCTGAACTAATAGATTTAAGCGAATTCCAAAAGATGTTGCTACTTGGTACTAAAACCGTTTTTTTTTGTTTGCTTTTGAACTAATAGCTTTACGTAAATTGTATCAGATGTCGTTACGTGTTACTAAAACAGTTTTTTTGAGAAAATACCGTAATTGTGTACAAAATATTTAAGAGTCGTATTTAATCTCTTTAGTTGTCAAGCGAAATTATATCCAATAAATAATTATTTATCGCAATTATTTAAGAATTTGCTTTTTTCTTTCATCAGCGTCAATTTGGCACCGAAATCCAGCATTGCATTTAAATAGCCCGGAGCGAAAGGGTTAAACTCGTGTAGAGTTCATTTTCGAATTGCCCCCCTTAACAATAAAATTGCCCCCCTGTGGGGCGTGGACCCCACGTTGGGAGACAACCGACTTAGACAAACGGGCACGTCACAGAAGTGTTCAACTTAACAGGGTTTACTGAACTGTACATACTTTCAAAGGTTGAACACAATTTAATTATGTGTGTAACTGAAGCTTTAAAACCGGTAACAATGTTTAGAATGCGGAAAGACTAGGTATGTAAAATACTTGGGATAAAGGAGTATGCCTAGCTTGTGTCTATGGGAATATTTCTCAACTCATTATATTAATTATAAAATGCTTTAAATTATTACATATATACAAACATACGTACATATTTTGATAAAATAAACTAAAAATTTTGAACCGACTTAAAAAACAGGTTATCAATCAACATGAATGTTTAACCATGCTTATAAGTATATAGTATTACTAGCGGTCCGTCCCGGTTTCACCCGGGTGCGATATATTTCTGCAAAATGTATTTCGTTTGCAGCCCGGCGTCTGAACTAATATCTTTGAGCAAATTCTACCAGATTTGCTACTGAACTAATAGCTTTTAGTAAATTCTATCAGATGTAATTACATGTTACTAAAACAGTTTTTTTGAGAAAACACCATATTTTTGTACAGAATCTTTAATAGAAACTATCCTATAACGTAAGTTGCATCATGCGAGACACATTTACAAAATTTCATTAAAATCTGTTCAGTGGTTTCGGAGATTAGCGCGGCCAAAATTGTGACACGGGAATTTTATATATACAGATATGCAATTCCTCGTATATACCCATGTACGTTTAAATGGATTTAATTTAAAAACTATTCGAAGAATTTTTGGTGAAACTGTCTTTGAAATGAAAAATCTATTGGTTTTTAGGCCATGGACACTTTTTCTTAGAGATCTTTAAACTATAAAATACAACCATTTTCGATCAATTTAACCAAGAACCAAATCCCACGAGGTTTCTGGGGGGTCCTTTGAAACAGCGGTTAAGCTTTTTAAAACCATTTGTCAACATTTTTCTGAGTGGTCATTTTCTATCTTGCGTGAATTTTATGACATGACAGGGCAACACGTCCACTTTTTGCCAGCAGCGGTAAATCCATCTTTCGCCAGGGACGTCGTTATACACACGACATGAATTAAAATAAAATATGAGATATTAAAAGATGTGAACTAAAAATTATTTTGTTAAATTAATTTAACCTCAAAAAAATAAAATACATATTTTTTTAAATTTTACATTCCTCGATCTTCGCTCACTACATTCAACTATTATATAACTCAGTATAAATAAACCAGTACAGAAATAATCAACCGACTTCTAACTGAAAAGTTCTCCTGTTTATAGGTTCTTTTTTGTGACACACAATATTTTTTTGTGCTATTAAAAACTGATACAATATTATAATGGTTTTCATTTTGAAATAAAAAAGATATTGTTTTTAAATCTCTAATCATACTAATGGTTTGCTTGTCGTAAAAAATCCGATAAAATTTTTGTAATCTATTTTTTATATCAAATTATTTTTATATTACCTCGTAATAAAGTTAAGTTAATAAGATTCTCAAAATTTTAAAACTAAATCACATTAGAAAGAAAATGGATTATAAAATTTCCATTACAATAAGTCACATCCGTAGTACTAAGTTACTAGAATATCAAGAGTCTTTAAGTTACTATATCCATCTATTATCATCATACTACTAAACGATAAAGCTTTGATTTAATTTTTTAGACCTATCTATTGTTTTGCAGATATTTAATAATTTGATTGCTATATATATATTTTACATCGTATCTAGCTCAATTTTTTCTCCAGGTTTCAGAAAAAATTTCCTAACTTTGCATCCTTAATACAAGTAACGTAACAGTGATTTCTAAAAGGCAAAGCCCTGATATAAACTTTAGCTTTTCTTATTTAAGTTTTTCTCTGCATATAAAATACATACATCAGCTTCAAGTTTGCTTGATTTACTTTCGTTACAAGCTTTTAGGCTCACATAATTCTGTATCGATTTTGCACTTGAAGAAGGAAGGTCAATGAATAATACGGAGAGTTCTTATCAACTTAGAAATAAAGGTGTTGTGGAAATCATTATATCATCATTATGGTCTACCATACTCAGACTACAGTTTCATATCTGACATGTTATCGCTATATACAGAACCGTATTATATGAAACTAGAGTGACCTGTGCGAATTATTCGCACTAAATAAGTATAATAATTATCACTTAACAAAATTATTTTTTAAATATGATTGCAGGTATTCAATTCGTTTCTAATTTTGCACACTGCTTATAACGTTCTTCTTTTTGTTGTATTACAATATGAAGCTCAGATGACAGATCGAAGAAATATTTTACTAAAATTGTCATATAGAGGCGCAAGTAGCAAAAGCGTTGAGCTAAGCCGTCAGATGGCATCATGTAGCATTGCAGTGACGTTGTTCAGCGTTGCTGTATTTTAATTAATTTACAAAAACAAAAGCAATAATAAATTTTTTAGTAGAGCAAGCAATTATCTGTAAAATGGTATATAATTAATTTATGTGGAGAAATTGTGAGGTTTTTTCTAAAAAGGGAGGCAAACATCTTTAACCTTAGCGTATTAATATATATGATGTTAAACAATTCCAGCCGAAATCACGTTACATCAATTCTACCGGCACGAAACAATCGAAGCTCTTAAAACATACAATAGTAAACGCAATTTATTAATTATAAATAAATAAATAATAATTTCTAAACGTACAACACTTAAAATATAAAAAAGTGTTAATTTCATTTCTTCTATATATAGAACGTATGTTAGAAAATTAGTAATATATATTATTAACCAAAATTAAACTTTTGACGGACTTGTGGCAGAAAATAGTACCTATATAAGCAGCGTATGCAAAATGGGTGCAATTATCCATTTTTCGTACAAATTGCACAGTGTATAAATTTACAATCGATACATCCCTGGCAAGACTCTATTATAAAAACTAATTAATATCATTAAATCTTCGAAACTTAGTGATAATTTACATAAAAATACAAAGCACTTTATCACTGCAAGCAGTTAATCTTCGTGACATGTGATTTACCTGAAGTTTCATTATTGTAGCATTCTTGCTTGGTTGCTAAATTACACGTTTAGAAAAAGACATTAGTAAAAAAATCTAAAATAGACGAGAATAAAATAAATTGCATCGTTCCAGCTCAATGAATCGAATTTTAAATTTCAACTCAAATATGTTCTATTTATTTCTGTAATACGTAAGTTCCTTTTGCATTTAAAAGTGCGTTGTTATTTCATTGAAAATAATAAAATATGTTTTTCCTCAAAAAATTTTTAAAGTGAAACTTTTATTTTATCGCCCCGAATTTTTCTGGCCGTCTGTTGCATGTCGCATTACAGGCGGCCGCGGAGTAGGGGTAAAGCGAAAGGCGTTCGGAGTAGGCGCTCGGTAGAGCAGCCAAGGCCAATATGGCGGCGCCCATGGTTAGCATCAGCTGACCGTGTAGTATGTATAACACAGTCAGTCTGTCATGCGGGCAAGTGCTGTACAATGTTTACATGTTTTTATTCGTGTATTCATGTGAATATTGTTGTTTATAATTAATCGTGATGGATAAGTGTCTACAATCCAACGCCTACAATCCAATAAAAGTTTCACTTACGTCGTGGTTTCTTAAAACCACACAACTGTTTTTTAGTTTGTAAGCTCTGATTTTTAATATACTACCCCCCAAAAATATACAAAATTTTAGTTTTACAAAACTTCTCTATTCATCTTCTTCACTCACACTCATGTATCGTGAACATCTATGGATTTTCTTTGTTTACGTTCCTCTTCACCCCTCTACCCCCTCGTATTTTTTACTATTATCGCTTGAAATCACTCCTTTTAACGAAATTTCACCAAAAAAAAAAAAAAAATAGTGATAGCTCATCTGTGGACTATAGACATCAGTTAAAAAAAATGTGTCAATCGGTTGAGTAGGGATTGCTGGCGGATTGGCTATAGAGAAATAGGTCTTGTGTTTTAAATATATCATATATATATTAATACGCTAAGGTTTAAGATGTTTGCCTCCCTTTTTAGAAAAAACCTCACAATTACTCCACATACATTTTTACAGATAATTACTTGCTCTGCTGACATCGACAACTAAAAAATTTATTATTGCTATTGTTTTTGTAAATTAATTAAATTAATTAAACTCTGAACAACGTCTGCCATCTGACGGCGTAACGTTAACACTTCGATCTGTCATCTGACCTTCATATTGTAAATACTGCATACTGCCATCTGACGGGCAACGCTGAACAACGCTTTTGCTACTTGCGCCTCTCTATGACAATTTTAGTAAAATATTTCTTTTACAAGAAAAAGAAGAACGTTATAAGCAGTGTGCAAAATTAGAAACGAATTGAATACCTGCAATCATATTTGAAAAATAATTTGGTAAAGTGATAATTATTATACTTATTTAGTGCGAATAATTCGCACAGGTCACGCTAGTAGATTGAAAATATATTAGTGGTTTGTTTTTACTCTGATAAAGCTATGACATTTTTTACTAATCAACTTAATTACAACTCAAATAATTCTTTTTTCAACGGAATTTTTAACTTTTTTACATATATTATAGTATAATAGTATTGGTTTGTATGTTTTTGTGGTGTTTTTCTTTCAAATTTAGTAATCAAAAATCAAGAAATAATTCGCTCAATAACGTGAAAACGGTACGTATTAGAAAATCACAAAAAAGTAAAAAATAAAAATGACGGGTTGCACTCAGGGAGCGCCGGCAGAAATGAAAACTTGAATCTTCTCTGTATCGCTCCAATTTTAGTATATGTACTGCCGAAGCAAGTACGGTAGACGTGCCTCAACAACTCGTATATATACTTAGCGTTACTCAAAAAATCACTACTAGTGAGAATCGTTTTTACAAACATTTGATTTTGTCAAAATATATTCATTAAATCAAAAAACTGTTTCTTGCATTTGAAAGACAATTGCTTACTCCATTAAAATATGTGATTACATTTTGTATTTATTTTAAAATAGCTAAGCAAAAAAAACAAAAAAGTTTTCGTCTTACGAATTTTGTCTTACGCATTTTCGATCAGGTCTTACGAATTTTCGATCTGACGCGAGTTTAACATTTTTTACCCATTACAAAAAAAAAGTGTACAACGCCGCTAAATAAGTTTTCACTTCAAAAAGTAGATATATAAAGAATTTTAGTTATCAAATTGGCGCCGGCCTCAAAATTATAATATTTTCCTCTTTTTAATGACTTCTTTTGAAGGACACTCAATTCTTTTTATAAAAAGTTTTTTACGTGACAAAGGTGTAGCCAAGAGAAGGGGTATTATATGTGTTTCAGATGACGGTAAGTTCTCTTTTATGTCGCCACAAAGAGATTCGTTGTGATATTCATTTCACGTTGAATTATAACAAAATGAACGAGTTAACTGTTTGAAAGTGACGGAAGCCCACCTACAAGCTAGAAGATTGCGTGACCGCTATTTGATTGATTACATTCATATGTACTAAGTATTTAAGTATAATTATCATATAAAGAGACATTTTATCTCGTTGAAATACAATAAATTAATATTTTTTCTTCTATTTCCTCGCCAACGTCAGTTATATATATTGTATGAGGATGACCTCAAACGTTGCGTTTGCAAAATGATGAAATAAAATTAATAACGTAAATAATTACACTTAGTACGTACTTAAACCATCCTTTCTCGATACAAATATACCGAGTGTAAAACTAAATCTATACTAATATATTAAGCTAAAGAGTGTGTTTGTTTGTTTGTTTGCTTCTGAACTATCAGTTCACAAACAAACAAACAAACACACTCTTTAGCTTTATAAACAAACAAAACTACTTCTGATAGATATCGTTATATTGTGTTACTAAAAAAGTTTTTTTGAGAAAATACCGCAATTTTGTACAAAATATTTAATAAAAACTATCCTATAGTGTAAGTTGCACCAAGCAAGACACAATTACAAAATTTCATTAAAATCTGTTCAGTGGTTTCGGAGATTAGCGCGGAAAAAATTGTGACACGAGAATTTTATATATATAGATTTGCATAGGGTCCTCCTAGTAATTTGATTTTCTATTGCATCTTATATGTAAAGGTCGCTGCACACGAGGCTAGAAACGTTGCTAGATTCATTGCTAGATTTCCCTACTAGTTTTCTAGCGCTGGTTTTCTTGACGCTGTTATGTGCTCGCTTCACACGAGACTATTTTTCAAACGTGTTTTGTGAATAGATCTGGTACGCGCGCAGTGACAGTTCGAATATAAACACAGAGCAAAACGTGTCTGTTGTCTGACTCTGAACAGAATGAAACCATGTTGGTTTGTGGGCGTTTGTTCAAGTGCTCACGTGACAAGATACTGATTCCTAATTGGTTCTTGCTCATACGTAGCATCAAATCTAGCAGGGAAAATAACCTCTGTTCTAATTTTAAAACCTATCTTGTGGGCTAGCAGGCCAGCCCGCAGTGACGTCATTTCCAGCTTCGTACCCAGCCTACCGGCTAGCAGAACTCCGAGCAGCATTTCTAGTCTCGTGTGCAGCGGCTTTAATATGAACTATGTACATAGTATGTTCGTACATACTTACAAATATGTGTATGTGTGATGAAAAGACACTCAGGAGATGTAAGATTATACCGAAACCATGATTAAATTTTACAGTAACATCAAAAATAATCAAATCATTGATTCTATACGCAACAATATTTGAAACTAAAGATTGATACTAAAATGGTAAACAGCAGCGGTCTTAGCTATCGCAACACCCCGGGCGTGGGTTCGAATTTCATCTTCACTCACGAATGTTTTATGGTGTTGTTTAATAAAACTTTATATGATAATAATTAATAAATAAATAGGAATGACGCACAGAACTGTAGGCGTCTGAAATACGTGATTGTTTTTTAACTATTATTTGTATGCTACTGGCATAAATGTATGAGGTAATCTATTTTACGATAGTTCCAAAACATTTTAAATTTCTATTAAGTTTTCCGCAAAAGAAAGGGGGTTAAGAAATCGACTTCTATTGTTATTGAACTTTATAAAATATGGAAGTGCGACGGATAGAAAAATTTATTGTTCTATGACGTATATGTAATCTTATAATATCCAATGTAATTTGTAACCCCGTAGTGACAGTAAACTAAGAAGGATCATCAGAAACAAATAGACAAAGTGATAATCTTAAGCTTTATGTTTTCGTCACAAGTTTACAGCCGAAGAAATAACAATGGACTATAAAATTTACAGATGAAACTGGTGTAAAAGTACCCTTTCACATTGTGTTAAACACACCTTTTGATTATAAAGTTTATATATAAGTGTATTTCTGAAAGAATGCACACGGGAAATTTTCCTTCTTATACATGCCAGTTTTCTTTTCTACTGATTTTTATTTCTTTATATGCAGAAGTTTCATTTCTGTTTATTTTTCTTAGTTCGTAATTTTTATTTTGTAATTTTTTTATTCACTACACGATATCTAATTAAAACTGAAAATAAAATGTAGGTATTGAAAAAGCAATGACTAGAAAATTATATCTAAATAAAATTGTATCATTTATTTTTAATAACGAAATATAATTCTATATATTATTGAAAAATGTATGCAGAAACAATATTTTTAGTAAATATTACCCGCACTAAATAACTCAGCTTGGCACGGCACAGTACGAAACAATAATACTTTTAGAAAATCCAAGAATACATGAAGAATTGCACACTGCGTGGAGTCAGTTTTGTGCCGAACCGATCTGATTCATTTATCTTTATTTTTTCTAAAAGTGCTAATTGTTCCATAGAATAGAATAGATATATATTGTTTGAAACGAAATCGAGTCTAATCGTGCTTGTCAAACCATTAAAAAAAAATTGGTTGTCTGTAAAGTCGGTTTACGGACGATAGTTTTACGTGATAACGTCATAAAGAAACATTGAAATGCGTACAAGCCGACTCTTGGGCCGATCGTGCCTCTCTATCGCTTATACCGCGCTCTCGCTTGCACGCTCAGGCTCAGGCGGAACGTGACACTTTTTCGTGCGTGCAGCCGGTGTTTCATCAATTTATAAAACGTTATCACGTCAAAAATTCAAAAAATATTTTATCACCGCGACATAAGATGAAAACACGTCATCTTAAGGCCGCTATACACGAGGCTGGATTTGCCGTCAGATTCCTTGCTAGATTTGACTACTAGTTTTCTAGCGCTTGTTTTATTGATTGCTCCTATGTGCTCGGTACACACAAAACGTCTTTGCAAGCTTGTTTTGTAGGTAGGTTCGGTGCGCGCGCAGTGATAGAAAGGTAACAAGAGTGGACGTTTATTGTCTCTGAACAGAACACCTATATGGCACAGTGTTTATTTGTGGGCGATTATTCATGTCGCCCACGTGACAAGATACTGTTTTCTGGTTGGTTCTTGCTCGGAGCAAGCAAAGAACCTAGCTAGAAAAATAGCCCTTGTTCTAATTTTAAAATCCATCTTGTGAGCTAGCAGGCGAGCTCGCAGTGACGCAAAAGTTTAGATAAAAAGATAAGGGGTCATTCATTAATGAATCAGAGATAATTGAAATATTTTAAAAACCATTTGCTTAATTAAACGTAGATAAAGATTTTAATTTAATTTTTAGTAGCATAGAAACTAATAACATAGGTATAGGTATAAAGAAACAAAATTTTCATTTGATTTATGTAATTTAATGTTACGTACTGACATTCCCAAAACTTTCATAAGAAATATTTTTTTGGAAACGTACATCTTGTATACTTTTTGTATAATCGTTACATGGCAAGTGGTCCATTTATTTTATTTTTGCGTGTACCTATATATTTCGTCAGTGGTGTCATTGAGTAATGGGCGTAGAATGAAGAAAAGCGTACATTACACCAACACATCCGTGCAGATGTTTGTATGAGTATATATAAAATATGCCTACTTTCCATTTTTTTGACTCAAGCGCCGAGTCTTCGCGTTATATTCATTTACTATCAAACTGAACAATTTAAATAATATTAGACATTATCTGCTTTTTACGAACATTTATTCACAGTCATAAAATTACATGCTTTTAAAAAAATTCTTTAACCGAATAATTTTTAACATGATATTGTAGCAAAACTCGCAAAACTGTTGGTGGTTTAAAATATTTATTTGCAAAAAGAACCGTTAACAAAAGCAAACTAAAAAGTACTTCTCTATTAATAATGAAAAATGAAATATATATACATAAAATTCTCGTGTCACAATTTTGGCCGCGCTAATCTTAGAAAACCACTGAACAAATTTTAATGAAATTTTGTAAATGTGTCTTGCTTGATGCAACTTAAGCTATAGGGTAGTTGTTATTAAATATTTTGTACAAAATTACGGTATTTTCTCAAAAAACTTTTTTTAGTAACACGTAACGACATCTGTTCTATCAGAAGTCAGTTTTGTTTGTTTATTTCTGAGCTAATAGTTCAGAAGCAAACAAACAACACTGTTTAATACCAAATAGCGACATTTATTAGAACTTGTAATTTGCTCAAATTTAGTTTAAACGCCGGGCTACAAACGAAATACATTTTGCAGAATTATATCTATCGCACCCGGGTGAAACGGGACGGACCGCTATAATATTATAAAGAGGAAACTACTCATCCGATTTTAAAATTTTTGTCATCAATATTTAGAATAGACATTTAGGATGGATACAGACTATATATTATCACGATTAAAGAAAAGCGCTTTCGTGGAGACCAATTTTGCAACGCAAGTCGTCGAAAAAACGACGACAGTCTACAAATTCGGGCGAAGCCGAACCGGACCGCTAGTAATACTGCCTTCCACGCTAGCGCCGTTTATATAAGTTCTTCAGCCGTATCGTGGAACATTCTTCGGCGTTAAAGCTTCGGCATTCTTCTATGTGGTTCCGATGGCAATAATTGTAACAATATGCGTATTGTTGCCTATGCGGTTGCGACAACAATGCAAGTATTATTCTACATAAATGACAAAGTTCCATTTTTAATCGGCTTCAAAAAGCAAGTTAACAATTCGTCATGTATTTTGTTTCTTCAGCCATAATTATTTTGTTCAGAATGTTAACGAAATGGTATCATATATTTTTTTAATTCGGTTCAGTAGTTTTTAAATGACATTGAAAAAGGCTTTTTAGTAGAGGCCTTTTTTGATGGACGTTCAATTTTTTTATTTTTTTTTATAAAAAGTTTTTGTAAATAAACAAAATCTTTATATGAGTTTATTAACCTGATGTCGGGTACAGATTATAATGCATTATTCTACATTAACATAGTTTATTTTGAACACTAGACAGAGGCTAAAAAAACTATGAATATAGTGCAGTTTGTCTCGACTGAAACTTAGAAGTGATTTATTTATTACTTGATAAAAATTACTGCTCCTTTTATATGAGTGCATGCATATAGAAAGAAAAGGCAAGCAATGTTTTATTTGGCGCACAATGGACGATAAAGCTTTGGTTTCGTAGATGCCTGTTCTACAATGATCTAACTCACTACTTATAAATAAGAGTTTTTCAAAGTTTGTAAAGAAAAAGTTTTCCATCTAACGCTATTGCCAAGTATGAAGGTAGTATAGGTGAGTGTTATATATCCTTGAATATAAATACTATAGAAAAGACTTTTATCTATTATGATGTAACAAAAGTGGTTTTTAACCAACTTAAAAAAAAGATAGGTTACCAATTCGTTATGTATATTTTTTTTATGTTTGTTCAGCCATCACTTTTCGAGAGATTAACCAATTGGAAAAAATTTCGACGCCATTTTGTTCAGAATATAAATTCTTCACGGGAAAGTGGACAGGTACAAATTAATATAAATATTGAGCTGCTGTACGACGTTTCGTCGGCAAATTACGGCATCTTCTAATAAGCTGTCTCTCCTATGTAATATTGTCAAAATTATTTTTCCATTTCAGTTTTTCCCACACGTAGAGGGGTGCTAATGTAGCAATTATTTTTACATTAAATCTCTCTCTCTCTCTCTCTCTCTTGTAATATTGTCAAAATTAGTTTTCCTTAACTACGCTGGAAAAAATGAAGGTTGTTATATTTTTTTCTGAAAATATTAATTAATTGATTACTTCTCTAGAAAAAATATTAGATTACGAATTGTTTATAATTTAACTAAAGCGTTTTATTTATTTTAAAGTAAGAACTTTATTAAGTGAGATAGTGTTCAAAGTAATAAAAAAAAATCAATAAAGATCCAATATGGTACTGTACATCTCAAATATGACTAACAACGTGTGGACAAAAAGAAGTTGGGTTATTCCTACATTTTAGTTATTTTTTTCAGGATGATGTGAAACGACCAAATTTTATTATACGGCCTCTAGACCCTGCGATCCGATCGATCCCTAATAGTGTATGTGCCACTCTGTAGTAAGTTATAGGCAAATATATTAATAACAACCAAAATGAAATCAGTGCCTCGTTTGCTGGATACGAGAATATAAATAAAATTAGTTCTTTATTATTTCCAATTCCAAGAAATAAAATGTTTGTGAACATCGGATCTTTGGTTGTGTATCGTTTGATTCTCTCAGTGGTAACTAAATTCTGGTGCACAATGGCTGCAACAAACCGTAACGTAACGTAACAATAATCGCTGGACACTGAACTTTAATTCAGTTAGATGAAATTGAATATTGTGAAATATGTTTTCTCATGATTTTTTTTATTCATAGGCGGTAATCCATGATTTTTGTCTGTTGATACCAGCATCACTCGAAAACAGTTGGACTGATTTTATTGAAATATTATGTACATTATCGAGTGGAATTCACTTTAATCCGACTATGATCAGGTTAAGATAAAGTTAAGATAAACAGCGAAGTCCAGGATAAAGTCTAATATTTATAAAAACTACTAGAGTCCCGGATTCACCTAGATGTAAAACTGTATGATAATAACTACTTGGTTTCCTTCTCCCTTCCTCTCTCTCTCTCTCTCTATCTTCCTATCTTTCTCTGGAAATATTATAATGACTTTTCCATTTACGCAACCATTCACACCCACCAATGTAGCAACTCACACCCATAGTATATGTGATAATAGGTGAAAAATTCGTTTTGGATAGGATTTGCATAAACTAATAATAATCTCTTTATTTATTCCTTCTCAGTTAAGAACTAGCCTATATGAGATAAAATCTAAAACCTTTCCAAATATTTTCTCTGCCTACTCGTCAAAACTGTGTAATCCGTTGCACAGTTTCCGAAAGATTTTCCTTTTATACATAATAATATGTAGGAATATCTATCTATGCAAATAAAAAATAAAAATCTCGTGTCACAGTTTTGGCCGCGCTTATCTCCAAAACCACTGGACCGATTTTAATGAAATTTTGTAAATGTGTCTTCCTTCGTGCAGCTTACGCTGTAGGATAGTTTTTATTAAATATTTTGTACAATTAAAGTTATGGTGTTTTGTGAAAAAAACTGTTTTAGTAACATGTAACGACATCTGACAGAAATTTACTCAAAGCTATTAGTTCAAAAACAAATAAAAAAAAATTATTTTAGTAGCGACATCTGATAGAATTCGTTCGAAGCTATTAGTGCAGAAGCAAATCTGGTTTTGCTCAAAGCTATTAGATCAGACGCCGGGCCGCAAACGAAATACATTTTGTAGAATTATATCAATCGCACTCGAGTGACACCGGGACGGACCGCTAATATTTTTATAAATATATAGGTACGGTACAATAAATTTTAAAAATGCTATTTAAAAGTATTCCAGTATTGTAAAGCGTGTTTCAGAAATCGATAATACATGAGGAGCAATCAAGCAGCTGTCTTCAGATAAAGAGATGTACCATCCTACGTTAATTAGAAACCTTTAGTAGCGATTGTTCACCACTGAAAAAAAACTCTACTGTGGTCTTCTTCATTCGGAATAAGTCTGTGACGATTTGTTCCGGATCATTTATTAGGAATGAGGTTTCTTGTAACGTTGTTTCTAAAAAAGTGAATGTCTTCGATATATACATTGATTACTGTCCTGTATCAATGCCTGTGTTCAATTTATCTCACTGGAATATTATTTTTTGCACTACCCCCTATAAAATAGCTGCTTTACATGCATGTACGCATGTATGTTACGCACTAGTGCTGTAATGAAAAACTAAAGTAGTTGCGCAAGACCAATTCCAGAGTAATTTATTGCGCTCTACAAATATATTCGAAGTTAATGTTGCTAAAAGTGAAGTGTCATATTTTCTAAATATACTAAAAGTAAAAGAAAAATCAGTTATTTCAAAGAGTGTCAACACACTTTTTAAAATTAATTCTCACATTTTTAATAAGCTATCAAAACGGACAACCTATCAAAACTACGAATTTTATAAAGTAGTTGCGCAAGACCAATTCTAGAGTAATTTATTGCGCTCTACAATTAATATATTCGAAGTTAAGGTTTGCTAAAAGTAAAGTGTAAAGATACTGAAAATAAAAGAAAAAACAGATATTTCAAAGAGGATACGTGTCAACACACTTTTTAAAATTAATTCTCACATTTTTAATAAGCTATCGAAACGGACAACCTATCAAAACTACGAATTTTATTTACTAACAATATATACTTAAAAATTCCCCTGATTGTTTGTATTACAATATTGTAATAATGAATGACTTGTATGTAAACAAAATGGTGGTTGCATCGATCATAAAAGTGATATTTCATTGGCTTATTTTAATTATAAATTTGAAATTTATTGCGATGTGGAAATGAAATCATTTTATATTTTACTTCCGAAATTGAAAAAAGTGGTGAGTTGTTTAAAAAATAAAATCATAAATTTCGGTGACAAAAATATTGAAACGGCAAATAACAGAAATTGTACATTTATACAAATATTTTTTATTTTCATTTAAAATTAAAATGTTTCGTTCTTTCATTTTATTCAATGTTTTTATTGACTTTATAAATCGAACTATTAATATGTACAGACTGCACAAATTAAATTAATTCTGTTATATAGATTTTATGACTATTATGGAAATGGGATTTATCATTATAAAGCAGGAATCTAAAAAAACATATTTTTGGAAAAAGTCTGTGCGAATATTTCTCTGTCAAACGAATGAGCGGATTAAAACAAAATTTTGGGAGAATGTTTGAAATGAAGAGCCCTATCCACATTTGAGGAAAATAGGCGCATGCGTTGGTTTTTAGGCGCGAATAGCGTAATCTAAAGCGCCTATATGTTTTTTACATAATAATGGTATACTTTCCATAACAGTTCATTATAGGGTAAGGTCCATAGTAATTGGCACTTTAAGCAAACCTATTTTTTTAAATAAGCATAACATTTTATAGATTCGTAATTACCAAGCAGAAATTATTTTATAGATTAGGGGAAATGTTTCTTTTTCAATAATATCTCATTTAAACTTCATAGTCACATATTTAAATTATAAAAATAATCTTTTATTTTATATTATCACAAAATCAATTATTGGCAGTCATGTAACAATTATTAGCACACAGAAAAATATAGTTATTGGCACGTTCAAAACAAAAATACTTTGTAATTAAATAGGCTAATTTACAATATTATCTTATGAAAATAAATAAATAACCTGAAAAACATTGTTTAGTAATAAATTAAGTAATTATTAATGAACAAAAAACTCAAAAAAAAAATTATTTATTATTACAATTAAGAGAAATGAATTTTTCAGAATTTATATCTGATATTGTTTTAATAACACATGCATTGTGATATGTCCGTGTACAAGAAAAGCAATATATTCCAATAGTCTCCTAGGGTATAGAATATTGCCAACATAGTCGTAAAACAATTCTGCTTTCATCCACCTATTATCACTATTACCGATACCCCATTCTTTAGGAACTGATTCCAAAATTTCCCTTGGCATGCGTTTGTAAGGGTAAATAATCATTGGGGGTGTAACTAATCCACTTGCTCCAAACGTAAACATCACAGTAAGTGAAGTTTTTGCAGGTGCATTATCCACTTCGTAAACATTTCTAGATCCCCTTGGTGCCAAAACGCTGTGATTTTTTGGACACAATAGAAAATTAGTTTCGTCTCCATTAAAAATATGTGACGGATCGCTTAGATTATAGTAAAAATTTTCCTTTTTTAAATACTCTTCAATACTATTGAACCATTTCCTGATAGGTATCGTCTTCGCTGACGACAGCACTAGCCGCTGTAACAGCTTCAGCAGTTCTTTTAGTCAAAGTAGGGTGCCTACGTAAAAAAGCACGATACCACCCAATACAAGGAAAATTATTTTTAAAAGGATTCTCGCGTGGGTTCTTATCTAAAAACTCTTTTACTGACGCTTGCACATCTTCTTTTCTACGAGGAAAACCTTTCTTATAGCACTCAATTATCCATTTTTCTAGCGTATCCTCTTCTTTGGTCAAAATACTACATGGCCCATGAGACGGTTTTATAAACTTATTGGATAACCGAAATTGAAGGGTAGCTCTAGGTATTTTATATAATCTAGACGCCTGTTTTTTCGGCATCCCATTTTTTATAGCTTCAACAGCTTTACATAGGTCATTTTCTGAATATTTTTTTAAATATTTGGACCCCTCTCCGACTTTAGGCATGCTGCTGCAAATTGACATTTATCATAAGAGGATAATTTCCCTATGACTACACTTATTGGCATCTATAGAATACAATTATTAGCATGGGGCCAACTACTGTAAATTATACCTTAAGAGGATTTTAACTTTCATTTCTCTTAAAGAACTAAACAGATAATATTTAGTATAATAAAAATAACATTTTTTGCCACAATTTAAAAATGGCAGTTATTGGCACCTGTGCCAATCACTGTTTTCCAATACAATTTACAGTTATAGTTATTGGCACCATTTAATTTATTATTGTACATATATTTTTGAGGTTATAATTGTATTTTATAAGTGCTAAATGTATATATGCTTGAATAAAACCATTAGTTTCAAAGTAAATGTTAAATATGAATTGATATTCGACTTACTATGTAATCAGATTCTTACGAATTTGTAAAGATATGACAAAATCTCGACCAACTCTAAACTGTCACATCTATATTTGGCAGTAAATTTCCAGACTGACAACTGTAGAGTAAGAAACTTCTCCAAGAAGCAATATAAGTATGATATTATCGTACTTCAATAAGCAAAAAACCCTATATGTAACTACATTCTTATTATTGATGTTTAAATATTACAATGCCAATAACTATATGAGGGCCAACCACTGTACATCTTACCCTAGTATTTATTTTTACAAGAAAATTTTGAAGAAACTTTTTTTCCAAATTTTATAGTTTCTTTTGCTCTGCAGATCTGTCATAAAGAAATTAGTTAGGTTGCTGACAAGCATTCTTTGGTTAATTTCTACATGCCATGATAACCTATTATGTAAGTAACTATGCTAATCATAATATTTAATACTAGCCGTTACCCGCGTCACTGCACGCGTTATCAGAAATTTTATTTTGTTTATTATAATATGTCAACTGTAAACATTTTTGAAATTGATCCCGTTGCCCAATTGGCTGGATTTCTGTTTGTTTGTATAAGCTAGCCTTAGAAACTGTTGAGCGAATTTTGATTAAACTTTAACTAATTTGTTCTTAAGACTCTCCGAGATCATATAATTTTAATGTTATACATATAAGGTTTATTTCGAAAGTAATTCGTCCAAATTGTAGCTTTCCAAAAAAAAAGATTCTATTTTATAAAATGGAACCATTTTTAGTATGAATTGAGTTCACAATCACAGCAGTTGTTGACTGGTGTATATACGTACGTACGTCTACGTACATTCGAACTCTACAGGTTACAATTTTTAACTAATCGATTTCGTTTATTTTTAATTATTATTTGATAAAAATAGACTCCCACTGAAACTAATTAAAGTGCGTTCTGTAGTTTATACATTTTTTTTACTAAAGACATTTGCTTGTGTAAGTAATATTATTAACTAACACTTTATTTAATATTGTCTACAACTTTTTCTAAATTATTATTTACCACTTTGAAATTTAAAACGTGACTAAAAATATTCGACTGCATTATTGTTTTTTTTTATATGTACTGACATTAACGCGATCGACACCGCGGGTAAAGGCTAGTTTGTTATAAAGATAATAAAGCTTACAGCTTTTTTGTCTCTCAAATATATAATTTTGTATTTTTGTGCTTTAAATATAAATTAGCTATTATATGCGACAGAAATTATTAATATAATTTATTTGTAATCTCCCGGTCTATTCAGTGAATAACAAAAGGGACATTTTTTTTAAAAAGCGTCCTTTGTCGGTAAGCAAGCGTAGAATTCAGGAATATAACGTCAGCGTATATGGTTGGACCTATACAAACGCACATACATACTGGGTGTACTATTAGTCGCAGCGTGATATTATATAGCTGATAGCCTTCCTCGATAAATGGACTATCCAACAAAAATTTATTTTTTAATTCTAACCAGTAGTTCCTGAGATTAGCGCGTTCAACCAAACAAACAAGAAAGCTCTTCAGCTTTATATATTAATTTATATAGAAGAAAGGTAAAAAAAAATATAAACAGAAAAAAGTGATGAAAACTGAAAATTAGCTCTAGGAATCAATTACAGACTAAGTTACTATTTTATTTATTTGAAATAATTGAGCTAACGTCTGTATAATTCATTAAAAAAACAACTCTCACAGTATGTGGATTTTGTAATCCGTTAATATATATATACAGACACTGGACAATCATACCCTATTATATATAAAATATATTATAAACAAACTCTTCAGCTTTATATATTAGTATAGATAGATTAAACATCACAATATAATTCCGACCCTCTGTAACGACTTAGTTTTTTCTATGTGCATTCCTGTATAAATATGCGTGAGCGTGGTCATTCCAAATTTGGCAAACTTGGTCCTATTTTAATTTTATGTCTGTACAAATATCAAATCTATCAAAAAACCTTTTTTTTTGTATTTTATACCAATGCTCAGCTTTTATGTTCGAAATAAAATACATAACCTAACTCACAGCTCTTTTGTATTCCGCCTTTTAACTTTTAGATAACATACTTTGTAAATAAATAAAATGTCACCCGTCAATAAATGTCATATAATATATACCTACCTTTGGCTGAAAATATTTTTTTTTATTTTATCTTATTATTATTACAAACGATTCGAGGCATGCAAAATACCTATGTAAAAACTTGCGTTTTGCTAAATCACAGTCTTATAACAAATCTAGATCTGGTGAAATTTTTTTTCTTCATTAATTTTTCGTGGGTACACTCGCTGTAAATCGTATTATTTTACTTCATACGAGTCATCGCAATCATGTCATAATTATTTTATCAACTTATACAAAAATACAGCATAGGAATTTATTTTTAAAACTGTTGTATTTAGAGGCCGCTGCACACGAGGCTGGTTTTGCCGCTAGATTGGGGTGCTAGGTTTCAAGCGTGTTGTATTTCTGATTTTTATGTGTTCGCTTCACATGATGAGTGTATTGAAGCTTGTTTTGTTAATGGTGCGGGCACAGTGACAGTTTGAATGTTAACAAAGACACACACTATGACGCCATGTTTGTTTTGGGCGTTTCTCCATGTCGCTCAAGATACTGTTTCCTGATTGGCTCTTGCTCAAAACATGCAGACAAACAAGTACTAAAAATAACCCGGGTTCTAATTAAAAACTCCATCTTGTGAGCACGCACGCAAGCCCACAGTGACGTCACTTCCATCTTCGCAGCCAGCACAAGTTCCAGCAGTAATTTCAGCGGCAAAACCAGCTTAGTGTGCAGCGGCCTTTACTTCACGCTCCACATATTTGTTCATACCAGCTCTATTTGTTTCAAATCTTGCGACCGATTTTTTACCTACTTCCCGTCATCCCATTGACTTGAAAGCTAGCACACATGTGTAGTTCTGATGGCAATACAATATTATAGAAACTGCCTGAGCGGCCCAGCTTCGTCCGAGCGAAAATTGCACTTTTGATTTTTTACCCGCTGTTCATTTTCCGATTGCGATTAAATTAACACATATGTACCGATGACAATAATCTTGCAATAATGAGGCATTGAGTTAGAAAGTATCAGAAATCTGCATCCTTCAAACCAAAATATGAGTTAAGCCATCTACATTTTTATTATAAATATGAGCCTAAGGTCGAGCTCCCGTGGCGTCTCAGTGGATCGAATAAATGGAATAAAATTCAACTAAAAACTTTAAAATACAATATAGGTAGAAAACTTTTTAATTTAAACGGTTTTACTGTACAATTAATGATGTACTAAAAACTAGAAAATTACTGTGAATCAGCTTAATCTGAGAGTTTGGCAAGACTAAAATAAAAACGTGGGACGCATCTAGTAGAAAACTTTCTTTTGTAAAGATTGGAAATTTGATATGGCTTTCGACTGTTTTTGCGACCTTTATATTACAAAGTGCGCTCCGCGATTTTATTTTCGGCTGATCAAAGTCCCAGATTACTGACCAACAGTTATTTTCTTACTTTAGTACCTACATCATCGATTGTGCAATAAAACCGTTTCATTTAAAAAGATTATTTACCAATTGTTTTTTTGAGTTTATTTGATTTATCGTTCAATAAAACGCTCACAATTAAATTGTGAAACTTTTAATTTTTAAAAATGTTTTTGAAATATTTCACCGCTATTAAAAAATGTTCCAAAGTGTATCTCAACTCTAATAAGCATAATATAAAATTCAAAATTGTTTCAAACATAAAACGCATTTCTATTGTCATTTTTCTATGTTTGATCAATAATTTAATTTACATGTGTACAGTCTGTTCCATTTATGACAGAAAAGTGATCTATTTTATTATTTTACCACGTTTATATCAACTTGCTTTTCGTGTATGTCGGGTGGAACTTTGTGATAGATTTTAAACTAACTTCCTGATGAGATAGATTTGACATTTTTAACATAACTCAGAATTAGATGACAATATGAGAAAATACTAAATAAAGAAAAAAATAATGAAAGAAATAAGGAAATTTTAATAAATGCATATAATTCATTCTTACTTGTTTACCATTGTAAGGCGCATAGCACATAGTGGCCTATGACTCAGTTGGTTAGAGCGCCGTACTAATGCAAAAATCGCGGGTTCGATTCCCCATGCGAGTTGTAATATTTTTATTTTTTTATGGTGTATTTTTTTTTATTTTACTAAAAAGTATAAAAATAATAGAAGTAAAAAACATTTTAAATATACCAAGTTTTCAAAGCGAACTGAAAAGTATAAAATAATTTCTTTACAGACAGTTTTTTAACTTGTAAGATTTGAAACGAAAAACGTGGGGCGCATGCGACAATTATGTAAGAAGTGTAGAGAGTAATTATCAATGAAAAAATCTATTTACGAGATAAAATGAATAATGCGCCCCACGTTTTTCGTTTCAAATCCTACAAGTTAAAAATCTCTGTGTAAAGAAATAACTTTATACTTTTTAGTTCGCTTTAAAAACGTGGTATATTAAAATGATTTTTATTTCTTTTATTATTTAACATATGTTTTCTAGTTACAAGAAAACTAATTGAATTATAAAACATAATTCGTAACGATTTTTAGGTGAAACTTTTTTAGACGCACTAGTGGGGTAAATTGGCCTGGGTCAGACGGAAAGTGAAACGCTTCCCCTTCTCCGACTCCGACCGGCAGTTGAGAGGAAAGAGTGGGAGAATAGTTTCTACTCTCTCTGTCAAAGCGTAATGCGCATCCTACACATTTACGCAGTGCGTAACATTTTCTCTAGTTACCGTAACAAATTCCACATAGCCATTTCCTAATCCTGAAATAATAAAATCGTCAACAAAATATGCTAAAGTATAAAAAATTTCACTTCTAACAGGGGAGAGTCTCACGCATACTTTTTTGACGCTTTTAATTATTTTTTGCAATTATTACAATCGTATTGCTTTAAGGTTCAAACACATTGTATATATCGAATTGTATTTTGACGGTAAATAAACTGGTCTTCAATATTTCAATAATACTATTAGAGGGATTAAAACAGCGTGTGCTAAATTTCTACAAATATAAATTATATTGTTAGACATTTTAAACTGGCAACCTTTATACGTGAGATGGTATATTCATTTAATAACAAAGCATCCATAACAATTACTGTACAAAGGTTCATTACGAACAACATTGAGTTAGCCATTTACAACACTGTGCAAAAATCTTTTTTTTTATCAGTTTTCAATAGTCCATTTGATTAGCCCACTTAATTGATCATTGAACTCTCCCCTCTCCCAATTAAAACTTGCCTAATGAGTTAGTTGTCTAGAGCGTCTATAATAATCTACAATATTTCCCTGCTTAATTATTGACCACACCCAAAAATAAGTCAGCATTACTTCAAGATACTTTGTACATACCCGGAAAGCAAGCAATAGAACTAGTGTATGATTCAGGCAAAAATGAAGAATTCGAAACACCGGTCCAGTATCTTGCGAGCCGAAATTATGGCAAAAGTTTTGCTGAACGCAGTTTAACATAAAGTTCGTTCCAAGCAGTAGTACACTGTCTTGTTACTACGCAAGACTGTTTTGCGCAGTATCGATTTTTGAGCTAGTGCGCAAATTAGTCTTGCGCAGTGACAAGACTGTGTATGGTTCTACTATCGTTCACGACTGCTTGGAACGAACCTATAATTTACTTTAGTGTATTACTTTTTGCCGAACTTTACTAAAGAGGACTCGGCGCGCCAGATCAAACTTGCCTTAGGTCATCGTTTATTAGTGTTTTTCAAAAGTTGTTCCATGGCATGTGAACCCACCAAATCAATAAGTACTCAAAAATCCAAAAAGTAATAATTTCTTGTTATGTTGGTTACTTGTATTGATTCAAGATCTACATTTTACTCTGACGAAATTTTTAAAAAATCATAGACTCTAAGCTTCTAAAACTAGCTAATTTTATATTTTTACCCGGCTTCGCGAAGACAAAAAAGGTGCCGATAGATTTGTCGTAGTCTCACGAGTGATACCGGATATATACCGTCATTAAAAATAAATATGCAGAAATAAAAAATTAGCAATGACTTGAAGGATGTTGACAAATGAGAGGTCGTTCGATTTATCATTGTCACTCGAGTGTTACTACAGCGGACGCTAAACAGTGCATGTTAGCAAAATGTAAAATTTAAAAGTCAACTAAAAATCAAAAATATATTAATAAAGCAAAAAACCCGAGTGCGTCTAACTCTAACCCAAATGTATAAAAGTAGTCAGGCAAAATTATGTTGTTTTTAGCATCACTAAAATTCATTAAAAGTTTAGATTAATTTATCAGTAGGTATCTATAAAATAATGTCTCGTATTCACAATATTATTTTATTATCTACGGAAGTCCTAAGAAAAATTTAGACATAGTGTGTAGTTTCGAATAGACTTGGATACGTGGAATGTCAATGGAAGTGTTATAGTATCAAAGCACTATGGATATTTCATTATACTGTGACCGTACTGATTTTATAAACATTAAGGCCGCTGCACAGGAGGTTGGAAACACTTCTTGGACTTCTGCTGGCCGGCAGCAGGCTGGGTACGAAGCTCGAAATGACGTCACTACGGGCTCGCCTGCTAGTTCACAAGATAGATTTTAAAATTAGAACAGGGGCTTTTTTTCTTGCTAGGTCCCCTGCTTGCTCTGAGCAAGAACCAATCAGGAAACAGTATCTTAAGTGGACGACATGAACAAACGCCCACAAACCAACATGACGACATATTGCTCAGATTCAGACAACAGACACGTTTTGTTCTGTGTTTATATTTGAACTATCACTGCGCGCGCACCGAACCTACCTACAAAACAAGCTTGAAAAGACGTCTTGCGCAATTAAGAAAACCAGCGCTAGAAAACTGATAGTCAAATCTTGCAATGAATATAGCGGCAAATCCAGCCCCGTGTGCAGCGGCCTATATAGTAAGTACGGCTAACGCCGTACTGTTATTCTAGCATTTTCATTTTTACTACATTAAACGGAAAAAATGCTATAAGTATGTATTTTCTATTGCACTGATATTGCAAATAACTAGAGCTGTAACAAACCGTATTTATTCGTTACTGAGTAACGGGTACCTACATCGTCTGACTCGAAGTAACGAATCGTTACTTACAAATTCATTTCGTTACTCGCATCTGTCGTATCCATGTCAGTTCGACTCGTTTGATGCGGTTATACGTTATACGAACAAAGTCATACCGTATCACTTATACAACGCGCCTCGATGCGATGGCACATGCTTGATGCTGTTAGTACACGATTGTATGTCGTATGAAAAGTAACGAGTAACGTAACGATACGAAAGTAACGGGTACTGGTTCTTTAAGTAACGAATACATACGGGTACACAATTTCTCGTTACTTTTACAGCTCCACAAATAACTCTTTCGTTTGACCATATTGATTACGTCACAAGTAAATTCGTTTCTCATACCAGATCCCAGTAAGCTTAAAAGATTAGTTACAGTAGTGTACCTACATTTAACTAACCTGAGTCCCTGCGTCGTGCACCCACCCAGGCGGATAGAGAAAGCACGATAGAGCGTTATTAAAGCACTGGCACACACTGATACTGTTTGTTGGAACATTCACAAGTCCACTCTTTATTGATGTCGCTGCAGCTGAAAATGTTACAACTGTAACCTCGTTAACGCGTCACGAGAAGTTTCCCATTTTTAGGTTAGATTGGCGACTGAAAAATAAATCACTATGTGTGCAGCTTTTTTAGTGTAATTTGAAAACTTTTTCATTTGTTTATAATTTATAGCGGTCCCGCCCGGTTTCACCCGGCTGCAAAAGAACGAATGGGGAAGGGAGGGACATGAGTACGCACATTCATCTTAGTTTAGCGAGATGAATGTTGTGTCCAAATTTCATGATGATCGGAGTTACCGTTCAAAAGTTTTTGTCGATAAAAAGCACTAATTGTACTTTTTATAAGTATAGATAATTTTCTTTTAAATCAATAATTACTGGAATTAATAAAATATAATAAATATTTAATTGAAAACACTGCAGGAAAATTATTTTTATATAAGTCCCTATAGTTATAACAGTTTTCAAATGAGCTATTAATTAGATTTATTTAATTTTAATTAGTCGTAAATAAAATTAAAATAAATTTAAATGTAAGAAAGTAATTTAGAAAATAAAAAAAATTAAAACTATATTCGCCCAACGTGGGGCTCGAACCCACGACCCTTATATTAAGAGTCACGTACTCTACCGACTGAGCCAGCCGGGCTTCTGATGTGCAACGCTAATATTGATATATTTATTTACGGCATTTCACCTAAATAGAAGCTTATTTTTTTACATTTTGCAACATTTTTCATTAATGCTCCGCTCCTTATGTTCGTAGCGTGATATTATATAGCCTATGTAACCTTCCTCGATAAATGGACTATCCAACATTTTTTTTTTTCAATTTGAACCAGTAGCTCCTGAGATTAGCGCGTTCAAACAAACAAACAAACTCTTTAGCTTTATATGTTAGTATAGATTTTAATTTTCACTCGAGACAATAACCTTAATTGTCGAGCGCCTATAATCTGCTGTACAATTTTCAATAATATATTAATTTTCAGGTGAAACTAATTCTTTAGGCACGGTTGGTATAAATAAAGCGTGGCAAAGTTCCGGTAAAAAATAAATGAAAAGGAGTTTCCTCTGTTCAATAAATTGTCTTAGATAACGCGTACTTAAAAGTTTGCATTGTTTTTTTAATCTATATTAAAAAAGATTACGCCTTTATAATTTCTTTATTAATAATTCGTACCGACAAAATATATATTTAACAAAATTTCCATGTAAAGTTTTCTGGAGCGACACTTTTTGTGTTCAAATATTATAAGTTGAGGCAATGTTCAGTTGAATAAAAAACAAAATGGGCTCCGGAGCCTCTGGAATGAAAATGTTTTAGACAAATCGAAAGTCATCCCAGTAACATTATTTTATAACTATATTATCTTGTGAATTGATGTTATTTTTTACTATAGGATGATTTTTTTTCGATAAACTTTTCCAAACAATAATTTACAGCTTTTCTTTATGCGGTGGTATAGTAGAGAACGATTCCCTACAGAATGTTTCAAAAATACCTACCATTCATATTGCATAATTTAGTATGTATTCAGAAACATTTGGAGACCATTTTTAGAGTTCCGTACCTTAAAAGGAAAAAGGAACCTTTATAGGATCGCTTTGTTGTCTGTCTAGACTCTAGGGAATCAAAACCTGTAGGGTATTTCCCGTTGACCAAAAATCCTGAAAATTGACAAGAAGCATTTTCTTATAGTAAACACAAGTAAATTTGTATTTACATCACAAAAAAAGTAATAACAACTTGACAATAGCGTACTCGACTGTACTTTAAAGCGACAAGTGACAAAGACAACGAGCGATCACGGCCAATCACCGACGAGCGCACGTTCCGTGCAGGTAGCTGGGAGGTGGTGGGAGTATCAACGGCTCTAAAATGTGCCTTTGCGACGCTGTTTGTGACTAGCTTCCGAACCTTTTAGATTCGTGGCGCGTACTATACTCGGTATACGTCTACTTCCATGGCACGTGGGCTTCTTTAGACAACTGGCGGCCGTGTTGGATCGGAAGCGACTGACTAAAAAGTAAATGACATAGTGACTAATAGTTTGTATCCTATAAAAAGTTAATATATATTTTTGACACATACCGTATAGAGCTGAAAGGTTTCTAAGTTCCTTGTGCTTGAGTTTCTTAAGCAAGGTATTTGTATAAAGTGAGAAAATAGAAATATATTTTTTTACATATTTCTGATATAAGTTTAGTTCAACAACGTTTTTCATAAGAAGTTTCAATGTGTAATTTGAATTCTTGAGAGTAAAACAATAGAATTTAAATATTATGTTTAATGTATTCCAACAAATAAGAAAATTATTTTTTTCCTATGACCGCGTCTAACGGAAGTATGCTAAGAATAATAAAATGAAAAGTTGAAAAAAATACTGACAACGAAATAGATAAAATATTTTTTTTATTTATAGGTAACTTGCGAAAAATAATAATCGAACTGAAAATATTCGACGGTTTCGTTTGAGAGATTTTTGACAATAATATACAGAGACGTACTTCGCAAACTTATTGCAATGTGAACAGAAATTAAAAATAGTAAAATATTTTAATTGTTTTTGAAAAATCAATTAATATTTCTGACTTATGTCTATATTCACCGAATACTATTAAAAATAGAAGTTACTAATCTTGGAACAAATTTATTCGTTAGAATAAAATTTAATTTCAATTCACCAAGCAAATTAACAGGTAGAGAAATTAGTTAAAGAATACACTGCACTATACTCCTTGCTCTTTTTGTTGAAAACTTTGACGTTCACTTAGAAATCCGACCGATGGCATTAGTGTAAACGTCAAAAAAACAGTTTCACACACTAAACTTTAATGTTTTACAACTCTATACACTTCACAAAAAGTTAATAGACAACACTTAAATAAATTCACAAGAGCAATAATACTCCACGTTTATAGGTTAGGTATTATGATCTATGTAACAGCAATTATTATTTCATCAAGCGAATAAATATTTATACCCTCGAAGTAAGACACCTGCAGTAAACATAATTATGTTTGGTGAATTGAATTATCGCTATCTGTTCAGAGGAATAGCTACCTGTAGAACATTTGAACCGAATAAATAACTACTTATGTTCGGTGAATATTGCCATTAGTGTATTGGATAACCAAGTCATTAAAACAAAGTCAGGAGACACGTTTTAATGTTTGAATGTTATACAAAATACTCAAAAATCTGTAAGGAAATTAAATTTAAATATTTTGTTTATCGAAATTGATAGACAAATGTTGTGAATGAAATATTTATATCCGTGTTTTGGTGAATCGCCCCTATAAATTGATGACTCGATTTGCGTATTCTGAGCCTATTATATTCATATTTATATCTTGAGAACGGTTCATGAAATCGTCTTTTTATGCAACACTTTGCATGTATATGTTAATATAATCCAGAGCACGACCTTCCCATAACGAATTTATGGTACTATGAAGACGCTTCTCTCCTTTTCTTCATCTTCGCAGGTCCTCTCCTGTCTCCTTATTCAAGGATGCTGTGTTTTCACACGGACCGCATGCCGCACGTGCCATACACGTGCGAACCAGGTACCTAGATGCAGGCGACGCAAAAATTCTTTTAAGGCGACTCTCGATCTGTTATTTGTTATTTCTATACACATGCTTTTTCGCTATGTATTTTGTATGACGTACTTGTATTAAGATGTGTGCGTTATTGTAAAGTTGGAAAATTAATAATATTTACCGGTGATTTTTTTGTACGTCTTGATCAGAAAATAAATAAGTGTCTATTGTAAACATGGAATAATGTAAACGTCTTGAATAGGGTTTGTGCTCGAGAATTCTCGAGAAATTTATCTTTTATCGAGAGGGGAAAAAAACGCCTCGAGAACTCGTTTAGTTAGTTTAAGTTGGTAGCAAAATGTTTGTTTTGGTAAACAATTTTTTATAGTTATCTAAATATGTACTTACCTACTAGTAATTTTGTTAATTTAATTTTACTAATTATTTTTTATTTAGACTGTTGTACATTTGGAAACTGGTAGGGACCCAATAATTATAAAAATGTTAAGTACTACCCTACTCTTTACTTTTTATATAGACCAGCCGAGTATAGTTTGTTTAATTTATTGTTTGTTGTTGATTTGTTAATTAATAAGTGCAATTTATGGTAACTATAAATTTACTGTTTGATTTAATTGATCTCATCTATCAGTCTAATTTTTTATAAAGCGATAAAATTTGAATATAACATCGTGTTTTATTAAAAATTTCCAAATTTCTCGAAATATTCGAGAAACTTGAGAAATCGTGGTCGAGAATTCTCGTGCCTCGAGAAATAAAAAAGGTCGAAAAACCAGAAATCCTAGTCTTGAATGTATTGAATCATCTAGACAAGAATCGTGTCTTGCGCGTGTTCTCTTTTATAATAAATCGCGGATCCACCATCTTCGCTTACTGTTCAGCCTCTGAAGGGGTTGTTTTTGAAAAAACACGAAACACGTATTTATTTATTTGTTGACAGGAGTAACCTTGCCCATTTTCGAATTGATACATCTATCTTATATGATTTCTCCATGCAAATTTTGAACCCCCGTTACACCCTTTTAGGTGTTAAGTTTTCAAAAATCTGTTCTTAGCAGATGCCTAATCCGTCCAGTGGTTTGAGCTGTGTGTTGATAGATCAGTTAGTCAGTCAGTCACGGTTTCCATTTATACCTATATTTAGATACGTCAATAATATTGCATAAATCGACTTTGAAGGCTATGATTGATATTTAATCTCAGTTCGTGAAAATAAATTTGGCCGTCATTATCAGTAACATTTGTCGTATTATCATTTGAATGACGTAATAAACATAAATTGTGATCACAGTCACAGTTTATAATCACTGCTATTTAAAAGTCGCAACCACGAATCACGTTGTGATTGAAAAGTAGCAGTTTGACTCATCGTTATACAAAACTATGTGTTCCATCTTTGTCACGTTTAGATTACCACTAATGTATTGATAGATCGTGTCTGCGTTTACCACTTTCTGTTCCAAGTAATTGTAATGGTCTAGTTAGGATCTACTTTAGTAGATAAACTGTGAAATGAAATAAATCCAGTAGTAAAACTTAATTCTACGAAAATCCATACTAATATCATAAATGCGAAAGTAACTCTGTCTATTAGCTTTTCACGCCTAAACCGTTGAATAGATTTCGATAAAATTTGGCTAGGAAATAGACTGCACCTTGAGGAAGAACATAGGCCACGTTTTGTCTCAAAGAAAAAATTCTGAAGGGGATGAAAGTTTGTATCCAATTGTTCCATTGTATCCATTATTTCTCAAGGTAGGAATAGGAAAATTCATATTTAGGCTTTTGATAAAAAATAAAGAAATTCATATTTCAGCGTTTTTGGAAGATCATATCAAGAGGGTGAAATAGGGGATGATTTCAAAATTCACATGTAATATAATATACCGGGTGTTTTTTGAAACCTGGACGTTTTTCTTTAAAAAACAACGGGTTGAATAAAAAAAATTCAAACGAAAGCTGTTGGGTTTCGAGAGGGAAATCTTTTGGACACAATAACCATCCCCCAACCCCACTCCTTAGCAGAGGAGGGGATGATTTTTGTTTTTTAAATAGGAATTACCATTTTTTATCATCGAATTTTTTTTAGGTCTATGTGAAAATGAACATCTTTTGTCTGTTCTTTTTTTTATTTAACTTTTAGTTTTTTTGCAAATCGCCAATAATTACTGATAACACATTGAAAATCAGCAGGCTTTCAATTAGAAAACTCTCCATGATAACCAATTCGGCTTGTAGTTTTTTAACAAAACGCTCAGAAAATCATTATTAGCGATTTAGAAAACAATTAAAAAAAATTTTTAACCAAAGATTTTCATTTTTACATACAAAATAAAATTCAATGAAAAAAATGGTGGTTCCTATTTAAAAAACAAAAGTCACCCCCTCCCCTGGGGGTGGTTTTTGTGTCCAAACGATTTCCCCCTCGAAACCCAACAACTTTTGCTCAAACTTTTTTTTATTCAACTCGTTGTTTTTTAAAGAAAAACGTCCAAAGTTTTCAAAAAAACACCTAGTATACCGTTTATCCGATTACAATGAAACTTTGGTGAGTTGTTGTGCGCTTGTCCACAAAAGCTCTGGTAAAAAATCAAAGTGTAATAAACATTGTGTTTTAAAGTGGTACTGCAATACGGTGGAGCTGAAGGCTACACTGCTGTTGTCGCTGCTTAGCGGGGCGCATCCTCATGAGGCAAGACTCCATTACTATTGTCGTTGACGAATATAGGGCGCACTGTAATACGGTGGAGTCGAAGGCTCTACTACTGTGTTTCATCCCAATCGCATGCGGAACCGCGGGTAGCAGCTAGTATGAAATAAAATTGTCGAAATAGAAATAACATTTTCCTTTAAAAATCTTTTCTTTGTGATCTAAAACATCCGAATAAGCAAAAAAGACTAATCTATTTAGACTTCAGCTGGTTTAAATTCAACCTTAAACTACAAATTTCACATGAAGTAAATTGTTGAACCTACCCCATACATATTATAGTAAGATGACTTGACGGCACAAAAGGTTGGTCACATTTTCTCGTAGGTAACTAGAATCAAGCTCTCTAAAAGCATTTCAACTGTGATTTAACTGACAATTCAAACAGATTTGTCTTCACGTCACAAAACAATAGCAATCTCATTTTTTTTCATTTTTTGTTATGTCATCAATTAATGTACAAACTAATAACGATACCTTTGTTTTCAGTTTAATTTTAAGGTATTTTAACTATGACACCTAGACGTGATGTGATCAGATTTTTAACTGTCTGTCTACCTTCATCACTAATAGTTTTATTAAAACATAGTTCGTCCTTAAATAGTGTAGAGTCATAAGTAGTTTTGGTTTGAAATTTTTTACTGATTCCAGTATTTCTATAAAATAAGTAACTGCATATAAGCTTTCTTTTAAATTAGACATAGACTTGATAACCAATAAAGTTTAAGACTGCTCTGAATGTTATTTATTTACTACAATTTATGATACAGTAGAACCTCTGTAAGTCGAATTTCAAGTGAGACCCGAAAGAAATAGAGCTCTAGAGTTTTCGACTTGAGAAGGGTTTTGACTTAGGCGGATTTTGTAAGGAACTATTCGACTTGTAAAGGTTAAGATTCATTATAACTAATTTTGAGTTGCAATGTTCAAGATACAAAGCTAAAATTTATTTTCTCGTGTGACTATTAAATCTTGCTGACCTCGTTTTGAACATAATGTCACATCTCACCGTAATATAACTCAATACGGCACTAGATATACAATCTGCTTTATACAAGTTTATAAATAGAAATATAACATAAATGGTGGGAGTGATGGTAATTGTGGTGGAGAAACGTGTCTCCCATCGTTTAAACTTTAAAGTTTAAAATACAGTAGAACATCTTTAAGTTGAACCTTGATAAGTCGAAAACCTCCCAAACTGAAAAAAAATGTTTTGTTCCCTTCTATTCAAGCCCCAAAACCTCCATTACTCGAAATCTCAACCATCTATCGGTCGAAATAATCAGTCATTTCGTTACATATTTTCCCACCAAAACTTGAAATAATAAATTGGACCTCTGTATCTCGAACATAGCAACTCAAAATTAGTCATAATGAATCTTAACCTCTACAAATCGAATAGTTCCTCACAAAATCCGCCTAAGTCGAAATCCTTCACAGTTATGAATTTCATACATTTTATGACGTGTGTCAAATTTTAATTATTATAAAGTTTTCATATTGGCAACATTCAGATTTCCTTTTTATTCTTTTTCGATCTCATCTGTAACAAAACTTCTCTTTTCATAGCATTACTTTTCAGTAAATCTTATATGAAACGGGGTAGGTATTTTAATATAATATTATAAAGCGACGACCTGTATACCATATATATGTAGATATAGGGAACTTCTATAAGTAGGTATATATTATGTGAAATTATAGTATTGTTTCTGTTTGAATCACACAAAATACAATTTAAAATGAAACCAAATACGGCGTTTCATTTAATTTCGAAAAATGTTTTTTATGGATCGAACTAGTTATAAACAAATACATTCATAAACAAAGATGTTCTGAGCCAGTGGTTTCCAATTTTTTAGTCGAGGGTCACATTGGCTACTTTAGAACAATATATATAAAATAAAGTTCCTCCGCCGCGTCTGTCTGTCTGTCTGAACGCGATAAACTCAAAAACTACCGAACGGATTTTCATACGGTTTTCACTAATAGAAAGAGCGATAAACGAGGAAAGTTTTTGTATATAATTTGTAAATATTTTGTACAAAATAGGCCCAGAAATATTTTATTTACTCCAATATAAAACACGAAATGATAAACTGATTTCTGTGAAGTAAATAGAATTAACAAATGCGTCACTCTGTATATTTTGTACACACATGCTTTCAAAAGTTTCTTGTTAAAATATGTAATATGAGTTTACCTTCTTAGAAAAGAATTTTTTTAATATTTTATGGTATTCTGTGTCAATATATACATATTACTATGTTCCCACAATTTATTTCATTCCAGATTTGTTTAAAGTATAGCTACCTATATTATTTTCAAAGTAAATTATTCTCTTCATTCCTTCGATATTTTAAGGTGCGCAAACTGGGGAAGGGATCGTTCCCCAAAAGAGAACTTGAAAACATTCGCAAATCTCAGGGGAAGGCAGAACGATCTCAAATCCTTCTCTTTAAAAATTAATTCAGATTTCACTGTGTATCGAATTATTTGCTTTGAAATGTCTTTTTATTATATTGTTATTTATATTGGCAAATGTTTAAATTTTTTCTTTGTTCATAGTTCTAGAAGATATATGAACAGTGTCGTCTTTGAAGTTTGGGTAGTCCTGGGGCAATTATAACGGCACCCCCTCCTGAGGAATATAAATATGGATAAATTAATTACTGAGTTTACTGAAAAAAAAATGTACTGCAACAATTATTATTATTTTATTCAACATATTTATTAACGTAAGTTTGTAACATGAATATCATTTAATTCAACACATTTATTAAGTTTTTTAACATGAACACTACTTCCTAGTCATACCGCTGCCACCTTGCCTCTGTTTCTCCAGATGACCACCAGGGTACACCAGTGGCGGCGTGGCTTTTTTAAGACGTGTGCTACAGTACAAATTTTTTTTTGTAAATTTTATTTTATAAATGATATCTATAAATAAATTTTGCATTCTATTTATTTAAAATTATCATAAAAAAGCAGTTTAAAACTTGAAATATTTGCGCTGGACTGGGGCTCATGAACCCTGGGCCTAGGCCCGCCTTTATGGACGATACTGGGTACGAATATTAACTTGTAAGGGACGAATATTGAAGTATTTATAAGCTGGTCGCGACTGAAAAAGTTCGCGTACTGCACTGCGGTATTAATTTTGTAACATAATATTTGTTTTGATGAACTGGTCTACATTATCGTAGTTTGTTAGCACATTTGGCAATTTTTATAAACAAATAAAGTAATATTTGAAGCAGGCGACACTAGTGGTGCTTTAAGACAAGTTTTGGCCGTCCAGTTGATTCTACTCGCACCATCCTGTAGCCCGTTTTCTTAATGTTATTTTTTCTTTTTTATAGATTAAGGCAAGACCCAAGGGCTGAATCATATATAATAACGGCCTGTAAATTATATGTCCTTTGGGTTGAAATTATTTGATCTGTATTATTATTTTCTGTATAATGTTACTCTGACTACACTAGGTGTGATAATCTTGACTTTGCTTTATTTCAATATGATGATTTTTAAGTTATCCTCGCCCCTTCGTCACGTTTGTTATCGTAAACCCATGCAGCTTTCGGGCTGTAGTGCTGCCAAGTGAAATTTGTTTAATCAAATCTTTGATTAACGTCTGATTAGAACTCTTCAATAAATAAAATTATCGACCAATTAAAATATGCTCTGAACAAATCCCCTTAATACGGCTCTTTTAATACGCTCTTCACCTGAGCGTCGTTTATAAAAAAAACAAAACAAATTAAGTATACAGTCGTTCATATTGTTCAATTTCCAGATTAAATATATTCAAACAAAGAACAACACAAATTGAAATAGCTATGTATTTTTTAGGGATTTTATAAAAGTGTTTGGCCACAAAGTTTTTTAGTACTGTTTTCTATGCAAATTTACAAAGCTGTCGGTTTGTGTTTTGTGAGAAAAAGAATACAGCGTTAGCCGTATTGCAAGGCTTAGTAACAAATGTTTATGCTCCTTCCACTTTACTGCCAAACCTGGCACATTAACACCGCAGCTGCTGTGTTAAAAATGCCTTCACAGTACACAAAATTACTTCCTGTTGACAATAAGCAGAAAAGTCCATCTGATTCTGGACATGCGCATACGAGGTCGGAGTTATCAATAGCAGGAATATTATGAAGCTCCAATTCCGTAACTACGGATAGTCTGATACTTTTTATTAACATTCTTTTACTGGCCTGTATGTATGTTTGTATGTATGTGACGGAATCTTTCAAATTAATTTTCACCCACTTCCAAACGTCTGAATAATTAAAAATTTTGCACACGTATTAAGAACTCATGACAATACAGTAATTTAAAATAAATATTTAATATATAAATAATTTATTATATTTAACTTTAAAAACTACTGTAAGCAGGCTAAGAAGTCGTACAGCAACGTACGTTACGTTGTCTACTCGACAGAAATTAGAAATGTTTTTTTTTACTCTTATAATTGACATTACAGTTTTAAAAAACTAAAAAAACTCACTTTTATAGAAATGTAGAATATAAAGTAAAGAAATCATAATCGATTTCGATGTCAGAGCGACCTTGTTAACCATATTGGCTGCTAATTTTCAGTTTAAAAATCGATTTTTATATTATAATTACAGGTTATCAGCTATGATTCAACGCGAGGGGGCGTAAGTGTCATAACTGAAAAAGGAGACGTGACTACTAGTTTCCTTTTAATTCAACATGCGGATCTGTCTGATTCTGGCAAATATTCGTGCAGTCCTTCAAACGCAGATGTGGCAAGTGTTCGAGTTCACGTATTGAACGGTAAGATCTTTAATATTTTACCACATTTTTATTAACTCGCTTTCTTGTATGTCTCTTGCATGTCTGTCCGAGTGGAACTTTGTAACTGATTTTAAACTAACTTCCTGATGAGATAGACACGTGAATTTTTTAACATAAGGCAATAATAAAAGAAAAATATACTACGTTATTAAAACGAACTAAAAAGGATAAAATAATTTCTTTACAGGCAGATTTTTAACTTGTAGGATTTGAAACGAAAAACGTGGGCGCATTATTCGTTTTATCTCATAGATTTTGTCATTGATAGCTACTCTCTACACTTCCTATATAATTGTCGCATGCGCCCCACGTTTCTCGTTTCAAATCCTACAAGTTAAAAATCTGCCTGTAAAGAAATTATTTTATTCTTTTTAGTTCGTTTCAAAAACGTGGTATATTAAATTTCTTGATCTTCACGTGTCTTATTAACTTCAAAAACCTATTTTCTTCTCTTGTTACCTCTATTTGGGCAGACAAATACATTGTGTTTTGTAAAAGTCGAGACACTAATAAGACAAAATAAAAAAAAACTTACTCTTCTTTTTCGTTGTCTTCTAAAATGGCTACTAAAAGTAAAAATTCTTCTAGTTCACAAGTCATATTTATTAAACTCATTTAACTTATTGATATACATATTCGTTTTATTTTAACTTGTTTTGCGTATTTCTATGTGCGCGATCAGGCGTTAAATTCGTTTTGATGTGTTTGAACCCGCCTTGGTCTGTGAGAGTCTTACCTCTTTATAATATTAGTATAAAATAAATAATAATTACTAATCTTTTGCAAAAATTAGCACTTATTAAATTTAAATTAATCAAAATTTTACTTATCCCTCGAAATTGCTTTTCGCATTTGGCATTCTGACGCCCCTTGCCACCTGGCGCCTAGAGCGACCGCTCTTTCGCTCTACCCCAGGGCCGCTAACTTCATAATGTAATATAAACGGCACAGTTTTTGGTTCATTACTTTGCCCCGCCATAAAGTTTGTTCCAAGCAGTCAGCAAACGGTAACGAAACCGTCACCCGCATGCACACTAGAAAACACCGAAACTGTTAGTGGCGATTTTGGAACACGTTTTAGCTACTGCGCATGCGGGTGACGGTTTAGTTACCATTTGCTGGCTGCATGGAACAAATTTATTAAAAATCATACTATAATGATGACTCACTCCTTAAATTTGTATACAACAACATAGCAATTTACCCTTATTTTGTGATTTTCAGAAGAACAAACAGTCGTTAAAATATCAATCTAGTTTAAACACAAACTAAAAGAAAAGTAATCATTTAAATTCCATATAGACATTTAAAGTTATTTCCTTTTTCCAGGTGAGCGTCCTGCTGCGATGCAAACGGGATCAGCTGGGCTATCCAATAGCTCCCTTAATATAATGGCACTTATTACTTTATTATATCTCTATTCGGGACTATATGAAGCTCTTCAAATAACATCATTGTACCATCTCCTAAGATAATCGTCTAAAGCCAATAAATAATCAATATTAAATAAATACTGATACGGCTAACGCTCTTTTATAAATGTCTTTAAAATTATATTCGAATTTCTTCAAAAATGAACTGTACTAAATATTATATATACAAACGTTTAAAGCATTGTCTGTTTATCATTATTATTTTGTAGGTAGACCTACTAATTACTATCTGTATCGACTATAGTAGTAGTATGTCTTTAATTTTCTCTTCGGAATAATTTTGATTTTGCAATAACTCAACGAAAATTAAAATTTTTAACGAAATAAATGATAGAAAATGTAAATATTTTCATACTTGCATTTTTCAACACAAAATGTTTCATTTATATTATATTTTCTCTTAATATTGAGTGGACATTGTATATATTATAATTAAGGCTCAATGGATGATGAATATGATCGATAATAATAATTAATTGGTCAGTTGTAAATATAACGTAATTTATGTACATATTAAATAAATAATGTTTTTCTGAAATTTTGAATAAAAATTCTTAGAAGTAAAAAAATCTACGTGTCATAATATTATGATTGTGAAAAAAAATATTATTGAGTAATCACGAATATTTTTAATGTTTCTAGACCTCAATAATACCTGTCGAATCATTATTAAATTGTATATGAAAGAAATAATTACAATTAAATGAAAATTATCATTTTTATTTGTGTTCATCATACTATATTATTGTAAAGATTATAATATTGCTTTTACGGAAAAAATTGTTTTATAATAGAAATTAATATACCTACATACTACCTAACTAAAATAATAAATATTAATTACTTCAGTGACAACACTGTAGTATTAATAACAGTTTCGACAAAAAACCTTAAATAATTTAATGTGAAATTTTAAAAACTGTGCTAAAATAAACTTAAGTGCCAGAAAATGTCATGAAATATTTTTGTGTGTATGTATTGACGAACCATTTATTGAAATGAAAAATAATTAACAATTGAAAATGCCAAACATATTATAACGTTGAAAGTGAAAATGATAATGCATAATCGAAATTATGCAATGTATATGAAATGTTAACAGTGTGGTTAATATTTTCCAATCGTAAATAAATAAAACGAGAATTTTCCAGTTCAGTAAACACTGTAGATATATATAATATAACATATATATATATTTACTTTCTGTGATCGCCATCTTATTAATGCCATAGATACAAATTTTATGTATGATATAATTAATTCTAATCGTATATTAGAAATATTTAATATTTTATGTTCATAATTAATATGAAAATTTATTTAATGACACATTCTATTCCTTATAAGATAAATATTATGTGTAAAGTTACTATGGACAACATACACAATATTTAAAAAGTCATATTTGATCCAATAGGACTGTCATCTTTTTATTTTTCTCAATTAATGTACTCGTAAAAACATTATCAGCGGAACAACATTTTTTTTGAGGCTATAGGCCGACCATGACTTATGAAAGCTTACATTTTAAAGATTAATTAATTATTAAACATGCTAGTGTTGCTCACACTTTTTGAGTTGAAGTAGACTGGACGTTTTTTTGGAGTAGCCTAATCTAACTCTTGCCCCCCCTTCGCCGTTATGTTTAGTGATATTGTAAAATAAAAAATATTAACAAGAACCTAAAGTAGAATAACACTCAGAATTTGACGAAAAAGTTCATAAAAGTATTAAACAAGAAATTCAATAATTGTATAACATAAATAATTTCTATGGAAACCGGTACAGGGAAAAAATGTATCGTCAATTTTTTGTTTAAAATTTATGTATTAATACAGTGCCTACACAACAATAGCTATTATATTTTTTTCATAATATTGCATTTTTATTTGTTCTTTAAAATTAAATTGTAACTTGAACTGTCTTATAACACGAAAAGAGGATGACTTCTGTGTGTTGACATGAACTTTTTTATATCATTCTAAAACCTAAAGCTGGATTTATTTTTTGCTACGTCTTTTTCGTACACACTTTGTTTTGTCTTGTAAAAATCGCAAATTTGTCAACAATGACGATTATGTATGTTGTAGAAGAAACAGATTTATAAGAAATGCAGAAACGAACTGTAATGACTTTTTCGCAAGCATATTTGAAATGAAATAACATTCCATTATCCAAGAAAAGGTGACAAATCTATTAAATGGATCAACTTAAAATAAGTGGTGACCTACAAATTGGTCAGTATTATACATTAAAATGTGAATTCCAGGTGTTGTATTATAAGGCCGATTTTTATATGTATTTTTTTGTTATTTTACTTTATAATATATTAAATTAAATTTAATGCAGGGTAAATTGTAGGTAATGTTTATGTTAACATAATTTTTCAAATTTTATTTATGTATTTATAAATATAATAAAATTTACAATATTATCCTTAATTCTTAGTTCTCGTAATATCTCGAATGATAAAATATTCAACTGTATTCGAGAGTCGAACAATACGGTTTCCGAACACACATCTTGTTCAGCGTTGGGCAACCTCGACTCATTGAGCTCCTAGGAGCTCTTCAAGTAGTTCCACTCCACTGATGTTTATCTTACATTTGATCTATACAAAAAAGTATATACCAATATACAAAATTGTACGGTGATGTATGTTCACTCCCATAAGTTTAAAAACTAATTAACGACTCAAAAAAATCTTTACAAATGTACTATCAGACACATTTACTTCACTATGAATATTTTAGTGCAGTAAAAGTTCTAAAACTAACCGTAACTTAGAGTTATTCTGTAATTATAATGTCATCACAACTTGCCCGTTATTAACAAATAGTTCGATACTTTTGATGGTCCAAAACTGGCATTTTTTTCCGACCCATTTTTTAACATTCTTGTATAACTACTATTTATTTACAAATTACATATTATAGGGTGTATCACAGGAAAATCACAGGAAACCGAACATAGGAAAAAGCACACAGTACAAATTAGTTAAGATCAGAGATTGCCTTGCCCTCTATTCAGAGGTCGTTATCGTGGTTTGAGAGTTTTTGAATCGAACATTCATCAGTTGGATAGGTTGTAGAGGTATTATAGAGTAGCCGGAGTGCCGGATTTTGCCCCAAACGACTTTTTTCTTTGGAGCTATTTACATAATGAAATCTATTCGAGACGGTGGCAAAATTTGAATGACACCAAAGTATATTTCAATGTGACTACTGTAATGTTAGACAAAGTTTTTATAACCGTTTAAGCCACTGCTTAATTCAAAATAGACGTTTATTTGAACATTTGCTGTACATTTTTATTTTAACTGTTTGTTTCGTTTAATTAGTAATTTTCTTAATAAGAAAATGTTTCATTAATGAATGTAAATTCATTTAATACTGAAGAATTTATTTGAACTGATTTTTCTAATTATTCGTTATTAGCAATTATTATTATAAAATAATGGCCAGTCAGCATTACCATGGCACCCATTCTCATATGAGGTCAAAGTAATCGTTGATCCTAATTTGCACAATGGAGTTTTCCCCATGTTCGGTTTTGTGTGATACACCCTGTATAATTAACCGATCACGTGTGATTGTTCGGAAACCGTAAATTTTACAAATTAGAGATTTACTTTTAACAACTAAATGTTTTCGCCGATCTTTTGGCAATAAATATTGTTAATCACTATTACGTACTGTAGTTATTGGGAATATCTACTATTTAAGAACATCAGTAAATTTCTAAAACTGTTTTGCTAAAATCAAAGATTTAAAATATGTTTAATAATAAGTATGTAAAATGAGAATGATTCTTTAAGCTGTAATATTTCTCACGTGTTATTTTTGAATGTGACCAAACTATGCACATTATTGTTGGCATTTTAATTTCTGTAAATAGTTAATGAACAAAACAACGATAAAAATATATTTTATATTTCTGTATCTCTTTTCTAAGCGGCCTAAAAATACATAGAAAAAATCGGCAATGTGTGTTCTTTTGGAAAAAAAATGTTTTTTTTTTAAATTTTTGAAAACCCAAATAATACCTAATAGACGTTAAATATTATGTTTAACTATATAATTTATAGTTCTGATTTTTTCCTGTTTAACAAATTTACTGAGCGAAATATTCAATGTATTAAAAAAGCAAAACTAACAATTTCATAGACTTTTTGTAATTTGTTTACCAATCAATTATAAAATACAGCAGTTATTGAAAAAGAAAAATGCTGATGCGTTGACGTCACCCATAAGTAATGAGACAAGTTCAGCATAATTTTTAAATAAGTAATAAGTATCCCAATAGTTTTTGAAGTGAAAACTTCTTTAGCGGCGTTGTACACTTTTTTTGTAATGGGTAAAAAATGTTAAACTCGCGTCAGATCTAAAATTCGTAAGACCTGATCGAAAATGCGTAAGACCTGATCGAAAATTCGTAAGACGAAAACTTTTGTACACTTTTTTTGTAATGGGTAAAAAATGTTAAACTCGCGTCAGGACACGTGACCTGATCGAAAATTCGTAAGACGTTAATATTCAAGTTTTCACTTCTGCCGGCACTCCCGGAGTGCAACCCGTCTTTTTTTTATATTTCGCGATTAGGGCATCAGATTTCTGTCGCTCATCCTCTTAACAATAAAAAAATATATGATGACGCCTGTCACTGGATTAGAGTTCACTGCACCAAACTTGCATACTATACTGAGGTGGTCAGATTTCTTCTTGCATTGTTAAGGGGAATTTCCAAAAATTGAGCGACAGGAATCAGATGCATTTAATCGCGAAGGACAGCCATGGGGCCCCCCCGATGACTAAATCGTAGTCAGAAGGTTATGTGTTCTGATCACGTCGGAATCACCAGATATGGCGACAAGAAATCATTTTTCAACACTTCATTTTTTGTCACCACAATCTGTTAGATTGTAGATTATAGACGGTCAACAACTGAGATGTTTTAGACAGCTTTTATATATTTCACAATTGAAAAAAAAATAACTTATTGCTACATAAATTAAAGAAAACTTTAGTGTTATTATTTTAAATTCCTGGTTTATAGTTTATATTATATTAACGCGAGGAGAAATTAAAAAATAATAATTTGCTAGTGGAATGCCGATCTTTAGCTTCATATCTAACGAACTTTCAAATTAATATTTTAGTAAAACTTCTTTACGCACGCTTGACTTGGGGAGTAAGCTGGTGAATGCTTACGAAAAGTGTGATCGAGCGTTTGCGAACGGTGATTGTGTGATCGGGCGAGGCGAACGGAAGTTGAGAGGGAGATATAAGTTAGTAAAGATAGAAAGAGAGAGAGAGTTACGTTTTGTATATTACTGTAGGGGTAAGAGAGAGAGGTGCGCGCGCACATTTTCTTTCTCATACTATTTTCTCCCTCTACTAATACGGAGCATTCTACTCTCGAGAAAGATGAGTGCGTATCTCATACAAGTTGCTGGCGTTGTAAAACCGATAATAAATTTAAATATTTGTAGAAAATTAATATATGTATATACATGTATATATTATACATACATACATATTATATAAACATATATATACATACATATAGATGGAGCTAAAGAAGTTTTACCTCAGTCGTGTGGTCTAAAGCACACTCGTTTTTTTTTTTTTTAATACGAAACTAAATATTTTGTTTATTATACTTATATTATTACGTACGTTGCAAAATATTCTGTCAAATATTAATTATAAGTATAATAAAAGTGGATCGCGTGGAAAGGTTAACTAGTTGGGACCCGACGTATTTACGCTACAAAAAATACTTTATGATGAATGAATATCAAAAACAAACAAACGCAAGAAAAGTTTATGACAATTGTTAGTGACTTGACGATGACAATTATTGTAAATGTATAATATAAAATACATTATTTAAATACAGGTATAATTCATGTTTAAAATTTACGTAAAAAGATTTGCGAATAAGTTTCAGTGAAATAAGAAACTAAAGGCTGCTGCACACGAGGCTGGTTTTGCCGCTAGAAACACTTGTGCGTTGGCCGGCGAGCTCGTTACGAGGATGAAAATGACGTCACTGCGGGCTCGCCTGCAAGGTGACAAAATGAATTTCAAAATTAGAACCGGGGCTATTTTTCTTACTTGTTCGTCTGATTGTTTTAAACAAGAAGCAATCAGGACACAGTATCTTGCCACGTGGGCGACATCAATAAACAAACACTGCGCTGTAGTGTGTATTCTGTTCAGAGACAATAGAGTCGTATTTTATTAGCATTCAAACTATCACTGCGCGCGCACCAACTCCATCTACAAAGCTAACTATGCATCGTGTGAAACCAACACATAAAAGCCAGTACAAAAACCAGCGCTTGAAAACTAGCAGTTAAATCTAGTAAGGAATCTAGCGGCAAAACCAGCCTCGTGTGCAGCGGCCTTTAAATCGTAAAATTAAGATAAAATTTATATTTGTTTTCAAATTTCAATTTTACGTTTGTTAGACTTAATGCAATAAATATAATATGTTTGTGATTAAGAATTATGTGTATCACATATTATGATTACATTTGTGGAGATATTTCTCTTATTTATTAGGTACTCAAAGGAACCGACCAAAAACCATCATTTCTCACAAAACACTAAATAAATCATTAATTCGATAGCACATACAATATTGGTGTTGATCGTAGAAGCGGGATCTAGGGGTCGAACTAACATTTCTTGACGTTTTACCATTTTTGGAAATGTTTATATCTTTACTAATATATAAAGCTGAAGAGTTTGTTTGTTTGGTTGAACGCGCTAATCTCAGGAACTACTGGTTCGAATTGAAAAAAAAATTTGTTGAATTTCTTTTTCAATTCGAACCAGTAGTTCCTGAGATAATTGATAATTGAATAACTTTCAATTTGTGTAATATTTTCCGTTTGTAGTGTCCCTTACAAGAGCGCACTTTAATCATAAAATAATGAGAGTAGTTCATACGAATATTTGCTTGGATTTGAGAAAAATGAAACATTTAGAACACGGGATAGACTGACTAGGTTTCTACTTTTTGACCTGAATTTGAACATATTTCTGTTGGTTTCTGGCTAAAAGTAATTCAATTTCCTGCTAGAAACTAATATTGTAAAACATAATTATAAACCGCCGCTAACATTTTTACGCAAAATTGAGACGTCAGCTTTTGTATGTTAGCTCCTCGTATGTTATACTAACACTTTTGCCGTGAAAGATCTTTTTCACATTTTTCAGCGCCCTACAATCAGATATGCTATAATATTTTTACAACATTTCAGTTCTAAAACTGTATCTATAATATAATAAGTTGGAAAAAATCTCTGCATTTGTGAACATTTGTGAAACACATAATAAAAATATAAATAGCGATGGATAAATAACTCCAGAAAAATCTACTTATGGGTATTAAGAAAAGAAAAAAATTGGTTGAAAATAGTTGAAGTCTAAAAAAGCTATATGATGTTAGAACTATGGAAAATTAATTTTAATTTATGATAATTGGTATAAATAAATTAAAATATAGGTATTATTTGTTAAAAAAATTTTAAACAAAATTTGTATATAACAACTATAATGCTCATAATATATTGTGTTGGCGATAAACAAATATAAAATAAATTATGATAAAATGTTCAAAATGTACTTTCCAACCTGTTATTTTGAATACCTTTGTTATTTGATCATATTTTCACATCGTAGACAAATAATAATTAATAGAACATTTTTGTTTTCTTAATGTTGAACAATATAAAAGCTAGATTATGATAGTATTGAAATGAATTTAAAAAACTGAATCATTTAAATTTCTGTTTGTTTGGAAGATAGCATAATTGTGAATTATTTTGCTTCCCAACCGACATGTTTGGATTTTTTTGGGGTAACTGTGAGCACGGATAAAACAAAACAGCATCTGCCTATATATAAGCCACATGTTACTTTGACATCTTGAACTGTTCGGTTATTCCTTATATATTGATTTAAAGTCACATACACTCATCTGTTTTACATATTTGAAATTTCCATTTTTTTATGTTTGATATCCGCATCAGTTATCGGTTGCTTGAAAAGTTTCTTAACTTACAATATAAAACTTTTTATGTTCTTCCTTGAACAAACACTGTAAAATAACGAAATTATAAAACAGAAAACTTATTGAATTGACTAGATTTTCCAGAACTAATCAAGTACGCTCATTGTTTCTTCTGTAAGAATATTTTATCTAGCTGAGAGCAGATCTGTATTATAGACGAAGACTAATCATGGGCGTAGAGGGGAAAGAGGGTAATTACCCCCCCCCCAGAATCATAATAATAAAAAAGAAAAATGGAAATAATACGAATACTTGGCTAAAAAATAAAATTTAGAAATACTTTTTGATAAAAAAATTGTAAAATTGGTTTGGGAATTATGATTTTATTTGACACCTTCTTCGTGAGTATTCTTGTGTAATATTAATAAAACTTAAAAATATTGATTTTTGCTTTAATAAAATATCTACGGCCTTGAGACTAATCATCGGTGTATCACTGGTATTATGATCTACTCATATTGCTCATTGATCGCAAGTTGCAGGCGTTCTGACTTACACATAATTAATTATGTGTATGACTGGGTCCTCTAAAGATAGCTTAGCAACATTAAATGAAATTCAGTAACTTACTTACCGAATTTGAATCGGATCCGAAAGATTGTCCAAACTTGTTTAAAAAAAATAACTACGGCCATACTAAGGGAAAAATCTCGTTTTTAGTCGATTTTCGACATTTTCCAAAAACTCGCTTTTCAGATCCAGACGGCTTATACTAACAGGAAATGAGACTCCGAATCAAAAAATAAGCTCAACTTTTCGTTCGGTGGGCATTTAAAGTGTTTTTATACACCGAAGCGACGTTCGAACGCCTCTATCTCCGAAACGGTTATAGATACATACGTCCGGTTACGCTCATTGAATTCAGCGAGTCGTTTTCTATCAGTCCACCGAATTTTAAATGCATCCGATGCGTACTCCAGACTTTCCAGAAAACCACTTCGAACGAGTGTATCTTCGAAACGGTAAGTGATACGAAGCAACGGAGGGGCTTGCTGACTTCAGCGTGTCATTTTTCATAAGCCTACCGAATTTGAATCGGATCGGAGACATTGTCCAAAATCGTCTTAAAAAAATCACAAAAAAACTAAGGCTATACTATGGGAAAATTCGCGTTTTTAGTCGATTTTCAAGATTTTCCAATAACTCACTTTTCAGATCCAGACGGCTTATACTAACAGGAAATGAGACTCCGAATCAAAAAATAAGCTCAACTTTTCGTTCGGTGGGCATTTAAAGTGTTTTTATACACCGAAGCGACGTTCGAACGCCTCTATCTCCGAAACGGTTATAGATACAGACGTCCGGTTACGCTCATTGAATTCAGAGTGTCGTTTTCTATCTGTACACCGAATTTTAAATGCATCCGATGCGTACTCCAGACTTTCCAGAAAAGCACTTCGGACGGATCTATCTTCGAAACGGTAAGTGATACGAAGCAACGGAGGGGCTCGCCGGCGCACCCTCCTCCTTTTACACAATCAACTGACACAGCCCCTGAATGTACCCGAGACTGCCCGAAACTGTGGCCGCCTCTCTCTCTCTCACACACACACACAAACACATCGGCGCGGGGCCTCTTTGCTGCAGTTCAGTGTACAGGCGTACATTTAGTTTGAGTCAAACGAATAACTTGGCATTAGCTCATTCATGACTATATCGCATGCTAATACGCATCTGTTTTAAAACTGGAATGGAGTTTTAGTTTTGTTCCAGACAAAACATAGTACTGTAATATTATTTCTCAAATTACAGTTCTTTTTTGCCATTTTGCCGCCTCTAAAATTTGCCCACATGGCCCCATGCTAAATCCGGCCCTGCACTCGTGTAGCTCTTTTTGTCGTTTTTATTGGCTACTTACCATCAGCCGATCTATGTGATGAGACGGAATAGGTCCAAACTTTATCAGGCCTCTCTTTCTGCACAATTTGACTCGCGTAGTTCAAACTAGAAAGTTCAGCTCTCAATGTAGTTGGAGTTCATCTAAATCGACTGTAAATTTATCTTGAAGGTAAAGAAAAACCAGTCCAATACACTTGTCAATAAGAAAAATTAATACACGGACATAAATTTCTTCTTGAAAAGTTTTTAATAAATATTGAAATCACATCAAAGTAATAATAACCAAAATAAAAAAGACGCCTGGAAAGATATAAAAACAGGGAACACATAATATGAATATGAATAATTATATTTTTCATGTATATATGGCTATATACGTACGAAGTAAATTTATAATTTTTTTACATCAATATCGTTATAAGAATTTTGAGTGATATGGAAATTTTACCCTTAGATAAAATCATGTTTTACTGATTAATAAAGGTAGATATTCTAAAAATAATATTTACATTGTAATATTGCTCGCTGGCTGATAAAATTTTATAACTATAATAATTAATAAATTCTATTAAAATTGATATAGTTACAGAATCGCAATTATATCCATTTGCAAAATATTTCATAAAGGCAAGAAGTTAACTTATTCTCGTAAAAGAATAATACAAAAGAAAATAATAATAAATTAAAATGGATACAATTGACACATTGTGATCGTGTATATCAGTTTTTACAATTAATAAAAATTGTCTAATATGTAATTTTACATTTAATAATTAAAGTTTTACTAAAATTACAAACTATATCTATTAACAAATAATATTCATACAGTTGAATAAATAAACTTAACAGCCAAGTTTTGAAAAATTGTTATTTACAAGTCTACAACAAAAGCAATATAAACATTTCTTTGAATGTAAATTATAATTACTCGCAGTTACAAAAAATATCATTACATCTAAAATTAAAATCGTCATCATCAAGTTAATTAATATTATATAATAATTTCCCCAATAAATGCAAATCTAAGAATGAAACACAAAACCCACTAAAATCAAAATTGTGCTTCGCTGTAAATTTTGAAATAATAAGCATAATTGTTTTTTTTTTCCGAAGACCTGAGAATTCAACAAAATATTTTAATTATAAATAGAACAAAAATTAAAAAAAAAAACAAACTAAAGCTTGATGAATACGAATTAGTTTTCTTGTAGGCATCCAAAAGATTCCAAAATAAGAAATTAAGTACTAACTTTTGTGAAATTCGAGATAAACAAAATATCTAAAACAAATAGATGCAATCAAAAAGAACATTCAATTTTCAATTGTCAAAACCAAATATAGAAACCGTTACAAATGAATTTTTAATTTTGTAAGTACATTTTCAAATAAATAAAAAAACAAGTCCCTACGATAATAAGAAATAGGAAAAATTCTAGGCGATTTCAATTTGAGGAACACTATTTAATGTTACTTTTTTCTATTCTAAATTTATCTGAAATTTCATATTTTGTGCAGCACTGTTAATAAAAGAAAAACACCATTTATAAAACAGACATGATGTAAATCACTACTGAAAAATATAAGTGAATAAAAATGCTATAAAAATCTCGTAGCAAACCAAAAATTATATTTTCAAAAACAGACGTATATATTCTGAACACTTATCAAATTCATCTAATATTTATTTACATTAAGCTACACAAATTGAATTTACATCACGAATGTTTATGAGTGTTCAATGACAGTACATTTTAAAATCATAATTAAATTATGACATTAAGCTCATTTATTTTGGCCGTCATCAATAACATCAAATATGCTTTTAATTTACTGCATGTGTTCACTGCACGCTGTCAATTTCGATATGCAACACGTGAGAACTGAGGGCGGAGACGAGCGATGCGTCAAATGAAATTTATTTAATAGCGAGTTGATTTTAATAAAAAATATACTTGGATAAATACAATTCGCTCACGACGCAAATGTCTACACTTAAACTAAACATAACAAGTCGGGTCGTCCAGTCAACACAACTAATAAATTAAAATTAAATTTGATGACTTTATCGTCTATTGCATTTATAATAAAGAAAAATCGCACTTTCATTAAAGTATTGTAAAATCAATGATTTTTAATACATGACAAGAACACATATACATCAATAATATACAAATATGCACATGTCATTAAATTAGCCTAACACGGGACAAATTTTATTAATTTTTTCACATTCATTAATACAATTTAAAGTTCATTATATCTTCTTCTAAATGACTATGCTCATTTTTAATTAATAAATGCAATTCTCTCAATTCCAGAATGAATCATTCACTCCACAATGGACGATATTTAATAATACTGAAAACTAACAGTAATTATCTTTCTTGTGTACCAGACACAGTAACAATCAAGGTTGGCAAAGATCAAAGCTGGCCCTTTATTATTGCTCTCGTTTTGATGAACTTTCAAATCAAATTAGCAATAATGATACCGAAATCAAATAACGATACATATAACAAATATTACAATAAGCTGTCTTAGCTAATTATTAGGAATGCGTCAATTATTGTTGAGAAATACATACGGATGACTGACCGGGGAGCATTGTTGATATTACATAGTAGCTGCATATTATTCAAACAGACTAGCTGTTATTAGTGTATTTGCCATAAGGCACTTACACTATTGGCGTCGGTCGGATGGCGGGACCTAGAGGTCGGACCAAAATTTCTCGACGTTTCATACGTTTCTAAGAAGTTTAGCACCATTTTTGGAAATGTTTATATATATATGTATATATATATATATGTGTGACCACGATAACTCTCGACAGACTTAATCGATTTAAACGAAATTTGGTCCACATGTTGGAATCCATCATCGCAAGAAGCCTATTTAAAATGGGCCCGAACGGGTCATTTTAAGGGGGGTATTTAGGGGTTGAAAAATGTTTTTGGGCCCAAAAATACGGAAAAAATTCTCAGAATCACTTCAAATTTGAAATTTAACCCTTTAGTAATTATTGAAATGTGCTGCTAAAATTTAAATAAAATCGGCCCGACAGGACCGGACTTACAAGTTTTATGAAAACGCAAATTTACTGATATGGATTTACATACTGAAGGGTGTATATAATTTGGTACAGATGTTGAATTGGTATGTAGTATTGAAATTAAGTAAAAAAATGTTGTTTTAAGGGGTGTATTAGAGGGTAATTTTTTTTATTTTGTCCAAAAACAAAGTTAAGTTCATACAATAGAGCCACACTGCTTATAAAAGCAAATACACTATATTGTCGGCAGGGTTTCGCACTGCGACCCGAGTTTTTTTTGAGAAGACATGCTTTATAACTTTACCAATCTTGTTAACAATAATATTGATAATTTCGTTTTATCAACGAATTCAACAGTTTGTGAAAGTGTTCTTTTTTTACTCGCATGTCGGATGAAATGGAATCAAGTTAAAATACACTCACAGTCACATGAATAATTAAGCAATTAAAGTCTTATTACTTCTCATTAATACTGAACAAATTTTCAGTCGTTATGCATCTAAAACGATACATTTCTGTCATTTGCTCAATTTAAATACCAGTGATAGTGGTCGTTATATTATTGTTCTTTAAATCGTTGTAACTAATATAAAATCAAACGTCTATTTCCGCTTTCATAAAGCGCATTTAAAAATAAATAACGTTCAATTTAATCCAATTTCGTTTTCACATCATTTTCACTACGTAATTCGTTAAATTATAGAAACGCTATGCGTATTTATATAGTACATATGTATTAAATGAACCAATTCACATATATTTACATAATATACATTTTTTTTTATTTAAAGACAGAAATAGATAATCTGCCACTTTCAAAATATATAGGTAGAGAGATTTTCTTTTGTTATTTGGGTTTGATTCTATGAGCAAATAGTGTATATTAAGTAGGTTTTACATATTATTACGAATCGTTGTAAGTATTCCAGTATCGTGATTTCTATAGTAGGTACTTTATTTATAGTTCATTTCTTCTAAGAACACAGTCGTTATGGTTATTTGATGTACTCGAACTATGCATCGAGTATATCGGCGTCAGTCTGTTCGTTTGCCATTGATAAATCTTCGGCCATGTTATCGTCATGCTCGAGCGACATGCTGTACATGTCATCCTGGTCGAGATCGCCATCATCGCATTCGACGCCGCCATGTTCGATCTGTTCTCGTTTAATCACGTGACCAACCGAGCTTCCACTGGCGCCGATCGATGCTGGAATACCGTTTTCCGTCGTCATCAAGCTCTCCTGTTTTATTTGGATAGACGTTCCATTCACTGGCGATCTGTACGCGTTTACTTCCATCTGGTGTCTGAAAGATCAACAAACACCGTTTGCATTTTCCGAAGTTTTCACTTTTAATCAACAGAGACTAATGCATACACATTTTATTCATCAGGATTGGCCAAGTAAAAGCACATTATGTTTTTGTTAAATCGTTGCTTTGTAAATCCCTTTCGAAAGAAATCATTATTATTTCTCGATTTATGGAGCTTTTCTACTAAAAATATCATTGACTTTAAATCAATAATGTATCCGAGCGAAGTTGAATATAAAGTAGCCTATCGTTTGAGTTTTGTCTAACATTGAAACCGGTTACTTTACGTGATAATGAAATTTGCGAAAAAAAATTGGATATTTTCCGGTTCACGTGGAACTGCTGAAGTGATGCATAGAAAAGTTATTAAGGAAATTTAATATCATAGGTTGAATTTTGAAAGCTGAGGCTTTTCCCGTCAAAATACGGCCTTCGAAATTTTTTGACGATTTTTTTTTTCTCAGTTACATGGCTTTGAAAATTGATGATTTTTGAATTCGTAAAAGTTGATCCGCTAATTGTTTTAAGTAATTTAGCATTGATATATATATAAAAAATACGATCTTGTCTGAAGCTGTATCTTTTTTGAAGTGAAAACTTCTTTAGCGGCGTTGTACACTTTTTTTGTAATGGGTAAAAAATGTTAAACTCGCGTCAGGACACGTGACCTGATCGAAAATTCGTAAGACGGATGGAGAGTAGAGGTATGGGTAAAAAATGTTAAACTCGCGTCAGGACACGTGACCTGATCGAAAATTCATAAGACGGATGAAGAGTAGAGGTAATATTCAAGTTTTCACTTCTGCCGGCACTCCCGGAGTGCAATTTTTTTTTACTCCAGTAGAAGTTAAATTACGATTCAAATCGGTTCAGTAGTGAAAGGTGCACGGCATATTTAAAGGACTAAAAAATAATGAAGACAAACAATCTAACCTGTTATCGTGAACTGGTGATTCGGATCTTCCCCGTGATTTGTCCAGCTTCATTCCAGAAATATTTCCACCTGGCATTCCACCAAGATAAGCCATGCTGTTGTCCTCTGCCAAAGCGGCCTGAAATATATTCTTTGTGTGTATTATTTTTCCTTCTTACTAAAATGAACGTATTTTATTTTTAAAGGGGGACTGACCACAGAGTTTATAATTGACTATTGAAGAGATATGAGCTATATGACGACCACAAACATCAACACTAAAGGTTTATAATCAGTGCTAACTCGCATAAAATCCTTTTTTGCACATCCATTTATAAATAGCTGCTTTTTATGCCTGTACATCGGTAGTAAAATGCAATTTTAGCAATCCAACAGTAATTTTCAAAAGCAAGTCGCTTTTGAAAATTATTGTTGAATTGCTAAGTTTGCATTTTAATCCATAAGATGAACAGAGATAACAAAGCTGCACAAGTAAAATCAGCTATTTTATAGGAGGTAGGTACGTGCAAGAAATGTATGCATCTTGTTATGATATTATGACTCGAGTGACTTAAAACTCGCTATTCGCTCGTTTTAACATGATGTCACTTTTCCGTCAAACTATGTTTATTAATGAACAAGATACATAAAATACTTGTGCAAAAAAGTGCAATTGTGAACTGAAACGAAATGACTAACGAAAACACCTGACAAAACGTATCTTAAGAGTTAAGGGCTAACAAAAAGACCTGATGAAACGCCGCAGTATCGCTCCTCTGCGTTGTTAACGTATGGATGTGTGTGTGTGTGTGTGTGTGTGTGTGTGTGTGTGTGTGAAAGGACCTTTTTTTTGCTCTCCAAATTTTTGGCCCGCGGTCAAATTTTCATCAGCAATGTGGCAAGACGATCAAAAGATTTGCCCGCCCCTGGTATAGAGTATAGATTGTTTGTAGTTCCCAGTGGCTCGCGAGACGCCAGAAAATGCTTGAGTTACTCGGGCACTAACTGTGTACAGTCAGCGCTGGATTTACGCTAGGGGCAGTAAAGGCTAGTGCCCAGGGCGGCAAAATTTGGAACGTGAGAAAAAAATGTTTCGCGTTACAGAAAATTTTTCGAAAAGTGTGATCATGTTGAAATTATGAATATTTTTTTCAGTCAGACGCGTTTGCCTCTTAAAATATCTCGCAATTGATGAGCAGTCGTTTTGTTTGTCAATTTATGATTTTTAATACGAAAAAGAATGTTTTTTCTCTAATTATCCCATTAGTAAAAAAATACTTTTGACATAAATGAATCATTTTATTTATTTGAAAATTGTATACCGAACCTTCACTCAATTTTATGTAGGATTTAGGGTAATGGGGCGGCATTTTTCACGCTGCCCCAGGGCGGCACTTAGAGTAAATCCGGCCCTGTGTACAGTGTACACATTGAGACAAGCAAGCATATCCGTCGTGATTCAATAAATATTAAATATACACATTGCACATAATATACTCATAAATTCGTGTTTGTAATGACTCAGGTGTCTAGAAATTTCACGTGTGTAGTGTAAACCACGCGATCCGTTTTTATTCTTTAGAAAAAGAATTAATAATGAGGAAGGAAGACAAATGATTTTAAAGTTTTTATCGGTACGTGAAAATTTTTGTAACAGTATAAAACAACCAGTCCCCCAATGATTGGAAAATATCCACATACCTGTAGATTCGCGTTTAGGGCATCAGCGTACAGGCCTGGGCTGTGGGTCAATGTAGGTCGCTTATTTGAAGTTCCTCTGTTGAAATAAAACCGCTATTAATACACAAGAAATCATTTTTTAAACACATAAATTTTTGCATTCCATTCCATAAGTCAAAATTTTAACATGCTTCTTTTATCTAAGCAAGCACCTTACCTTCTGTAAGAAAAGGTAAAAATAAATAAAAAAATTAAAAACATCTAAGCGTTACTTGTCAATTCAAAATCAATGTTATTATTCTCCGAAAAAATGTCTGTTTCGACATTTAATAACTTTTTACATTACGCTGTAAAGGCGGCTTCTCACGGTGCGTTTTATCACAAATCGCGCCGCGCCAGTTCGCGCCTACGCGCTGTGTGAAGGCAATGGCGCGTCCTTACCGAACAAAGTCGCGGCGCGGCACGTGTGCATCCGTGCAGACTCGAGCGCGCGCGTGGTAGTATGGATGAACACGTCGCATTAAACTATGTTCGGTGTAGGTATTATTGTATTATTTATTGATGCGCCCAGTCGATCATTTTGTGGTGTGTGAAGTAGGTAAATATGCAAATTCTTACTTTTTTTGGCTATACCTAGCGAAAGCAGTCATCATTGTTAAAATCTCGTACAAAATTGTACGAGAATTTTGTTATTCTTGTATCTCGTACAAAAACTGTAAATCTCGTAATGGTACGAGATTTCGCGTACGTCTGGCAACCCTGTTAGTGTAGTTAGTACAACGCTAGATCAGTAACTACAATATTATAAAAAGTACGCTGCGTCTATGCGTGCTTCGGTCTGGATGCGGCGCGACGCAACGCACGCCGTGAGAACGGGCGGGCGCAGGCTTGTTTGTGGCGCGTGCTCGCGCGTACAAATCGGCGCGGCGCGGCGCGGCCTGCGATGAAACGCGCCGTGAGAAGCCACCTTAACGGTGCGTAAAAATGAATTATATTATGCAATATAAAAGTATTAAATATGGTTTCAGGTGTTTCCTAGTTCTATCCATTGATATAGTATCTCTTGGATAACAAACAGAGAATTTACAATCAACTCGGCACTTCATCCTATGTTAAAAAAATAATTAATCGTCGCGGAGACAGTTTTCGTTGCGTAGGCTCGAGAAATGTTGCTCAAACTATGCGACCACGACGCTGCGAAATTGACTAGATCCCTAGCATAGGATGAAGTGCCAAATAGGTACGAAAGCTCCGTTTGTTATTGCCCTATATGCAATGTAAACTTGGCACTACCATAAATATTGATTCAGTGGCGTATGAAATAGTAAGAGCCACTCGAAAATGAATTAAATGAATTATAAATATTATATTCTTTTGAGTGAAAATTAAATTTAGAATCTTTAAACCATGATAAGCAATGCTGAGAATTGAATATTTAATATAAATATGACAGTATTATAATTATTTATGACGGAATATTTCAAAGATAAAAAAATCGCCAAGAAGACTTTAAAATAGCTCTATTTAGGGTTTAATCGATAGTATCAAAATGAGGGTATTTTTCATTTTCATAGCAATGCAGGAACTAAACAACACCATTTTGTTTTGAGGTTACAATAGAGCAGAAAGTGGCAATATGGGTAACATGACCATACGTCCCACTTTTAAGCTAATTGTCCCGCTGTCCCCAAAATACGTAAAAATGTCCCGCTTTGACAAAACAAAAACGTAGTAAGAAACAAGTTTTGTCGCCTGCACGTGCATAGTCAATGTTACCTGGTATCTTAAAAACGGCACCTAAATAAAGCGGTAGAATAATTTAAAAAAAAGACGAGTTGCACTCCGGGAGTGCCGGCAGAAGTGAAAACTTGAATATTAACGTCTTACGAATTTTCGATCAAAATGGTTTGTATCATAGATTGCATTTTTATGTACGATATTTCAACGCTAGATGTCTAACGTATAAATAAAAGTTTTCGTCTTACAAATTTTCGATCAGGTCACGTGTCCCTGACGCGAGTTTAACATTTTTTACCCATTACAAAAAAAGTGTACAACGCCGCTAAAGAAGTTTTCACTTCAAAAACGGTAGATTCAAAAAGTTTACAAAAAGTATATAAATTACTTTTAACGCTTGTACAAATTCGTTGTTTATACCCAGTTTTGATAGGTCCTGATTCAGTCTCATTACCATAGTCTTCATACTCTGCCGATATGTCATATTTTAAGGGTGCCCCGCTTTGAGGAAAAAAATAAATGGCCACGTAAATATGGGACACGTTGGATTTTACTCTTTCTCTGTAGACCCCACACAGGATGGTATCCAATTCGAACACCAGATGTCAGTCACTTTACTCTTAATTGTGAATTTCGTTTTGAAGCATAAGCATGACTTCACTTCCGCCATCAATTTCAGTGACAGAAAACTGTGCATTATCGCAAGCGAAAAAGTTTCACTTCAATTTCCAGAAACAGTGACATACAAAATAATATATCGATTTTCTTTGAAATATTCCACGTTCAAAAACGGCATACCATTAAAATAACAAAGAAGTTCATAAGAATTTTTAAGATTTCCAAATGTGTATTTACGATGAAACAGTGCAACATTTTTTTTTTAAATTCTCATGAACAAATCGCAACCAAAATTATTGTCTGACAAATGATTTTTTCAATTGAAATATTACCTTTTTGTTCGACGATACCTGGTATCTGAAAATAATCCGTTCTAAAGAAGCATTACTGTTGCAACTATAATTATAATAAAATCAATTGTCAGGCAATATATTTAAACCACAGTTACTTAATCGTGGTTTATAAGTAGTGTTACAATAGATTCAATTCGTGTATACTGAGTTCTTTTGTTCTTTAATAAATAAGAACAAAAATCACGGTTTACACGAATCGAAAATCAGTATTCAAATAAAGTCCTTATTCTCCAGTTCATTTCACTTTTCGCTTCATGGAATAATTATAATAAAACATCATATACTTTTATTCTATACTGAGCATAGGAATAAAATCGCAATTGAACTATTAGGGTGCAAACATATACTTCTGTCTTTTTTTACGCCGTAAGCACTGGCGTATCCAGGAGGGCAAAACAAGCACGGATGATCCGTTTTAAGAAATTTCTAATTTGCTCCCTCCTGGGCCAAAAGCGGGGTACGCCCATGCTAACGTCATAGAAAGTTTTTTGAAACAGAGATACTTTATTCTGATTCCTATTATCGGAGAAATCAGGGAATTACATCGAAGAAAGAGACGCAGATGTATTTTCGATACACTTTGTGCGTTCACTCCCCGCACATTGAGTAGATAGCCAATGATTCATTTAGTTAATTAATAGACATATGTAAAACATTGTTTTTTAATGATAACTAGTATATGAAATTAGAGCGTCGCTGGAGAGGGGGAGATAGTTGCTCCGAATGTGAATATAAAATATTATTCTATATTTAGAACAAGTAGTTGTTTTGTTTTCAGATTTTTATTTTTTATATTAAAACCGCAGATTTGAGGCAATGAGAATGGCACTTTTAAGTTTAATGTTTTCAATAAGGCAGTAATAAAAACATGCGTATTATGATTATTCCCTCCCTGAAATATTTTCTAGCAGCGGCCATGAACGACAGTCGAGTTTCCGTGAATACTGAATGAATTTGAGAATTAGGACTCAATATTTTAAATTTTTCTTCGCATAGAAAAGATTTCAATAAATCAAATCGAAATCAAGTCTTTACGAATAAATAAGTTTCAGGAATTTAAAAAAATAAGAAATAAAAAAAAAGTAAAAAAATAGGCATTTTTTATGTCACACAATTTTTATCCAGTTACCTGAAGAGAGGTTCATGAATATTATAACGAAATTTTGATAGATAAAATATCAAAAGACTGATCTTTAAATAAAAAAATATATTTTTTAGAACATCTGTTATTAGCGAATAATTTAAAAATTATATTTTTTGTATTTTAGATAATGGCTGTATAAATATCTATTTTCAATAAAATAGCACACCACATTTTTATCAAGATGTTCAAAAAAGTTGCCACTAAATTGTACGATGTATTCAGAAAATAAAATAACAAAAAAACTAATCCGTACAAATGACTACAAGAATATACAAAAAAAAATCTAACAAGGTAAAGTTTTAAAAGTCTACACTAAATAAATCTTTAATTTGGAGAAAAGTTTGAATCCTTATTTTTTTTATTGTTTCTGAAAGGAGTTAAAAATATTCTGGTACACTCTGTATACATTTTATCAACATAGTGGACTTTTTTCAAACACTCCCATTATTAATATTGTTCTGCGTTACAAAAAAAAAATAATAAAAAGATATGAACTTTTTCTTGCGACCAAAATCTGTTGTACTCAAAAGAAGTAAGAATTTTCGTAGTTGGAACCTAAACTATAAGAATGCATGACGTAGCGGAAATATTAATGCGAATATTTTACGATTCTCTCCGTGTACCTACAAATAAAATATATTCTGAAAATACATTTCACGATGACGACGTAGCTTAACAAAAATAGCGTAAACAAAAATAAACGTTGGGATAAAAAGTGGACGTATTTACACCAACTAAATTACTGAATAAACTGCAATTGTGGGGCTCGAACTCACAATTAAAGATACGCCCGTGAGTGACTTTTTATTCACATTTGTGATTTTTTATTCAAGTATACTCATGATATATATACATTATACATATATCTCTATTATAAAAGAGATAAAGTTTGTAAGCTTAGATGTAGGAAGTAATCTCCGAAACTACCCATCCGATTTCAAATTTTTTTTTCACCAATATTTGGAATGGATCTTCAGGATGGACATAAGCTATATATTATCGCGTTAAAATAAAAAGTGCTTTTCGTGGAGACCAATTTTGCAACGTTAGTCGACGAAAAAACGGTGGTAATCTACAAATTCGAACGAAGTCGGACGGGGTCGCTAGTTTTAAATAAAACGTTGACTTGCGCAGTGGCGTAACTATGCCGTTTGACGCCCGTGGCAAATTCATTGTATGTACTTTAGTAGGTAACTAAAATTAATTAAATACAAAACTAATACATTTTACTAAATGTTGTAATAATAAATGTTAGGATCTTCCTGTGCTCACAGACTTTTAGAGCCGGGGGGCGTGGCATTTTGCTCGTCCTGCCACCCTATTGTTACGCCACTGGACTTTAATCACGCAAGTGCATCACTGTTTCGGATTTAAAGTTATTTTTGCGAAGATCGTTTACCGTGTTAAATTTCGGAAATGTTAAGTATTAACATTTTTGTGAAGGCCACGAAACAATAATTTATCAAAAGCTCAAATCGCGTTTGCGATTAAAAATTGTCAAAAATAATTACACACTCATTCGGAAAAATGTAAATCCATCCAGAAAAATAGAAATCCATTCATGAATATGGTGTCACGCGTGAATTCTAGTGAAACTAAAAATGTCACTCACGATCCACGCACAGTTTTTGTTAAGTTGATGTGTTTGCAAATAATATGTTTTTAAAAGGATTTATTTTGTAATAGGAACTTTCCAAGGAATCAATAAAGCTGAAAATACCTAAATATAATTCTGACCGAAATTTCTATCGGGTTTAAAAATTCTTGCTATATATACTAATGTTTCCTGATAAAAATCACTTTAAAACATTGCTCATTTTTCAGGCCAAAATAAAGGCAGTCCGCTGCATTTATAGCATTCATGAAAAAAAAAAAATAATGATACATTCCCGAAGAAAAAATAAAATTGTGTTACATTCCGAAATAATTATCGCATATCAGCATATTTTTTAAAAATGAATAAGATTTTTCAAAATCATTTGTGACTGGACACCTATGCGCAGGCTTAGCTAAAACAACGATTTGTTGTTTAAAAAAATATCTGGGACCTCTCATTCCATAATTGCAATCATGTTTTATAACGAAAAAAAAAATCAAAATAATAGAAAATCGCATTCATATTCATTCCTAAGAAAAATTTAGCTTCGCATATGGGAGAATATTTTGTAAATTTTCATGCCTAATGAAAATTGAAAATATAAAAAAAAACTTTGATTTGGACACATTCCTTTAGAAACAAAAGGCATATCTTTAAAGAGTGAATAAATGCTTTTTTTAAGTTGGAAATGTGAAGCGGCAATAAAAACAAAAGTGTGCGCAATTGTTTCTGATAAAGAAATATATAAAATGTGTGAAAGATTGTTGAAAAAAAATCCATGCTGTATCATTCGCATGACCATAGGGAAGGAAGTCATGCTTAACATGCCAATGGTTGCATCACATATCAATATTCCTTGCCACTGTGACGTTATTGTACATGCTATGACGTCATAATACATGCAGTGACAGCATGCTCATACATATAAAGCTTTCAGCCAAAAGCAGTGAGCATTAGATAATAATGTATGATAACAAATAATTCTTCAAAAATCACACATTTCTGCTGGTTAAAAATTTCAATTTTGAGGGTCACTGGATTTGAGTCTGTGGTTTATGACTACGTTTTTCGAGTTGTAATTTTGTTTATGCTAATAAAGAACTATTAAGCTCAAAAGGATTTTTTAAAAATAATTCTTCACCTACAGTTGTTACGCTTAAAAATGTCCTGAATATTGTCAGTTTTTAACAAATATAGTTTCCACCAATTTTTCTCATCAAAGAAAGCGTATTTTGACGATAAAACCATTAAATTTTAAAATCAGTGCAGGATCAAGACAGCAGAAATGTGCAACGAAGATGTTTCTACAAAAATGATATACGACAAGCGTAATAGAAAAGTATATTAATGAAATTTTTGTATATACTTTTGTGGTACGATAAAAATGACGGCATTTTTAAAAACATCGACTACGGATTGTTTCTACAATAGAGTCTAAGGCTACTCGGAAATGAACGATTGAATTAGTGTACGGAAAGGATTCATAATAAAATAGGAACCATGGCGAGAAATACACTACTGATGCAAAGCCCGAATAGTGAATTCACCACTAGCTGGTGACGCCTATGACTAAAGCCCAACTTAGAGGTTCGACTCTTTACCAATTCACTATGTATCAATAGCACTGCAGGTAAAGGTTGGTATACATAACAGTGGTATGCAGGCTTAAATACACATTTATACAGATGATTCATAACTATAGATTAATCTCAAATAAATATTATTTTCGTTATCAACAAGATTATTATGGCACCTTGCTGACTCAATATATTAGTCAATTTTCTTCCGTTTAGTTTACCTTTACAATCAATATATTAGAGCTTATACTTTTTTTATTTTACAAGTAAAAAAAAAATCATAAAAAGAAACAAAGTAGTTACACAAAGTGCATCGACTACAAGGTTGAAATATACACTTTAATTAAACTAGTTACACACCGGTTTTGAATTTTATTTTTTTATATTATAATTTGGTTACGGGGGAAAGGGGGCAATCCGAACAGATGCCCAAAGCAGAGAAATGGAGGGCGGCTAAAAAAATATTGGGTTCAGTCATGAACTGTATCGCAGATAAAGCCGGAATACGTCACTCAGCAGTTTATAGGTATTGTGTCATCTTTAATTATCATTTCATTGATAATACAAAATATTTCTTCTATTACTTTATGAATTATAGGGATTTTTCTGGTAATATGAAAAAATTCCGTTCATTTCTCATTTTTTCTTCATAAGTATAATTTGTAAGGAAAATATGTCTCTATAAACGTTATAATAATTGTACCATCTATGGAATAATCATAAAGTGCAGTGTAAAGAGGAGCAAATATTATTTTTGTCCGAAGTCTGAAGCGGCTAGATAACTACATAGGTCGGATGCTGTCGAGAGATGGCAAGTCCTAATAATTTTAAAGAATATCAAAGATATAAGTTAAGAATAATAATTGCAGATATTTTATTAATTTTATGGAATATGAAAGATCTATAAGTTCCGAATCACCTGTATAATGCATACCACAATGTTTAACGGTTGGTAAAGGGCAACGGCGGATCGGATCTATTAGGTTTAACACGACTATCAATGACTAGAGGCTTCGGAATAATAATACCAAATACGATTACAATTTATTGTATGTGTTGACTGTACGCTCAAAATTACGACCCCACTGCATAGTGTCATCTTCGGGTTCCTTTATTCAGACGAACTGTAGAGTGTAAACAACTACCAGAGCCGGTTCAAATATTAATAACTCCCCAAACCATCAAGTATTAAATATAAGATAAAAAAAGAGAAAATAAATCAAGTACGTTTCAAATATGGTACAAAGTTTTTGAGCTTAGCTTGTTCGGAAATCGGAGTCGCAACAATTACGCATTAAACAAACTTTAAACATCAATGCATACTTTAAATTTACCACAAAGTAGAACAAGGAATTATCCATTTCATTAAAATAGTTACAGAGAAATAAAAAGTTAAATAATCATTAATGAAAAAATTATACCAATGGTGCATTGAAAATAAATTTCTCGACTTTATAATATATTAACGTAAGTATGGGTCCATTGCTCAGAACGCTACCTGAATCATTAAAGAAAGAAGTATCCAAAATAAAAACTTAGCAGACAATGGCACAAAAATGTTGGATGACTCAAAATGTAACTGAACCACTTTTGACAACGGATGGATTTAAATGCACAACGGAGACGTAATTTCGACTATACAGTAACATATATAGTAAATCAAAATCACATTTGATAAAAATATATAATAAAATACACGATTATAAGTATAATAATATATAATATTCTAGTTGTGTTGCTTTTTTGGGCGAGCGTTCGCGGGGCATCAGCAATATATAAATATATATATCAGCAGTATCTAGAGAGTCAGTGCTTACTGTGTGGACAAATGGGGTGGAGTAGGTGATGGTGGGGTTGGGTCATATTTCCGTGGGCGACCACGAGACAGATGTCGTCGCTTGACAAACTCAGCATCGTCCACCATCCAGAATGAGCCAAAGTCGTCTTCATATCGCACAAAACATTTGTGCAGAGACAGGTTGGTTCGAATCGCGTTCTGTGTATCGCGGCGGACCCCAAAAAGAGAAACGATGGTAAAAAGAACAGAGCTAGTTTTTCAAAAAAAAAAAAAAAAACTGCAGTCATTATGACACAGAGAGACCAGCAAATCAGAAACATCATATCATTACGCTTTTGTACCTTCGAGATGATAAAACTGCTCTTGAATCCCTGTGTAAAATAATAGCATACACAACACAGCATATATATATATAAATCATGATTAGATAATTAGTGGAAATAGTAATAAAAATATAATAAAAAACATGCTTTCATTACCTGATTGATGAGACGCAAAGGGGTTCCTTCATTGTCTCGGACAATATAATACATACACGCACGCGCACACACACAAACATACATAGCATAATATTATGTATAATATATATATATATATATATATATATATATAATATAGAAAAAGAGTATATATATATAGAGAGAGAGAAGTGAAAAAGAGTACAGTTCGCTGTCAATAAAAAAATGTGTACTTGTCTGCAGGGGAGTATTTTATATTTTAGAGTGACAGACGTACCCGGCGAGCGCAGGGCCGGCCGTGGCTGGCGTTGGCATGACACCAGGGCCGGGCCCACCTGTGGAACAGCGCTGAGGCCTCCGTTTGTAAAATTCCACTTCGTCGACAGTCCACACAGCTCCTTTAACGTTCTCCACCCGCATGAAACATTTGTGAAGAGATAGGTTGTGGCGTACTGCGTTCTACCAAACAAATCATAAACACAAATAAAAATAAGCGATCGACGGCAAATAAAAATGTAATTGTAAATAATAATAATAATTAAGTAAACGAATTAAATAAATACATAAAGTACAACATTAGAATCAGTTCTATTTCCTACAGTAAAATTAAACAGAAAAGAGCTACCCTAGCAACGGCCAATACGATTGAGCAAATGAAGAAACCAATCAGTTTTTTTCAATGTTGGAATAAAAAGAACTAGGAATTTTTTAATTCTTAATTTTAATTCTTAATTTTAGGTAGTTTATGATTTATGCTACATTTAATTTTCCCAACGCTCATTTGAAGAATGATATTTTCATCCAATTACAGTTTTAAAAATATAGTATTTATGCGCTTTTCTTTTTTCACGTGTCTAAAGAAAATTCTAGTTTCTTACGTTTAAAATTTACGGTATTCCAAAATTTCTTTCGGAAAATTTCATTGAAATTTTAAAAAACCAAGAACGCGAAATCCGAAATCCTTGATAATTCTACTTTGGATATTAACTCTGTTAGGTACTTCAAGGCGAATAGTAAAATAACTTTTATTGCTTTTTCATTTGCTGAAATAGTATTCGCACGCTACTGAACTATTTAAACTACATACATAGAGTTTTGTACAGAACAGTAATAATTATAATTTTCAAATTGTTTATTGAGAATTTATACGTCTGTCAATTATTGATAGAAATGAAAGAAAAAACGGCCCATCTTAACGTTTTACGTTCTTTATGCGACGAGGGTTCTATACAATAATTTCCAAAAGAAAATTTAAAATAAATAATTTGATTCGTACATTTATAAAAAATTCGGGTAAGTTTTGATGTAAATAGTCCACGCTAATGTTGAATTGTAGAATGAATGAAGTATTCATTAACTATAGCGTAGTTCGTTAGCTTTCGAATGACACCACTTTCGTAGTTCTCACTCGACGCAATCTGAAGTTACACCGATCCAAAGCCTGCCGGGCATTGCAGAATTGGGCACTCAGTGCGAAGGTCATTTCAAATACAGACATCTTTTGTTAACTAGACGCTATATTTATAGTTTGAATGTTGATTTTAAGCAACAAATAATTTATTACCCACTTTTTGTAACATTCGACTTTTCGTGCATGTTCCCGAATAATGTTCCAAGTTTAAATACTTTCACGTCGACACCTACGAACCAACATAATCTTAGGCGGTTAATAAAAAGAGGTCGTTCATTATCAAAAGCCGTCCCTATCTATATATTTTCTAAAATATTTAGCAGCCTCTCTGCAGACCTGATTTTTTTTTTTTTAATTTTGGGAAGGATTGATTTTTTTGGTACATTTTATAATAGCGTATAAAAAACTATACTAATATTATAAAGAGAAAAGATTTGTATTTTTGTTTGTAATTAATAAACTCAAAAACTACTGGACCTATTTTAAAAATTCTTTCACTAATAGAATGCTGCATTATCAGTGAGTAACATAGTGTTAATTGAGTTAAATTAGGGATCCTTACGAAATCTCCAATAATGTAACCCAAGGTGTAAAACATAATATAAATCTCAAAATTTGTCCGTCCGACAAAAACTTTTGAACGGTAACTCCGATCATAATGAAATTTGGACTCATAACTCATCTCGGTAAACTAAGATGAACGTGCATACTCATGTCCCTCCCCCCACATTCGTTCTTTTGCACACGGGTGAATCGGGACGGACCGCTAGTTACGAATAAAAATTAGTATCTTTGAAATGAGCCCTGTCTAACGACATTTCGAATCTAAGTTTTTTTAATTTTGATTTGATTATCTGTAGAGAAACCCCCGTTCAAGTTTCAAAGTTCAACCGTTTAGGAGTTAAACGTCCATGATATATAAAGAAGGGATAATGGAATTTGGACACAACTTTCATCTCGGTAAACTAAGATGAACGTGTTTACTCATGTCCCTCCCCCCATTCGTTCGTTTGCACCCGGGTGAAACCGGGCGAGACCGCTAGTTTCTTATAATTTTGACTAATATCAAGTATCAGTAATTTCAGACGTATAAAGGCAAACAATTATTAAAAATACAAAAAAAAATGGATTAATATTCGATGAAAGTAAGTATAAACAAGTTCATGCAAGCTCTAAGCGTTTTTCTACTAGAGCATACCACATAATAATTTAAATAAGCGACATGAAATTATTGGTTTTGCTGAAAACAGTAATAAAAAATGCATTCATATTTTGAAAAAAAAGTTCTTTTCTACTTTCACCTGGAAGGAGCAAACATTTCAGAACCTATACGAGACAAGCCTTGTTAGTTTTAGTAGAATTAAAGTATCCTTAACGAAAAAAGTAAATATTTCTGCATTCAAATAAAATCAAAATTGAAAAAGTTCAATAAATACAAGCTTAACAAAAAATATATTTTGACATTTCTTTTTGTGAAAGAAAAGTTTGGCATTCAATTAATAAATAAAACAGATGCTTATTAATTGTGGTCGTCCGTCAATTCAATTGCATTCAAATTAAACTGAAAATACAAGCTTTTGTATAATCGAAAAAAAGGATTCATATCATCCCTTAAGGAAAACTGTATCGCATTCAAATAAAATAAATAAATAATTCTTTTTCAGCTAGCCTTATTAACTCAAAAACGATATTAGTTTTCTTGCATATTTTAATCAATAAAAATTAACAGTTTTTTTAAATATTCATTCATCACAAAAAAAGAAAAGAATAAAAAGAAGAAACATGTGATATTAATTAATAGACTGTTGAAAAATATTAAAAATTTAATAATCAAAAAACCGATACTTTACCTTCCATGTGGCAGCGTTTCTACGGAAGTAGCAAAATGTGTTTTGGAACCAGTTGTAAATTTCATTCAGCGTTAACTGCTTGTCGGGTGATTCGATTATCGACTAAAAAATTATAAATTAAATTAATCCGACATAAAATACGTAGTTTCAAAATCAGAGATGTGTAAATACTAAAAAAACTCGAATACTGATATCTGACATCTGATTTCGAAAAAAATTGTTATCCCACTTAAAATAGATGTTATTTCAATTCAAATTGAAGTTGAACTATTTTTGAAGATTTCCTATACCCGTAAATATAATAATAATAATGTATCTAATTAAGAAGTATTCTAATTCTTTCAAATTAATAATAATAATTTACCGAAGTGTTAGAATTTTTTAAATATCAACACGCTTTCAACATAATATTAACATTTGGTACGTACCTGGCGAATTAAAGAAGCGTAAGTAAAGGGAGGTCTTACATCGGCATTTTTGTAAAATTCCCGATTGCGTTGAATTTCTATGTAAAAAAATGACAATTATTAGTAATTATCCGCATTTATCAGGCGTTGTCCGGTAGTTGTCCGATAGCGTAAAACATTTTTAAAATGCATATTGCGGCATCCCAATCACTACGCTCATTCAACAGAGTTAATTGCTTGATCACGTTAACTAGTGAGCGCGGTGGCGGGTGCGGTCTCTAAATACCACACATATGGTATAATATACAGGCTGTTCTTCAAAAAGTACCGCAACGCCTGAATATCTCAAAGAGATTAAGTTTTCTTGAAAAATGTTGCGAATGAAAGTTGCTCAACTCGTCGTAATGAACTTATCGGTCACAAAAATTCCTCCCAAGAGGGTGCCCCCGTAGGCGCGCTCGGGAATGATGTCTTTCAAAACAGAAGAGTTTATAACACGCGCAAGCGCCTGGCGGCTAACATGAACACGAAGACCGCCGCGCCCGCACCCGTGAGCTCAACGTGAACAAGTACTTATTATGAGACTTCACTCGCTTCGCTTGTTCGGCTAAATGTACTGCCTGTTCGCTCGAGAAGAATTAGGTTTTATAACAATCAAAGAAATTATTTTTACAATCGGTTCAGTACATCTTAAATTATAAGCGAATTTGAAAGTTATCAAACATTTCTTAATGAAGTATTATAGAGACAATCAGAAAAATAAACCAAACCCATCCAATCTATCTACCAATTTTAAATTTAACAAACGGATATATTTACAAAAGTTCCTAAAAGTTCATACATTTTTGATGAACAAAATTTGCACATTAGAAAAGATTGTACGAAACATGATCGAGAGACAGATGAACTGTTTTCATAAAATACAACTGTTCTAAAGCTAAACTTACACGAGTTAAATATTCAACAGTGAAAATTACAGTCGAAAGTGTCAGATAATTAATATGAATCGAGAAAATGGTTACATTACAGATTTAGAAATATACAGGAATTCAACATATTAAATCCGAGTCTTATTTACCCGGCGTCGCTCTGGCATTAATATAGATTTCTCAAATATATTTCTTGTTTACATATTCGTGAAAACTGTATCAAAGTCGAATGAATACTTTCCGAATTTATTGTTTTTTAAATATAATATACAGTATATAAGCCTAAACGTACACAGAGAATTTTAGCGTTGGAACAAAACGAATGTACTGATTTATTTAGGGGTGTTATGGTAATTTTTATTAACATGAAGCTGTGCTATTCATTTCTCTTTTATTAATTAAATATTTTTACGATCATTATGGTTATATTTAATACCGTCAAGTTTTGCAATTTCTGCCCACTGTTTATCGGTTTACATACTGTATAGAAATAAATATAATAACGGAAATATCAAATTGTCGTACAAAAATAATCATAAATCTTACCTTGCTGAACATCTAAACCTGCTCGTTCCAACATATAAGGCAAGCCTATCCATTGTGCAGCAATAATTGGAAATTTTTTATATTACTAACGAAACGAAACTTAAAATAGTTTATATAAATATTCTAAAGCTATTGGAATGTTTCGCGGTAATAGCTGTTTTAATACAAAAATGAACACGTATTTTATAAAGCAGTAAAAGGGGACACGTTATATAATAAAAAAAAATTTTAAATCAACATACAATTTATTTTTTCTTCCGTATTTATAGTAAACATTCAAAATATTTATTTAATTGTTTGGTAAAAATACTTACCACCAGCTAATGATAAGGCCGACTTATCACTTATTCTTCTACGAATAGGTCCGCCTATATTTTGTGTGGGAGATTGCAAAACCGGAGATCGAACAGCCGATACTAATGTTGACATCGAAACGGGAGTTTGTGGCATTGTGTTCGAAACCGGACTCGTAACAAAGCCAGCTGCCTGACTTTGAACTAGAGGCCCAAGAGCCGATGGCATTTTCTGGCTGGACATCGGAGGAGGACCCGTTACTGCCGACGTTTCGACACTTTTAAGCGATTCTGCTGAGCTAATCTGTTTCATGTGAAGATGATGCATCATTGCTTGGAGGCGATCTTTCTCCTTTTGCAGCTGCAATTCCAATTGAGATACCACTTGCATTTGAACACGCGCCTGAGCTGTTGATCGATCATCTAACGAGTGTTCGCTGTTTAAATGTCTAAAAAGATTATTAATAATTGTACTCCTTATGATTACTATCCTTCCAATAATTTAAAACGAAACGCTACAGTTCAAATGAGCAAAATCGCTCAAGTGCAAATGAAGGGTACACGGGAAGAAGGCGATTTGTCAGTAAAAATTCGAAATTAATTTTTTATGCCAAAAGTCGTACCTTTCTGTTGGTGTATTCATTTTAGACACGAATACGCTAGGTCAAAAGTTATAAGCGTTGAAAGAAATGCATCAGCATGTAAATGGTACGATCTTAAACACTCAAAATGCTCTCCTGCACAATTTACATTTTTTGACAAACCGCCTTCTTCCCGTGTACCCTCCAAATGTAAATCAATAAACAAAAAATAAATGTACCTATAATATCCATAATAACACAAAAATTAAAATCGCCAATCGCATAATTAAGTTTTTTGCTCCAGGTATAAAATAGGTTAATTTAAGTAACGACGTTTTAAAAAAAAGCACTGTTCAATCGATGCTTAGATTTTATTAAAAAGTTCAGTATTTTTCAGGAATTGGAATAATTTGCTATATTGTAATAATTAAGTTTGTGATCGTTTATTATTATTAGTTTCTCGAAAACTACAGCTCCTTTTCTTTTAAATTATAGTTGTGCTATAGAGGCCGGGGGGGGGGGGCTCGTTTTCGAAATGCATTTTCAGTAATATCTCAAAAGCTACTAGCGCGACTACATTTCTGAAATAATAGTTTTGAAATCCGTAAGAAAATTCCTTTCAAATAGATCGAATATAAAAACATTTTTTTTCTTTGGGATCTCAATATTCGCGGGAAAATATTGTTAGTTGTTAACTATTGGAATTTATGTTAGAAAGTTTCATAACTATGCCAAATTTCAGCTTGATATCTTCATAAAAGTCCAGAAAAAGTCGACTGTAATAAGACGTAAGGACGGACAACTGACAAATTCTACAAGGATTCCGTTTTTCCTTCCGAGGCATGGAACCCTAAGGAACAACTATAAAAAAAATTCCGTAGCTAATTTCAATTTAAGTTAATTTGAATTGAACTTGAACTGCGAGATACTGGTAAATAAAATGAAGTTATAAATAATTTATGCATAAATTCTTTTATAAAATTAAGATCTCTTGCCACGAAACAAGAGCAAAAAGAAACGTTATTTGTTGCGGTGAAATTTTAGATAAAATATTCTTTTAGTTTCAAAACTGTGATTATATTTTGTATAATAATTAATTAATACTCAAAAGAGCGTGAAAATAATTTCGGTCGCATAGCACGGAGCTCGCTACCAAGGATTTATAAACGACGTCGCTGTTGAAGAAGGCGAACTTTTGAAATATCCATTTGACTTTGATATTTAAGCTGATTTACACCGAGGCGAAAAAATAAAAGCTCGTGTTCTAAAATGCAAAATTCGTTTTTTCTGCCGATCTTTGTTTTGGAAATATTGAGGTTCAAATTTCTGATAATTTTTATAAAAAAAGTGTGCGTGTAACCTTTACGCGCGGTTGAAGTAAAACATATGAACAATACATATACATTGTTAGGTTCACAGTTATAATACATATTTCAATAAACAGGCAAAAAAATTAAGACAACTAAAACTTTTCTCAAAGAATCTGTAAAACTAAGTTACAATTTTATTTATTTATATTACTTCAATTACCGTTTGTATGTTAAAAAAAAAACAGCATAACGCCAACGACCGAGTTGTCTCTTCACGAAATTCACAAAACGCGTCTAAAGGAGTTTTAACTAATCCTATTCATTCTGGATACTTTATTTAATATGTGTAAGAAAAAAGCTTTACTTTACTTGTATCTCATGTTCGAAAATCTCATGGCCAGTCGCGACCAAGCCTAGTAACGTGAAACCATTCAATTATAAACTGGATTATTATTTATATAATATAATAATAAAATCAGTATTTTGTTTCCAAATAATTTTTAAGGCTTAATTTTAATTCTACGAACCAAAAAATGAAATAAGATCAGAAAACTCTTCCCATTGATATCTCAAAAACATAGACAGATCGGAATATTCTATATTTTGTATTCGCCATTCAATCCCAAACACGAAGTTTTGTTTTCCGTCTCTTGGTATAAATCACCCTGTGTTTGACCAATTAATATACGTAGGAATTTTCTACAAATACCTATAAATACTTTTTAGTTTTAGAAAAAAATAGACATAAATGGTTTTAAAAACGATTATTAATATTGTTCTTTTGCTATCGATATTTCAAGAGTTCATAGACTGATCAATATGTGCTAATCTTTAGATGCTCTGTTCTCGCTAGCAAAATATTGCTCTTCCAGCTACAATGAATAAAGAAATCAAACATGCAACTCTTACCTTATAAGCGGCTTTTAAATATTTAAGCGGGACATTTTTTGGTTAAGTATATAAAAAGTTCATAAGTATTTTTCTTAAAACGCTGTGTAACTGAATTTAATAAAGTTAAAAAGAACCTCATAGACAGTGGCGCAGCTGTTTTCTTCTAATTCTCATTTTTTTCAAAGAAAAACGATTCAAACGATCTCAATTTTGTGTAGTTACTTCAAACTGAAATGGCTCAAGAAACGCGTGTGGAAAATATGTAAAAATGATAGACAATTACTAACGGGCCTTTTTTTGTCTCTGTTTGTGGAAACGACAATTCTCAATCAATAAATCAATACTTACTTTATAAATGAGGGTAAGTCGTCGCAGATAAGTTCACAGCCAGGCCATTTGCAAACGCCATGACCATATAACGGATGAATTTTTTCAGGTGAAGTGCCACCATCGACAGATTTGTCGTCGGGTATATTTCCACCCAGCTCCTCCTTACATCGACTGCCCCCAGATCTATCCAGTGCTATCGAATTTAGCAAACCTAAGCAATAACGGTATCGAACTAAAATGGTGACTTATTTTAAATATATTTAGAGATTCTTAATTTTTTTACTTAGATGATGTACAATAAAAAACAGGGATCATCAACGGCTTTTTTATTTACACTGTAATTAATTTTACTAACCATTAATGTCTGCAAGAGATCGTTGATTTATGGGATGTAATGATTCTCCACCGTGAGATTCTTTCCATGGGCTAAGAACATCCCGAGGAACTAAACCTTTGAAAAAAGAAATCACGCTGTATTGTTTTGAAAAAGAAAGAAGTTTTTTGCCACATTTATAAAAAAGTGAATTTTAATCAGCGAATAATAAACCTTCGTTTACTGGGCAATAGAAAAAATTTGATTAGTTTGCTTTCAAAAGGTAAAAACAAACTTGAGGCAGTTGTTGAATCGCCGGCTCAGATGATGGCATCCGTATAACTGGAGTGTTGAGGTAAAATATAAGGAATAGGTTTTAGGACTTTTAGGATTATCGATCGAATGGTTTTGACTGGGAACATGGACGGGCAACTGCCAAAAGTTCGTTTTCTGAAATATACTTCCTTATGCCGCTGGTGAGATTTCGTTATTTCGACTTGGGTAGTTCGCCGTATGGTGTCTTCCGAAACTAATCCGATTTGACTGAATCAAAACAGCAGACAAAAGTAAGTTATCAATGATTTATTTCAACTAATTAATGACAATTGCCCAGTGAAGGTCTATTACACAGCAAAATAAAGGAGGGAAATGGTAGGAAATACATACCTCGACACTCTAGTTTTAGATGTACATAGATGTAGATGTTTCAGATGTCTTCGCTATGTTGATTCAAAATAATTTTGGAAATTTCATTTTCAATTCTCTCAATGCATCGAAATTTAATTTAAATTTAAATAAAGAAATATTAAGTGTGCATTTACGTTTATGTATTACTGAACCAAATCATTAAATTATTTATCTAATTGCAAATTTCAAAAAAACGTCACTCAAAAACATGCATTATTAATTAAAACCAATGAATTCATGTTGTTTACTCAAAAACTAGAAAATACATGTATTTAGAAAAAATTCAACATTCTGAGACTGGCGATTCTGCGTTGATTCAAAGTAATCCAGTGAGCAAAGAAGATGTGCAGTTGCTTATATTTTCTGACGTCGTCAAAGAAGAATGTGTTAGATCTTCCTACCTGCACCTTGTGCTTGAGCTTGAGCTTGTGCTAATATGATAGGTGGAAGTCCACCCTGATGAACAACATACTGTCGTTGTGCCATCTGCAACTGTTGTAGTAACTGTTGCTGTTGAATCACTAATTGTTGTAAAGGCGCCGATGCTTTTTTCTTGTCACCTGACTGTATAATGTGCCTCTGTTGCATTAGATTCAACTGGAACTGTTCTTGTAATTGCTGAATCGTCTGTTCGATTTGCTTTTTACCGATTTCAGCAAGCTGATGCTGCTGTAATAATCAAGGATTGATGTTTAAACTTGAAATTAAACATCTACCAGATATTTCAAAGAAATATTGCTGTTCATCCATTCTAATTACACTATTCGATATCAGAAGTGTGATGGCTATATTAAAAACTATTCTATTCCAAAAGCTAGACAGTAGTACAAATATCGTTTTGGAAAAAACCGGATCGCTGCGAAGACATTGAAATAATAAAACGGAAGAAGCCACTAGAATGTTACCTGATGATGCTGATTCTGTTGATGCTGTTGTAGATATAAGGTGTGTTGCCTCATTAATGACTGCAATTGGGTGGGATTGAGAACATGTTGTTGTAATAACTGCTGCATATGATGCAAACCTCCCGTAGCTGATGTCGGCGACATCATCATCTGTGAAGCTGCAACAGCAACTGCTGCTGATGAAGGTGGAGAAGGTACCACAGAGCTCGTTGATTGTTGTTTACCGTTCGGCGGCGATTGACTGACTCTACCACCTCCGACACCGCAACTTCCTGGAGACTGTTGTTGTCTGCCGGAATGTGGCGATCCTGGACTCTGTCCCCCACCGCCACTGCTTCCTCCACCTCCACTTCCACTCCCCGTAGGACCACCACTGGAACTGATTCCTCCGCTGGTAGCTGCCGTAACTGACAATTGTTGTATAGATGTTTGAGGTGATACAACCTGTGAATCTCTGTGACCTGGTTCGTCTCTACCACTTGATGATGGACTGGAATTTCCATTTCTTTGAACCTAGGCATTTAAAATAATACCTCGATCTTTCACGGATACACGAGCTTCAACTAGCGACGTTAGAAACTCAGCAACAACTTTTGAAAAAATGTGAATATAAGAAAAGTTTCAAACCTGTATTACTTCAGTACGTTCAGTACGATCGATGCTAGGCCTGTCGGCTCTATCACGTTCACGGTCACCACGCTCCCGATCACGATCGCGCGTTTCACGGCTCAGCTGTTCCCACGAATGCTCCAGTTCTATGCTCGTTTGTTGTAAGTGTTGTTCACTCAGTGCTTTGTCTAATGCAGCCTGTAACAAAAGAAAACATTATTTAAAACATATCATAATAATATTACGTAGTCGATGTTTATAAAACAATAAGAAAAAATAAATTTATAAAATCCGCGCTTATCTAGTAGATAGAGAAATTTTAATTAAATCTGATCATGACAGGATACCCGTACTTGTTTGGGTATCAGCAGTGGCGTAACTATACCACCTGAAGTCCGTTACCATATACTTTTATTCTATAACTGAGCATAGGAATAAAATCGCAATTGAACCATTAGGATGCAAACATATACTTCTGTCTTTTTTTAAGCCGTAAGCACTGATGTATCCAGGAGGGCAAAACAAGCACGGGGGACCCGGCTTAATAAATTTCTAATTTTCCCCCTCCTGGGCCAAAAGCTGGGTACGTCCATGTTAACGTCATAGAAAAAACAATGTTTTTGAAACAGAGATACTTTATTCAGATTGAATGCAAGTACATCAACCAATCCTATCATCGGAGAAATCAGGGAATTACATCGAAGAAAGAGACGTAGATATATTTTCGATACGTTTTGTTGCCTTCGCTCACCGCACATTGAGTAAATAGACAATGATTCATATAGTAAATTATTAAATATATGCCCGTGCCAAATTCACGGATGGGGTCCTCCCTTAATATAAAAAAGCTTCACGTTGTAGTATCGTCTTAATAAATCACAAAGTAAAGTAGATAACTGTTTAATTCGTGTATATTATTGAGTTAATACCTAACTTGATTAAATAAAAAATTGATATTTTTTACCAAATTTTGTAATACATAAATGTTATGTTCCTCCTGTCCGAACGGTCTCTTAGACCGCGGGCCCCCTCAAGCCAGAGGCGCGTGGCATTTGTCCCCTTTCTGCCATCTTATCGTTACGCTACTGGGTAACAGTAAATAATATACCATCGAAATGGGCCTAACTTTTCTTAAATACTGTTACAAACGAACAAATATAAAGAGACAAATTCTGGAAGTACATTTTCTCGTGTAGGTGTCATACAAAATAATTAAAAAAAAACGTGCAGAAAATAAAAATATAGACAGAGGTATCATAAAATATGTAAATATAAGTCCTAACATAATAAAAAAATAACACCACTACGAAATTACCGAATTTGTATGGGCAAATAAAAAAGTATTCGTTTTCTAAATTAAAAATTTAAACGTTTAATTTTTTAATAACTCTCAAAAATTTGCCACGTTTACAAAGAACAAAATATACAATACATACATACATACAACGAAGTACGTAGGTACTAGTTACTACAAATGAATGAATGTATATTAATTTGGTAAGTATAATGTGTATATGATTTCGAATAGAGGGAAATTTAGCAATCAAAACAAAGTTTGACTTCTGATATCATATATTCATAAATAAGCAGTAATGAAGACGCAACAAAACAGCACAAGCGTGGAGTCGGTTGAGATATGCGGGGGAAATTTTGTGATCTGACAGGGCTGTACAAACTAATCGACTAAACATAAATTGATTATTGAATTTATTGAAGTACAACCTGTCATGCGAGTTTGAGGCCAGGTAACGTTTGCATTCAATATTTTCAGATGTACAGTTTGCATAACGAAGATTCACTTCTGAAATGTGTAGTGTAAACAGATCACTGTTTGCCAGACGACGTTCTTATTCGCCGACCGAACTGTTTAGGCTGATCATTGACTTGAATCACAGCTTGTCGGAAGTATACGTAAATTTCGCATAAGTAAATTTCACTTTCGTAGTGTGTAATGTAAACTATACTGGGTAATCTTTAATGATTGTATAATAAGTTACACTTCACCCAAATGTCGCTAGGGCGTAAAAGGCAAAAAATGAAACGCTTCCCCTTCTTCAACTTCAACTGGCAGTTGAAAGAGTGGGAGAATCGTTTGTACTCTCTCTCTGTCTCTTTCTCTGTTAAAGCGTCTTGGGCACTCTACACGCATGCGCAGTGCGTACTGTGTGTATACGTAGCATTTTCTCTAGCCACGGTAACATATTTTACATAACAATTTCCTAATCTTGAAATAATAAAACCGTCAACGAATGCTAGAACCTAAGTTTCACTTCACACGTGTCAGAGTCTCACGTATATTTTTTTCTAGCGCCTTCCCAAAAAAATTCTGCTCTGAAATATCACAGAAGTGGTGTCGAATTTGTTTGAAATTTTCTGTGCGGTTAAAGGGGAAATTATTCAACAGCGGGGAATACGAGAAACTTTGGTAATTGCAAAATGGATAACGTATCAATGAAACGAGACCATAATAAATTTCAGATTTCATGTAATACAAATAAAAAAAAAACTAAGCAAATAACACAAACGGCGAAAGAAGTTTCACTTACACCGTGAGCATATTTTTAATATAACATTTTTCAGAATCGAATTGGTGTTTCTAGTTCGATATAAAAAATAAGAAAAAAACAAACTGTATTAATAAAATACTATCAGGTACCGATATCTAATTTAATAATAATTGTTTGTGATTCATTAATAATATGATTATTTATTTTAAATTAAATCATTCCCACAAAAACTTAAAAAAAATATTTACAAAATACTTATGTAAGAAAATTCTAAAAAAATATTTGTTGTCTTTAATTTGTTGTATCGGGTAGGTATCTAACTTGTTTAAACAAATATCAGGAGTATAATATGCAGAAATAGATTGTTTTGATATAACCCAAACCACTAAACAACAACCACAAATATTTATAAAATCTAATAATCAATTGTATTTACCTTTTTGACGAGCTTCATACTTTAAGAATTACCACTAACATTTAATTACTAAATATTGTTTTCAGAAATTGACAAATATCATAAAAAAACGTGATATAATTTCATCCATTACAATAAATACAATTAATTACGTAACATTATATTTATAGGTGATTTTAAATTTTAGTATTTAATCAATTATTTTTTAAACTTATTTAAAAGAAATTGATAGGTCAAATCTTTACAAAATTAGCCCTAATCTAACTTAAGTTGTGTTATAAAATAAGGGCGTTTTATTTTACCTTGCAATTAGTTCAAACTAGCTAGGCTATACCAGTTTATCCTGAAGTGTACATATATTTATAATAGGACAAACTAGTTCAGCCTTGGATAAACTAGTTTGTCTTACGACGCTTAGGGCAGATCAGTTTGGCCTAGGCTATACCGGTTTATCCTATCTACAGGTAGAACTAGTTTGGCCTAGGCAAAACTAGTTTATCCTGAAATCGGGTTTGACCGGTATACAAAGCAAACTAACAAACGCACTGTAAAAATTTAAATAATAATTGAACATGACTTCTTTGACTTTCAAATGACATTTTAATTTATAACAAAGTTATAGTTATACAGCGTGTTTCATAAAAAGCATTGCATGAGTAAGCTGAATTTACCCGCGAACATAGATCTAGTCCTTATGTCAAAAATATTAAAATACGTTTATCAGCAAAACGTTTTCACATCCCTGAAAGAAAGGGCCGTATACACTGTGTTCTGTTTTCTATGCATTAATGATTCAATATCAATTAGTACTGCAATGAATTATGTAGAATCCAATCTCTACCTACGGACCGACCGACAAGCGGGATTTCCCCTTTCCTCCCCTTTTCCTCATTTCGTTCCACCGTCCCTCATCTGCAGAATGCATATTCTCCAGACGGTACAAATCTTACTTTAAGATGTCAACATTCAAAATCTTCTTAATTAAAATCTTTGTTATTGCTAACTATGCATATTTTCCCGGTTCCGCACATTTCGGTTGGAATGTTTTTTTATGTAGATGTAGAAATGTATTTTTTCGAATCATCACAAATAATTTTCCTTAATTAATTGAAAAAGTGGACGGTATGAGGTCGTCATGCAACGTTAAAAAAGCGTCACTAGAACTATGCTAGCTCACGTACTGTCTGAACTATTAGTAACTATGTTAAATGGGTTATTTCCTATGTAAAGATAAAACACAGCATATATTATTAAACTAGCGGTCCCGCCCGGTTTCACCCGGGTGCAAAAGAACGAATGGGGGGAAGGGACATGAGTACGCACATTCATCTTAGTTTACCGAGATGAATCTTGGGTCCAAATTTCATGATGATCAGAGTTACCGTTCAAAAGTTTTTGTCGGACGGACTTTTGAGTTACATTTTGCAACATTTTTCATTGATGCGCCGCTCCTATTGGTCGTAGCGTGATATTATATAGCCTATAGCCTTTCTCGATAAATGGGCTATTCAACAAAAAAAAAATTCAATTCGAACCAGTAGTTCCTGAGATTAGCGCGTTCAACCAAACAAACAAACTCTTCAGCTTTATATATTATAGTATAGATTTAAATTTAACATGAATGTAATATACCTACACGTAAACCTTTCGAAAAAAATTCTCTAAATGATAGTGAAGGTTGCACCAAAATCCGTAGTTTAAGAAAAAACCAAGCGAACAGACAGACGCGGATAGCGACTTTTTTATAATAATTAAAGATTGCGATTTTTTAGGATATTGAATTTTCATAATTTTCCTTTTCATATATTTTAATAGCCAACGTTTCGCAAACCAACTGGTTCTTGTATTTAAGGCCTCGGTATTTTTAAGAAAAAATATGCGTTAGAAATATTTTTCAAAAACGTAAATTACAAAACTAAACCCAAAAAAAGCGATATACGTTGGCTGAGTGTTTTTTTTTTTAATAGAGTTAAAAAGAGTGCCAATTTTAAATTATTATTTTCAAAGTTATCTGGGAGAAAAGATACAAGCAGAACTTGCAAAGCAGGTATATAAAGATTACTGACTTTAAAGAGTTGAAAATCCCTTTATAGTTAATTCAATTATAAAATCTTATATCACCTCATCTTCTCACCGAAACTTTAGTGCACTTTTATATTAAATAATATACTACGTGAAATTAATAAAAGCATCGTAAAGAAGATAATCTAAATAGAAAAATGCACTTCTGTCAAAGGGGTAATTCGCTTTAGTTTTATGTAAAGCTGTTAGCCATTACATGCGTTTTCACTCTAGTTACTATGTTGATTTTGATAGAAATTTTATTTTATCTCGATACAAATAAAAATTACTTTATACTTTACATTTAGTGTAGAAAATTAACTAGTGATGGGAAAAAACCGAAATATGATAATCGATTCATTCGATTATTACCATATCTCGATTATAATATACAATTAGTAATTCATTCGATTATTATCAATCATTTTACTAAAAACTTAACTACCGAATCGAATTACTACTTAAATTAATCGAATGAATGCATGTATCGGAACGGAACACTACGAAACACTACTAATAATCGAGAGAGAACACTATACACACAAGTTGTGCTGCAGGGAACCGAGCGAGATAAATACTACTTAATGTGTGTTGTGACTTATGAGATAGATAATAGATATACTACAAATTTAGTAGTATCACAAGTTGTGCTGCAGGGAACCGAGCGAGATAAATACTACTAATGTGTGTTGTGACTTATGAGATAGATTTACTACTAATTTAGTAGTATCTATCTCGCTCGGTTCCCTGCAGTAGCGGAGAGAGCAATATAATTCAATTTTTTCGAATCGGTGTTGCCGTCTAATGCGCAAACTACTAAATTAGTAAAATGTTTCGATTATGGCAATCTTTCGATTATTGAAATAATTCGATTACTAATGTCTCGATTATCGAAATATGTCGATTATTCCCATCATTAAAATTAACTGGTGCAACTGTTCTAGCGTAATACTAATACACACAGACGGACAGACAAAAACTGGAACACGTTTATTCGTCTAGGAGTCAGCAAATAGTGAAAAACGAGATTGCAGACGAATGTCACGTTACTGTTTGATGTAATAATATCTAGATATTGAAACTGGATGATAATTAACGACACAAAATATTGTTATGCCAGACACTCGAAACTTAATATTTCTGATAATTATATTTTGTTCTTCAGTTAATACCAAAGAAATTGGGATACTAAAATATAATACTATAACAAAACACAAGGTGATTTCAGCTTTTATTATACAGTTTACAGACGATCATAAAATTCCGATTTTAGTTAATTAATAAAAAAATGTGGTAAATTAAATTGCATATTACCCGACGGAAGGCATTAAAGGCCCCTCTTGCCAAAAGTTACTTTCGACTTTTGTTATTCGACTTCTGACTTTTTTTGACTTTTAAGTCAAATATTCAGATAAAATATTTGGGATGGTCTCATTATGGCAATATGGTGTCATAACAGAGGGCTATTCTTCGCGGGCAATGCCGGGAAAATACAACAAAAAAGTTACGACAGCATAATGTGTCGATATTTAATAGGCAATATACAAATCCGGACGAAGTTAGACGTAGCTTCCAGTAAGATATATAAATTAAATTCATTTGAATATATCTGACGCCATGTTTACAATAGCCTGTTGCCTGTTGGGGAAGTAAATGGTGATTTAAGAGAAACTACCGTTCTTTACCTTTTTTAACCTAAACCAAGCACACTGAGAGTCCTAGCCAATGACCTTGAAATGTCAAAATCTCTCATTTAAGAAATTCTTTATTATCAGATTATGTTTTTTTTTTTGGAACTGATCAAACGAACCCGTTATTACTTGTTAGTTCAACGACAGCAAGTACGTTAAATAGAAAATTGCTGAACTATTTCTTCGTTGATGACATATATTGCGTAATTTAATTATCTTAAGATCAAAGTTTAGGTCTTGGTACTGAAGGGATTATAAGGTGCAGAAGTGATAACGGTTGACAAGACTAATTTAAAGAGTTTAAAACTTCTGAATCACCTGTATATAATATGTATAACATAGGAGGGTATTGGTATGCACGGTGGATAGCCTCGTGGAGCAAAAAGTTGTGAAAAAAGAGGAGTGCGTATGTCTGGTGGGTACGACACCACCTAACTGCTTGTAGTTTCGATGTGCTGATGAGCCCACAGCACTTGCAAATTTAACATCATTCGAGTGCTTCCAAAACTGTCCCCACGTGACAAAACTGACATTATCAGAGGAATAATTTATTTATTATAAGAGTAATTATTAAAATATATTCGATTTTCAAAGAGTGGCGGTGTGGTAAGAAAAAAGGATTTTTGAGTTCATATCGTTTTTCTCAGAATTGAGTGTAGTTTTTATCAGGATCATAACTATCCAGGGGCAACGTTCTGGAGCCTCTAAGCTAGGGGAAAAAGTATTATATTTTTTTTTATATTGTGGATCAAAGTTTATCAAAAATTCTTTCAGCTTAAACTGTGTTGGACGATCAATGTGAATCGTGTATAAGTTTTTAAGCAATTTGCGACTGTGTATTTACTGTTTCAAATTTGCTGATTTTTAATAAATTCTTTATTAAACGTTGCTGTCTTCTATGTTAGTAATCAAACGGTATTGGTCATAGTGCATCTACAAATATAAATTAGTATTATGCTGACATAATATTTAAATTGATTTTTATTTATAAAATCTTTCCGTTGATCACATTTGCAATCCTGTATGATCAAAACAATCTCGAAGTAGTTTTTTCTAGGATGCCGTCGACATGTTACTTCTGGAGTGGAAGGTAACGTGCAATGGTTTCAGAAGTAAAGTATTGTTTAGTACAAACATACAGTATAATGATATGCATGCACAGGTTAGTGAAACGGGGGTTTTAGAGCCGGCCTTCCGCCCGGTTGGTATACGAAGTCCAAGAGAAAGACAAACACAAAGCGCAAACGGTGCTACAAGAAGACGAAGAAGAGAAAAGTCCCCTTATCACATATTTCACATGCGGAGAGGGCTGTTTTGCTTGCTATGAGCAATATTATTTCCATATTTTTCACATAATGCGCCAGTGTATATGGCTTTTATTTCATATGACATCGTGGTAATGCATTTTAACGTGTTATCATTCATTGCGGTGTCCCCACAACTCTTTATAACGCTAGAGAACAACCAACGGAGTCACCATCGATTCTCTTCTACAGACCCTTAACAACAACACTCCTTCTCAACCTCCAGCACCTCCTTGCTCTTCTTCTGTTTCTTCTTTCTCTGCTAACATTCAACAACACTCTTTTTTATTCTTGGCTATACTTAACCAGTGACGTACTGACTTCTCAGATTATTACTAGGGACCAGTAACTATCCATTTCCGGAACGTTTACGTTGTATTGTTCACCTCATTCAGGAACGTGAATCTTCGAATATAATCGAAGATTCACGTTCCTGAATGAGGTGAACAATACAACGTAAACGTTCCGGAAATGGATAGTTACTGGTCCCTAGTAATAATCTGAGAAGTCAGTACGTCACTGGTTATTCAACTCCTTATTTAGGAACGCATGCCTCGAATTATCCGATTCCCATTTACTATACGATTTCATTCCAAAATAAAAACATAATTATAGCATTTCGATAAGAAAACATGACAATATTTTTCAACTCGCTGTTTGGCTACAATGCCAAATAAAGGATTTTTATTTACGGACGTTTGCCTCGGATTAGCACAGTTAAACTGTTCAATCTTCTATTCAGGAGCCACTAACTTTGTACAGCAATCAACAACCATAATTATTTGTACTTTTATTGGCAAACTTATAATCCATTATTGACCTTCAAATATTAAAACTTTGGATGTTTTTTCTGTGTTTCAAAAAATTTTAAACAAATTAATAAATAATAAACTTTTTTAAGGCATTTCAGGTCAAGAATATGTTTTATCAATGATAAAAAAGTGTACCGGCGCCACTGTACGATCATCATGAACATCACTAATGTCGATGTTTGCCTCAGACTTCCTGATGCTGCCTTACATGCATATAAGTGCGTAGATTTTTGATATAAACACGAATCGATCATACCATATTCATAAATATGCTAAATTGTGTCTCAAGGTATGTGTAGTATATGCAATAAAATGATATATAGATCACATAGTTTGCATTTTTTATACATAATATATGTTTAAATTTCTAAAGAAATATACAGGGCTGACATACAGCAATTTAAATTTCCAAATAAAAAAAAGGTACACCTAGACTTATACAACAAATTGCCTAATGAAATAAAGAACATAGAATTGAAAAATTCAAAAAAAACTTAAAATAGTTCTTAGTGGACGGCTGTTTTTCCTCTATAGACGTATTTTTAAATATGGAGTAAAAGATACACTATACTAGACATTAAGTCGTGTTTTAAGAGACATCTTATTTTATCCGATTGACTAAATTTAATTAAATCGGTCCAGTCGTTTGCGACCGACAGCACAAACAGACAAAGAGAAAAAGGCTCGAAACAGTGTTTCCCATTTTTAAACGCTTTATATTAGTTTGGGTTGTAACTATGTATGTAACTAACTATGTATGTATGTCCGTAACGGAATCTTTGAGCATAATTTTCACCAATTTCCCGAAGTCTGATTAATTTGAAACTTTGCATACGTATCAAGGACCGATGACAATGCAATAATTTGATAACAGTTTCCCATTATCCTTATTAGGACCCCCAGGATTAATAAATTCTTTTAAATCTTTGAGCATAATTTTCACCAATTTCCCGAAGTCTGATTAATTTGAAACTTTGCATACGTATCAAGGACCGATGACAATGCAATAATTTGATAACAGTTTCCCATTATCCTTATTAGGACCCCCAGGATTAATAAATTCTTTTATAGATCCTCTGTAGTAAACGCTTTATTTTCACCAATTTCCCGAAGTCTGATTAATTTGAAACTTTGCATACGTATCAAGGACCGATGACAATGCAATAATTTGATAACAGTTTCCCATTATCCTTATTAGGACCCCCAGGATTAATAAATTCTTTTATAGATCCTCAAACTAAAAAGTGAAAAATAAAATATAGTTTAAAAAAAACTAAAAAACACGCTTTATATCGGACTAAAAAGTAAAAAATAATTGTTTTAAAATAAGCTTAAAAAGCGTTGGGCGCTCGATGTACGAAAATGTGGAACAAAGCGCCCCACGCTTTTTAAGCTTATTTTAAAACAATTATTTTTTACTTTTTAGTCCGATATAAAGCGTGTTTTTTAGTTTTTTTTAAACTATATTTTTTTGATGAAACTTGGTACAAACTTTATATATAGAGTACAGTCTTTATATCCGACTACGTTTGGGTAAAAAAAACAAATATTAACACGAATCAAACCGCGGATAAAATCTAGAGAATGTACGTAATAAAATAAATGCTTTATACAATTTCTCAGCGTTTTCACATCCATTTACATATCGAACAATAAAAGACGGAAAAAAGTATTTAGAATATATCATCTCAATCACATTGGTCTTGCATTTTTATACGTACGTATATATATATATAAATAAATCGCTTGAATAACTATCACCCTCCTAGATACATTTTAACGTTCCTTTCTCGTCAGCGAGATTCGGTTCGGTTCGATGAACCTATTCGCCAGTTTCTTTTCGAACAAGATTTGTCTCATCGAAACCCACCTACCCACATCTTTCACTTATAATACATTCGTGGTCAAAATTAGCTCACCGTTCGGTTTATCTGCTGGAATAATTGGACAGATTTTATTTTGTGATTAAACCAGGGCAAGCTCGAAACCATCAGATTGTCGTGAAAGACTATGGCAAGGGCCAAAACAAAAATCTTTCAGATTCTTTAATAATTTTCATGCAACATTAAGCAAATAGTAAACATTCTTCTATTTATTTATTCGATAGCTTATTTAGAAAACAATTTTAAATAGATTTTTCTATTGTTTCATCCCGCCAGCAATACAGGATTGTCAGAACAATAATTAATACTAATGTATAAAATATTAGCAACTTGTCAGAAATTTTGTTTTATTGCACATTTTTGGGGACAGAGATACTGTGGATTATAGACGAAAAATCGTGTATCCAGATATTGTCTGTCTGTGCCAGTACCTATCACTCAAAAATTGTTGGATCAATTTTATACAATCAATTACTTAAACTTTAAGTCTTTTTATCCAACTAAAATTTATCTCTCAAAACGAAAGTTAACGGGAGTGTAGCTGCGAGTATATCTAAATTACTGTTGTCAATGCCAAGTGGGTCGCAGCCCCGCGAAGCAAACCTGTAATACGATGAAGCTAAAGCCTCCACTACTGTTATTACTACCGTATTTTATTTCAATCACGTGCAAAGCCGCGGGTTTCAGCTAGTATATTATACATAAATAAGCAGGTTAATATCAACTCAATTAAATTGATCGATTGAAAGTGTAGTTATTGAAGAGAATGGAGTATAGACATTGTTTTGTCTCTATTCATTAAGGTACATTTCTTCCATTCACTTAGCATACGTCAAGTTAATATTTCTTCAACCTAATGGGGTCTATTTTGTCCAAAGTACACCTCACTTCAGATTATCTATTCAGTCAAATAAAAATTCGAAAGAAACATAAAACAACTCTGCGTGTCTTGTATAACCAGAGATAAATTAAATAATACAGGACCGTATCACCAAACAATTGACTGAGCGAAATCCAGACGCCCGATGCACACCAAGCGTCTATTTACACGAATCAACTTAAAACTTCTTTTCTCTACTTTCATAACTTCGTTCCCTATCAAAGCTAGTAGCATGAAAATTGTTATAAAAGGTGTGTATTAAATTTAGTTCAGAAGTTATGTTCCAAATATCATTTTTTAATTTTGAGATTGGAATGGAAACTTGGCAGTGTTTTAGATTTTTATTCTTTTAGTGGCTGAACCAACTCGTTTTGATATATGCAGACATCAGGAAATGTAAAATCCACTTTTTTTACATTTAGGCAGTGAGGAACTATGAAGTCTCTAATTCGATTTTCTTTGCCATTAGAAGACTTTAATATACCTACTTCATAAAATGTAATAATAGAAACATCCACAAATTGAAATGTCTATAACTGTGGTGTTTTTAAAAAATAAATTTCTTGCAAAGTTAAGATTTACGGATTGTCAAAGTTAATAAAAGATTCCAAGTCCATCACTGACGGAAAAAGAAAGTTAGTACGATAGAGAATGAAGTTGGGGCGATGAAAATCGGGCGTTGTAAAAGAACAATGAAATTAGAAGACGGTGAGTCAAACAAAAAATGTTTTGCATCTGAATAAATCTTTTAACACAGCTACCAGTACACAATGTTTAAAAAACGTCACATTTCAATACAACTAAATGTAATAATCGTGGCCGAATGAAAATCAATATAATTATACTCACAATTTTGTAATCTTGACAGATTAGTGCAATTATATATGTACGACAATTATTAATAATACTAAAAATGTAAATATTATAGCTATATTGAATGTAATCTCTACTCTGACGCGTATAATGAGGAACGCAAGAATCCATGATTCTTTCGATGACGTATCTGTTTTTTGATGACTACTGTCCTTGTCGGCCTTCATCACACTTATTAGGTACTAAGCTATATTGATGCAACGCCAGTAGCGCTATTATGTATCTACGCGTCATGTAGTTAAGCACTTGTACTTGTATTAATGAATTTTTTTAAATATTTTAATTCTCATATATTGTGATTGACTGCGCTGATTGCGATGAAATAAAAACTAAATGTTTACAAAGTTTATAAAAAAATTAATAAGATCTGCAAATATTCCTTATTGCAATTAGATCTTGGAAAGTTTCGAACAATATTTTAATCTTTTCTTTCCTAATTCAACGCGTCAGAGAATCAGTAGAACACGATAGTTTTGCGGACACATTTCCGACAACTAGTTCCGATCAACAAACACTCAACCACTAGGTGGTCCAAGCACGCATGGCACAAGTAAATTATTTTTGTCGAAGTCTTATGAAAACTGGCGAAAGCTTTACTGTAACAGAACAAAAAGAATCTTGGTAAAACTTTCAAAGGGACACTGTCATGTACCTTGTGCATGAATCATCGTAACACATAATTGGCGAGTATCCTGTTTTGACAGTCCTCAGATACAAATCCTTTTCTTAAACGCTGATAAACTTAGCTGTTTAGTGTCTATAATCTATAATATCTCTCTCTTTATAAATATTTTGGTGTTTATACTTTGAGAACCGAGTATTTGGTTATAAAGAGATATAAAACTGGTTTATTAGTCATCACGAATGAACTGGACGTCTTCTCATGACTGTTCAGAATCTGGTTTAAATATTGGGGATGCACTATTGGCCCTTGTAGAACTGAGTGCAGCGGGAGTTTTCGTGCCCTTAAATTTATCTATTATAATCCGACCAAAGCGTCGGCTTCGGCCACTTTTGGGCTAAAAGAAACACCTTCGGCGAAACCTTCGGCTTCAGTCAAAATGGGCCGAAGTTTTGGCTGAAGCCGAAGGTTTCTAGCAAGCGCCGAAATTGAACGTTGTTACGAATGAGCAAGAGCGCGACGGACGCGGGCGACTTTTTTTTTTAATATAGATTTTATTGACTTTTGTTTTTAGTAACATTTAGCCACGACAAATATTTATTTATTATTTAACCAATAATTTCTTAAACTTATTAATTAGACAGGGACACAATAGAGGGATGGACCATGGAGAATATAGTAAAAGGTTTAATGGAGAGCACGAGCCAAGCGAACAGGATGATAGACACAAGACGGCTTTGAACCATGGATCTATGGATTTTAGCGCGACTTCTAGAGATAATTAAAATTACTCTTTTATATTATATAATCAATATTATCCTTAAATTTAAAAGTTTTAAAATCATTTATATTATTAATTGTAGCTTGTAGCAGTTGTAGCCAACCTGATATCTTAGGGTTTTTAAGGCTTCGGCCAAAATTCGACACTAATTATTATTATCTATCTAAATGCATTCCACTTTGGAACTGTTTGACGCAAGTTTACCAACGGTGATATCATTGATGCCACATACCAGATATAATTTCTGGAACGCTGTATAGGTTAAGCAGTAATATACCATGCAGATGAAAAAAGGTGATGCAGACGAAACGAAAAATACACTCTACTAAATATCAACGGCTAGGGGAAGAAACGGAAAAATACCCAGCGTTATTTGATCACAACGTTTTGTTTTAAAAACAATGACATCTGCGTGTGTTACAGACGATAAAATAATAATAACATCAATTCCGTTTTTCATCAACCGAATGTTAATTTAATTTCTACTTAAATATACAGAAATTGTAAACGAAGTTATTATTATAACAAGTCAACTACAGCTTTCTGGTTAACAAAAAATGTATAATTGAAATCAATTTTTTATGCAGACAATTGATATGCGCCACTGGTCTCTTTATTATGATTTTTAAATACCGGTTTCTTAACGTGGCTGTTTCTATACGACCAAAGTAAAATAAAGACAGCGAATTCCGTTTCTAGATTTTCACACTGTTTTAGTACAACACACTCAGGCTTTTAATTTTAAAAATGAAACCGAATTGAAACTCTGGTCGTAAAAATAACAACTCATAAATGAATTTTTCTTGCTGTTTTACAGCAAAATGGTAAATTCCTGCCACAGTCATCTTTGGTGAATTTTAGAATTAAGCAGTTTCCTCGAAAAACTACTTCCTTAAAAATAAAATCGAATCGAAACTCTGATCTCCTAAATGAATAAACAATTTTCCTGCATTTTTCCAGCGAAGTTCTAAATTCCTGCACCAGTCATCTTCGGTGAATTTCAGAATTAAGTAGTCTCCTCAACAAACCACTTTCTTAAAAATAGTTCCTTATTTATTAAATGTATATGTTACAGGCGCTCAACAGCTGAGGTCATTTGCGTCAAATTAATGATAATAATAAATGTATTAATCATAAAATCAATGGGGTAAATGAGTTTATCAAAAGTGATGTTTTTCAACTCTCCATCGCATAAAAAAATATAAATATTTGTGACTATAGTAGTATCTTTCCCTTTCCACATTACAATATAAGAAAATATACAAAAAGGAACATAAAACACGTTATGAGTCTTACTTTGAAATTGTGCATACGCAAAGATTTAATTTAATTTGGCAATTTGTTGTACCAGTGTGCCGCCATATAGTGAATGTCTCCGTAAGTTTGCTCGTTCGAAACGATTGCAATATCTCAAAATTCTCACCCGGTTTTTATCGTTTGTATGGAGGTGAGGTACAAATACCGTGTCACAATAAGAAGTTACCGATAATATTAACGAATTAACTATTTGCAACTTGATATTTGTACTAAGATCGAATCGAATCACATAAACTTAGTTATTTTTGTTTTAATTTAAAAAGAAATTATTTTGGCATCTGTGGCTATTACTTCTGGTATAGTCGTTGAAATATAAAATAGATACAGTAAACATTATATCACTATAAGGTAAATAAATAAAATTATCGACCAATTTTTCAGACAAATATATTAACAAAACATAATAAATTCAAAACATTACAAATGTGTGTTTTGCGTGTCATTCTTACGCAAAATCGTGAAGCGTTCCACATTTTTAATGTATTGAATTTATTTTTTTTTTTGTTAATATATTTGTCTGAAAAATTTGTTGATAATTTTATTTATTGAAGAGTTCTAATCAGACTATAAGGTAAAGTTAATTTAAACGACCTCATAAAACATCCATGAGCGAAGGTAAGGTTCAAACCCATGACAACTTGATCCAAAGACCAGTACTTCAACCGTTACAACAAGCTGTCCACATCGATAATAGTTTCGATAATACTGAATTTTCAATTAACGCAAGTTCGTTTCGTTATAATAATTAAACACAAAAAGAAAAACATTTTTATACAAGAAATACTATTTCATTGACAAGATATGCGAGAATCAACAGTGTCCCCATACGAGGATAGAGTAGTTTACAATATTGTGGGTATATAAATGTGCATTATGTATATAAACAGTCCCGTTCATGGATAGAACAAGAACATATATACCTACATAATATGTGTGTCAAAGAGACACTGGAGTCAGTTGTTGTTGTGTTGTGTAGTGTTGGTGGTTCTCTTTACAGGCGAAAGGGAATTCCCCGTCGTCTAGCTGTCGTCTATAGCTTGCATGTATATGTGTAATACACACACAGAGAGATACATAGGTATTGTATCTGTGTAAGTTTATATGTATCGCGTGCCGACAGACGGCAGAGAATGGGGGAGGAGGGGGAGAGTGTCCCGACGTGCTTGCAACACCGTGTTGTGGTAACCAACAACGCAACAATTCGCCCACTTCACCCTCTTCGTGTACTCGACGCTATCAGACAACATACAAATCAGGACTGGACTTCAAAAATGCAGTAAGAATTTTTGGCCGAGCCAGCATTAATCTACAAGAGATATTTTGGATTACTTAGGTTAAAAAACAATCCATGCTAAATTTAATTACTTAATTTAGCCGGAATTGCGAAAAAACAAAGAGCAAATTGTCAAATGGCTGAGTTAAATTTCTTAGAATGTTGTTTAATTTGGATTTGTTTCAGCGATTGAAGTAAGATTCAGGAAGCAACAATTTCCGATTAGAGACATGTTGGTAGATAGGTTTAAACCACAAGCCCATGCAGTGGTTCCATTTCAGGGGCATCTTAAAAAAGAATTCTAATTAGCTTCTTGAAAATAGTGGTGCCATATTAAGGATTTTTTTACTAGCCCGGGGATATTAATTATAAGGATAAATAGATATTTATGAAATATTTAGAGACTTTTTATATTTATAACAATTTCTGTTTCTATATTGATTTATGTTACTATATATTTTCATATATTCTAATTGAGAGCGTTAGATATCCGTTTATATATTTGAACAGTTTCGTTGTCTTTCAGATTCATAAACAAAATTAGCAAAACTGAAACGATCCAAGCAAATCTGGAATAATTGTTATTTAGTGTCATAGTATGGTGTTAAAAGTGTTTATATTTAAAGTCATAACCAATGGAATTCTAGGAATTTTAGTCACACATCTAAGTACCTAAGTTTCACACTACTCATCAAGCCGTCATTAGAGCGCATCTGTAATGAGTGACATTATCAGACTCATCACAGTTGCTTTTTTGAAATGCCTAGGTATAAGCTATCATACGGGTATGATTCCTTGTACGTCAATATAATTAACGTGAAGGATGCATTGGTTGGATGAATCATCCCACATTTTTTTGTTGAAATCTACATTAGAAATAGATTCATAAAGCTCTATGGGCACTGTAACTTTAAGTTACTAGCATTGCCACTTAAGTGACTATTGTAGTAACTAATAAATCTCAGTGAGATGTCAACAAAAGCCATGTTACAATCCAGCGCATACACACAGCAAGCGTTAAGCGCTGTCATCTAACGAAGTACTATTAACTAAAAAATGTAATGACGTATTATCAAAAGTCGTGCCATCACAGCATCGTTCCAATTGCACGTTTTAACACCCATCCAACGTAAATAATTATGTGATTGGATAACTAGATCTATTGTGTCATGCTCAATGATATGTGCAGATATACATCTCTTTCTATAAATGACTAGTCCCTTGCATCATCTGCCAGTGCTTCATGCTTAGCGCTTAATTTTTTTTCTTCAATTCTTGTTTGCAATGAAGAAAAAGCATATGAGAACGAAAAAGTGGGTTTACATTATTTGTTTAAGTGTTAGGAATAGTAGTAGTAGTAGTAAATTTATTATATCATCGGTGGGCAAGCCCACATAGATAAAGTCAAGTAGTACATAAAATACAGATCTAAAACAAATATATTATCATAAAATACAAAAGTTAAAATTTGTTAAAATTAATATTAAAAAATTCCTCAGTGGAATATAAGCACTCATTTATGCAAACTTTCTTTATTTTTTTGTTAAAATCTTTAAAATTCAATTGTCGTAGTGTAAGAGGCAAAGCATTAAAAAATTTATAGCTTATGCATACATAGCTTCTGTCAGTCAGGTCCAATCTCACCCTCGGTATGCGTGTATCCTGACGGTATCTTGTAAGGTATCTTGTAAGGTAATTATGATAAGATTCACTATTCATTTTTTTTCAAAATTTGATAGCTTGCGTTGACTCCAAATAGGTTGAAAGTGTTCGAATACCAAGTCCAACACTGCGTGCATCGGCAGACACCAAAACGAAACACCGTAGACAGGGGTTCGCAACCATTGAGGGAAACTGCCGGCAAAACTAGGGCGGTATTTATGTGTTGTTGTGAAGTTTGGGACCTATATACTTACTCTGTACTGTATACAATATACACATAGGTACATGTATATTATGTACTTATTGTATGGAGAGAGAAAGGAAGAGTCGGTGGACCGCAACGATCATGAAGAACGAGTGAGACGAGACGAGTTGTTGTGTACAGGCAAAAGAGATGACGAAGGGGTTTGTTGCTTGCTTGTTGGATGTTTGTTGCTGGATTGTGAGTCACGCACAGAATGCCAACGACGAAGGCCGCGTTTACTTCCATTTAACAAATACGCGAAATAATGCACGTGTTTATTTTCGATACACGTGCTCTCTTTCTTTCGATACTCAAAATTATTTGATTGAACAGCTGTCATTTATTTCCAAATTATTCAAGATGATATTATATTTATTTAGTCTACTTGACACGTTAACAAAATATAAAATTATATTATAGTTAATTTAATATTGACAACATAAAATTTCATCAAGACTATAAAAGGCTAGTTCTAATAAAAAGCAGTAGCGTTAATGACAATATTAATAGTTTGGTCGATTCTGGATGGGACAGTCCTGAAGTACATTACTTTACTATCTCATCTGGTAGATTTGTAAGTAATAGTGTTGGATTTTAAATCCTACAATAAATTCACGAGATTCTCTTGATGTTTTTTCTTACTTAATTTCTCAATGTTTCTTAAAAATGAAGCATTAAAAAACACAATTGAATCTTTCTATTCAAACTATCTTAAGATACTTTTTATCTAACATACCGCTTTTAAAAAGTTAGCATATAGGTATTATTCCTAAATAATGTCAAAAACCTTTACGTTTTATGTAAGCGTAATATTCTTCAAAGAGTTTAAATGCAGGTAAACATTGAGTATCATTTTAGGCAGTACTCATTATTTGTTTAAAATAATTAAAAACTGTACCACACACAATAAGTTATGATTTGCAGTCTGTATAAGCCCATCATATTATTATTATTATTGCAATTGATGGTGGCGGTGACGTGTCTAGCTCGACCCGTATGGCGGTGTTCCAGTACCTTACCGGAAATGCAATCAGTACTTATTTTCTTTAGTGCTTATGCTACATACAAATAACACACAGGGCACAAAAAGTATTTGTTCTGATGGTGGAAGCGGCGGGTCTGATATAGCCCGCATTACGGTACGGAAATTATGTGAAGCATGCTTATTTTATATTAGAGACATGTTTTAATTCACCTAAGATCTATTTGTACTACAGAAATAAATATGAAAATTTGAGGGCAAAACAAATAAATTCATTGCTATATATTCCAGAGACAACAACTTTTTTTTTGTTTGAGCTTTAAAATGTTAAACTTACATTTTATCTGAATATGATTTGAAAAAGAAATAACCTACTCGGCCGTACCTGGTTCGCTTTCAAATACCTTGAACCCTCAACCAGAAGCATCAGTCTATAAGATCTGTAACAAACTTCATATGAGTTTTCTGACAACACTTCATTTAATATTTACACCCCTATTTAGCTGTCTTTCTAACAGTTGATTGGAAGCCGAGACGTGATATTATCATTGGTAAAAGAAAATATAATTTGTTTGCAAACTGAATAAAGCGTACATGTATGAGAGACCATTTGTTTCTTATAAGAGAGAACATAAATCAGGTATGTTATAATCTATAGTAAAATTATTAAGAGGTAAAGTTTGTAAGTTTGGATATAGGAGGTAACCTCCGCAACTACTCATCTGTTTTGAAAAATTTTGACACCAATATTTAGAATGGACCTTCAGGGTGGACATAGGCTATATAAAACCGCGTTAAAATAAAAGCGCTTTTCGTGGACACCAATTTTGCAACGTAAGTCGACAAAAAGATGGTGATAATCTACAAATTCGGGCGAAGCCGGACCAGATCGCTAGTATGTTATAATTAAAGATAGATAATCAACATAAAAAAGCCAAAAATTTTAAAAGAAGTTAAAATTTTTAAAATAGTTTAATATATATCAATGCCCGGTCAAAAAAAAAAATAATTTAAAATTAAATATACAAAAAAAAAGCTATTAATTAAATCAAAACCTTAAAAAACAAAAGAAATATTGCAAAAATTTCACATCATAAAAACTAATAAAATTTTTGGAGTTACAATGTACGGTCACTGACAAACCAGAACTTTTAATGCCGCCGCATATTACCTATAATTTCCCATATTATATTATGTAGTTTTGAAAGTAAATGTTCTACCCAAGTTAGAGCGTGTAAAAATAAAGTCACAGAATTGGATATTTTTACCGAATAGTGAAAAAATTTCCATTTTTTTAAGTTGAAGTCTAAGTAAAATTATACTGAGATTAAAATTGTCGTGGACATTTTGAAACTATATTTGATAATGTTGCGTTTTTTATTATTGAAAAATCTCTCAATTTTTACAAAATTAATCATGCAGGGATACTTAATATTTTTTCCCTATACTTCAGTAATAGATGATTGTAAGTGGAAAAACAAAATAAACTACAGAAAAAAAGGAACGTACAGTAATTTATTCGTTACGATTAAAACAAATGATTGTTTTGTTCCAAAGTGAAAAATCATTGCCATTTTATTGACTTTTCTAGACATATAAGAAGTTTACTTTTCTGTTCACATAATAATATATAGAATGTTTAAAAAATTCAAGTATAATTATATTTCGTGTTTTTTTATAAAAACGTTAATAGTAATATCAAATGCCAAAATGTAAGATTAAATAATATTATTATTATATTTATAGCAGTGTTTGCTATTTTTGTTGTATGAAACATATATACAGTAACTGTTACAGTTACATTAGAAAAATTTACTTTCCAACTGTGTTACTGCCGGAACTTCCACTATCGTGGCGGATGATTTGATAGTAGTCATATTGTCGCCACAATATAATTTTGTTTTTGTTTCTATGAGCTACGTTGCCAAGAAATAGGCAAGTTCAATCAATTGTTATATATACCTTACTCTTTTCAAAAAATGCATTGTTGCTCGTTTAATATTTTTATTGCACGATCAAAATTATTTTTTCTAATTCATACTACATCCCATTCGAAAATAATAACAAAAATGCGATAAATATACACGCTTATATTTGAAGAGTGCAGGAGCAAAGAAAGAAAGGTACAACATTTTCAAAACTGAGACCTAATGAAATCGTTCTTATCTGAACTTTGACAATATGTCACAACATTTTGTAACAAGTTTTTTTGTTAAATTATATATTTTTAACCGATATTTATTTTATGTTGAACAATCTTGTTATTTCCCAAAAATAAAAAAAAGGAAATGAGACACTTTTTGTGTTGAAAAAATTAAAATTGAGAACGTTTTAAAACTACCACGACGTGACCTTGGTTTCTTAAACTATAATTTGTTACCTCTTGTATAATAAAAAAGGTTATATTATAATGTTAAATCAACCTGTACGTTTTCTTACTTAATGATTACTTATGTAGATATTTGTATTTACATGCATGCTTTATGTTCGACATAAAAACTTTATGTTCTTTGAACAAATAATGTGTCCTCTTACAACAATCGATATTATATTATGTGTTGTTTCTAGAATGTGTATTTAAGCGATTTCTTCTTTTATAATAAAAGACGCCGTCGCGGAATAAAAAAACCGTAGCCAAAACTAAGAGTACTGGGGTTAGAAACTATATAAAAAACAACAATTTACTAGCTTCGTAAATTATTCTTAAATATTATTAAAAAATTAAACATTTTTATCAATTTTTAATCACAATTATTTTATTATTGGATGTACATTGTACATTTCGATAGCAATTTTCAGCAAAAACTTTAGCGTTTCGTTTTTTCTTAAGATGGAAGCGTTTGTTCTCGAAATGTACATTCAGTAATAAAAATGTTGTAATAAAGAAGAAGAATGATCTAAATTCTAAATCATCCATAGTCTCGTAGGAGCGATAATATTGTAGACTTAATTCAAATGTATTTTAAGTTTTCAAAGACGTTTAAAAAAATTTAATTTAAAACAAAACTTCATAAATGAGAAAAAATTTCCGTAAAGTGTAGTATTTTAAAATTTTATATGTACTAAATGCAGGAGAATTATATGCCTAAGTTATAGATTTTAAATTCTCGACAATTCATACATAATATCCTTAAACTTACCTATTAAAAATTACTCAAAATAAGAAAGAATGTTTAATTGTTTTTAACTGACAACAAAGTAACTAGAACTTTGGTTGTTGTTTTATTTTAATTTAAAAAAAATGTAGGATGATTTTTTATTTTATTCCAGAAAATGATGAAAATTAGCTAAATATTTTATATAAGACTTAAAATTTTCTCATTTGTAGTGAATAAATTGCAACAAAAGTTGATAAAATATGTCAACAAAAAAATTATGATTAGAAAATTGTGCTAAAAATGGCACATTTTGGAGCTGATTTCAAAAAATAAGACACAACACGAATAAAATTTGAAAATCTGTCCTATTAAATTTTTCAAGGTGTTAAAAAATCTAAATGAAACAAACTAAATGTATACTTAACAGAAAAAAAAACGATAAAAATTATTTTTAAAATTCACAATACCTTCAAGTAATAGCGGCCTGTACTTAATTTAACTGCAATTCTTATAACCAACACTTCGATACCACATTCTCGAAAACAAAAATAATAATCAGAGCTTTTGGCGACCATGCGTCTAGTTCACAGAAATTTCGATAAATAGTAACAATTTATTCAACCTCCTAGAATAATATTTACTGTTTTTATTTTCACAAATAGTTGTCTTTTAAATATATAAAAATAACCGTTACATAAGAGCATATTTCTTGCGCAGAAAAAAGAGAAAACGTTCAAAGAAAAAAGTAAATAAGTAAATCGTACACAGCACAGCACACAACATATAAACTATACTTGTCTCACTTTACTACGACAGCCTTGTATAAGCGATATCTCTGTTCACTACAAACATCCATTTTGAACTAACAGTCAAAACGAATCACACAGTTATAGTTTTCAGACAATATACGAAGGTGGACCATCCGAGAGAGGAACGGAGGAACGGGCAGGTCCTAGAAGAAAGGGGAGAAGGAGTAAAAGCGAGATCAAAAGGAGGGGGAGTCGCTATTATGCACACACACACACCTCTCTTTCTCTGCCCTCCTTTATCTCATTGAATCGACCGATCCCCCCTCTAGGACAACTAGATAGGTACCTCTATTTAAAGTTAAGCCGTACCGCTCGAGATGTAAAAGAAGTGGGGAAGATCAGGTGATGGGGAAAGATGACACATATGCATCCGATTTAGAATTACAAAACCGTCTAGGGCGTATCTGGGACCACCCTTTCTTCACTGTTCTTATTTTTCTTTTATTTTAATGCACTCTCCTCAGTGCATACTGCATCTTAAACACGGTATTAATGTCGGCTGCAAATAGAAAGAGAGCCAACCGTTCATTTACATATATTGAACGTAGTGTCGTCTTTCTTTAACACGATCATTATTGCAATACGTAAGCACTTGTACTTTGCTTCACACATGCAGGTGCCGATGTGTGCATATATGAATGTATGTATTTGCATATATTCTTGAAATGCAAGTTTGCAGTTATATTCTGTGTATGGAATATTACTTTAGCAACACAAACGGGATCAGACAGAAAGCTCTGCCATCTTCCTTCCCTGAACTTTATCCATCTTTATTAAACCGTCCCGTTATTATATTTATCTCCTTCTGCCATATTTCTTATTCAAGTCCATTTGTTTATTTTGATCGCATATTGTGTGCCGATTTTCACAGAGTCAAAAACACTCTGATCAGATAAATCGACATAAAAAAACGAGGAGGTTTTCAACTCGAAGTGTATATTTCTAATATCTTTTTTATGCTCGTTTAGTTTTAAATTCTCGAGGATTTAACTGATTTGAATGCGTTCGACTCCATTTTGTTTAGGAAGTGGTTCTATATAATTTATTTCTTAAATCAATTATCAAGAGGTCGCTATTTATAATGTAAACTGCGTATTGCAAAATATACGGATATTTAAATAATCAACTAAAAAGTGGAAAATAGCCACTTATAAGAGAAATAACAATAAAATTTTGAGGTCAGCGCCAATTTAGTGAACATTTTAGTAATGAAATTGATCCCAACTTCAAAATATAATTATTTTTCTCTTTTTAATGCAATTTTTATATTAAGTAAGAATATTTTCCTTCAAATTTCACCTCATTTACAAATAAACGCTCTGATGGGGTTTATTTTAGTAATAATGAAAATATAGGTCTGGGGAGTTCCGTCTGGGACATCGTGTAAATATTTTTTTTTGTATTTGTTAAAGCTGATTCAGTGACAAATAAAATTCATATATTCCATTGTGTCTTTTCATTTATATACAGTTCATGATAAGTTTGTCTTACAAGATGTCCATAAAAACGTAATATATTAAAAAACAGTGCATAAAAATGATATTTGTTATTCGATTTTTCATGACAATGCAATGTTTCTATCCAATGTATAGTTTTTTTGAAATTGATATATGACGTATATTTTTTCACACTGATCTATAATTGCAAGGGAAAATAAACTTATTCTACGCCCAGAAAGTTTAAGACAACTGATATAAAACATGCCATTTTTGGAAAATTTAGAAATTTCTGAATTATTTTCCAAACTGTGCTTGTACACAAACCTCTTGAGTTCAATGAATGCACGCGAATTTCTTGTATTATGTAAGTATATTTGTGACTATTATAATTTTAGTTTGGCAAACATTAACAGATGATAATAAGATAGGAAAGTCATTACCGTATTTTTCGGACTATTAGACGTACCCGACGATAAGACGCACTTTATAAGATGATTATAAGAAAAATATATTTTATTGTTACTTTCGGATCATAATTTTTAATTAGTTTTAACATAAATTTAGAGACGATTTATTGAAAAAAATATTTTAATGTTACTCACCCAAAATTTGAGTCCATTTTTCTATGTAAAAAGGTGCGTCTATAGTCCGAAAAATACGATATATGTTCGAAAAATCGTTTCTCGAGAAAATTTTAAAACCATACGATTTTTAATAAAATTCTAAAACTAAGTACTAGAATTTTTAAAAAAATGCTTGTAAAAATCTCTCAGGAGAAAAGTTTCACGTGCAAAGTTTATAAATTATTGTTCTATTTCAAAGTTTTGCATAATATTTGGTCTTTCGATCAAATTCCACCAGGATAGTTCAGAATTACGTATACGGATTATGTTTAATCGAATGTCAACTGATATATCCTATCGGAGCATACTTAAAGCTTACAACAAAAAGCCTGCAGCAAGCTTATAACAGTAGCCTACAAAGCATGTCAGTGGAAATCAACACAACGTTCACATATAATATTTCTCAAAGCAACTCGTTCTGCAGCGATATACTGATATCGAAACGCGTTATGCAGCCATATCCCCAGGATCAGATACATTATAGTGTACAGAGTGTTGAAATAAAACGCATCAAAAGAAAAAAAAACATTTTAAACACAAGCTTTTATTTAAAATGGCCATATTCACCGAACGTATAAGCAGTGCCGGATTAAGACTCCTTAATGCCGTAAGCATTTCTTGCTTATAGGCCCCCATGTCTAATATGTTTCGTTTATAAAAAAAATCAAATTGAAGAGGTAAATTTAAAATTCGAAAGAGTTCCACAGAGTCTTTTGGTGAAAAATTTCCGAAAGTACGTAACATCGCAGTTGTGTTGTGTCCGCGTTTAACCGATTAAGTTTATTACGAATACATAACAATGGATTATGTGGTACTTTTGACTGAGCACACTGTATAAATTATACAAACGCTTAGAGCAGTGGCAGCTCTGTGTAAAATTATTGAGCCGCACTATAAAAATAAAATATCTAACAAATTTTCGATGACAACTAGATGTTACACTTTCCCAGAAGTTTTGTCTGTTTGTCATTTTGCATCAGCATTAGGTACTCTAGAACGGCTAGCCTAATTTTGATGAAACTTCGTACGTATTCCGAAAATATAGACTGCCGTATTTTTCGAACTATAAGACGCACCTCAAATTTATAAGATGATTTTTAGAAAAATATATTTTAATGTTACTTTCGGATCTTAATTTTTATTTATTAAAGTGAAACTTTTATTCTATCGCCCCGAATTTTTCTGGCCGTCTGTTGCATGTCGCATTACAGGCGACCGCGGAGTAGAGGTAAAGTGAAAGGCGTTCGGAGTAGGCGCTTGGTAGAGCACCCAAGGCCAATATGGCGGCGCCCATGGTTAGCATCAGCTGACCGTGTAGTAACACATAGTCAGTCTGTCATGCGGGCAAGTGCTGTACAGTGTTTACATGTTTTTATTCGTGTATTCATGTGAATATTGTTGTTTAAAATTAATCGTGATGGATAAGTGTCTACAATCCAACGCCTACAATCCAATAAAAGTTTCACTTGCGTCGTGGTTTCTTAAAACCACACAACTGTTTTTTTTCATCTTGACAGTTTGTTATGCTTTTATGATCGACACAGTCGAGTTTTTAATATTCTTTTAATATTGTTTTTCTATTTACTTTATTCTATTTGCTCTCTTCCTTGTGTCACAATAAATACGGATGTAAAAACCGCGGTACGTCACTGTGTTTGTGAAACATGTTGGTATATGGAAGGCAACTGAATAGATACAAAAACGCAAGAAACGAAGAAAACCCTATTTGTTTTGTATTAGTATCGGTTTTTACGATTATCTGCCGTTCAGTCGTTGGCAGGAGAAAATACCCCCAGATCTTTCTTTAACACAACAACATGAATTATTTTCAATAGAATTCTCCAAGATTTACTACCATCGGCAATGTTTGTCTTTTCTTAGATCGCGATATTTTTGTTTTGTATAGATTTTTGCTAGAGTTTCCCGGAAATGATAACAAAATTTAGTTCATACAGTCGGAACATTCGAAAGGCAACGGGAGTGAATAGTCCTTTACTTTATTATAAAATATTAACTGTTAAAAACTTGTTTGTCTCTATGCTAAAACATTTTGTTTAATTCATTTAATTAGTAACAGGTCTTAAGGCCGCAGCACACGAGGCTGGATTTGTCGCTAGATTCCTTGCTAGATTTGCCTACTAGTTTACTAGCGCTGGTTTTCTTAATTGATTTTATGTGCTCACTTTGCACGAGACGTCTTTTCAAGCTTGTTTTGTGGATAAATCTGGTGCGCGCGCAGTTACTGTAAACACAGAGCAAAAAGTGTCTGTTGTCTGACTGAGCAGAATGGCGTCATGTTGGTTAGTGGGCGTTTGTTTATGTCGCACTCGTGACAAGATATTGTTTCCTGATTGGTTCTTGCTCAGAGCAAGCAGAGGACCAAGCAAGAAAAATAGCTCCTGTTCTAATTTTAAAATCTATCTTGTAAGCTAGCAAGCGAGCCCGCAGTGACGTCATTTCCAATCTCGTACTCAGCCTGCCGGCCAGCAGAAGTCCAAGCAGTGTTTCCAGCCTCATGTGCAGCGGCCTTTAGATAACTGCTTGCTTAATAATAAGCCTTTAAGAACTTAAGAACCGGTTATTTAGGAACAGATAAATGACTAGTTATTTAATAACAAGCCTTTATTAATCGGTTATTTAGAAACAGCGCTTCAATAACGGGCTATTTAGTAATTGGTACCTCTTCTATAATTTGTCTGATTGTTAATCCCTTTTGTATATTGACGCCGTTATGTCTAAACGGCCACTCGTCGGGGAAAGATTTCAAATATACGGTTTTTATGTAGTCAAAATTAATTATTGTGTAATTAAGTAAATAATGAAATTTGAACGTAATTATGTACAAGCATGTTGTCATTAACTGACTAGTTGTAATTAGTAATTAGCATTCTTTTTTTAAAGATAATGTAAATGAAACATAAACGAGAAAGCTTATTAATAATTCAAAATACAGTTTGTTTTAAAATTCATATAATAATTGTGTATCATCAATGTAATACATATTTAAAAAAATACCATTTTCCATTATAATTTCCATGACGTGCATTAAAGGATATCCAAGGGCAAAATAAAGGTCAATAACGATATGCTTTATTAGCTAATACAAATTAAGCGTGGACTTATATTAATTAAAAATTAATTACATTATAAGTGTGAAAGTTGCTGTCCGTCTGTCTGTCTGTTACTTTCTCACACCTATACCATTGAACAGATTTCGATAAAATTTGGCAAGGAGATAGATTGCATCGTTAGTAAGGACACAGGCTACCTTTTGTCTAAAAAACACCTAAAGGGATGAAATAGGGGAAGAAAGTTTGTACGGGGAACCCATCATTTTTCAAGTTAGGGATATGAAAATGCATATTTAGACTTTTGATAAAAAATACAGAATTACATGTTTCAGCGTTTTTGCAAACTCATCCCACAAGAAGATAAAATAGGGGATGATTTTAAAACTCACATGGAATATATTATAATATATGGTTTCTGGCAAAAAAAAAATCAAAGTTTATAAAGATTGTGTTTTAAAACGGTACTGCAATACGGTAGAGCCGAAAGCTCCACTAATGTTGCCCCTGCCGTGTTTCATCTCAATCGAATGCGGAGCCGCGGGTAATGGCTAGTACACTAACAATAACAATATATTGTAGTATCCAAGTAACACATACTTAAAAAATTTACATATAATTGCCGTAAAAGGAAAATCACAAACCAACATGGCGTCATTCTGCTCAAAGTTACACAATAGACACACACCTTTTGTTCTGTATTTATATTTGAACTGTCACTGCGCGCGCACTAGATCTAGTACAAAACAAGCTTGAAAAGACGTCTCGTGTGAAGCGAGCACATAAAAGCAATTAAGAAAACCAGCGCTAGAAAACTAGTAGTCAAGTCTAGCAAGGAATCTAGCGGCGAATCCAGCCTCGTGTGCAGCGGCATTTAAATAGTATTTTTGTTGCAGTCTGTACATAAAAGTGAAAGGACAGGGCATGCAGTTGATATACACAATTAACAATAAGCAGGCAGGCAAAGAGCTATTCGTTTATGCCTGTTTTATAATTAATACGAGATATTAATGAACGGTCTTATATTCTAATCGATCTCTTGCAGACCACTCGCTGTTGGGGAGTTCAGTATGTATTAGAGCGATATACCATCATACCCACCATACAGGGTATCCCAGAAGTTATGTTATTATTCGTTGTCTAAAAAACCTATATGCATACATTCTAAGTGCCGAAATTCAATTTTTGTAAAAGATTTCCCGTTATCTTTACTAATACAGTGGAGCCTTTTTAAGTTGAACTTCGATTAATCGAAAACCTCCAAAACTCAAAAAAAATGTTTTGTTCCCTTCCTTCCAAAACCCAAAACCACCATTACTCGAAATCTCAATCTTCTATAGGTCGAAATAATCAGTGAGTCCCTACAAGCCATTACATATTTTCTCTCCATAAAAAATAAATCATACGAATATAGCAGCTTAAAATTAGTTAGAATGAATCTTAACCTCTACAAATCGAACATTTCCTTACAAAATCGAAAATTCTATAACTCGAATTGTATGAGGTCTCCCTTGAAGTTCGATTTACAGAGGTCATAAAACAATGCATTACAAACTAGAAACCTAAACTATTCTTTTAAAGATATCTCATTGTTATAATTTTCCAAATATTACAATTAGTAAATTACACTTCAGAAGTAAAGACAGTAAAGGGCATTTCTTAACAAAATTTCTCAAGGCATTTTGACGTGATAACGTCTTATAAATTGATGAATCACGTCAATATAAAAAGATGAAGACCGGCTGCATGCACGAAAAAGTGACCCTGTGCGTGATTATTAAATATGATATTCGAGCGGAATACGTTATCACGTAAAACTATCGTCCGTAAACCGATTTTACAGGCAACCAATTTTTTTTCTGAACGGCGCAACTTCTGAAACATCCTGAATAAAACAGAAGCTCATGTCTACACATTGTACCCGTAGCAGTATTGTACAAATTTCTACTCATAATCAGTGATAGACAGTAGACGCTTACAGAAGATTATACAGTCCAGTGGTTTCACCTAGTAGTCTATAGAAAGAGGCGGCACTGCAAGTCGTACTTTTCACGTACTAGGACGGTGAACCAATAAGTTCTGTCTCATTCCGTTGCAAACCAATTTTCAAAATAATTTTGTTGAATTTTGCAAGGAATTGAACATTTCCGCTCGGAGATATTATGACGTGAATTTAATTTTTTCACACGAAATAAGTAAAATATGATGATGGAAATATTATTTGGTTAACAATGAAATAAAAATAAGTTTTTCTGGATTCAGTTTTAATATATTCAAAAAAATATATTAACTTCTTCAGGTCTGAAGAAAATAGAAAAGTTTGTTGAAACTAAAATTGGATCGGGCTAGGCTTGAACCATTTGGGCGGGGGGCTCTTGTTCTTTTTCGGGCCAGAAATCATATGAGATTATTGAATGCGAGAATAGCCTTCAACTGTTTAAACGCGTATGATAATCGAAGCTTGCCTACGAGAATGTTGTTTGAAACTAGTAAGGAAAGAACCGTTTGCTTACATTGAGAAGTACTTCCGTATTTGGAGAGTTATCGAATTGTCTAAACAGCAGCTCGTATAACATTTCCACAAGAATATTTGGGAATCGTACAAATCGGTTGTCCACTGATTTCTGAGCGAATCTCGTCAGTTAATAGTGTGCCGTGTAGACAACGATTCTCGGCTGTCTGTAGACGAGAATTTAATCATATTGTTTACACAGACGTCATTTGCTTTCAAGGTAGAAGGTGATTCGCGTTTCTCTATAGGAGATAATCTCCCATATTGTTTACACAACGCGATTTTAATCGCCTACGATTTCTCGCCCCAAAACGTGCAAGAAACTATTCGTCTAAATGTGACTTTATATTTCAGTCTTAAAATACTGATCAAATTAACAAAAGAACGAAAGCCCAACCTTTACGCGCAGTTGTAATAAAACATGCCCACAATACTTAAACATTGTTAATTTTACAGATTTTTTTATAAGTATAGTGTAAAGATATAGATAAATAACAGACAGAAAATAAAAAAAACTGAAAATTCGCTCTAGGAATCTTTAAAACTGTACAATTATTACAAACTTAGTTATGTTTTTGTTTATTTGTATTGCATTCAACTAGCTTCTGTATAATTCATTAAAAAACAGCTCACACAGTATGTGGATTTTGTGTTATATAAATAATATAATGCAATATTATGTAAAGATGCGCTATACTGCATAAACAGAGTTAGTACGCGCGCAAAAACGTCTTTGTTCGTAATGCCAACTCACCGAGTAGCCCCTTTGCGAAATTCACAAAACGCGTCTAAAAAAGTTATACAAATCTTTGATTAACGTCTGTTTAGATTGTCTGAAAAGTTGGTCGATAATTTTATTTATTAAAAAAGTTATACTTCAATTAAGTTTATTGGTTAACGATGCTCACAACATGAATTGTTCTTAATGTGAAAAAGGATTCATGAGAAGGAACGTCCCTTATACGATATTTCACTGAAAGTGTTGAGTACGGTTCTGGTGAATAACGAGCTTCGCTGTACGCGCGTCTGTCGGCCAATATAAGATACAAATGACCCTTAGCTGAGGGACCGGTCACAGACCGATTATTTACATGGCTGTAAGTTGTTTAATATTAAAAACTATACGTCCCCGTACCTCCACCATCGCTTATGTCACCCCTACCTAATGTAACAGTCACTGCCATCTATAAGTTGTTCCAAAAAACACTGGTGATTTAAAAAATATCTCGGTAATTATAGCTAGTGTTAAAGTAAATGCTCTTAAAGCCACTTAAAAAATGCATTCTCTATGATAAACTATAAACAACTTTTAATTTATTGTTTCTAAAATGTAGAGTTCTAGAAAAGAGGTTTTCTAAAAAAAAGACGGGTTGCACTCCGGGAGTGCCGGCAGAAGTGAAAACTTGAATATTAACGTCTTACGAATTTTCGATCAGGTCACGTGTCCTGACGCAAGTTTAACATTTTTTACCCATTACACAAAAAGTGTACAAAAGTTTTCGTCTTACGAATTTTCGATCTGACGCGAGTTTAACATTTTTTACCCATTACAAAAAAAGTGTACAAAAGTTTTCGTCTTACGAATTTTCGATCAGGTCTGACGAATTTTCGATCAGGTCTTACGAATTTTCGATCTGACGCGAGTTTAACATTTTTTACCCATTACAAAAAAAGTGTACAACGCCGCTAAAGAAGTTTTCACTTCAAAAATCCGCCTAATCAAAATGTCTATAATTATATAGTCGGTCCTTATGAACATAAAAACTGTTTTTTTTTTGCGGAATATTTCTAGTAGCGAGCGATTGTTTACTAGGTGAGACGTTTTTTTAAGGAGTGAGTAGGTATTATCATTCTTACAACCAGGACCGTAACTAGTTTTTTTGGAGTCTTGGGCAAAACTTTGTTACTGGGCGTCCCTACACTAAATCTTCTGAATTAAATAAAGCTACTTTGCTGTAGAACAGTAGTAGAGAGGGAAGCCACTATTTTCAGACAGGCTCCCGAAAAGTTGTTGAATTTTAATATAATGTGATTTGTTTCTATCTTTCTGGAGCCTCCCTTCCATCTGTGCCCTAGGCACGTGTCCGTGTAGTTATACGGCTCTGCTTGCAACTATTGTTTCATATCCAATGGCTGAATTGAAAGAGTTGATTGAATTAGCGATTATGACAAATTCTTTTGCATCATTCAGTATACAGAAACATGTCTCCCCCAAACGCATTTTCACATAGAGGCGACATTTGGTCATACCATAATAGATATCAACATCTCCGATATATAAAAAGAAAATATATGCTTTTTTTGTCGACGTAGTACTTTGTGTTAGTAATATTATTATTTTCTTTTTTATTGGTATAAAGACGTGGATAACGTATATCAAATCCAAACTAAAATCTTACGAAAGAGCATTTGTATAATGTGCAAATAATTCACTTCAACTAGATTTAAAAATATATAATAAAATATATGTCATAAAGTACACTAGAAAAGTTAAAAAAAAACTACACAATCTGTGAATTTATTGACTCCTTATAATTGCTTTATAAATTAGATTAAGATTTGATGTTACAATTTTTCATTTAGTATTAGTAAACAAATTTTAAAAATCTCTTAAATCGCATATTTAAAACATTACTGATATTAACTGAAAAACAGAACTTCAAGATATTAACTATTGATACATTCTAAAATAATTTTATGCCTGTGTTTGCAAAGGTAGAAAACTAAGTTTAATCGATGATAAAAGTTGTTTTTTAAATAATTTGAATACATCGTTGTTACAACGGTTTATCCAAAAATAAACACAAAAAATCTAAACACAATAAACTTTGCACACAGAAGAAGATAATCGCCAATAATCTTAAAAATCTAAAAGACGTATTTTATAGTACCTAGAATATGTCCATAAGATAACAAATCGATAGAATGAAAAACGAAGTTTATGTCGCTACAAAATGCGTTCAGTTATTGGTTATTGGAAATATCGAGGCTATGCCAAAGAGGATGCGGGGAGACAGGGGGATGCTAAGACATGGCACCTGATGCTGAATATCTATAAGCCATTGTCGTAATAAAGCGTCATATACACAGAACGATTTGAATACTGTAATACACGAAGAAGGCCATAGTGTACTGCTATACTTCCCTTGATACAACTGACTTTGCAGGACCGCATCAAGGAAGTTAAATGTCAAACTTAATTTCAAATTCAAATATTTGATTAACGTCTGATTAGAACTCTTCAAGAAATAAAATTATCCACCAATTTTTCAAACAATATTTTGATACTATTTAATAATTTGAAAGAATTTTATATAAAGCGAATTAGAAATTAAATATTAATTATTTTTTACATTTTTTAGATCAGTTGAAGAAGATCCAAATCCGGATCGAAACGTTATTGTATTAATCATATTTTTTGTTAATATATTGTCTGAAAAATTGGTCGATAATTTTATTTATTGTTAATTTCAAATTATTAAAAATACTAACTTAATTAGACTCATTATGGATAGGCTCTAAATGTCATGTCATTAATACACTTAAATCAAAATCGGGTTACGTCATTACTAACATTACGACTGAAATATTTAATTATTCTGAACTTTAGAGTTTAAACTTCAACAAAACAAATAACGAGTGCTTGATTTTTTTAACACGCTGAAAATAAAAAACGGTGCGACGATATATTTTTAAAAACATTTGATTACATAAATACAATAAAAATTGATTTCAAATTATCAGTGTTATATATTGTGTATAATAAAAGTACATTACGTTATAAAAATGCAGGATCCCTAAACCAAATTTGCTTACGCTCGCGAGAAAAAACTAGCCCAGCATTTTCATCGTAAGGGTTGATACTAAGTTTACTGTACCTATATCATATTATACATATGTACATATGTATGTCATTAATCCGAACCGAACTATAACCAGCTCAAACTGACCCAGTATTAGATTGCTGTAAATTATAGACGCCCGACAACTCTGTCACTAGCGTCCAAAATTGACTCACATATATCCCAAAATTAAAATAACAGCAGTTTACTATAACACAATTATTTTCGAAAATGCGGAGTAAAGGCATACGTTCTTATTTTAAATTTCTGATTCCGTATTTTAACGAGAATGTTTTAAGGCCGCTGCATACGAGGCTAGAAACATTGCTTGGGGTTTTGCTGACCGGTAGGCTGGGTACGAAGCTGGAAATGACGTCACTGCTAACTCACAAGATATGTTTTAAAATTAGAACAGGGGCTATTTTCCTTGCTAGGTCCGCTGCTAGGTATGAGCAAGAACCAATCAGGATTATTATTATTGACGAATGGATTTCAAAAATAAAAATTTCTAAATAAAAACAAAAATTCACACAAAACTAAAACCCAACTACGAAGATGTCGAAAATAAGCTTCCAATATTAAAAGCAGCCGAGTAAGCAAAACTAATGTCCTTTTAGCCGACTAGTTTGTTTTTTACTTTTTCGTAGTCGACTTTTAGTTTATTAAACATTTATTTTCCGAGAAATAATTATAAATTCATCTTATTTTCTTGCGGAAGATGTTGCGATTCTTGATAGATATTGTGCAGTTCAGGATCGTACTTTGGTATACGTTAGCAAAGGTTGGGCGTTGGATGAGATGAGAAGAGAAAAAAAGATAGACACATAGTAAATGCAAACAGTACGAGAAGGAGATGTTGATACTGTACGGACTTATCGTCATGGGGTGGAAGGAGAAGGGGGAGTGTCAGGGGTTGAATTTGCAATCCCCGCTTGCGTAATATTCACGATCCACTGGGCCAACAAATAATCGACAAAAGTGTCAACCAAGAAATAAAAGCAATTTCACCGATACCAATCTTTTCATTTTTCTTCGAACTCTTAAATCAAGGCATCATTGCAAGTGTGGGGAAAACACCTTTATATAATATATAACAAAATATCAATAGTAATACAAAAAAAATAGTAACAGGACCTCTGCCTTGCAGATTTTTTGGATATGTCGATGGATTAGAGACGCTCGAAAACAGAGGTCAAAAGTGTCTTATTGGATATTCTGTATATCAATGTCCTAGATAGTGCTTCCAAAAATTTATTTTTTCAAGTCCAAACAAGAGCGGGTGAGCCAATTTTGATTGAGCTTGTACTAGTATAGAAACTTAAAGTATGTTGTCCTTTTTACCCATCTACGGTCGGGTAAAATTAAAGTTCTAATCAATATAATTTTATTTAAATAACTAGCTTTCACAACTTCATTTATGGTAATATTAATTTATTTTGACTGTATAACTTCAATAAACATTCTAAAAACACCGTTTCTCGTCTAGGTGTTACACAAAAATACGAAAAGCTTGCAATAGAGCAAACAGGTTTCGTTAAAGTATATTTATACATTACAGCTATCTGTCTGAATATCTGCCTGTTTCGATAGGTTAATCTCGAGAACTACTGAACGAATTTAAATGCGATGTTTACCTTTCGATAGGTTATTTTTTGGGAAAGGTCTGTAAAAACTGTCCGATCCCGCTTCTTCCAAATGAATCCCCTATACTGGACAGATTTGAATGGGGTTTTTAGCATTCGGTAGGAACGTTCAGGCCCATACCACCTGCCCGACCCGGTTTTAAATGGGTGCAAACTGGGTTGATTACAAGTCGAATCGAAATCAAGTTTATGCCAAAAGCGATGATAGATCTAAATATTATATAAAAATCTCGTGTTACGATGGTCATCCGCGCTAATCTCCGAAACCACTGAACCAGTTTTAGTGAAATTTTATAAATGTGTCTTGCTTAGTTCAACCTACACTATAGGATAATTTTTTTATTACAAGAAATAGGAAGAGAGGGAGAGAAAGAGCCTATCCTTATATATAAAGTATATATCTATATCGTGCCACGATAGAATTTGCTCAAAGCTATTAATTCAGAAGTAAACAAAAAACAAACGGTTTTAGTACCAACTAGTGACATCTGATAGAATTTGTTCAAAGCTATTAGTTCAGAAGCAAATCTGGTAGAATTTGCTAAAAGCTATTAGTTCAGATGCAGGGTCGCAAACGAAATACATTTTACAGAATTATCTACCGCACCCGGGAGACACCGGGTCGGGCCGCTAGAATAATTACAATAATAAAAATAAGTTGCGGGCAGTTAATTATAAATTCGAGCAAAAGAACGAAGTGAGTGTGGAATACATTAATCATAAATTCGAGCGAAGGAATAAAGTGCACACGAGAAAAATTAGACGGGGCATCTAGTTTAATATATTCAGTACATATTATACTGGATTTAAGTTCTTAAATAAAAAGTATAAAGTTTTCCCAGTCGCTGTCCATTTTCTATAAAGATCGCATTAGTAATAACGATTAGGCATCATCTAGATGTCCAGCAGTAGGTGGCTTTATCGATTGTCAACCGCGGTCACTACGTCTAACACAAACGACAAGCAGAATTTAAATCTTCGATAGATACATTACAATGAATGACTTAGCATTTACTTGATTTGACGTACCCTCCTTTGTTATGTACTGACCATCACTTGTTTTATATGGATACACACACAGTAGGGATTCTCGACACTGGGCACCGGAGTCATTTCAAGAAACTTCACAACATACAGAGTGTATTTTAAATGATGCTAATCATTAGAGCTGTAACAAACCGTATGTATTCGTTACTGAGTAACGGGTTCATCGTCTGACTCGAAGTAACGATTCGTTACTTACAAATTCATTTCGTTACTCGCATTTGTCGTATCCATGTCAGTTTGACTCGTTTGATGCGGTTATACGTTATATACGAACGAAGTCATATCGTATCATGTATGTGACGCGCCTCGATGCGATGGTAGCTTGATGCTGTTAGTACACGATTGTATGTCGTATGAAAAGTAACGAGTAACGTAACGATACGAAAGTAACGGGTACTGGTTCTTTAAGTAACGAATACATACGGGTACATAATTTCTCGTTACTTTTACCGCTTCACGCAGCCTCGGATACTTTCGGGGGCTGTGTCAGCTGATTGTGTGCGAGGGAGAGGGGGCGCCGACGCGCCTCCCGCTACTTCGTCCTTCCTCGGCTCCGTTCGACGGTACAAAAATATTGCAAATCCAATGTAAACTGGAGAAAATATTGGTTGGGTATAGAGTGCATTTAAATGTGGGGAGAGCAGCTATTTCGAGGCGCCCATAAGCGCAAAATATGTAGATCCGCCCCTGTTCATAGTGTGAACAGAAAATCAATAACACTTTAAAACTGGCTAATAAGTACTAAACAAAAACAATATGACTTAACCCTTGTAAGGCCTCGTTACAAGTAAGATCTAATTGAATATAGAATAACTTCCATTTAGCCCGTACCGTGGCGCAAGAGCTAAGATATACACACATATAATTAGGAGCAGTTGTGGAGCGCCTGGCACATGTGACACATAAATTTAAGCTTGCTAAATGCAACTTTAAGTTACAAAGCCCTATAGACACTCTACGAACACTTCCCAAAGTCATATAGACATTCTCCGGACACTTCCTAAAGCCACTCTATGAACACTTCCTAAACCCCTATGAACACTGCAACTTTGAGTTACTAGCAGCGCCACTTAAGTGACTATTATATAAATCTTAGTTAGATGTTCCTGTCAACAAAAGACACGTTACAATCCAACTCATACACACAGCAAGCGTTACGCGCTGTCATCCAACGTACACAAACGTAACGTCCTCCCATAAAAATGTCGCGCCAATTTCACGGTTTTACTCCCAACCAAACGTGCCATTAGATGTTTCACATAAAAAAATTTAGAAAATTAATGTTCATTTAAAGAAATATGTTCATGAAAATATATTGAGAGGAAGAAAAGAGCCAATTTCATTTTAAGTATCAATGCCAAAAGTTGTTGGTCACAAAACTATAAATATTTTTTGATTGACTGTATTAACAAAAGTTTCAGAGATCGACATAAAAATTGCAATACTATTAACATCCGTGTGTAAATTACTATAAAATAATTAACTACGACACAAATTTGCACGTCAACAAAATTTTAACGGTGCCAAAAGAGAAAGAGCGTAAATGAAAGAGATGGAAACATTAAAACTTTTTGCCGTCCTTAACAATTTAGTTGGTGCCGAATAAGTGGCAACCATTGAGCCATTAGTTCAGTACGTTGTCCATTTAATGTGATTCGTTTCACTATAGGTAGGTACAGACAAATGCATACTATAGAAAGTCCAACCATCAAAGACGCATATATAACAGAAATTCAGACCATTTTACACGCTTTATATTAGTTTCACTTGTAAGTTTGTATGAATGTATGTATGTATGTATGTATGTATGTATGTATGTATGTATGTATGTATGTATGTATGTATGTATGTATGTATGTATGTATGTATGTATGTATGTATGTATGTATGTATGTATGTATGTATGTATGTATGTATGTAAGTATATATGTTTGTAAACTCGTTTGGACTACAGCAAGTGGTTTATATAGTGGCATAATATGCCAGCACTGTAAGTACACTGGCTAGCCGTGCGGTATAATGGGTCTTCGCTGACGTCAACTCTCGAAATCACGGGTCGTGGGTTCTAATCCCGTCCACGCCGAAAAAAAATTGTTTTTTTTCGGCAAATTTTTGACAATAAATCGAACTAAAAACTGGAAAATAAATATAGTTTAAAAAAAACTAAAAAACACGCTTTATATCGAACTAAAAAGTAAAAAATATTATTTTTAAATAAGCTTAATACAATAATGAGTAAAAAATACAAGTATTATTGTGAAAAAAGCGTGGGGCGCTCGATGTACGAAAATGTGGAACAAAGCGCCGCACGCTTTTTTCACAATAATACTTGTATATTTTTATTCATTATTGGTTTAAACTTATTTTTAAAAAAATTATTTTTTACTTTTTAGTTCGATATAAAGCGTGTTTTTTAGTTTTTTTTTTTAAACTATATTTATTCGGATTGACTTTAACATTCCAACTCTACAAGTAGGGACATTAATTTAGGTCAGTGTTTTCCAAAGTCGGCAGTATCGCCACCCGGTGGGTACTGAAGCGAATCAGAGTAGCGCTAGAATCCTTCGAAGCAAAAGTGGGCGCAGAATAAAAATAAGTGGTCGCTGGAAGCAAGAATAAAAAAAGGAACAATTTTTTAAATAACTTAATCGCGGAATTCTTTTGATGTGATTCATATTTTTCGTTTGATTTCAGTCATTTAGTTTTCTAATTTTTGCATATAGTTTGAATGTCACTTTTGTTGATTTTAATAAATAATTTTATAATTTAAGCGCCAAGCTGTCTTGTTTACAACAATATTTTTCTTTACTGTTCCGTAGGTAGAACTATAGATACATAAAATAAGTTCAAAAACTAAAACGCGACTACTGAAAAGTATGAAACAAGAAAATATTCTCATCTTAGGATAGCCGTGGTCATATGCCACCTACCCTAACAAAACATTACATTTTAACAGTAGTAAGCGATCATAAGCTCTAGGGCAAAGTGCATCACGCTATACATCTAGAAGGGCCTCATATATATGAGATGGCATGCGACCACGGCTATCCTCAGATGAGAATATTTTCTTGTTTCATACTTTTCAGTTCAAATTATATTTGTTACCATTACAGAGAAGGAAAGGAATGTAGATTATAGACGCTCGACAATTTGACTAATTTTATTAGCTAGTCAGCTTGGTTAACTGAACGAATTATAAGTTGTTACGTTGTATAGTGAGATTAGGACAGCAGAGGTGATGGTCTGGTCGTGAAAGCGCGTGCCGCGTCAGCATTCTGTTAGTTACTTGACCGCTGCCTAACGTAGGCTTACTGTTTCTGTATTTTGCTTTCTCCTATCTGCTACACCTACACACGATCTACTATACTTTTACTGCGTTTACATTGAACTGTTGTGCTAGGGCTAAAACTAGAGTTCGACTAAAACTTCAACTAAATTCGGCCAAAAATTAAACCTTCTACAACACATTAAGATACGGCAATACACTAAAAAATAGAACATTTTCTGTCTCTTCCATAACCTTTAAAACATTGGGAACTAGATGAATAAAATGAAATATACGTAGTAAGCGTGGTGAGTGTCCTACGCTTTTAAACTTTATAGAAAGGGGAGAAAAATATTTTCTACTTTTTGGTGCGTTTGATATTTTTTTATTTTCAAATTTTTAATGATTTTATATTTTATGAAAAATGGATTTATTGGACTGTGGTCCTTAAAAATTCGTATAAATGAGTTCATAAAAATTTTAATATGCGTAGTCGTAGTCTCATTTATATTTTATAACCTTTAAATTTAAAACAACTGGAGACACGTTTCCCACCACCAATACCGTTACTTCCACCACATTTAATTTTTGACAACTTGTATAAATATCATTGTAGCCAAAGTATTTGTTTTGATCAAAACTGCAAATATTCACGCTAAGCGTGTTAAAAAGTAGCACATGTGCGCTGATCCTTGGGTTTAGAAAACTATGGTTCAAGAGGTCACGATTACAGTACGCGACATAAAGATTTACTTTTACTGCCTAAACCGAACCTGACAATGTTCATTAAAAGCACATGTTAGAATTGTGCACGGATCTACAATCATCTGCCAAATAATTTGAAAAGTATTATTTATATTGATAAGTTTAAAGGATCTCTTAAAAGATTTCTGTATAATGGCTGTTGATGATTTTTTTAATACCGTGTGATTTTTGTATTCTTACGTTTCCAATAACTGTAACAGGTTCTTGATGGCATAAATATATTATTATAATATGACTAAAAATTATTGCAATGTTTCATTTATAAATGTCAGTTTTCACATTCGTTTATTGTTCGGATTTATCAAGAAGAGGTGTAAAGCAGCATGGCGTATAAATTCTGATGGAAGGATATGGTGTAAACGTGGTCATTTTGACACTGTCTCTCTAGATACACTAACTACACAACGCAGTGTTTGCTACTCCTCCCATTCCGTATTGGCCTAGGGCTATTGTGAACTGCTAGCAGTAGCGCGCGACAATTTATGACCAATAACTTACCCAACGATTTCAAACATTAAATATTAATAACTATATATATTATTATTATAGCTATTAATATTTAATATAATACATGTACTACAGTAGCCTTTATTCAATACTCTGACAGCAGTAGATGAAGTACTAATTTTCATCAAAATTAAACAACGCGTTGGGTCCAGTACGATAACTCGATGTGTTTAAATTTTACTTTTTATTTTAGTCGTAGAAAACGCTAAATTTTGACGTTCCAAAAAAAAAAACTGCGGATTATTCACAAATACGTAAAAATGGAACTACTTTCCGTCTTTCACTGTAATTTAATGAATCTAACCAATCAGAAAGCACATACACACGTCATAACAACTGGTGTAGAATTACTGTATTATTATCTGACTTTGTATACACAAGCCCGTAATTGTTTTTTAAAGAACTCCCCCAAATACTTTCCCCTTTTCACAGCGCAAAAAAAACGCCATCGCGTCGACACGACCCCGTAATTGTTTTTTAAAGAATTCCCCACAAACGCCTTCCCCTTTTAACTGCGCAAAGAAAATTAATTTATAAAAATCAATTTTCCCTACTTAAAACGGCTAATAACACTATTATCTCTATATACTATATAAAATTCTCGTGTTACAATTTTGGCCGCGTTAATCTCCAAAACCACTGAACCGATTTTAATGAAATTTTGTAAACGTGTCCTGCTTGATGCAACTTACGTTATATGATAGTTTTTATTAAATATTTTGTACAAAATTACGGTGTTTTCTCAAAAAAACGGTTTTAGTACTCAAAGCTCATAGCTTAGAAGGAAACAAAAAAAAACTATATAAGTACCAAGTAGCGACATCTGTTAGAATTCGCTCAAAGCTATTAGTTCAGATGCCGGGCAATAAACTAAATACATTTTGCAGAAACCGGGCCGGACCGCTAGTGTTATAGGTATCAAATAATAATTGTGTATTTCCAGTGGATATTTTGCATATCGAGTTAACGTACTCTAACCCAAAAATTACGAACAAAAAAAAAAAAAACGTAAGAAAATAAAACGAAGACGCAAGCGACGTAACGAATTTATTAATAAAAATACAATATTAACGAGCCGCCTGTGGTAATGCAAAAGCTGTTTAAGCAGTGGTGGTTGTTTCCTTGGTGGTTTACAGTTAAGCGAATATACCCAAATGTATTAGCTAAAAGTCATCAAGTCTTCAGAGGGTGGACACAGGACATTGCAGAGACATCGGAAAGGACCTTGGTGGAAATGCAAACAGGGCAAAGGTTGCCACGCATGTCTCACGAGCTTTAATCTTCATACGCATTTCAAATAAAATACAAAGAACAAAGCTCTGTTTTACTTCTGACAATCAACTTGCATCGATAGCAAAATACCAAAAAGTTTACTCTTTATTAATGGCTAGCGGTCCGTGCCGGTTTCACCCGGGTGCAAAAGAACGAATGGGGGGAGGGACATAATTACGCACGTTCATCTTAGTTTACCTAGATGAATGTTGTGTCTAAATTTCATGATGATCGAAGTTACCGTTCAAAAGTTTTTGTCGGACGGACAAATTTTTAGTTTTATATTTTATATTTTATTTTATTGACGTGATAACGTCTTATAAATTGATGAAACACCGGCTGCACACACGAAAAAGTGTCACGTTCCGCCTGAGCCTGAGCGTGCAAGCGAGAGCGCGATATAAGCGATAGAGAGGCACGATCGGCCCAAGCGTCGGCTTGTACGCATTTCAATGTTTCTTTATGACGTTATCACGTAAAACTATCGTCCGTAAACCGACTTTACAGACAACCAATTTTTTTTTTATATATTATATATTTTTTACACCTTGGGTGAGGAAGTCCGAAGTTTAGGACGAAGCGTAGCAATTTACAAAATTAAATGTTTTAGCAGGAGCGGATCTATATAGTGACTAATAGGGCTTAAGTCCTGGGCCCCCAAAAAATTGAACAATTAGCACTTATCGTAAGGTACAAAGTATTAATATTAATGATTCTCATTTTCACGAGTGAATTTTGATTAATTTTTAGGTGAATTTTAACCATTGTTTGGGTGAATGTTGATATATTTTTGGGAGAATTTTGACAATTTTTTGGATGAATTTTGAATTTTTTTTGGGTGAATTTTGAAAATTTTTTGGTTGAATTTTGACTAATTTTTGGTTGAAATTTAACATTTTTTGAGTGAATTTTGACATTTTTGGGTGAATTTATAGAATATTATTTTGTTTCATCAAGTCACCATACTTTAACTCTGGTAATGATGTTATTAAAAATAAATTTTGAACCTCAACTTAAAGATTCTTAATTAAACAAAAATTACATTTCAATAAGCCCAAGGCGTAAAAAAACCTAGATTCGTCCCTGACAATTAGTATAGTATATAAAATACTCATAGCTTAACACCAACCAATTACATTTTTAATATTTTAACTATTTTTTCAGAGCCTTGATAAAAATAAAAATTTTATTATTAGGGTCAATAGTTGTTGACAATAAAAAATAATCAGGATCAAACCATTCAATTTTATTTTGTCGATATTGTTTATATAATCAAACAGTTTGTTTAAATTGTGCCACTATATCAATGTATCAATAATATTGGTATGTGTTTTTGAAAAATAAGTTACACGGCTGAAGAAAGTCGAAGGACTTGAAACAAAATAAGAACGAGTCAAACACGCGGGGCTGAATTTCTCATAATGCAGCATACATTTACGTTTATGTATTCCACTGTCGAAATATCCGTATATTCAATGCGTGTTCAGTAGCGGTTCGTGATTAATACTATTATATGAAATTTTTCGTGTCTTTGTAATGATGTGTGTTTGTAACATAAAAACTATTTGACGGATCGTGATGATTTTTTTAAAATGCTCCTTATGACTCCAGAAGTATTATAGGCTATGTTAGAACTTTTCAAATTAATTATATTCTATGAATGAACTTCGGTCTGTAATTTCGTTTTTTTTTTTTCTTAATTATTATTGTCTATATTTTGTATATGATACCTAATCGATCTGACCAAATGCAAAACTCGGTTAAAGAAGTTGCCATTCACAAACTCCAAAATTTTCAATGCAACATAAGAATGGTACTTTATCTCTATTTATTTATTGTAGATTATATAGGCTGGGCAACTAATATAATTAGCGTCTATATCAAATTAAATTAAATGACACCAAGAAACATGCGTGAGTAGGGTTCGAACCCACGACAGGTCAGCACAATACCGTTATGTGACGTTCTTTCTTTACTCCTCGTCTACATGTCCAATTCTTATAGTGCTTGGCTTGCACGCCACTGTACATTAGTTCGCTTTGTGCCTGTCTTTCTTTCAACAACAGTGCCAATAATATTAAAATTTGATTTGCTTTTGTGGAGACGTCACTCAAATCAATAGTAGAGCTCGATTCAAAACAGAACTGTTCCATTTTTACTTTGTAATCATTCTTCTTGTATATTTTTGTAATTCTATAAAATAATAGTAACGAATTACCGTACCTTGAAAGTATGTTTTGGAGTTTCACAAGAAAATTTTAATTTATATACTTTACAAAAGTATAAAATTACGTATTAATCACGTACCTTCTGTTTAAAAAATAAAATAGATATTTATTTAAATGTTAGGTAAGTATTTATAATTATTAAATTATTTAAACATTAAAATGTTTAGTTTCTAGATGCCAGAATGCTGTTATTATTGTAATGTATCTTGTAAAGCCATTTATATTGGAAATATATCAGAAAAAATTAACAATTTGATAATGAATTTCTGATATCCCATTAATGGTAAAAGTTGTTTTTAGTTTGAAATATGAGAAAGAACTGCCAAAAGTATTTTAGTACAATAATGAATTTAGAATTTTATTAAGACCTTAACAAGGTCGCAAATGAAATCAGTTAACTAATAATTATTGAATGCTAAGTAATCACCAACGAGGATTCTCGATTTTAATCTATTTGGACACAATTTTAATATTGAAATTTCTAAATGTTAACATAATACAAAAGTATATGTTGCAACTGCATGCGCGATGCGAGGATTGATTATTCCTACAATGTTAAGACTCGAAGCTTACCGCATGCGGGAGTTACTTAGACTAGAAATGTTACTTATCAAAATTAAATCAATGTCTTCTACGAGACATATAATTTGTTTATATTGTCGAGTCCTAAATATTATAAATGAACCTACTATATAAAAATAAATAATTAAAAATATTAAATTAATATTAAACTCGTGCGGTCATTTCTTTTAAAAAATATAGTGTCTCTATTTACTAGGACATCATCTTCTTATAAGTTAATATAACATGACATTTGAGAGAGAGCCCGTCAACGTACTAATGTCAATATGTTATTAGAGGATATTACCTTCTGTTTAGTCGTTCTCTGATATCAAACTACCCACGCTTATAAAGTATAGTACAAATAATTTTTCACTCACAGAACAAGCAATATTTACGCAATTTTCGTCTTACCGATTTTTAAACAAGCTTTAAAAATAAAGTGCAGAATAAAACAACAAATTTAAAATAACAGTAATGCAAAGAAAACAATTTGTTAGGTAAACAGAATCTTTCATTTTTCATAAGAGATCCCCACAATGTGTCTGAAAAAACAGCCCTAGACATTATAATCACAAAGTGGTATGTGCTTGAGTGACGTCATGATGTACAATGTACATACAAAACAATAAGTTGGAACGAGTATTAATATGAATATATTATATAAATCAATACTTATGTTATAAAACAGCACATGTTTTAATATTTCTAACCGCGATATAAACACGAGAGAAGCCGCGATTACTGATTAGTGAGTGAGACGCTCGACAACTCAGGTCATCAGCGTTTATGAATTACTTGCTAGTAATGTTAATTGACAGGAAGGTGTCCCAACGAGGTTACTATGAGATTAAAGACCGCTGCACACGAGGCTGTTAGAAACACACTTGGGTACGAGACTGGAAATAACGTCACTGCGGGCTCGCCTGCTATCTAACAAGATAGATTTTTAAAATAGAACAGGGGTTATTTTTTACTTTGAGCAAGAACTAATCAGGAAACAGTATCTTGTCACGTGGGCGACATGAACAAACGCCCCCAAACAAACACTGGGCCCAAGTATATTTTGCTCTGTTCAGAGCAATAAACGTCTACTTTTGTTACCGTTCTATCTCTGCGCGCGCACCGACTCTACCTACAAAACAAGTTAGAAGAGACGTCTCGTGTGAAGCGAGCACATAACAGCAATCAAAGAAGCGCTGGTTTTCTTTGATTGCTGTTATGTGCTCGCTTCACACGAGACGTCTCTTCTAACTTGTTTACTAGAAAACTAGTAATAAAATCTAGCAAGGAATCTAGCGGAAAATCCAGCTTCGTGTGCAAGGACCTTAAATGTCCATTTAGGGCGAGAAATTAAGTTACACGCGTATCGCCGTAACTGTTTAAACTTATATGATACTTGTAAGTAAGCTCGTCTACGAGAATGTTACGTGCGACTCGTAAAGAAAGAATCACCTGAGAGATTTGTTTACATTTTGGAAAAGGTTTTGTATAGAGTATGGCTAGCGAGGGTTCTACGTCCCACGACAACTCATAGCCGACAAGTTACTACAACGAAAATTTCTCGCAAAATCACTATTATTGATACCCATTATATTTGACATAATTGTATTTTTAATGATATAAATAGCTTATCAAAAAAACAGCTTATTAACAAGTATTTTTTTATAATATTACAAAAATGTACATACTTATATCAAAAACACTGCAGCTAATGAAGAAATAAAGTAAAAAATGTATCGAAAAAATCATTAAAAAATTTCTACAAAAATAAATGTATAACTATAATTATTAATACTAATATCCTTTATTAGGGGCGAAGTTTAGCTAGACTGCTCTTCCACGCAACCCATTAAAAAAATTCCAAACATAACAGAAACAACAAATAAAATTATGGACCAATTTTTCAGATAATTATATTGACAAAAAATATATAATTATAATTCAATAAATTTACATTTCGATCCGGACAGAAACGTAAGTTTATTGAATATTGTATATTTTTTTCAATATATGTAATTGTCTCAAAAATTAGTCGATAATTTAATTTTTTGAAGAGTACTATTCACACGTTAATCAAAGATTTGAATAACAGGAACAATTATTATTATCATAAAAACAAAATAAATAAATTCACCAAATGTTAAATATGTAGTTTAGAATTGAATGTTATTTTAAAGAAATATTTTTTTTTCTTAGCAGTAAGAGCCATTTACACGTACAGTTGTGAAAAATAAATTTAAGTGAAATTCTAGTAACTAAATTTCGCCCTGTAACTGAAATTCGGCCTTTAACTAAATTTCGACCTGTAATGTAATAACGCACCGTTATTCAAGGTTTGTCGGGACGTTGATCACCCTTCATTTTGAAGTTTATTAGGGGGATCAATGTTGAGAAAGGAGTAACTATGCCAAATAATGGGAATGCATTGTGTTTCGTCTCAATCGCGTGCGAAGCCGCTGATAACGGCTAGTCGTTTATATAAGAAAACCAACACGCACACCGCGAAGCGTACTCTTGTTAACACTATTTTACTGTGCGGTTGTCGTGAGCCACCTTGTATATAATATACATATTATATGAAGTGTATCCCATTTTTCATTTGGACGAATTTTAATCTGCTTCAAATATTATGTCTATAAGAATTCGTTTGCGGATTGTTTACACGACTGCTTTACTTCAGACTTTGTTAAGCCTGGTTGTAAATACTTTTTTTCTCGTACCACAATTTTAGCCACGCTAATCTCCGAAACCACTGAACAGATCTTAATGAAATTTTGTAAATATGTCTTGCTGGGTGCAACTTACGGCTATAAGATAGTTTTTATTAAATATTTTGTACAAAATTTGTTTATTATTTGTTTATTTGTTTTTGTTAGTAATTGGAAAATTCTAACGTGATGACATATCCTATATCTTATACACGATCTACTGGATTAATAAAAATTATTATTATTATTTACGTTCGGTGAATATGGCCATAAGAGAGATAAACTTACATGGTGGAGGCGACGCACATTTTATGGTGGAAGTAACGGAACATTTTTTTACTTCGCAATAAAAAAATTAAAGACATGATATTTACGTCCATAAAAAATACAGTTTTTTTTAACACATTTTAAATTTCCAGTACACTGAGAAGTTGATGTCATGGGTTCGAAAATTGAAATCAAAAATTTTAATAATTATAATAAGATATTTTAATAGTATGTTATTATTTTCAGTACCTACAGTATTTTGATACTATTTTTAAAAGGAAGTATATGTATGTGCGTATGTCCGTAACTCGGCAGGGGCAACGGGGGCACGGGCTCAGAGCCCCCACAGAAGGCGGGCCTCAGAAAAACTCCAGAATGATAAAACACATCTGCATTATATTAAAAAAAAAACTGTAGGCCTTTCAACAACTTTTGAGAATCCTATCCGAAAATATTAGCCCACTACTGTCTCCCCTCCCCTACTACTGTCCTAAAAACATAGTAGCTAAAAAAGAACAAGAAAAATACATGTAAAATTAAAAATTATTTGTAGAAATCAGTGGAAACATATCTAGCTAAGATTTCTAGTTTCGTTCAAAATTTGTTAGTCTGGTTGTACTACTGGTTAAAACTAAATTACTTTAGGGAAATAAGTAGCTTTATTTAATTAATAAAATTTAGTGTAGAGAAACACAATGAGAGGTATGGCCTAGGGCCATTAAAAAGCTTGTTAGTGCTCCGTACGTACCAATATAAATACAGAATCTAAATTAGTCAATATTATACAATAAATTCTTCTTTCTTGTTCATCGTTCAATTAATATGTAGACATTTAAACGACCATTATTTATTTCAATTTTTGACATTGACAGTTACGTATCAAATTTAAGTTGCTAAGCTATTCACAAAAACACAAGTGTAAATTATATTTAGTCCGTGACTGTACATCAGTAAATAGTTCATCTAAGATAACTTTAATGTGATCTAAAATGTAAACTTTAAAAAAAATGTGTAACGTTGCCAGCATTTCTAGAAAATTGTGTACATACATGGAGATAGAAATTTGCGTACATATTTTGTTCAGTGTTGTATAAACATTAGTGTGTATTTTATGCATTCTGCTTGGTATCACCCGCTTTTGTTCAAGCTAAATGTCATCCTCCCTATTCCCCCTCTTTTATTTCATTCCGTATTGAAACTATATAACTCTAAAACTGAACCAAGTCTCTCATCTTCTATTAACTTATTATAATATACTTCGTCTGGTTAAGAATAAATTTTGGATAAATTTATTTTAGGAAAAGTTGTTTTTGAACAATTATCTCTCAAGTAGGTACGAATGAAACATTTTTTCCCAGACATTATTTATTCTAATCCAAATATTTACAGTCACTAAAAAAATTGCATGTTTCGAATTAACACTGAAAGAAAGTAAAAAAAATTTCGAAAAATCTCAAGAATTAAAAAACACTAATGTAATAAGTAGCCTTTTGAGTCTTCATGGGTCGTTAAATTATTAATAACATCGTACTTGCTGCTGCGAATATTCTTCAAAGTGATGAAAATTTTAAGAATGCAGAAAGTCTATATTTTATACATCCCTGTTTGGGGTTCGACAAGACAATACGTATGTTTCATGTCGAGAAACAACGGAATTCCTCAATTAAAACTTGTGTTTATTTAGTATCCACAGGCAAAGCTGAAGTAGCTTTCCCAGACCCTTCATATAGAGGTAGGGACTATATCTTGATATACCCAGAGTTTGATGAGAAACTGTCCAACGATTGAAAAAATCAAACCATAAAAATCAAATATTTATGTAGAAAAATTCATGAGAAACACCTATTACACTCTTAAACTTGCGGGCGCATTTAGGCTAAAGATTGTTCAGAACTATTTGAAATTTGTCGCCTTTCAACTTTGTAAGTAGTTATTTATTCGGATTGTTCGTTCTACAGGTAACCATTCCTCCGAATAAATAGCGATAATTCAATTTACCAAGCATAATTATATTTACTGCAGGTATTCTGTCTCACTTCCAGGATATAAATATTTATTCGCCTGATAAAATAATAATGGCCACCACATAGATCGTAATACCTAACCTATAAACGTGGAGTATTACAATCTACAGTTGCTCTTGTGAATTTAAATATGTGTTGCTTATTAACCTTTTGAGAAATGTATAGTTGTATAACATTAAAGTTAGTGGAAGGTTTGTATGCAATTAGGTTAGGATAAAACATTATTATTTCGTGAAATTTTTTTTTGACCACCGGTCGGATTTTAGGGCGAATGTCAAAATATTCAACAAAAAGAGCAAGGCTTTACGACCGCAAATATTCTAAATTTTGAATAAACAAAAAATCAAACGTAAGAACTAAAATAATAGGTTATGTATCAAGTGCGTGATTTAATTAGTTTATGACGCATTATAATTATTTTTCAATAATACTCCGAAAAATCCAAATTACTTTTTTAATAGAACTTGGCCACTGGTGGCTCGTAACAAAGCATCTGTGATAACGCCATCCGAAAGCAGTCCCAATAAATATTAGCTATTCTTAAATCTTCGCATCAAATTGAATTCGGACTTAGAATACTTCCGATACTATGCGAGAGACAGAGACATTATTATTGGTTAAAAAGAGACAAATAAACCAAGATTTTGTTGAAAGAAGAACAATGAGGAAAATGATGACCTGTAAAGGAAATACTCTTTTACTTTTCTCAGATGACTGACATGACGTGTTTGTCGAAGACAAAAATCGAAGTATAATAATTTTGCAGGCTATCTTTGCTACGCAATAAATTGAAATTTAAAAATGTAAATATACCAAGGAAATAATAACATGCTAGAAGAAGCATTTGTTAATTTTATTGATATTTCAAAAGGAAATTGATATTTATTTTCTGCAACTTGTTTTATCATCATGTACCTACATCCACGATTTTGATTTTGCATAAGATTTTAATTTGTTAGTAGTCTATTTACCTTAGAAGAAGGGAGATACAAGATAACCGAATAAACAATTTTATCATTCTTTAATGGTCAACATTTTCATCTCTTATTGTATTTACTTTACGAATTTTTACAAATCTTGCAGAGAGAGAGAGTTGAACGTCAAAAAGGCCAGCGATTAATGATTTATTCAAATAACAAGTATTAATGAGTTAACAGGCAAAAGCCAAAAAAACTTATACATAGGTAGTAAAATATAAAAAAGTTATAAAAGTTTAAAATAATTGTCTTAATAATTTTGTTATGGAACTCAAAGAGTTGTCCACAATATTATGTAGAACTTTATACACGTAAAGTAAAGAATTTAGCAAATAACTAATTATTTTGTCATATACTACAAACAAGTTAGCTGTTGAGCGTCTATAATTCACAATCTCTCTCTCTCCCAAACAAGTTGATGACGTTTATTCCAAATTAATGAGTTGTTCTATAGTGCAGACATTTTTCTGAGAGACAAGTCGACACCAATTCGTCCCAACTCTGACGGGACTCTCCTTACATAATTCGTGCGTCTTGAACAAAAAATAGATTAAATAGGTGTTGTTCATAGTGGAATGAAACAAGAGGCTGTGAATTTTACACTACACACTATATAAGTAAAAATGGTATAAACATGACATCGACCGGGTTCCAGTCTATGACTTTTAGATTACGAGGCAACCGTTCTACCTCGCCGCAACTTTAATAAAAGTCATACTTGCAATATGTTGAACACTTCTGTTCCAAATCAATTAAACGTAACAAAATGGAAACGGTTGTTTTAAAATTCGCGGTATATAAAAGAGATGACAAGTTGATGTCGTCAGAGACTATGAGTAAAGCTACAGACAGAGCTGGTAGTATGTAGGTGATAACACATTATCGGGAAAGCGGGCTGTGAAATGTTGTCCGTAGGCAATAGGTTTCATTGCATGAAGTATCTCTACACGATCATCGTATCTAACGACTACAACGCATTCTGATCAGCGACTCTCAGAACTATTTCTCCATTCTTGTATGTAACTATTTACTATTTGCCGGGTGCGTGACGGCAGCACCGCTCACCGTCCGAAATTCTTCATGCTCTTACAACATTGTGTCAAATGAGCATTTTTCAAATAACTGTAATAATAATTAAATTAAACCTTTAATTATCAAAATTTTTATACCTAGCTGCGGCACATCAAAATGCAACCTTAAAACGGCTCTTGCCACATGAGAAAAGGAACAACACTCCTTATTCTGCAAGAATACGCAAGGACTTCGTCAAGCGAAAATCTTTTTTAAAACTAATAATGACAAAGCGGAAAAAATTGTACGCTTAAAGAAAACTGAGCTCAGAATTACTTCCGGGCTCTTCTCAGGTCACTATGCCCATTGAGGTATCACCTCCTCGCAAATATCGAATATGTTTTCCGGAAACATGTCCTTACAACAAAGTAAACAGTCTTTGGAACTGTTCGCGCAAGTCTGTAACGACAGGTGAGCACCAAGAGTGGTAGGTTCTGATCTATGTTAAATTCTGCCTCACTCTAACCAATGTAAATTCTCATATGTGTTTCTCTCTACTGAAGCGGTTCACGTATCTGCTAACATACTAACACCGATACCGATATAGAATTCGCCTTCGATGTCCGTGACGGTGTAAGCGGAGGCTTTAACCGCCGGACATAAAAATTTAGAGTGAGACAAAGATTAACATGGATCAGAACCTATTTTTCTTGGCGCTAGTACACTACTAGAGTGTTGTCGGCGATCTGAAAATTTGTTTGAGTGCCACTGGTCAACAATAACTGTCCGCCTTGCATCCAACGTATGTACAATACAGTATCCGCTATCCAATAATAATTGCTATGGCCATGAGCACTGCGGTTTTCCATTCTCGCTCAGTTTAATCTATCCGGTCTAGTCCTATGCTTTTCACTGTATGGACGATACACATACCTACAAACTATACTATGACGTATGTCCCCCGAACTCATACTACCAACTGAACTCCACTTTCAACCAACCTCCCTCCTTACGAACTGTTACGCCAACATATTCCCCAGAATGAAGCTGTCTTTCAGACACCACTGTACACTATTGATCTTAAATCATTTGAAAATAAATAGCATATATTTTGTTACCAAATATCTTTATATTATACTGTGCGTCTAATTTTCATTAACATACTGACTTAATTTTGTTCATTTGAATAACAATGAATTCAAATCTTTGATTAACGTCTGAATAGAACTCTTCAAATAAATAAAATTGTCGACCAATTTTTTTCAGACTATATATTGACACAAATAAAATTATAAATCAATAATACAAAATATGACGTTTCGATCTTCTTCAAAAATATCTAAAAATATAAAAAAATAATTAGTAAAATCTACTCATTTTATAAGGTCTATTTAATATCGATATGCTTTTTATTACTTTTTTGTTATGTCGAAATGAAATGTTCAGAAAAAAATCCCCACTAGACTAAATAAAAAAAGTGTATGCTGGTATTTAAAACAAAATAAAACTGAGTCTTAAAGTTAGGGCCTTTTAAAAAGATTTTTTTTTATTTTTCGAAATTGGAAATAAATAATACAGTTATGGTTTGAGGCGTGTTTCAGTATATATTAAACAGACCTTCATCAATCGAATGAGTTTTGGCAGCAAATTTGTCTTCAAATTGAGCACTGAGCGATACATTGAAAAAGATGTCAAAAATATACAAAAAAGTATAGATTTGTTGCAAACTAATTTTAAATTAAAATCGCATACCTACATATTTTAGCAAAAATTTTAAATATGTGTAATTTGTTCGAAAAGTTGATACGGTGAAAATATCAAACATTTTTTTTTATTTATTAAAAAGTCGATATTTGTCGACTAGTTTGTGGTGACGGTGGCATGACTGGAAGTCAGTTAATAATGTATATTATACGGTACAGAACAAAAAGGAAATATTTTATACTGAAACACAATGCTAGTGGGCTAGGTAGGATCGATGAATAATGGGCTATTGGCATTTCAAACGACAAGTATTAATCAACAGCTAAAAAAACTCTATCGAGGATTTTTGCTCACAGCTGCTTTGCTGGGGTGATCTTTTCAACAATTATAGAGTGACTCATAACACTTAGTTGTAAATCATCACCTTGTTTATTTAGCTACACTGTTTTATGTTTTATATTTTTTTTTATTTATACACTCTTCAGCTAAATCTAGCTTTGGGATTAAATTTCAAAGTCAAAAATTGTTATTATGCCAGTTTCAAAAAAATTGGAAACCGAACTTTTTTCTACAATCACCCTTAATTAAGTAATTATTTGTAAGTAGTAAAAGAATTAAGGGTGATTCATTCTTTTACTACTTACAAATAATTACTTATATATAAAGAAATTAAAAGCGTGTTCATTTTATTTCTTATTACTTAGCTCTAAAGACTAAAATAAAAAACAATAAAATTGTATCATTTTTACAGAGTTAAGAAAAAAATGTTAAGATAAGATTTGTGAAAACATTTTTAACACACATTGTAGTTTCAAAATATAGTCGATCAATAGTATGGAATTTCCATGGATCACCGATTACAAATTCTTAGTTTCCCGGTTCAAATGTGAGAAGCTGATACATTTAAATGACGACTTTGAGATCCAGATAAAAATTGAGTAAACGAGAATGGGAACCAATAAATGCTGTCATAAATAACATTTTTTTTCTATTGTACCAAAACTATTTACCCTAGAGCAGGAGTCGGCCACCTGCGGCTCTTTTGATGTAAAGTTACGGCTCTCGAGTTCCATACGCAAAAAATAATTATTTTATTATATAAACCCCTAAAAATCGTCGAATCCATCCATGATTGAGTACCATGTCTATCTCTCAGCCATTTCCACTCGCGTCTCACCCGCACCGCCTCCGTCGCGACGTGTCGTCCTCGGATATATATTATACCTTTATAATACTGAAACGAAAATATTTAGTGGCTCTTTTAAAACTGGGAAATTTTGTAAATTGGAACTTTTGACTCTTCCGTCTCAAAAGGTTGCCGACCCCTGTCCTAGAGCAACAGAAATATGTAAACTTATTTAACCAATGGCTCAGCTTATGGCTTACTATTACTGTTTAAATATGAAATTTAAATCTCGAGACGATTGTTAAAAGTGCCATTATTTTTAACAATACTAGGAAAACATTAAAATAGAACAGTGATGTGAGCAACATTTGGGCACAATCATTTGAGTAGTATCTAGTAGAATATCATAGTTTTGATATTATGAACCAAGCGATATATTTTGAAAGGAACACACACCGCACCCTTCTCTATCGTGTGTACAGATTACAAAGTTGTTTTATGAGAATACTTTTTTTCTTTCTTCCTTTTCTTTCTTTTCACGCCTAAGATGTCCGTCAAGGTGACAACTCTGAGCAGGTCGGGGCATCTCTGCTTCCGCATCCTGTCTCAGAATATTGCAATCTTTTAAAAAAGATATTACAGGAACGTAACATTTAGATTTTTTCAAAGTAATTATACCAGCTAATAGACCCTGTGCAAGAAATTAAGAAATCCAAAAATTCATTTTTTGCAGTATTTTTGTTTTAACAAAAAAAAAAAAAAAAAACGACTAGACCGATTTTAATAAAATTGGTTTCAGATCATTTAGACGTTTAACGCTTTGATTGACGCTCTAACAAATTAGAAATCATAGCTTATTCGAGCGATTTCGTGTAAAATTCACTTTTTCGCAGTATTTTTGCTTAAAAAAACGGCTAGACCGATTTTGATAAAATTTATTCCCAAAATGTTACACAGTAAAATTCAGATTACACAAAACCATGTAGTTTACAGCACACATTATAGAAGTGAGACTTACGCAAAATCTACATTTTACGTCCGATAAACCGTAATTATAGACAGTAATCCGGAACGCCAGTTTATGAGTGAGTTACATAGTTAAGCCGGCTAACAGTATAATACTTAGTGTTTACAAATCAAAAATATGATTTTTTTCAACTGTAATGAAAATTAAAAAAAGTCTGAATCGGTAAGCCTAGATCAACCTTAAAGTCGACAGTTTTCAATAATCGTCAAGAAATAAAATGAAAATACAGTATTGTTTCTATTGTGTAGGTATAGGTTTGGGTGCAAAAAATTGTACAACCGGGCCTGTTTTTTGCCCGCAGATTTTGATAGTGAGTAATTGAGGTAAAAGCGTTAAAGCATTCTCTTAAACCACATCAGAGCACGTCAGATTGTAGGCCATTCATCCCTCAATCGCCCTCTCTCTTCAGATACTTGCACAGGCGTTGCTCAGATTTATTTCAACTGGCCAGTGTCACCGGCCACATTAAGGCAAAAAATACCTAACATAAGCAATTCACTGCATCTCATATATAGAATGTCTCAAAATATTATTACTAAATCTTTACAAACACGGCTTATTCAATAACAGACGATACAGTCTCCGTCGACCCGACACTTCAACCTATGCTAGATATACAGTTAGACAAGGCGCGCTTTTTGAATTTATAAATCAACTATCGGTCGTTCCGGTTCACCCAGGTGCTGTGACACAATGCAACCAGAGGCGAGTTCTGTAAATACACTATGCCAAATAATCCACCTTCCGCACACGTAACACACAATATTTTATGCAATTCCTGCATTGAAAGTCTACATTTAATGTTATTGATGTAAATAATAATAATTAAAAAAAAACGGTTAACTTCCAATAAGTAGTTTATGTTGTTTAGGCCTCTAGGCATTGTATAGTGTACCGTGCTAAGCAGTGATCGATAACAACCATCAGTGGATGCATGGAAAGTTCTCTTGTAAAGAGTCCCACGATCGCGTCAAACAAGAGATACTTAATAAAGTTGTTAACTGTTTTTCTTTATTTATGTATTATTGAACGAGCTGCTACACCCCGTGCAAAAATATAAATGTTTAGTTTAATGTTCAGATATTGGCCATTTAGTGAACGCTACACAATATAAAAGTGAACTTTCAAAGCGAGAATTGCATAAAATTCGTTATTGTTTAGATGTAATAAGAAATGTGAAATTAAACTGTAAAATAAAAATCGTTCTAAAAAAATATTTTTCATTTGCTACATTATAAACCTTATGAATGGGAAAATAACAGATGTTTCTGACTGAAGTTTACATAAAAACATCAAATTCTACGTCTACACAAATCGCTACGCTAGTAGTGAGAGAATTATCTTTGTCCTTACTTAGTGAGATAAGACATTTATAAATGACTAGTATGTTTTAAAGCCCAATGATTACAATTTGATTAAATACAAAGAGTAAACGAATTGTAAACGCATGTTACATACTATGTAACTGCACTTTATATTTACAACTTCCTCATGGATGTGTTAAACTTTTATATTTGAACTAGCGGTCCCGCCCGGTTTCACCCGGGTGCAAAAGATCGAATGGGGCGAGGAACATGAGCACGCACATTCATCTTAATTTACCGAGATGAATATTGTGTCCAAATCTCATGATGATCGGAGTTACCGTTCAAAAGTTTTTGTCGAACGGACAAATCGAGTTACATTTTGCAACATTTTTCATTGATGCTCCGCTCCTATTGGTCGTAGCGTGATATCATATAGCCTATAGCCTTCCTTGATAAACGAGCTATCCAATATTTTTTTTTTCAATTCGAATCAGTAGTTTCTGAGATTAGCGCGTTCAACCAAACAAACAAACAAACTCTTCAGCTTTATAATATATTAGTATAGATTTGAATTTAGGTGTCAAAAAAAATGTATTATTTTCAACACTTTTTTAGACATAAAGAAATAACTTATTAATCATCTACAACAAAAATAGTCACGAGATAATGCGGGACATGCATGCCCTCTCTAGACTCCACATTCATTCCAAATTCACTTTACATACACAAGTGAGTCCTCTATTAAATCTAGTTAAGATGATAGATCATGCTGTACGGAAAAGAATTTTTGAAGATACGAAAGATGCGGGAGGAAAAATTCTATTATAAGAAACATAAAAATATATAATCGCCCCAGTGAAATAACTCACTGCGAATTGAAAATGTCAACTATTTTGTGAACGAGAGTCTGAACTCTATAAACGCTGTTGATTATAGTTTTGATTTTGAATTTCTGTGTATTCTATAGGAGATGATCCTGAATCCCTGCGAACGTCATTGATCCGAATCTAAATCTCTGAGAAGGCTACACTTCCAAACCTGAATCTATATTAGATTGACTCTGAATCTCTGTGAATATTATTGGTCCTATAGCATAGTTTCAATTTCTATTAATGATATTCATTTGACTCAGTAACTCTATGAACTTTGTTAGTCCATCTAAATCGTTGTGAAGGTGCAAATCTTCTTGGTTTCCGGGCTTGTATGCCACGATTCATTGATATTTTTAGCTGACGTTTCGTCTACAACTGCGGTAGACATTATCAAAGGCGATGTGGTAGCGGGGGCAAAGTGTTCTTCTAGGCTGCTCACAAGTGCCGTATTTCCGTCTTTTATGGTCAGCGTGCTCGTGGAGAGAACACGAGCACGCTGACTACACACTTGGATATTGTGAAGGTGTTTGTTCTCAATCTGAATCTCTGCTAATGTTATTCTAATCTGTGCAAATATGTCTCATTAAAAAAAGAGTTGAGAAGGCAGCTACCGTTGTGTATTTCCGTCTAGTAAACATTTTTCTGACCAGTGGCATGTAAGCGGATATGAAAATTGAAAACCTTTTTCATCCCTATATAGAATACTGTTGTTACATAAAGAAGCCAGTAATCACAAACTTATTGTGATATATCAATATGTCGCAAGCCCAACACTTCCATTCATAATGTGCTTTACACTATTCCAATGCACAAAGCCGTAACACACTGTTACCTTTCCCCCAAGCCCCCTGTGTTCCGACAAACCGGATACTGTACGACGTTGACTGGATTTCCGCAGCAATAAAATCTAGATAAATGAATCGGCTTGAACGCTTCTTACCACCATCATGATGCTATAACAACATATGGATAGGTACTGTTTCAGACCAGTAAGTTCTCAAATTATATGTAAAATATATATTATGCTAACTCTGAACTAGTGTTTCCAATAAATATTTTTAGACGAACATATCATATTATAACAGCTTTTAAACGGGATTCGCTCAAGTAGATTTCGGTATGTAAGGGAAAGTTTTTTTTTTAATAAAAAATAATCTTTACTTGTAAAAATAAAGGACGCATATTAATTTCGATGTGGTATTATAAAAACCTAATTGAATTCGGTTCAGAGGTTTCTAGGTTTAAGTCAAACACTAAAAGGACACTTTGTAATTTTTTATTTGCATGGAGATATTTCATATTTTAAATATATTACAAAAAAAGACTTTAAAAGTATACGTTGATATTAAACATCTAGTTTTTAATTTTCGATTTGTTAATAGCATATCAATGTTGGAATTTAAAAGAACATTGCTCATTTTACTAGGTTTGGTTTAGTGTTGCCTAGAGTAAACATGAAAATAAATCAAAAGATCTTGTCACAAAAAAAAACTTTTTCTACTACACCAAAATTTATTCAGGGGAAACAAAAAATATTGCCTTTAAAAAGTAGGAAAAACTATTATTTAATTATAGGCTGTCTATCACCATTGAAAATGAAAATGATTTTTCAAGTATCACAATTTTTATGCATCAGACAACATTAGAAATACATTGTAGTAGAATTTATTAGTAGGCTGAGTATTGAATATTTCCAAGTAAAATGGACAATGTCCTTTAATAGTAGTAATAGCTGGAAAAAAAAATATTTTTCTCTAGTTATTGACTCGACGAAGCAATATTTTTGTTCATCTAAGATACATAATTTTAGTGCAATAGTAAGTTGTAATTTCAAAATACCACTCATGTTTACCCTCGAAAACATATGAAATACAATCAAGAAATGTCTTTTTTAAATGCAAGTCTTTCTGGAATGCAAAAGCGATTCCAAACCCGGAGGTTTCAATGTCATGAATGTAAAATAAAGAATCAGTTGATGCTTATAATGAATACTCTTGGCTAGAGGTATGCAGAGTCGTTGGTTGTTCCTCCTTCGTTTTTTCGTTTACTGAGCTGTGATAGTTGGGTGGCAATCAAGAGACAAACAATAAATACAACCAATCTACTATCCCAGGGTCGGAATAAAGAGAATGTTTTTAAAAACTAACAATCAATTTAGTTGCATAATAGTTAAGTCAAATCGATAAAATCGATTTCTATTACTTACTTCTAAAAAACAAAAACTGCAAAAATTGGTTGTCATTTTTTACAATTTGAAGTCTGGGCATCAGAGAGGATCTTTCTTGTAGGTACTTCTTGTAATGAATATACACAGGACGTTAAAAACTAAAATTTTTATTTTAAAACCACCAACTAATGAAGTTAACGAGGTCTAGTATAAAAAAATAAATTATTGAAAATGAAATTAATACTTGCTCAGATCAGAAAAAAACTGGGGAATGACGAGCTATCTGAATTCCCAAATCATTTTTCAAATCAATTTTTATGGATTCTGAACGAAACCCAGTTTTTTTGCAGAAGCCGAAATTTGACCTTTTTGTCACCTTCGCTCGAAGATAAATCCCAAGATATTGCTTTTAGTGCTAAAAAGCGAGTGTAAATACTTATTACTCTAAGCTGAACGCAATTTTATTGAAGTTAAAAAACGTTTTTTTTTTATTTTTTTAAATTAATTTTCTTAATTCACAGAGTTTTGTGAGTGCGAATTACATATATAATAATAAATAGATATACGAATTTTGTTTCTAATTTATTAAATTAGATTTGATTATTCCGAAAAGTCAACATTCAGCTTAAGCAAACCCCTCGGCCTGATTTTTCTTAAACCGATTGCTTCGCCGAAGGTTCCAGTTGTCACTGACCTCAAATCTAGGAGTTCCAATCCTGTATGGATTATATGCACAGAAAGAATACAGCTGGCATGGATTTTAAAAGTGAGACAAGTTTTATTTCGTCGTCTGTCGAAAGGGTAGAAAAGAAAAATAAGAATGAGAGCGAGGAGTCGGGAGTGAGGGTGTGTAACGGCTGAAAATGAACAGGGCGGTGATAGTGCATACACCCTTCATCATGATTTAAACTCACACTTTTCTTTTTCCTGTTTTCAAACCGACGCCTGACTGTCTGCTGTGGAGAAGATGTTGATGCAGTTCTCAACCGCAGTCGTGTCAGGTGCAGCGCGAGTGCGGGAGGTCGGTCGGGAATTGGAGGTTTGGCCGGAAGAGGGGGGAGGTATGCAACATTCGATGTGCCATGTCACACTTTTAATTTCACGAATGTATAATAGGAAAAAGAGACGAAATGCAGACGAATCAAAAATGAACAAAACCTATACTGAACAAGTTCGGGAAACTAATTAGGGACGTGATGGTTCACCAAAATGACTATTCGGAGATTTGGTGCCGTTATTGCCTACGAAGAATGTTTATTATTGCAATCTACAAAAAGCGTATGTATACCATTATTAAAGTACGAGTTGGACTCGTGCACCGAAGGTTCCGTACAGATTTGTAGGTATGTAAATAGTGCGTGCATCACGGGAATCGAGTCTCGAAGATAGCTGGTAGAAATTTTTTTTTATTAATTTTTGATAACAGTAATTTGGAGATAACGGAATTTCCCACAAAAAAGGTCCTTAGTACTAAATCCGTGAATTCATTATTTTGATATGCTCGTTTAAACATTAATTAAATAGATGAAATCCGATTTTAATGGGAATGTTTAAACGAATATATCTTTGAAAGTAATGGATTTACGGATTTAGTACTAAGGACCTTTTTTGTGGGAAATTTAATTCTCTACGAAATGTTGCTAAAAAAAATTTTATAAAAATCTACCAGCTATCCATGTTTGAGTAAAAACGTCGTTTTTCTCATGTTAATTAAATGGGAGAAAAACTCGGTTACCGCCGTTCACAGGTTTGGTCTAGGAAGCTGAAATTTTGGCAGAATTTTCTTAGGTCCAATGCTTAAAACATTAGCCAATGGGATCGAAAAATAAAAACATAAAAATAATCACCCTATAGTATATATACATCATTATAGGAAACACTTTTTTTGACAGGTAGGCCCCCAAATAGTGTTAGCCCAGGGCCCCACAAATTCACGATCCGCCTCTGCATAAATTTATGTTCTTCTTTGATTATTATTATTTGACGTAATTATTCAAAGTTCTATGGGCAATATTTCTTCAAAATCGCGTTCCATAAAAAATACTAAAAAAACTCAAATATAAATAATATTTAATAGGATGCCGCGTCGTTGGAATAAAAATGAAGCATAACATATTCTTTCCACGTAAAAATTATTTCCACGTATATAGAAGACAAATGAGTAACGTTATTTGTCACAACAAATCCCAAGTAAAAGAGACGTTGGGAAGCCAATAAATACTATACGGGGTGTTAAAAAAAACGACAACTTTGACAAATAAATTCTTAGATTCGTCACTTAAACCATGAATGTCTACGGACATCTTTGTTGCCAGTGGGGAATTCAAAATTTTGGAGGCCCCAAGCACAGAAGTTCCGTGTGATTTCGGTTCCGTGATTTAGAAGGTTGAAAGTAATACAACTTTTATCAAAATCAAAATTCGATAGGTTAGGGGGCACATGTCGCACATGTACGCACTAGTATCTGTCTCATAATGTAATGCGTATACATGGAGATACTATTTGTTGATGAATACACAATTTTACACGTTTAAAATATATTTATTAATATTATTAGTTAAGGCGCTGACGCGCAAAAAAATCATGTCGTCGCAAATTTCTGCCGTCTGGTAACATCATAAGCTATTTAAATAATTTAAAGCATTTCTTAAGATGATATATAAGCGAAATCTGGACCCATTTTAAGATAAAGGGGATAAAAAATGTCAAAGATGGTTAAAATTTAGAAAAACTTCTGCCGCTTCGGTTTTAGGTTCTGTTAGACTGGGAAATACCACCGGAAGAAATTTTTGACCTATTGCACCCACCACAAGCCACTCCTAAGACAGTGGATTTATGAAACTGGTCAAAAATTACTATAAAATAATTACTTTTCATGTAAATGCGTTAGTAAAATTACCCTTTTTCGCTCTCGTGCGCAAAGTAATAACCCGTTATTAATACAATGTCGCTACTCGTTATAAAAATTGCATTACAAACTAGATTCATGATGGGTCATTAAGAATATTATAAAACGAATCAATCATTTTGAAAATTTTGGGTTTTGATCCTTCAATGTTTGTATACGATTTTATTATTCGAGATTTAGTGTTACACCTTATATAATATAAAAGACAACGGAACTCCGAAGAACTAAATTACTAAATATTTTGAACTCAATTACCGCACGACTGAACAGCTGAACAATTCTGTCAGTTCAGTGAAACAGAAAAGCATCTGTCTCCTATTCACCAATCATCGATTCCCATTTTAAATACAGTTAGGGAACAATAAAACTGTACGCTGAATGAGTCTTTAAGTATTATTTTTTACATTAATCAATATTTATATAAATTAGTAATGACATTTTGGATCTAATTTCATTTTCTTTTGAGATTTTAAGTGTTATTAGCTATCTTTTTTGACAACAAAACAGGGAAAAATGGTTTTAGAATCTTTGTCTATTCGAGAATGGCTAGACCGATTTTGAATATACTTGGTACAGCAGCAAATGATTCCGAAAATTTAAGTACTTTTATCCGAATTGTATTTGTCAAAACCAGCATTGATATTACAGATATAGTATTTCACGCGAGAATATCTGTCCCCAAAACTATAAAAGTTACTTATCTAAAAAAGTGGTACATAACAAAGAAAAACTGCAAAAATTGCAGCAGTGACTATAAGCAAATGGACATTCAAAGATAATCACAAAAATAAAAATATTTCTCAAAAATTTTGCATATTAAAAACTGAACTTAAAAAATTTTTTTGCACGGCTGCTTTTAATGAGTGTATAGCGGTTGTAAAATGACTCTTTTTCACACTAGTAGCTCGATGGTAATGATTTTATGACTCGTGTTCTGTTAAAACCCGCTAATCGCTTTTTTTAACATGATGTCACGCTGGTTCATAAAATAATTACGATATTGATGTAGAAACAACTATTTAGAATTTTATTCGATAAAGCCCACTGAAGACTTGAAAAAATCTGTAGCTGGGCGCGTTTTATATAAAAAAAGACATGATAAAAATATTTATCCATTGGTTCAAAAATGAACTCGTGTGGTGGAAGTGACGTGAATTTTATGGTGGACGTACTGGGTCGATAAATTTCAAGCATTATTTTTAACTTTGCAACTTTAATACTTCGTTTCTGATACGACTTTCACGTCCAAAAAAAATTATTTAGCCGCAGATGAAAGTCTTTAACATGGGGTTTTCACGTTTTTAATTTTCGTAGATTTATTTGTGTATGTTAGTTTTTAATAATTATCCGTGCGTTAAAAGTGGCACTGTTTGGATAATATGTTTTTCTAAAATTGCATAATTTCAAAAATGGCTGTCTCAGAATATAATAGAACTATGGCACTTTATTGGTGTATTTAAAAAAAATGTTTAATTGTTGCTCATTATTGATTTAGATATTTACTATATACATGGGTATTACACCATTATTTTGTGTTGTTTCTCATTTTTTCAGTGTTACTATGTTTACTATTGTTGTGACGAGTGAAAAATATTCTTTTGACATTTTTTGGCACTCAAATGTTTGTGAAACAATGAATAACTACCAGAATTTATTTTTAATTATCATTGTTAACGTCAACCAATGACCTCGTCATTTGCCAAATATTGTTCATTCAGTGCGTTAAGTTTTGAACGTAATACCTATTAGTTCAACATAATAATATAAAAACTGAACAAAAAAATATTAAACTTAGATAATAATTAAAGAAACGAGACAGCAAAAAAACAAGATAATTCTAGACACAAAATTTAATAATATCACGCAATAATTAAATGTATTAAGCGAGAAGCCACACAGACAAAATAAAACATATTTAGTGAAAAACATCTTTTTGACATACAAAACACGAAACAAAAGTGCGTATAGCGAGGGGCCACAAAAAAGATTAACACTATCAAGCAACAAGTGAAGTCCAATTTTGGCCTACATTTAACAAGACACGTAGTAGAAGTTACAAAATGCCTCGCAGACATTTCAAAACCATTCATTCGTACAATGTTCATGATAGTACAAATTGAACATAAACAAAAAACATATTTTCGTTTTTTGGATCCATTCTAAATCTATACGCTTTAAAATTTAAGGCGCTTTTTACACACTCAATTGTCTTTTCTCTGTATACTAACTCAGTGACGTATCCCAAGGAATACAGATTAACATTTTAAGGGAGTATTCTATTTGAATTTTAAAAAAACCGATATTTTCTTCGTATTTTCAAAGTTTAACCCTTCAAGAACATTATCCTCCAAAGGACTTTTCAAAATTTCAATTGTTTACGAAGATATAGCTCTATATTTAGCTACATATAATATAACTAGCCTGAATCTTAGCTCAAATCTTTAAATATACGTTTTTTCGAAACTACTTTTTTCAACACGGTTGACATGATGTCTCGAGTTCATACAAACCGATTTACTTGAAATTTAGTATGAACTTTCTCTATATCACCCTCTATCGTCCCTACCAAAATTATGTCAAAATTTTTACATTTACGATTTAAAAAAAAAAATAAAAACTGAAAAAAGGGCAAAAAATAACAATTTTTTCAATTCTGCGAAAAAAATGTATTTTCTCCTGTTTTAGGTAGGGGCTATAATGCCATCCTAACAAATTAGGAATATTTTTTTTGTTTCTGATTACTAGAAGGGTTGGATTTGTGTCAACCAGGACGCACCACTTTTTTACCCCCACTTAATTTGTAACTATTTGAATTTCGCATTTTTTAATTTTATTGTGTATTCCTAACACATCACTAAATATTTGATAAAAAATGGAGAGTAAAAATAATTTTTTGTTTTTTTTTTATCAAATATGAAAAAATGTCAAAATGTGTACCGCTAGACTAAAATACCCACTTAATTCCCCAAAGAAATCAGTAGAGATATTACATTACAAATTTTAGTTTTGGGTTGCAGTTCTATATTAGATATAGATAAATTCTCATTAAATCCCTATTAAACTCACCTCATAAAAATTTAAAATTTGCCATTTTTAAAATAAATACTGTTAATGAAAACAAGTCGAAAAAAGGCTACCTAATTTAATTTTCAAAGAATAATTTAAACATGGAATAACTCTATTAAAGTAAGGTTGATTGTAAAATAAAAAGCTATCTAAAGATTGAAAGAAAAACAAATTGAAAGCAAAAATAATTCGTGTTTCTGTATGATTGTGATTATTTGCAAAAAATAAAATAAACCAAGCATAAGTTGAACCATCTTGTTGGCGTTGAATTTCCTGCATCAGCATTCGTCTACATCAGGGATGAGCAAACTTTTTGAAAATAAATATTTTCGATTATTTATACAATTAATTAAATATTTATAATAATAAGACAAAAAACATTTACAAATTCAAACATCGATATGAAAACCATACATGACTTCCATGTGCCAAAATCATTTTTCAAAATAATTTATGAAATATATTGCCAAAAAGCTCTGGCAATATTATTGTCGATATGAAATATGTATAAGATTGCGTTTATTTTCAAAACCACTGATCCGATTGACACCAAAATCAATAAGCCTAGAATGCTTACTGTGAAAAATTAAAAAAAAAAATTGGTTGTCTGTAAAGTCGGTTTACGGACGATAGTTTTACGTGATAACGTCATAAAGAAACATTGATGAACTCTCTGATGTCACGCGAGAAGAGAGAGAAATGCGCACAAGCCGACACTTGGGCCGATCGTGCCTCTCTATCGCTTATACCGCGCTCTCGCTTGCACGCTCAGGCTCAGGCGGAACGTGACACTTTTTCGTGCGTGCAGCCGGTGTTTCATCAATTTATAAGACGTTATCACGTCAAAAAATTCAAACTATTAGGTGCCGTGAAAGGCATTAATAATCAATTATTGCTTCGCCTTCTTTTCATGTAAAAACTATGAAAATTAATTTAAAAAATTACCAGGATTTAAAAATGCTTTGTATACACTGTACATGACGCTTTGACAGATAGAGTAGAAACGATTCTCCCACTCTTTCCTCTCAACTACCGCTTAAAGTTGAAGACGGGGAAGAGTTCAACTTTTCGTCTGATCCAGGCCTAATTATCCACGTAGCGCGTCAAAAAAAAGGTTCACTTCAAAAAATCTATAGAAATCAACATACGTAAGCACAGCCATCATGCGGAAAACTATTTTTTTTTACGATTTGAGAATAGTGCAATCAAAATCGAACTTGTATCTCGGACACGATTTTTCTACTCAATCGAATTTTCTACATCCCTGGTCTACAGCTATAGTCACTTGTTCCACAAAATAACACATGTATATGATTGACGCCATGCCCTCAGCACTTGAGTTGGGGTTTGAGTGATGTAGGGAAATTCAATGCTACCCTTTCGGAAACCCTTTCTTCTTCTACTCATCCCTTCGGCCAGATCAGTCGAACACGTGATACAGGGATGGGAAATAAACAAAAAAATATTAGAAAAATTCACAATACTTGCATATTAAATTTCAGTACGCAGGATTTTTAGAGTAAGTTTTAAAGGCTCTCACAGACCAAGGCGGCCGCGGTGGCGGTAAAATAAAACATGTTGTTTTAATGTACGCGTTTAGACAGAAGTGCGTTCGCGGTCATCATGTTAATTTTGATGTTACATTCAGCAGCTTCACCGTGTTAATTTTGATACTACATCGTAAAAATTCACTCTCATCATTTTTTAACGAACTATAACTTCAAAATATATACCTATGATTGAGGTTTTTGTGCGAAAGGTACAAAGAATTAATGTCAAAAATCGTGTGACTATGTGAATGGCCCTTTAAAAATGTAGAATTTGACAATGAAAGTCAACACATTCCTGAATGAGAGCAAATGAAAAGTTTTACACTTTCGCTCTCTAGTATCGGGGTGTTCACATTTTCATCGGATCTGTTGTACAGACAACAGGGTAGGTTTTGTTGAATAGGCATTTTTTTCTTTAGAATTATTATTCATCAAGTTAATGATGGCAATATTTCGCCGGACCAAATGCCAGACAGGTCATTAAGCGGAAAGGGTTGAGACTTCTTTAACGAAGTTAAGTATTTATCTGTGATTTCTTCTTGGGAAGACGGGAAAAAAAGCTTATTTAAGACGTTTATAAGCGTTTTGCTCACTTATTTCAAGGTGGCAGCTTGACTTGTAACGTTTCAACGCTTAATCTTTTCCTGTATAATTATTTTTTAATTTAGCAATTCTTTAATTATATTTCAGACATTAACGAATAAGAAGAGTTCTAAAATTTCCCTAGAAACAATTTTTATTATTAAATATATTTACGAAAAACCAGTCTTTAAGTACTATCGACATCACGTGCTTTTGAAAATAACGAAATTCTGTTATTAGTTTATGTCAGTACTGATAGTAAAGATATGCTATAATATATCTTTTTATATACCTAATACAGTGAAATACACATCTGACGTCAAAAGATTTGTACCATAGACTGAAGTATCATTATTAGCAGTTTCATTTTAATTACTGAAAACAGTTTCAACAGTTCGTAGCTTAAGTTATAGAGCTATAAAAGATTTCTTAGATTTATTTTATTTCGTCAATTTGTTATAGGTCACTCACTCCATTTCGCTAAATAAAGTCGTATTATTGTGGAGGCGTCTTACAAGCTTATTACTTCACAATTTATTTTTTAACTGGACTGTTCCCCATTCTATTCTAGGACAACATCAGTTCACTAAAATTATTTTTCCTTTTTACGTTTTGCACGGAACACTAAAAACTCAGTTATGCGGTTCGCAAAATCTTTACTATTTGTGCTATTATAATACAGATTTAAGGAGGTTCAATTAAATTTATGGTATGTGCATAATCTATCCGTGTGTTATTTGTACGAACCCTCGTCGGTCGCGGGAACACTTGCAATTGACCAGGTTTTATATGAAACTAGTGCGGTCTCGCCCGGTTTCATGCGGGTGCAAAAGAACGAATGGGGGGGAGGCACATGAGTACGCACATTCATCTCAGTTTACTGAGATAAATGTTTTGTCCAAATTTCATGATGATCTGATTCAACAATTTTTTTTTTTTCAATTCGAACCAGTAGTTCGTGAGATTAGCGCGTTCAACCAAACAAACAAACAAACTCTTCAGCTTTATATATTAGTATAGATTACGGACATGTGTGGATTGGTAATTATAGAATGACATATTAAATAACCTGTGAAGGCAATATTTAAAAAAAATATATTATGAATTTTTGTAATTATTCCAGTTGCCTGCTATAGCAATTACACAATAGTTTAACTTGTTTAATTTTATCCATATTCCCGTAAAAGAAAAAAAAATTGATATTGATTATTATTGGACGTAAACACAGCATGGAGAATTATATATATTATTAATTTTCGACATAGATTTTTTTATATTTTTCTAAATGTATATAAAAATAGATGCTATACTTTCTTGTTAGTAAATTTCTAAAAATCGGCCATCTTTATCTCTTCCAATGAGAATGATATTTCAGCCGTGCAGTCAACCCTATATGAGCGACAATTTTTGAGGTTTATTTTTAATTTCGTACGAAACATTATACAAATACGGCGTAGGCAGATATATTATTAATAAGGAAAAGTAACAAATACAAATAAAGATACACAAACACTCATATACATTTTCTCATTATAGTGTTTTTTCTATTACAAAAGACAATAACGTTTACAGTCAGTGTTGTTATACGGTGGCGTTGGGGAGGCAAGCAGGTTGGCGAGTGCTGGATGATGAGGAAGAGGGGTGTTGAAGGAACGGCAGTCAGCAAGCAAACTGACAGAATGGCCGTACAAACGCATGTAGACCAGTGCAGTGTAACGGCACAGAAGAAGACTTACAAAAGCCGTCAGTTGCCAAATCATATTTTTATGCACATCGTCAAGTCTCTGTAACTTCAGTAGTTCAATTGCAATTATTGACCTAGATGAAAATATTAACTGACCTTGAGTTATCTAAACATTTTGTAAAAGTATCATATATATCAATACGCTAAGGTTAAAGATGTTTGCCTCCCTTTTTAGAAAAAACCACACAATTTCTCCACATAAATTATATATCATTTTACAGATAATTGCTTGCTCTACTGACATCGACAAAAAAATTTATTATTGCTTTTGTTTTTGTAAATTAATTAAAATACAGCAACGCTGAACAACGTCTGCCATTTGACGGTTTTAATTTTGAAACAACGTCAACACTTCGATCTGTCATCTGACCTTCATATTGTAATACAACAGACACAATACTGCATACTGCCATCGGACGGTTTTAATTTTGAAACAGCGAGCAACGCTGAACATCGTCACAGCAATGCTGCATGATGTCATCTGGCTTAGCTCAACGCTTTTGCTACTTGCGCCTCTATATGACAATTTTAGTAAAATATTTCTTCGATCTGTCATCTGAGCTTCATATTGTAATACAACAAAAAGAAGAACGTTATAAGCAGTGTGCAAAATTAGAAACGAATTGAATACCCGTAATCATATTTAAAAAATAATTTTGTAAAGTGATAATTATTATACTTATTTAGTGCGAATAATTCGCACAGGTCACACTAGTAAATTTTATATTTGATTAAACATTGTAGTTCCGGGAATAAAGAGAAAAAATTTAATTTATTCATAAAATGATATGATTCTTAAATTTCAAAATATAAGTATGAATTACTAATATATAACAACGCTCAGTAATTATTTACCCACGCAAAACTACATAAACAAGCACATGTAGAAATATTGAAGCCATGTTCTAAGTTATGTTAGCTGTGTTCGCCGTATGCAGCTTTAAGTTACAAGTCGCGCCACTCAAATGGATACTCTAGTAACTAATAAATCACAGTTAGATGTCGCCAATCAACAAAAGCCATGTTATAATCCAACGCATACATACAGCAAGCGTTACGCGCTGTCATCTAACGAAATTATAGTAACCAAATTAAACGTAACGTCACGGTATCACAGCGTCGAACGTCACGACATTTGCACGTTTTTACTCCCATTGAAAAAAAATGTAACAGACTAACAATCAGCTCAAATGATGGATTAGGTCCCCAAATTTGTGTGGAATTCGACGCTAATGAGTTTGGAGAAGTACGTACATATAACACGGACGATGTTGTACTGTGTACTATAGCCGTGATGTTTGTTTTGCAGATGGATCCTTGAAAATCCAAACACAAACAAAGAAAGGCGGTGCAGTGGTATATGGTGTAGATTGTTCAGTACAGTGGGACCAGTCGAATACCCTCACACCATTTCCTTCGAAGAGTTCTGACTTACCCTCTTTCCATCAACATCCATGGTATAAAATAATCAGATACGGCTGATGTATTGGCCTTCGAAAATGGATTTTAAAAATATCGATCTCAGAATCAATCTAACAGAACAAGGAATTCCATACCGGAATTCCAAGATTTTGCTATTCCGGAACTTTGGAAAAATACGGAACTGAAGAAAATAATCACGGAATTCCGGAATTTATAAAATGATTAAAAACTAACTGACTCAATTTACCGACTAGAAAGTGGATTTTGTTATAGATTTTTACCAATGATTGGTGAGCTCTCTAAAATTAAATACTGTTCGAAATGTTCCTAATTATTACTTATCAATAATGTTACTTTTTTTTCTTTTGATTGCAAATTTTTAACTCAAAGTTTCATTCAACGTTTTTTAAAACAAATTTCAAAAAGACACGTTTACTCTGCATTCAGCATTTTTGTAGATTTTGTAGTAGAAAAATAAAAAAAAAATATGGTGGTATTATATCTAATTTTTTGTAACCTAAATAGTAATTTAAAATCAAGGATTTGCTTTCTTAGATGAATTGAGTATAGTCTTTTGTATTTTGCGTTATTATTTTATCTTTTAAAGTTTATAGGCGTTTTAATATAATGGAAGAATTTTTATAAACTGGTCCAGAACGACTAACCGTTTAAATAAAAAAATAACATTTTTTTAAACATCACCACAATAAAAAGCGTTATCGAATAGGTTGTCCTAGAAATCAATTTTTAAAATAACAGACAGATTTTCACTTGTGAGTAAATGATTGTGTTAATTTTGTACCATCTTGTAGATTCTTCTCTCAAGTCGGTAGCAGGAAGTATTATTTTACGCAAGGGAAAAGTATTCGATTAATATAAGATAATATTTAGAATAATTATACTTCTTTCCTCTAAATCAACAATGCTACCAACTACGTTGAGAATATAAACATAATATAACAGACAGATGTATATACAGTAGGTACCAACGTAACGATATAGGCACTAACTGCAGACACCATAACCGTCTCTCAGATGAAGGCCATGTTGCGAAGGTGGTGTATACAGATGATGGGTGTACCAAAAGCAGGAAACATTCGAGATACACAAATTGATTCCTCCTTTCCACTGTAGTTGATAACTCTCCACTCGTTACGAATGGACATGTTATATACAGAGCGTTCTTCAAAAAGGTTCACTCTAATGAACTTACTTGTCGAACGTCTATAAATCACAATCTCTATATCTCTCTCTAATATATTTACTTTAAATATTGAAATATCTTACATATGTTACGGGCAAAGTTCGCACTGTGTGCAAGAGTCGATCGGATAATATCAGTATTGAACAACGTATCTCGGCAAAGCTTGAAAAAATGGTTGATTAAGGGACATGGCCCGATTTAATATGCTCAAAGTTGGCACTACCCATTCAGTGGTGGGCAATTTATATTACGGTTCTAAATGTTGTTTCTTTGTTTATTATTTGATTATAACTTTAAAGATATGTCAACATTTAGGAATGTCCATTTTCTATTGTTTATCCGCCGTCAAGTTTCCGCTTAAAATAAAATCAGTAATACCAAAACAAGAACTTGATGCCAGTTTAAAGTAAAACAAAGCTTACAACTGATTATTACGCTGCTACTTTTTACTTAATACAATCCTCCTAAGCAGCTGCTAACCTACTATTTTGCTACCCACTTTAATTTTTTTTAATCCCTAATTCAGATTGATTTGTCGCCGCGTTAAATACTAGCCTTGTATATTGTTACAAAAATAATATTTCCGTTACCTAATTTTACCAAACACAAAATTTAAATAAATCATACATTAACGAAAATTTTCTAAATGGGCACTGTTTATTTTGTTCACATCAAACATGTTCACAGATCAACCCTTTTCTGCGCACTTTACCCGCGCATGTCAACTATACACAGTGTAACCTTACGGACTATGTCCACAACATATACATATAGAAACAATAAAAAAAATTCAAATTGACATGTCTTAAAAAAAAGCTTCCACAGCAAGTTACAAATATTTTTATCCGAGAGTTTAGATCACCCTTCTTCCATAAAGCGTCCACTTTAAATATTGAAACATAGGAAAAACAAAAAAGTTCATATGAACATGAGATAAATTTATAAATTATAATTATATTTTATACTCCAGAGCTTTCGGCGACTTTAACAGTAGCCTAAAATACTGATTTTGTGTGATATTTTTTGTTACCTACAAACATCTAAATGTTAAAAAAACTCGTTTACCCCAATCTTATTCCAAATATTTATAGTAAAGTTATTTTTGTGTTTATTTTGGAGCATATTTTTTTTCACCGAGCGACACAAACAGTAGGACTTCCAGTGCCGGATTAAGAATCCTTGATGCCTTAAGCATTTCTTGCCTATGGGCACTCATCTATAACAGCAGTCTAAAAAAATATCTAATAGGTATTATAATATGTCTGTGTCATGTTAAGTTTATAATTTTCTCTTCGAATTGTGAATGTCATAAGATCAAAATTGATGGAAAAAAAAGTTAAAAAGCATGGAATTTTAGTAAAAACATTGAATTTTACAATCAATGCTCTCATTGAAAATTTTACTGTTTATAAAATCGGTCCTTAGGCATTTTTATACAGTTAAATGAAAAAAAGTTAAAGAAATAACTTTTTTGTTTTCATTTTCAAAAACAAAAAATTATCTATCATTTATTTTTAACTTCTATACTTCTAAAGACAGTGTCATAGCAGCAGATCAAATTTTTGAGAACATGACAAAAATAACAAAAAATGTTGTTGACACGGTCTGGTGAGGTACTTTTCATTTCTGAGTTGTGATTTTTGGTGCCCCCTGAGACGCGATGCCCTAAGCAGTTGTCTTACTTTGCTTATAGGTTAATCCGGCACTGAGAACTTCCCCAATAAATTCCCAGTTATTTAATTATATTAATCCCATGGAATATAGTAGCTTTAGTATTGAAATATGCCCCGTTTCATTTCGAAAAAAGCATTGAAAATTTCATAAACACACTGTACAATATTACGTAAGAGTGAGTACAGACGTATACCTATGCATAATGGTAAGCGTCCATAGCAGACGCTGTCCGATGTAGCCTTATGTAAACTGACACATCCATGGCTGAATGTATCAGCATACTGCATAAAATACAGAGTGGGAATAAATTCAATTTTCATACCACCAGGATTAATTAAAACAAGTCTCAATGATTTCATTGAATGCAGTCAGAGAGACAACGACTTCTTTCTCTTCAAAAAGGATCGTGGTTACCCTCACAAGTTGGGAATGGTATACTAATTTAAATCAAAATTCCCATTTCAAAAGTTTACAATATTTTTTCGCCTTAGTCCTCCGAGTTCAAAAAAAATATTTTTGGAAAATGTCTGTAGGTACGTCTGTTTGTCTGTGAGCACAATACAGGTCAAATGATCAAGCGGATCGAAACCAAATTTTGACAGAATGTTTAACATGTAAATATGAAGGGATCTATTGTTTTTGGAAAAAAATCGGCGCATTCGTAGAAGATATATACGCCATAATGTTGTTTTCAACATTATAATGATACACTTTTCATAACGGTTTATTATTCTATAATTTTTTGTAAGAAATTTTTTACAACATTTCTTTTGTGAACTAGTTTCGTAAATATTTTAAAAATAAAAGAAAAAATCGACTGTGCTTTTGTTCGGAAGCTCTGTCAAAAAGAAATTATTCTACATGTGAAACCATACCTAATATTATGGAGTTAACCCCCCCCCCCCCCCCCCCCACACCATTAAAGCATTATTTTTTGACGAATAAATGGCTTTAAATGATAATTACAAAAATGTTATGGGGCATTTACGTCAAAAAACCTTTTGTGGTGTTTCATGTCCCACCAAGGTCAACAAATGCCCAAAGTGTCATCCCGATCGAAGATGACCGGTGTTCGAAACTATAGCCGCGAATTTTAAACACCCTCTGGACGTAGCTGTAATTGTCAATACAAACACGTAATATACGAAAGCGTTGAAAATATAGACTTACAGAGAGAGCAGACTAAAAGAACGTACAGACACAGTATAAGCAGTCGGAATATCTATAGTCTGTTTGCGAAGAAGAATTAGTGACCGAGATTAAATACTTTGAAGACCTTGACGCAAAATCTTTGGAAAGGAAAATTATTTTACATTTTATATCTAAGACAGACTGCTGATTGACGTTTATACAGGTGGATTTTTAAAATCCGAATAAAAATTAAGTTTGTCAAGTAATAATAATACATAATATACAAATATTAAGAGCACTGTGACTGAAACAAAAATAAAAAATAGTTACTTCTTACCACAACAGTTTTATTAGCAAATGTACATTTCGGGACCTATGCTCTAAAAAAACTGTTTTTTTTAGTGTTTGCTGAAGATGAAAGTATAGCTCCCGAAATGTACATCCGTTAATAAATCTGTTGTGGTAAGAAGTAACTATTCTTTATTTTTTTAATAATTACATACACAAATAGAAATTAATGGTTTCCTTTACTTCATGACACCGTCCTTATTTCTAAACTCTAAGTCAACGGAAAGTAACCGATAGGTTTTGAAAAGTGAGTCAACATCAAAATACATGATTTTTTAAAAGGCCGTTGTCGCAGTAAGCTTGCTCTTTTTGCAGGACTATATAGTTGTAAATCTTAATATTTTAAATCAATTTCAACCTAATACCTCTGGTCATTTCTGAGAAAAAGATGGACAGACAGACAACAAATCTGCGTCTTCAAAAACTTTTAATAGAAATACATTCGATTGTAAAAATCGATTTGAAACTGTTGTTATTATTTGGATCAGGTTATAACAATGAACACACTATATATAATATCTCGTAGCCTGAATTGTATCAACATCGTACATTACCTCTACATGTTGGAATTGGAGGAATCAGGGGGTAAGGTACTCCCTCCTTTCTTCCATATGGTGGAAGGAGAACGAAACGGTCAGTCGACGAGAGTGTATTTGAGTTATTTACTGGGGCCGATGCTGATAGTAGAAGCTTTTCTATTTGTTTGTCTTCACACATAGCCCCTACCACCCACCAGTGGCTGAACATTTCTATTTTACTACTATCTAGTTACGACGGATTTTAAAGTACAGCAAACTCTCTTAAGTCATTGCTCCATCCTAAGCCTTACTATTTTCACTCAGGCGACAATCCACACTCGTTCTCCTGTGATTACAGCACAACCAACAGTCAACAAGTCAACTAAATTATTCAGGCCTATTATACAAACGACAACCACAGTGATTATCAAGTGCTTAACGAAATAATAATTAAAAATTAAAGAAAGATTAGTTTGCGGAAAGTAAATTGTTTAGTGTATAATATGGGTTCAGATTTTAGATTGATAAAATGCATGCCGAGTATTGAAATTAATATATTTTCTTAAAGGTTATATTATGGGGTTAAATTTTTTATTTTGTCCATACACAAAATTAAGTTATTAACATTTTTACTTGTTCCAAGGTGGCGATGCACCCGAGTTTTTATAAAGTAATAACCAATCAAATATATTAAGTTTTAAACTTCATAGGACACTAAATCTGACATTCGGAAAACTTCCTTATAAGTGAGTGTCCCTTACGAGACGAACATCACTGTACGCTTATAACGCCGGTCAAATTGCACATATGTAGATGGGGGTCGGTCGTTTTGTCTGTGTGTATACCCAATTGTCGGGGTGGCAGGCAGGCGGTGAGCTCGACCACTCTGAAGTGGTGTCTTCAGCCCCGTCAGCAGTCAGTATAGCCGTAGCTGACGTATCAACACACCTATACATACGTCTGAATACCCGTGTATATATTATGTACGCGTGTCTATCTTCACGTGTTCCATAGACCACTTAGTGAGCAATAAAAAAAACCGCGAGGAACATTCGGAACAATTAGTAATAAAAATCGCAGGATTGTGGACAAAAAGTTATTTATTAATTAGTGTACGACGTTTCGTCTATAAATTTAAACTTTTTCAAGTACAAATGTGAAAATTTAAATTTAGACTTTTTCAAGTACAAATGTGAAAATTTAAATTTTCACATTTGTACTTAAATTTAGACTTTTTCAAGTACAAATGTGAAAATTTAAATTTTCACATTTGTACTTGAAAAAGTCTAAATTTAAATTTTCACATTTGTACTTGAAAAAGTCTAAATTTATAGACGAAACGTCGTACACTAATTAATAAATAACTTTTTGTCCACAATCCTGCGATTTTTATTAATAATTATCTCGATTGACACGATATCTAATATATACTCGGAACAATCAAGAAATTTTGGAATTATGATATAGATATTAAAGATTGAGGACAGGAAAAATTCCCTAAGCAAAGGACCCCGCACAAACCTTATGGGATTTGGTTCTCGGTTAAATTGATCGAAAATGGTTATATTTCATAGTTTAAAGGTTACTAAGAAAAAGTGTCATTGGGCGCATAGCTTAAAAACCAATAGATTTTTAGCTAGATATATTTAGCGAGATTTCCTTTGAATTCACAAACATATTCCATGTTCAAATTTCGTGCTTTTTTAGAAATAGAAAAATAATCGAAAACAAGGTAATGTTTGAAGGTCACCCTGTATAAAATAATAATGTCATATTCGGATTCAGCACACTCGAAAACATATTTCTAGATCTAAGGGCTTTTTAAGAAAAAGAATTCAATAGATATCCCTATATCAAAAATCACATGTTTGTGAATTCAATGGAATATACCTATATGTAAAATCTCGCTAAACATATCTGTAGATAAAAATCTATTGGTTTTTAAGTTATGCGCCCATATCCACTTTTTCTTAGTGACCTTTAAACTACAAAATAAAACAATTTTTGATCAATTTAATCGAGAACCAAATTCCATAAGGTTTGTGCGTGGTCCTTTCCGATATCTCAACCAGGTCTTGAACAGTCGTAAGAACCTCATGAGAATATTCTCAGTCAACTCGTAACGGCTCTGTAAACCAAATATTTGTTTTCCAAGGTTTAGAGTACGAGGCGCTTGTCCAGCATCTCGTTATTTATTATTGTTTCGATGTGTCAGAAAAGTCCTCAAATTTTACAGAAGGCAATCAATCCTTTCAGGGTCTCTCCCCACACAATTAATTGGTTTCCAGAGTATGAGAGTCAATTGTATTATATCTGAACGCTGCCTAAGTAGCACGCTCGCTAATTATATGTAGCAGGATGATTCGACCATACTACCTACACATAGCACTCATTGTATGAAGGTATTTATTCAGATGACAGTGCTCCGCTAACAGTCCTGTAATCATTCTACAACGCCTTTGTTCTGTTGCAGTAATTCCTTTGTCAGTCTTCTATCAGACTTTGACAAGAATAATTTTGATTGTCTCATGCCAGCTTAAGCTAACCAGTGGGGTATATTTTTTTTAACCAATTCCTAAATATTCCTTTAGCATAACACAGTGAAATCCTCAGAACAGGTTCTGGGCTTTGGAAGTGAGAAGCGGAAACTTCTCTGGGCATTTCACAGCGTCCGAGAAACCATTTAAGAGTGAGTCAGCGTTACTCACAAAGTTTTTACAATAATTTGCAAGACTTGAGGTAAATTTTGGAGAGTCAAAGGCTTGCACTCAAGAGTCCAAAGATATTTCAAAATAGACGTTTTTGGGTGATTTAATGAATAATATCAAAATTTATAACATATAAGTATAACGCCAATTAAGAATTGTGTGTACAAAGTGCAAATAACTCAAATTTGCTACGTGCAATCACTATGAAGTTCTAACAGCTGTTAGATATTACTGTTTTCAATCAAATATTAAAATGTAACCAATTAATACCCAATAATAACAACAATAAGAATAAGTCGCGGGCAGTGAATTATAAATTCGAGCGATATATAATTTAACAATTTATTCAATGTCCAATATAACAGTTCCGAATGGACACTCTGTATATATGTATATTTGTATGTATATCTCTCTCTTTGTATGTGAATAGTGGCGGTGTAGAGATGTAAGGGGTACGACTTGCTATTCCAAGCAGAATAAACACGTGGCTGTTTTCTTTGTTCCGGTAAACTAAACAACCGACCAGGAATCTAAACAGTCAGGCTAGTCCCAAATTCAATTTTGTCTCTGCTATTAGATATACAATATAAAATACAGGTGATTGATTTGAAAGATCGACCTGTACATTTCTGTACAACAATAAATTATTATTAACAAATTAAAACAAAGTGTTAAAATAAATGTTTAAAGAAAATAATATGTTTGGATTCGAGTATTAATAACACCGGATTCCAAATTAAAAATTGTAAAACTTTTTGCTTTTATTTAATTTTGACTTCCTGAATTCAAAAATATTTTTCATTACGCAAAGAAATTTAAGTAATTAAATGAAATTATTTCTTTGAGCTTTTTGGATAAAAAATTCAAAAATCAAATTCAATATTTTATTACTTATAAAGTACCCTAGTTGACACCTTTTTGTAAAGTAACAATATTAACATAGACCGAATTTCAATACTTTTTTGGGGGGTAACATCTGGCTCAAGGACGTCTTATTTTTTGATTGAATGGAATAATGCAATTTAATATTTATCAATCAAAACTTCTTGCGCTAAACCAAAGAAAGAGGTCAATATGTCGATTGACTAATTTTAAATTTAATGCATAGGTAATTATTTGTCTGTTAATTTTGTCATTAACTTATTGAAAAATAAATATATTCAAATTTTTGTTTAACGTTGTGGGGGCCACAAGCACCCCCTTTCCCCGACCCCGCCTATATGAAAAGTAAATTCATTTTTAATCTTATTTTTTTTAATATGAAGTAGACTTCCCCAACAAAATACAAAGAAACAAACACAAAAAGAGTTTTGAAATAAAAATATAAGGAAATCAAAAAAATTAATGATATCTTGACAAGACAGACATCTGTTACAAATGACGTCCCATTTATAATCTTGTCAATTTCACACATTTTTAATTTCACTCTATTTTTATTTTATGAAATACGTTTAAAAATATTTCTGCAAGTTTTTAATAAAATTTTGATTAAAAATGGATAATTCAATTTATTATAATAACAACGTTATTCTTGATCATTTAACACTCGAAGGCTCGAATTTATTGACAGTTGAAAAAGAAAAATACCTTACAGGATGGCTTTATTAAATATTCAAAAAAAAAAAAAAAAATATTCATCCACTCTGAACTGTAAACAGAAAAAGAGCAGCCGACCATACACTTACACATCTAAAAGAATTGTATAAAGCATCGTCAGTCCATCTTCATTTCAATAATGTACCCTCTGTATGTGTGTGGACGCGCATTTAAGGTAAGGCTGGGAAAACTTTACGTTAATACGTAAAAAGCATTACTTTTGTAACCTGATCCAAATTTGAATAGAAAAGAATAGATTTTTATTGTCAATTGGAAATTACAAATTTCATCTGAGATGTCAGCACAAGTAAGTTTAAAATTTAAAGTTAATAAATTCGCTGATGGAATAGAATTTATTTGAAAGAAGTAAATCCTTATTTTTTTCTTGAAAGCACTCGAGATAATAGTGCGATAATTCTCAAGAAGTTTGTTATATAAAGTTGCTCCAAAGTTTAATTTGAAAATATTAATATTAGCCCATGGGACACCTAAATTATTTTTTATACGCGTGCTATAGATGTCGACCAATTTTTTTAGACTATATATTGACAAAAATAAAATTATAAAACAATATTACAAAAGATGACGTTTCGATCCGGATTTGGATCTTCTTCAGAAATAATCTAAAAAATATAGAAATTAATTAGTATATATCTAGTTATTTTATAATAGAATGAATTTAATTAACCTCATTCTATTATAAAATAAGTTGATATATTATGTTAATTAATTTTTATATTATTTCTGAAGAAGATCCAAATCCGGATCGAAACGTCATCTTTTGTAATATTGATTTATAATTTTATTTTTGTCAATATATTGTCTGATAAAAATTGTACGACATTTTTATTTGAAGAGTTCTATTCAGACGTTATTAAAGATTTGAGTAATAAATATAAATACACGGTAAAGTATGAATCTGCATTTTTCAAAGGATATTTCTAAAGAATAATTTGTTTCTTTATTAGTAAATATCATGAAAAATTTAAATTAGGTATTTCAAATATTAGCTCAAAAAATAGCTTAATTAAGTTAAGGAAACTTAAGTAAAGATAATTATCAGTTTTTTGTGAACTTTCAAAATATACTTTAGTACAACTATCTCTATGGGCAAGTTATAGTTCTTATGCATAAATAACGACTTCGAATCAATAAAATGTAGGAATCGCCCCATCCGTGATGTATTCTATTCTATGCCCGCTTCTTCACACGTGACAATTGGCCCTCTTTTAGCGGCTGGAGAGCTTCGACGCCCTTACGATCTATACGTCATATTTAAACTTCGGTACAGTACACTGCTTTGTCCCAACTGCATTTATAATCTTCAATAATCAAACATGTACATTTATATTCAATATTGCATTTGCTTTTTATTAATTTTTAGATACACTGAGCAATAGAACGTTGGTAGAAATGCCAAGAGATATATAAAACAAGTGTCGGTATGAAGAACTTGTTAACCATACAGTTACAATAAAATAAAGTAATAAACTGTGTATATTATGTTATGTTAACATGCATACTGAGTAGCAAGTGAAGTTAAATAAAAGCCTAAAAAAATAAGTTATATAAGTTTTAACCCAGAAAGCCGTAGCTTTAAACATAATATGAATAAAAAAAAATTCTGAGAACCCAATCATGATGTAAAAAATTTGAAAAGGTCTGAATCTCTGCCCGCGCTTAGCTTATGGGACAAAAAAAATTGACTGTAATGCATTTCGATTGTCACCGGTTTCTAACATACTGTTAAATTTAAGTTGAGTTGCCGTAAATCTAAAATTATTATTTCCAATTTAATTTTATTAGGGGTATTTGAGATCGGTAAACTTGATTCTGTCAGTGGCTCCTCGAAACGCGTAACCACGTTTCGAGTAATGAAACTATTTTTAATACTTAGAAAGAGCGGCACTATTTCAAATACAAGTAAATATTAGTGTAGGCCTTAACTTGACAAATTTCAAATTTGTTTTCGATATCCCCATACATTTTTCTAAAAAAAAATGTGCAAAATTTGATGACGATCGAAGCCACCGGCTCAATACATATTTAACACGTGAAAGACATTTGATTATCCCCTTTTTTTTTCAAACTGCTGTAATTTCTCAAAAAAAAAATTGACATTGATTCGACAAAAATTATCTCAAAGTTTATTCCTCTTAGTTTTCAAACTTTTGATTTAAAATCTTTTATCACTCCCCACTACTCCGTGAGAAACTATATCAGAGTTTCTATACTCTCAATCAATGCCTCAATAACAAAAAGAAAATGTTGGCAAAGTTTGAAAATATTAACCTTTGCCCTCAAGTAATTTATTTCTCTAATTGATACAGCAAAGGTGAAAAATCAAATGTGTTTCACGTGTAAAAATACGATCACTCGATGGCATGGTTTAATATTGTGCAATCACCTTTAAATTTTGCACAAGTTTTTCTTCTATCTTGAAGAAATTTAGGAAGATGGAATCTTAAACAAATCGTAAAGTTGTTAATTAGCGATCATCTTATAATATTATAAAGATGATAGAATTTGCTTGACTGTTAAATGTTTTAATAATGGTTTTGTTTAGTTCTGGACCAAATCGACAATATCCCTATTGTCCACCTCCTCTCCCGTGTACCGTTTACACTTGTGATCCCGATGGTCGATTCTCCCAACCGAGTCCCATTCCATAGTCGAGTTATTCCTCCCGCTTGAAGGACGGGACGGACACCGAATGCATTGCACCATCACCACCATCGTTTCTCATTTATGCCATGTCGCGTACTCGTACTTTTGTAGTCCGGCGGTAAGCGAATCGTATAGTCGGCCACTCGAAAATGTATATATTATGCTAATCAAGGAAACCCGATTCACTTCATACGTCTGGACTCTCTAATTCAACACACTTTTCTCTAGATGCGTTTATTATATATACGACGACTTACAAAAGCATCAGCAGTCAAGCCATATTGTTATACGCATGCTCGAATTCGCCATGTCAAAAATAGTTTTTGTGCAAGGCGTCGCATGATTCAAAATGTTCGGGGAAAGATGTAGCTAAAGTTATAGTTCAAACTAATAGTTGCAAAAAAATATACATTCAAAAACAATTCTGCTAAAAAAACTGGCCGTCCATAAACAAAGGTTGTGCAAAAATGCAATTAACGTGGCTTCTGATTTCAAGGTCAAAAAATACAGTTTATGCAGGATCAATGGTGTTGACTGTGTGTCACATCTTTTAGTTCTCCCCTAGTTTCGATCACACATAAAATATTTATTAAAGAGAACTCGCGGCCGGAGGGTTCCGTACCATTATAACAATTTAATATAGTTTACAATCATCACGTAGGATGGCACCACTATCGATTCTTTTGACACTTTCAAAGATGCACGCATTACAAAAACTAATTATGCCATTATTGTTTCTTGCACTGAATTAAAAGTTGAATTTTTTACAAGACCACGAGGTTATAGATCTTAGTATTTGATATTAATTTCAACTGGATACCTCTAACGCTAGTCGTTCCTGAGAAAAATGATCTTGACAAACAGACAAACAGGCGGACGGACAATAAAATGACTCTAAAGGGTTCAGTTTTTACATTCTGAGGTACGGATAGCTCAAAATTAACTTTTAATAATAATATTAGGTAATTTTTGAAAGGATATATTTGCCTTACATTTGAAATCGATTCCCAAAGGGATAGTTTTGTCTGCGAGTAGAATATTTTTATTACAATGAAAGTGAGACTACTACGCGATCCACGTGCTTAATGAAAGGTTAGTAAATAAGAGTAAATAAGATATAGTGACAAAATAGAACGAAAGAAATCTTGTATCGTTACAGAAAATCCGATTAATGCTATAAGAAAATGAGAATAATTTGTTATGGAATCCCGTTCCAAGAATCGAAACGAATAAGACGTGAGAAATACACACATTAGATATAAAGCTTTAGGTATATTATATAAATAAGAGGGTTGCCCATAAATGACACTCTATAATGGTGAGGGATAAGTGGGGGTGCATGTAGGGTACTCGACTGTCGACTGTCGAAGAGGCTTAAGTGCTACCACCATTCACAAATCTTTTTTCAACACTCTGCTCATTTTTATTTGCCAATTACTGACAGTTTCCTTTTTTTTAATATACAATAAATTAATATAACATGTTACGTACTTATTACGTATAGTTTAATTAACAATAATATAATAAATAAATTGTTTACTATACCTACCAAAGTGGTTGCCAACTACTTACAGTTACTAAACTTCCAGCAATAATTAATCTATCAATAGGTATTAAGATGTAGAGTTGACTAGAGCTCTGTTTGTATTTTCGTTTTCTTTTAGTTTTTTGCGATTTTTGGATATTTTATATGACACCTATATGGGAAAATGTGTTTATTTAAACCAGCTTGAAAATGTTTTGATAAAATTCGGTAAATTATTAACTGTTAGGATATACCCATTCAATTGCAATATTAAAAAAATTTTATTTAATACAAAATTTATTATTAAAAATTTTATAAAAGAATATACTAGCTACTGATATTTTCGTAAACTTGAAGCAGTAAGCAATATTAAATATATAATAAAATGAATTAAAAATAGTATTTTCCTTTAGAATTAATTAAATTCTATATAAGGGTTCAAAACAACTTCAACAGGGAAAATGCTTCAAGATGTTTCAAAACATTTATAAAAATGTACAATTAAAAAATAAACGTCTAAAGTACTTCAAATAATAAATAAAATTAATAAAATTCATTAAAGACAGTCGATTTGTTTCTTTTCAGCTGTCAATTAAAGGGAGGCCAATCTGGAACAACAGCTCTCTGCGAACTGTAGAACAATTAAACATTTTTCATAATAAATACAAAAAAGAAAAATGTTGAGAATGCGACAGAAAAACAAAGTACAAAAGCAGTAAGGATAAAAAAGACAAAGAGAGAGAAAACACTAAGGGAAGTTCACCTAATAGACATCCAATTATAAACCTCCTTTTAATTTCAACATTAAGGAAAAAGAAGGAAAAGGCGAATGAGTGGAGTGGATTGTCACGGTAAGGTAGGAAACTGTCATCAACCCTAACAGTTTGACAGGATAGTAGGAGTTAGTCGACCGACGCGACGGTAATACTTACTATAGGGTTGAAGAATGGACAATATTAGTTGCGTTTCTAAAATTCCAACAGTCTACAGATCCAGATTCAAACGATTAACAAAAGATTGCACATATTTAATTTCACTTTAATTGCCAATTCCTAAAAGCATTACTTCATGAAGATAAACTAGTGTGACCTGTGCGAATTATTCGCACTAAATAAGTATAAGAATTATATATCACTTTACAAAATTATTTTTTAAATATGATTGCAGGTATTCAATTCGTTTCTAATTTTGCACACTGCTTATAACGTTCTTCTTTTTGTTGTATTACAATATGAAGCTCAGATGACAGATCGAAGAAATATTCTACTAAAGTTGTCATATAGAGGCGCAAGTAGCAAAAGCGTTGAGCTAAGCCAGATGGCATCATGCAGCATTGCTGTGACGTTGTTCAGCGTTGCTCGCTGTTTCAAAATTAAAACCGTCAGATGGCAGACGTTGTTCAGCGTTGCTGTATTTTAATCAATTTACAAAAACAAAAGCAATAATAAATTTTTTAGTTGTCGATGTCAGTAGAGCAAGCAATTATCTGTAAAATGATATATAATTTATATGGAGAAATTATGTGGTTTTTTTCTAAAAAGGGAAGCAAACATCTTTAATCTTAGCGTATTAATATATATGATGTCACACTAACGTCAGTAGTCAAGCTACACTTATGATCGTTAAGTTCTCCGTATTGATTTAGTACTAGCGACTCAGTCCGGCTTCGGCCGAATTTGTAAATTGCCACCGTTTTTTCGTCGACTTACGTAGCAAAATTGGTCTCCACGAAAGGAGCTTCCATTTTAACACGATAATGTATAGCATGTGTCAATCCTGAAGGTCCATTTTAAATATTGACGAAAAAAAATTTGAAACCGGATAAATAGTTTCGGAGATTACCTCCTACATCCAAACTTACAAACTTTACCACTTTATAATATTAGTATTGCTATAGTTTTAACTGCCAATGCATAGATTAAATAAAAAAGAACCTTCCATTACATACATTTGTTTAAATTGTTCTTTTTGCAACCTATTTTACGTTAAAAGTCATCTTACATTTCGAATTTTCCTGCCCCACCGTCTGTAATGGGTCAGCTTACAGACTGATGCCGAGAAACTTTTTTTACTTTCCAGTTTGCTACACAAGTCAATTACAAAAATTTTTAAAATACTGAAAATTAAGACAAAAACACTGGACAAAAATAATTTTATATGTAGGTCGCGATGATATTTTGACACGTGTGACTTAAATTTCGCTACTTCTTCTTCAACATAAAAAACTTCATTACGTCATAGCATATACAGTCTACTATTATGTGCCACCTACGTCTACATATATAATAATAATATTAATCTATACTAATATATAAAGCTGAAGAGTTTGTTTGTTTAGTTGAACGCGCTAATCTCAGGAACTACTGATTCGAATTGATTTTTTTTTGTTGGATAGCCCATTTATCGAGGAAGGCTATAGGCTATATAAAATCACGCTACGACCAATAGGAACGGAGCATCAATGAAAAATGTTGCAAAATGTAACTCAAAATTTGTCCGTCCGACAAAAACTTTTGAACGGTAACTCCGATCATCATGAAATTTGGACACAACATTCATCTCGGTACACTAAGATGAATGTGCGTACTCATGTCCCTCCCCCGTTCGTTCTTTTGCACCCGGGTGAAACCGGGTAGGACCGCTAGCTAGTATGTAATATATATTATAGCCTTAAGTGTGTTAATATCCAATCCTATTAGAAACTAAAAACCTAAAAATTATAATTAAAACAAAAAATAATTTTTGAATATTATTTACATTAATATCTCTTCTTCAATTTCCACATGTAAACAATGCTCCCTAATAAAACACAAAATTAATTTTATAATTTAAAATTAAATATATATACTTATATGAAAAGCAACCAGTAATTAAAAATAAGAAACAACAAAACTAAGATTCTTAAGAAAACAAAAAGGATTATCGTTAAGAACGAGTTCAAAACGTAAAAAAGCCGACAGTTAAAAGTCTTTATTTCTTATTTGTTATCCTTGAGTAAATGCGAAAAAGCAGAGAGTTGATGGAAGTACCCTACTCAATCGTATTTTAAGAGAAAGTTAGTTGAAATCGGTAATTTATTCGTGAAAAAGTTGACAAATGCTGGTGTGTGTGTGTGTTCGGGTATTAAGAGAGAATAGAATAAAATAGAGAGGAATCCAACGGAAAGGCACCTGGCATCTGTTACTCTAACGTTCTTAATTAAAGCTGTGAGCCTTTCAGTTGGTATTCCTGCTACCACAGTACGTATGTACGTCCTGTTAAAGTCACAAGTTGAACTGACAAACGGAGACGATGTGATAAGTCACAATGTGAAATAAAGAAAGAAAACTACATTCCAACTCACTGTATACTATACAGATACACCAAATATATATTATATATGCATGCATATATACTCTTATGTGTGTGAGTGTGCAATTTTTCCCTTCGCTTTCACAACTTCGAAAACAAAGAATGCAAAATTAGTTTCATTTCTAATTATAACAGCGCGCAAATATCTTAATTTTGCTAAACGGAGAAAAAGTTTATTGAACGCATCTATCATTCATTATGAATGTCGAGTATGCTGAAACGGCAACTCAATGCGAGAGTTCAGTGATTCTCAAATGTTTGGCCGTCACGAAATCTTCGGTATAATTATTAAACGCTTTATGATCTTAAATAATCATGAGTGATAAACAGGAACGCGTGTGTGATTAAAAAAATCAGTTAGATATTTTTACTGAAATTAGCGAAGATCAGCGCTAATTTGCAAGTTCATTGAAAAAAGCATTGTATATTTATTTTTCAAATTTGTCGTTTAGGAAACTCTCTCTAAATACATAGCCTTTTAAACACAAAAAAAGTGCGTGTAACTTAGTGAATTCGGCATGTCAATTTTTAATGTGTGTCGAATCTGAAACATACTCGAGTTATTTTTTCTAAGCATTAAACGACAATCAAATTTATTTAAATTTTGTCAGGTCACTATACCAGAAATATCCAGAAAATTATCAATTCTTACTTTCAATGTGCTATTCTTTTCAATAATTAATCGATAATCTAATTGATACGTCCAGTAGTTCTAGAATTAAATCCTGGGGGTAGACAAGCAATTCGCGCTATATAAGTAACTACACTTCTATAAGATCGGTTGTTTGAAAAAACTACGCGCACGATTGAAGCATAACATGTAAACAATAGATACATAATTAGGTATATTGTTTTTTAATATGCATACTGTATAAATATAAATAAACAGGCAAAAAATGACAAAAACAGAAAATTCGCTCTAGAAGCCTTTCAAACTGGACAGTTGCAAACTAAGCTACGATTTTATTTATTTGTATTCATTCATACCTATAACTCTTTGAAAACAACTCCCGCGGTATGTTGACTTTCTAATCCGTTGCGATATATATAAAAAAAAAAAACTGTACCGCATAAACGGTCTTAGTAGGCCGTGTAAAAACGTCACACTTCTTCGTAACGAAATTCACAAAACACGCCAAAAGAAGTTTTACTTAGAAAAACGGAAGTACAATTTATTAGTTAAACTACCTGTCCAAAAGATTACGTAACAATTTGATAAGAGTATATTTTTTTCGATGACGTGAAGTACAAAATAAAACATAAACAATGTAAAAATAAGGATAATCCGGATCTGTCATTAGTTAAGGATTATAGAGGACTTGTGGAGTCGTCGAGAAAAGGACGGTGTGGCGTCGATGTTGGCGTCGATGCTGGCGTCGTCAGTTGAGAGTCGTACGGCGCTAATCAGCTGCAAGCAGACCCCGGCTACGAGGGTATTAACGGCAAACAAATTTCATGCCTGAACAATCTTATTGTTAGACCAAACAAACACAATCGACCGTCATACACAAAAATACATTTAAATAATATATCTTTGCTTATTTTATTTTATATCTGAAACATCTGTCGCTTGCTGGAGAGAGAATTCCTTCAATTAAGATTACAACTCAATATCATCACAAAGAAGGAAACATTCACTCCAACCAATAAAATTCACTCTTTCAGATATTTCATACATTTTGAAACTGAAGCATTTTTTTCACATATCGTTATACTGGCTGACTTAAATTTCGTTTCAATCTATGTGACTTATGGGTTAGTTAAGAAACAAACAAGAAAACTGACTCCAAATGTATATTGCTATTTTAGACTCGGCCAGTAATAGCAACTTTTATTGACTTTACCACTCTAGTGGATCTTTTTTGGTTGGCTAAAATGTATTCGGCTTTTTGTTATAGATCGCGGTAATATTGTAATTAATTACGATTAACTACAATCATATTATTAATATTATAAATGCGAATGTAAGTTTGTTTGTTACGCTTTCACGCAAAAACTACTTAACCGATCATCATGAAACTTTGCACATACACTCTTGAAGGTATTAGAAGTAACATAGGATACTTTTTATTAAAAAAAAATTAAAATTTTTTACGAAAAATAAGAAAATTGTTTGTCAAAATATGTGCAATACCTCAACCCCTGATATGCATGTCAAAAGTCGATTTCCATCTCAATCGCGGGCGTAGCCGCGGGTAGCGGCTAGTGCAACAATAATTCTGTAACAATGCCTTTTTTATTTTTTTGTCATTCTGTATTCAATATTTTATTTTCAATTTTTATGCATAATCTTTTATTTTTGTTTTTAATGGCCTTTAATTCGGCAGCGTTTTCACTACTTTTTTTCTTTAAATCAGTTTTATTCGTTAAATATATAATATTTTATTTCGTTTTTAACCTTCTTTTTTAACTGTTACGTCCACCCTACCTGCAAAAATTCTTTTAAATTTTACTAATATTTGTATTTTGGGTAATTTTTGTAATATTCCACCATTTTTTCTGGGACCTTCAGTCGTTTTAAATATCTTTTGAGTCTAAATTAAATTTTATATCTTTTTATTTGTTACTATTAGCTTTTAAATTTTGTATTTAGCACCTTTTTAATTTGCGTCCGGCTATATATATACGTATTTTTTTTAACTTAAACGCTTCCACTGCATTTCTTACCACCGGCTGATTGCGCGGTTAGAGGTATGTTACAATTTTATTAGATGAGATTAAAATTTTTATCAAATATGATAAAATGAACGACTTTTCAAAATCTACTTTTCATAAAGTTTTTTTCATGTAAGTAAATTACGATTATAATAGAAATGTTATCTTTGAGCTTCAGTCAACAATAGAATAACTTTCAGTAAAATGGTTCAGTCGTTCCCAAATGAAAACGTCTTCCCGTTTGGAAATAATACAATAATACTCAAGAACTTAAAAAACTCGCGAAAAAACGTACGTAATTGTTGTCAATATTTTAAATATTAGTAGGTATTAATAAATGTTTTATTACACGGAAATGAGATATTTTTGGAGAAACATTATTATTAGGTGTATTCTCGTAGGTTATGCATTATATTAATCAAATCGTATACACAAAAAGATTCGTGAAGTGGTTTCATGCACTTTCACGAGATAGTAAATACTGCCAGAATCGTTGCATTGCATTAGGAGGTAAAAAAAGAAAATGAGGGTTCCACATTCACTGGCTGTAAGGCGTTAGTCTGGGGTGTAAGTGAGGTGAAAAAATAAGGGATGAGGCTGTTTGGAGCCTGATTGGAAAGGACAACGGAATATCCGTGAGCAATTTATTTCTTCCCCTCTTTCCCTTACACGAAAGTACCGCACAGTGCACACCTCAATACAGGATGTTCATATCTGTTCTCTGCTTTCTCCGATCTCCCTCATTCCCTTCCTGGCACCCTTCTTATACTTATTACTATAAGCGTGCCTTCGAGATTTTTAATATTTGCATCGCTAACGGGCAGTCAGAAGATAAAAACAATATATATATATAGATATATATTATATAATATATATATACACTAGCTTTTACCCGCGACGTCGCCCGCGTGGAATCAATGTGTACAATTGATACAATTGATTAAAAATGCATACATTCAAACAAGACTCTAATATAAGACGGCTCTATAAACAATATTTTTTTGTTTTAGCATTTTTTGCATAAATAAAGATTCTGTGGATTCGATATATGTGAGCAAGCCACACACAGCTAGCTAAATGAATTCCAGCTACCTTAAGTGTTTGCCCTTGGGCTTTGTTTATAGTTATTCTGAAAGCAGTTTTAATGGAAATTACATTTCAAATTATATATATATAAAAATATAATCGGTATTCGTGGTATTAAAACACTGTCTCCTTTAGATTTGCCACTAATTATAATAGCCCCAACAATATTTCGACCCAAATGAAAAACTTGTCAACGTGTATCATTACACAATATGGGCGCAACAAGATTTCGCATTAAAAGTACCGGAACACCCACTTTTAATCTTAATTTATGAAAATGCATTTAGCCCGATTAGGAGTTAATTAAAAAAAAGTAGCGTAATATGTCCTTACCCAGGTTGGAAACTATATCCGTATTAAATTTCATGACAATCGACTCAGCAGTTTGGCCGTGAAAGCGAAATAGACTTATACCTTCTCATTTATAATACTAGTATGGATACATTTGCGTTTTAATCTATTAATATTAATTTAACTTATTTCAGATGTATACAACAAACACATTTTGAAATGTCAACGAATACAAGGTAATTACAAAATAAATCAGAATGCATCATTTCGAATTCGCTAATGCCCTACGTGTATGCTAGCAAAATAATTCGAAATATTTTTTTTTATCGAAATAAACCAACTTCTTAGGAGTCAACCAGCCAGATAAGTTAGCTTAAAATAATCGGTTGTTTGATCTAGCCTTCATGCTTTTTACGCTAAGTAGAAGAGTAAGAACCTATGCAGTAGATAGATTGGCTTTTCTTCTTCAAGGACTGTTAGTTTTAAGTTTCCGTTGTGTATTTTTCAGAATTTTTAATTTTGTTTCTGAATTTTTTGTATAAGAGGTGTTATACGAGAAATGATAAAACACGTTTAAAAAAATATACTATAATCCTTTTAATAGAAAATGTGGAAATAAAACTCACCTGATCAGTATCTTCACAGTCTAAACCGCCGTTTGGTGTTGTTGTTGCAGATGGTCTCTGAGAGGTGGACAGGTTAATGGCGCCATCTCCATCTATTTCATGGTCCATAATTCCATCATCCTAAAACAACAATTCAAAATGTATTTGTACCTAAATTGCTTTTCTCTCTTTATCGTTCTTTATGCATTTTTAAACAGGTACAAAAGAGACAATAAATACACAATACATTAGCACCGTCACCCATTTATCTTTATTATTATTTATAGAGGTTGACCTTTTCAAATCTCCCAACATGGATATATAATATTTTCGGTTGAGAATAAATATGTACCTACAATACAAAAAGTTGAAGGCAGTTACTAAAGTCGCCGCTGTTTATTTTAGTATATTTTTTGTTACGCATTCACAAAAAGGTGTTCCATAAACTTCGCTTCAAGATAATGAAAAAAATACATATTAAGTTTCAGTATACTGGAGACCATTCGTCTATCACTTCCAATAATATTTTTTCCCCTTTAGCTCTAACCGTCTCTCCATTCAAAACTTTTTTCGGTTCTATTAAATATAAAGATAACCATTTTAAAGAAGTGGGAGAATCGATAGCCTACACTGGTCATTTTATTTCTATTTTATTACTTTGATATTAATTATTCTAGCTTCGAAGGTTTCTAGTAAGGCCGTAGATATAGAGGGTAAAGGGGGTAATTACCCAGGATCATAATAATAAAAAATATAACTGTAAGTGTAAATAATACGAACACCTGGTTAAAAAATAAAATTTAAAAATACTTTTTGAAAATGAATTTGTAAAATTAGCTTGGGAATTAATATTTTGCTTGACACCTTCCTTCGTGAGTGATATTAATAAAATTTAAAAATAATATTGATTTTTTGCGTTACCAACCGTCCCCCCAAAAACAAAATATCTACGCCCTTTATTTCGAGACGTACCCACGTATAGATTGGGAATCAATGAGGTTTACGCTTTTAATAATCTAGCTTTTAGTTATTTTTTTTTAATTTTTGCATACTGTAATTTGATTTTTTACGATAACGTATCAGTTAGCTACATTCTGAAAATTCAGGAAAAAATCATTTTGAAAATACTTCAACTTCAAAATTTATTATACAATTCAAATTACTTTATATAATATATTATTCAAATAAAACATAAAAAAGATTTAACCCCTAACTATTGACTCGGAATTTGTGAAACTCCGTTCCGCACTTTGTCTATCGTAACCCCCACAAATTTTTATGCTGGCGTTACTATGTAAAACTATACAAGTATACGAGCATGATAGAGTCACTTACTTCGTGCGGGCCACTTCACAGTTCAATGTAACCGTAGAACAGTTGCACGAGACTGACAACTTGATAATTCTACTGTCATAGCAGAATTTGGCCACAAATTGATTTTAAGTTTTCTTTATTATTTTTAGTGTAACTTTTATGACGCTATTATATTCTTTGGGAATTTTAAAGGAAGAGAATTATTATTATTATTATTTTATGAAGTAATAGGTCAGTTCCAAGCTGTCTGAGAACTGTAACAGAACCGTCACAGTCCTGCTATTGCGCAAGACTGTGATGCGCTGTAGCCAAAAATCGATATAAACGGTTCTGTTCCCGTTCTCAGATAGCTTGGAACAGATCTAATAATAATAAAATAAAATAAAGCAAATTTAACTTTCGTAAGATACATTTTCTTTGAATTAAATTGTCTTTTAAAAAAATCAAAACATTAAACTTCGTCCTCAATTCTGTAAACCACGGCCTGTCTTTGCGTTTTAATTTTGGTGTTTTTAATTAAAAAAAAAAGATTTTAATTTATTCTTATTAATGTTAAATGTAAAATTATTATTTATAATAATCAAAGTTTCTTGCATAGATTTTCGCTTGGAAATCAATTTTAAAATATTTTATTGTAAAGTGACATTAAATACCGTTGAAAGCAAAAACAAAACTGACTTGTATTTGTAGCAATGTCAATTTGTTAGGTATAAATTACATAACATACAAAATTTTTAAGAGAAAAAAATATACAGTGCTGCTAACACAACTTGACATTGTTACAAAACTCATAAACATTGTGCAGGTTATTTTTTAATTAGTTTCTAATATTGGTATAGTATTTTGTGAACAAACATTTTATGTTCAGTGATTTCGGAGATTAACATAGACAATATTAGTGACACAAGAATTTTAAATAGTATAAAGATTAACGAATTAATTTAAACTAGTCTTTCGTGTACAACGGTACCAACTATAGAAAAAAAAGATACAAATAACTCCAAAAGCTTTTAGTTAGAAAGCAATAGTAAGAGTAGAGAAATTTTCTAAGTGAGTTTCAATACTGAACTATGACCTTCACACATGCAATCGACACATCAATACATGGCTTCAGATTTATTTTTCACGAAAATGGTAAAAGCTGTGAAACGAAACAAAGTGTTACTGTCGGCATTAGACGTATTTAGTGAACCGAGACATCACAGAGACGCACTTTATATTTTTGTCGTTGGTTGGATGATAGGGCCATAAATGCTGGAACAACTAGTGTTGGCACTGCAATAACTCTCAAAAGATTTAACCGATGTTAATCATAGCGCACGTATTTTTTCAAAGGGGTTAAAGTTGCCATAAAGAAGTTCAAATTTCATGCGTCCAGGTGGGAGAGTTTCCAAGATACGTGAGTGAATGCATCAACCGGTCGTCTGAAGACAACTCTAGTTGGTTCAAGGATATATATGACGTGTGCAATAATGAAGTATGGTATTTATCTACAATATTATGAGTCTAGTTAATATTTAAGTAGAATAAATAAGAATATAACTTTGCAAAAAGAATTGATATCCCAACAAGAACATAAATGTGATAAAATATTTTTAACAAAAAAATTGAACCGACTTCAAAATATGCACTAAAAAGTAAAAAATAATAACTATTGTTATTTTTTGAGTCGGTGTCAGCCAAAATGAAATCTATTCCGAGAACTAGAGACATGTAAGATTTAAATTGCTACTTTCGAATTCCGATGTGACACCGACTCCAAAAATAACAATAATTATTTTTTACTTTATTATACAGTCGCGAAAAGCGGCTATTTTATAGAGGTATATTATACCACAAAGGACGAAAGTTTGATATTCTTGCACTGCATGCCATGATGCCCGAGGCGAACCGAGGACAGCATGACGCGCAGTGCAAGGATATCAAACTTTCAACCAGTGTGGTATACACTATTTTTCCCTATACCTCGGTCGTAATTATGGTTATTAAATACATTAATTAATTACTTATTAATTACATAAAAAACAGATAAATTCCAAGCAAGCAGCTTTGAGGTTATACGGAAAAACACGAATGACAGCTGTTCGCGACTATTAGCTAACATGTAATAGGGTTGCTATGGAAACGACATATAAATGATTTTTTTTACTGCCGCCCGAACGTCCATACTTCCCGCATAAGTGCGTGTAATCCCACCAATGCGTAAATGTTAGACTTTCTGCCGAAAGTATGTATTTTCGATCGAGGTATGAAGAAAAGATTTTTTTACTAAATATTTTTTTCTATTATTTTTAAATACACCTCTGGATAAGCAAGTGCTAACAGTTTATTTCAAACGGCACACAATCTTTACGAGTGTGATTTTGCACACAATGTTTCTGTGAAAATCGTGGTGGCTATGAAACAGAGGAAAAGTGCGGGCGTGTATACACCCCCTACTTCCACACACACACACTATACAGGGTATCGCAGATAATTCGTTATTGTGGTGATTGCCAATACCTACATTTTAAAGCTCACTACTCATTCAATACTGAAAATGAAGATAGTTACGTAAGTTCTGTTTGTCTTTTGGAATTAATCTGGTTCTTTTTAACAACCACATATTATGCAACTAGTGTAAAAAATGGGTGAAAAATGAGCTTGGTAAATCATACTTCGGCAATGAAGATCACTTTGATATGATTATTGAAAGTTAGATAGTCAAGAAAACTATAAATTTTACCAAAGTCACTTTTAAAAAGCACAGAAACTGATTTTAATAAATTATTGCGTTTCAACGATTCGTACAATATTTTTTAGGTTACAAAGTCTTGCTTAAATTGGCACATATTAAAATAAATCCATCCAAGAACGCAATTTTTTACTATAAAATACTATATATGAATTTCTTAACAATCGTCTGGTTACCGAACAGTCGGTATACAAGTAGAATAAGCTTAGGTAATATCACATACCGCAGAATACAGATAAGGTGCGAATGTACATAATAAAAAAGTGGTCGGATTTAAGAATCAAACACTAAGCCATCTTCTGCACTGACCTCTATCTCTTCTTTATTCTATGCACTCAACCGGAACGTACACTAAAATTTTATTTAAAAAAAACTGTCCGTTAATTTTGTGAAAAAATATGTCTATTTTTTATTTCTGATAGTTCAGTTGTATGTAATGTAGATTTTGTTTACATTTTTGCCTATTATTAATAAGAATCGCAGGATTGTGGACAAAAAGTTCTTTATTCAATGTACGACGTTTCGTCTATAAATTTAGACTTTTTCAAGTACAATTAATTAATTAATTGTTTTAAATTTTCACATTAATTGTACTTGAAAAAGTCTAAATTTATAGACGAAACGTCGTACATTGAATAAAGAACTTTTTGTCCACAATCCTGCGATTCTTATTAATAATTGTATCGATGGACACGATTTCTAATATATATTTTTGCCTATCGCGATAGCTCAATGTTTGTGGATTTATTGGGGACGACATGCTTTTTTTTACGCGTGAGAGCTTCTTAACTATACTGGGATCTATTTAACTGAAAATGTTGTTCACATTTGTGTGCGAACAAATGCACAAAAAAATAAACATAGACGACAGTTAATGAAAATTGACATTTTGAACTAATTTTGCCACTCAATGATTCCACAGCCTTTGAACTAATCTTATATAATATATCGAAAAACCATTTTTAATGAAAATTTGTACAGTAATGTTAAAACTAATAATTGTGTCTACAGTTCTCCAAAATAATTACTAAAATCAGACTAAAGATAAAAAAGTTATGAAGTCAAAAACTTAATCGAAATTTTTTTATTACTAACATTTTTTTATATATATTTGTAAACAAATCGGTATGAGTATTAAAGTCCGTAAGTTTAATTATATAAAAATAGATTAGTAATACGGAATTTGATTGTTTTCCATGCTTAAGCGAAACATGACTCTTATCCGGTTGTCTTTTTAAAATTAAGTTTTGAGCACGCCCATGTTATGACTATACAAATTGGTTATGGAGAATGGAGAGGTACGTCGAGATACAAGCATATAAAGTGTAGCAGTGCCTGGCTAGAATAAGGGCGTCAGGCAGAAAGCGGTTTCCCTAGTGGTCATTTATTCCATTTAGTAAGGATAAGCTGGATAATGGTTCAACTTTATCTAGTCCAGTTCGTTTGAACCGAAACTCCCTCACAGTGTGGACAGCAGAAGCCTCCACAACAAAGACAGACCGTGTGCAATGCAAGTGATTCACTGACAATCTATACATATAATAAAACTGTAAACTTTGCATATCTGCACATCGAAAATATGTATTTGAAAAATAAGTAATAATTGAGGGCATCGATAAGTGATAGAATACATGGTATGGAACTTCGACAATAAAAGTAATTAGTCAAATCTTTGATTAACGTCTGATTAGAATTCTTCAATCAATAAAATTATCGACCAATTTTTGAGACAAATATATTAACAAAAAATAATCATTAATACATTGACGTTTCGGTCAGGATTTGGACCTTCTTCCGAACTGATCTAAAAAATATAAAAATAATTAATAATTAATTTCTAATTTATGCGAATATTTTTAAATACGATTTAGAAATTAATTATTAATTATTTTTTAGATCAGTTCTGAAGAAAATCCGAATCCGGACCGAAACGTCATCTACTATTGAATTTTTTAATTATAATTTTATAATTTTTGTTAATATAGCTATAGTCTGCAAAAATTGATCGATAATTTTATTTACTTGAAGAGTTCTATTCAGACGGTAATTAAAGTTTTGATTGTCAAAAAAAGTTTGATTTGACACTAACTTTAAACTGAGATTATATAATTACAGTTTATGTTGACAAATAAACTAAAACAAATAATCTACACACAAAAATATCGCTTTTTAAGGTAAATTTTGATCAAATATCGTTTCAATCGATCAATTATTTTTTGAACGAGATCAATTTAAAATTGTACAATGCTTTTATTATCAAGAAATATGTATAATCACCATCTAAAGTTATTGTCAAATCATATTTTCTGACGATGCTTTCTGCAACCGATCGTGAGTCTACGAAATTAAAAAAACTTCTTTAAAAAGTGTATGATTTCGGTGGTTGTTTATTCAGATGTTTTAAAATATAAAAACAATACTTTAACTCCTAAAACATAATATGTGCACTATTCTGGACAGTACATTCTGTATACTCTTGTTAACAAGATTACGATTAATGGCTCAAACAAAAAATACCCGGTATATCTTAAACCACCCTAAAGAGCAAAGAAATAAAACCAAGTGTCGTATCAGTACAAATTACCAATTGGTGTCATCAGACATAAAAATGCTGCCGTAAGCAGAATCGTTAACTGTTTCGTACCACATACAAGTACCTACATACAATGCTATCGTTTTATTTCTCCACATAAAAGAAACTTCATTTGGTTTTTAAAAAACGAATAACACAATTTTGTGTCAAAATGGCCTACGATTTTTTTAATTTATGAATATATTTTGTAGAAAATAAATTTATTACCCATTTTCTGCATTTGAGCAACGAAAAGTTGACGATTGCTAACGAGTCTGAAGTTTTCCCGTTTAAATGCAGGGAGAGTGGCAATCACACGAGGACCAATTTCGACCAAATTACACAAACTGCTATTGTCTGTATGTAAAAGAAACTTGTGATATATCTGATAGAAATGTTTGGTAACGCACATATAAAGAGGAAATTCAACGGTGGGAAATTACAGGAAAAACCTTGGTAACGCAAAATGGATAATGCATAATTGAAATGACGTGATAACTCTAAAGAAGTTTCACTTCTCCTTTGAGTTTATATGATTATTTCACATTGAGACAGCTACACTAATAATATTAATTTCAAATTGATGATAGTTTGGAAATAAATCAAGAACAGACACACAAATTCGTAAACGAATCGAAATATTGACTTAGTGTGTGTGTTTCAGATAGAAGCAAGACAGTCCAACACCGGATATTTCAACTATCTATTCTCCCAATTCACACTCTCTCTGTGCTTTCACTGTTGTCAACCCCCAAACGTCCATGTCTCATTTCAACCATAATTAAACTTTCTTCAATCGTTTCACGTTATTTACAAAAATTACGTGATCGTAATTCTAAAATAAATCAGAGCGAATTTTTTTACTGGTCATTAATTTGAAAGTCTAGTTAAGCGCTGCACTTGATACAACGCTTTGAATATCAACTGTTTTATTTGATGCCATTTGGAAATTTATTGAATACCTACATATTTAAAAATCATCCATAACAACGTGATATCTTTTGGGAAGTTAAGAATTTGTTATACTGGATATTTCATAAACCATTCTAATTACATCAGATGAGTTTTCATAAAAAGTATATGTCTATAAACATTATTGATAATACACCTTTTATAAACCAAGAAATTATTAATATGAAACTTGACTCCTTTAATAACAAAAAGTTTAATATAACAAACGTTTTAGAAGAATAAATTGAACTGAACAAAAAAAAATAATAAACAAAACGCTTTGTACAACAAACAAAAGTAATAATTAATTACCAAAAGTATAGCTTACAGAATTGCAATGATAAATTTATTCAATATTCTCCCCCACTATATGATTGTTTACACACGGAGTAAGAAAGCAAGAACAGTGTTCAACAATATCATATAATGCACATACACAGGCTTTCTCTAGCCGTGAGTAAACGGTGAATCGGCGGACGGGATGCATGGAAAGAAGGAGGACTATGGGGCAGCGGACGATAAGGGAGGGGAAAGGAGAACGTTTGGTTTGAAGTAAACAACTATCGGTGATCAAGTGTACATACAGAGATACACACAAATACAACATCTATCCCCCTTTCCTGCACCGACTATACAGAAATCAGGGATAGGTTTACTAAATCCTTTTCAGACAACATGTGAATAAAAAAAAGAGAATCGTTTCATTCGTCTTTGCGATTCAAATTTCGCTGAGCAAGGAGGAGGTTTATTTTTTAAGAGAACAATTTTCTAAAAATAGTATTGCCTCGACTGATTCATCTCCTTCTCAACATCTTTCAGTTCCAGTTTGAGTCTTAAAGTTTTAATCTCCAATCCAGTTCTGGAAAAATGTGAGAGCTATGTTTTCCTGTTTAACAAAACCACTGAACCAGTCGCTTTGTGATATTCCATAAATTATTAATTTTTGAAGACTATTCCTTGACTCGGGTCACTGGTATTTTAAAGTATTTTAGAAGTAGTCACATTATTTCAACGTTTTTTTAATTATTTTAAAATATTCCTTTCCGATCAACTTAAAAAGAATGAGAAAGAAATGGAAAACTGAAATACTATAATGCATATAGTCAACTTCTTCAAGTAAAATCCTGGTGACTTTTCAAACAATACAGTCATTTTGAATACTATCTTGGGCGTTTAATCAAAAACAGATAACATACCTATATGAGAGTAATCGCACCACACGCGATTAGTTCTGTGTTTAATCGTTGCTAACGCTCAGACGATAAATATAATACTCATCCCTACAAATTGGCAGACTGTAAAAGAAGGGATCACTAAAATGATGCCATTTGTGCAAAGTTTCGCTATTACACTAGTCTTTCACTTGCTTGATTTCTCTTCGAATCGGTTGGGAGTTGTATACGCCCTATGCCGTGCAATGGTCACCCGATGGGTCGTCTATTCGCCCGCTATTATGCCAGTTAGGAGAAACACAACAAACAGTTACAAAATATTTGCAGATCAAAAGCAGTCGTTTCAAACAATTCGCAGTTCAAAAATTATTTCTTATTAGCTGTGCCCTTGAATTCGTTTGCGTGGAATATTATCGAACAAGCTTCTTTACTATCATTCCCAAATACAATAGATTTAATTTAGGTACGATTACATACAAGAAGTATACACCTGCAAATCAACTGCTTCAAAGAATCCAGTACCTACATCACCGATCATCATCCCATCTCCGGAACCGTTTGCAATATAAAGATGCAACAAAGATTGAGTTGATCCCAAGACTACTATAATCAAATAACCTGTGTGAATTTAATATCAATAGTTTCAGTAGTTTTTGAGTCAAATTCGTTCGTAGAGACAGACAGACAAAACATGTTTTAACCTTCTTGGATTTGGTTTAGTAAACGATCCTAGAAACGAAAAAATAATTTAAAAACTGAAAATTCGAAAATCACAGATACTTCTTCTATTTTATTTATCTGTAAGTTTATGGTTATTTAATTAGTCCATTCCTTTCATTGTTCAGTTTCCTATTGTTAGCTTCAATGGAAAGAGGCAGTACGGTCGACTAGATTTGTCCCGCGAACATCGAACACATCGAGTTGAATGAAATTAATTGACCAGCGTACATTTTACATTTAAGCACACTCGAAACGGTGCATCTCCTTGAGGAGGCCTCACCATTATTACTTTGTTTTTATAAGCGAAGATAAAAATAGTTTCTTATCGAACGGAAGAAATACAAAATAATTATTATAGGCTTTCGACACGACAACTCGACTTAGTGGATCAATTCTGGTAGACGTCAATAAATTGTCAAGCGTCTATAATCAACACAGTGTTTTTCTCTAAACCGTTGCTCTTTCTTTTAACTTTAATTAGGTGCGTAGGTTTTATTCAGTCAAATGAACTAGTGAATTTGGGAGCACTGTATTACAAGGTATTTGTTTTGTATTACGTCTGTCGGATAGAAAAAGATTAATGTTTACTGTTGACTTATCAAGGAAAAGTAACGCTATTTACTGTTGGACTGTCAGATGAGAGGAAGACAATAACTACTAAAAAGAAAAAAAACAACTAACAAAATAACTACAGTTAGAAAAGTGTAACGATTTACCGTTTCAAGGAATCTGGAACTAGTGTAGCGTTCTTTTCATTTATTTTACTTATATTTTGTGTATTTGCAGACTTTTCTAACATAAAATAATTTGCTTTATAGATTTAGATATCTATTCGATATGCAGGATCTAAAAATATAAATGTTTGTGAAAATAAATTTAAACATATTCTGCACATTTCCCATTGTTTATTTTATCTATTTTTATTCAGTCAGTGAAATATTTTATAAACAAAATCACGAGAAGTATAAACAAAACAAATCTAAAATAACAACAATATACTATAAATAATGAAAACTACAATAACTCGACAACAAAACGATTTTTATATATACAGTTTTTAAATTTTAAAAATATTCTTGAATCGACACCATTTCTCAAGTCTATCAGATAATAGTGTTTATTTATAGAAACTATGGTAATATTATAAAGAAGAAACGTTTGTATATTTGTTTCTTTATCGCGCATAATCTCAGAACCTTCTGAACCGATTTTTGGAAAATATATTTCTGTTTAAAAACCTACTTCTTCCCGAGTGACATATAAATCAAGGTGATGGGCAGATCGCCGAATTAGTAAGACAAACGACCTACTAGAAGCCTTATTTAACGTAATTCGAAGGCAGTTTGGCTTTTCATTTCTATACCGAGAGATGGCGTTAATCCATTATCCTACTATATTGTTAAATGATTTTTCTTTCTCGAAAACGGCTCTAATGATTTAGATGAAATTTATTGAAAACGGGTTCCGGGTAGCAAAAAATCAATTCAAGTAAAAATACGTTCTCTTATCATTTTTATCACTTTAAAAAACAATTTTTAACATGTTAAAAATATGGTTTAATATATTGAGTAGGTTTAGAAAAAACAAACTACATGTAAAATAATGTTCAAAAGAAAAACTATTTAAGTGAATATAGTTTTAACTAATAATAATAAATAATAAGTATGTAGTTTTTAAATCATGTATTAAAGATTATGTAATGTACTACGATAGTATTATTCCGATAAAACAAAAATGAGTGATATCCTCAAAAAACATTTACAATGTATACTTGAAATTCGTGAGTGCAAACTGAATAACAAAAATAACTGATATCAAATTGTCGAGACAAATCGAGACTGTAGTAAGAATGAAATAATTAATAAAAAGAACTCATCGTCCGACAACACAAAATAAAAAATGATTTATAAAGAAATAATTTTATTTTTGTTGTCGATGAGTCTGGTTGATATCAGTTATATTTGTCAGTTTGCACTCACCAGCATCAAGTTTACATTGCAATTATTTTTTTAAGGACATACTAATACACTAATGCCAATATTCAACGAACACTATTAAAGATAGAAGTTACTAATCTTGAAACAAATTTACTCGTTAGAAACTCAAAAATCTGACCGATGACGTCAAAAAAAAAACAAATTCAAAACAATAATGTTTTATCTTAACCCAATTGCACACAAAACTTTCACTAACTTTAATGTTTTACAATTATAGACTTTACAAAAGGAACAACACATACATTAATTCACAAGGGCAAACTTAAGATATAATACTCCACGTTTATAGGTTAGGTATTATGATCTATGTGGCGGCCATTATCATTTTATCAGGCGAATAAATATTTATACCCTGGAAAGTGGAAGTAAGACAGAATAGATCTATACCTGCAGTAAACAGAATTATGGTTGTTGAACTGAATTATCGCTATTTATTCGGAGGAATAGCTACCTGAAGAACAAACGAACGGAATAAATAACTACTTCTGGTCGGTGAATATGGTCATAAGACAAAAAGAATGAGCTGAATTATTGCACGCTAGCGAAATTATACGAGATATAGGAAGTAATACGAAAAATCGGTTGCTCTAGATTATTACTTTACTAAACCAACATCTCTACCCGTGTGAAGCCAGGCTGAAAAGAAAGATTCTGTTAATACAGTAAAGAAAATACCAATCCACAGTTAAGTGAATATGCATTGCTTTAAAAATAAATCAACAAAAACCATTTACCTTAATCAAAAAAAAGTTCCTACAATGTAATAATTTTTCGTTAATAAAACATTTCTTTCCGAGTTTGCAAATAATCTAAAGGTAAGATCAATTATTTCTTACTTTCTGAGCCCTATACCTAATCAAAAATATCTCATAAATATCGAAAACTAATCATGAAGTCTGTACGCTCGCGAAGGGGTGTGAAGGGTGAAACGGAAAGAATAAGGGGTGAGATGATATCAAAAGTAGTAGGGGCTATATTATAAGTTGCTTTGCAACGCCAGACATAGCTTCATATTTAATTAAAGCCACGTCAAAGTATTTTTAAAATAGCTGGAAAGATGTGAATCTATAAAAATGATATCAGAATTATAGGAGTAAAGAAGAAAATTAGTCGAAATTCCACAGAAATATCTTTACTGATACACAGAACTGAACTAATGTAGTACAAATTTTACACTTCCAACGAAAATCATACCAAAATATAATGTGCGCAGTATAAATACAATTACAAGAAAAAATATTGTTTGTCTGGGATATTTAAATTTAACTCACCGTTATTCAGGTGAAATTTTGATTGAGACAACAGTGACCAGGGAGTCTATTCTGAGCTTTTTTCGTTATATGTAATAACGAATTCGTTATGTGGCTAGCACTATTATGAGTCGGTGGAGGGAATCTTGAAGCGGTACTCAACTTCGATTAGTAGATCCGTTAAAAAATTTCAATGCGCGTGTGTTTTTTGAAAATAAAATCTCTATAAGGTTTTATATAAAATTGCTTATTTTCACTTCATAATAAGTAAAATATTTGAAAGTTCAATGTTCGACCATATTGGAATCTATTTGGGTTGTTCATTTACCGTCTCTGTTGCTCAGATAGTTTTTAATGGCAACTGCAGATCGCCTTTGGAAATTACTGTTGAACTTGTAAAATAGAATTTGTCTTACTTTACAGATCAATGTGAAACGGATAATTTTATTACCGCTATACTGGCAAAAAATAGCAATCTTATAAGGGGGCGGGTGGGATCGGGCTTGGGTTGCAAAAAATATATTTAAAAAAATACTTATCAGATACTTCAAGAGTATACCACATTAGATACATTTTCTGATACAAATGTTTACAACTAGCGGTCCGGTCCGGCTTCGCTCCAATTTGTAGATTGCCACAGTTTTTTCGTCGACTAACGTTGCAAAATTGGTCTCCACGAAAAGCGCTTTGTATTTTAACTCGATTATACATAGCCTATGTCCATCCCGAATGTGTATTCTAAATATTGGTGAAATTTTTTTTGCAATCGGATGAGTAATTTTGGAGATTACCTCCTAATCCAAACTTACAAACTTTGCCTTTTTATAACATTAGTATAGATACGCAAAATATAAACAACTATCTAATATACAGAACAGTTTCTTAGATACAAAATGTAGCTCTGCCGACAACATTAAAATAAAGTTTCTATCAAAACCGACCTTAACGTGAATGAAGTCGCCGGTAAAGATTACAAAAATAAATAAATTTCAAGACACAAGGCAGAATAAAAAATTACCTTTCTGTAGAACCAACATAAATGTTCTGTGCGCAAAGGTAAAGCACAGCTATAAGGTACGGCGTAGAATATAGGCGTTAATTTATTATGTCACTTGGTCTGCAGCTAATTGCATCTTAGTGACGAGCGGTGAGGAGTAGAAACCGGGTCGCTGTCTGTATATACGCCGTGGTGCTGCTGCGGTGCGGGGCATCCCCTACCTTCACCACCTTCTTACCAACCGGCAAACCAGGCCCCGAAAGAATCCCCTATACGCTACACCTTTATAAGATTATACACAGTAAAGTATGCATAAACCGTGTGTATATCTTCACCACAAACAAAGTCTGTTTCTACTGGATGACTCGAAAAATATACCATTTCCTTGATTTTGGCCGAATGAGAGGTTCTGCTCTATTTTGACAGTTCGGCGTTTGACTCTATTTTTCTATCTCGCGGTTACAACGTATGGATTAATTTAAACAAAATTTGATATGGAAATATAATACAAATCACAAATAAGCGAGTGAGGCGACTGTTTAAATTCGATAGCCAAAACAGAGTGCCAGTTTGAGTGAGTAGGTGAATGAGATTCCATTGCGAGAGTATTCCAAATGTCAAAAAGAAAGTATCTTTCCATGTTTGCAGTTGATTTTTAGGTTTGCATATAAACGTGTTTTTTATACCATCCGGTATACAATATCATATGTATCCAACAAGCTTAATGCTCTTATGTATATAATTGTTAAATCGTCTGTATATTCATTATTTAAGGGCAACTTTAACAGAAAAACATTACTTCATGATAAAATATTATACACGGAGATTAAAAATTATATAACAATGGGATGCACCATTTTTATTTTAATTTATATCCATTTTTAAAGTGAAGTCTAAAAATCAATTTTATAAAAGAAATAAAAAATGCATTGTTTATTTAATTCAGTTTTTTTTTGATAACATTAAAATTTTAACAAGTTCTTTAGACAGGGTTGAAAAAAATCTTGATAATTATTGGAATGAGAAAAAAATAAATAATCTGAAAAACGTATTAAGGGATTGATTTTTTTTAATCCATACACAAATTTAACTTGCATAATGATGTCACATTTGGGTCCAGTACGACAACTCGATGTGCCCAAATTTTGACTTAGGCATAGAAAACGCTAAGTTTTGACGTTCAAAAAAAACTGCAGATTATTCACAAATTTCCTCAAAAATACGTGAAAAATATTCGTCTTTTACTGTCTTTTTTTGAATCTAACCAATCAGACATCACATATACACGTCGTAGCAACTGGTGTATAATTACTGTATTGTTTACTGAATTATTGTAACTGTTTTAAAGAACTCCCCCCAAACGCCCTCCCCTTTTCACTGCGCAAAAAAAAACGCCATCGAATCGACACGGCCCCGTAATTGTTTTTTATACACGAACCAGTAATTATTTTTTAAAGAGCTCCCCCAAACGCCCTTCCATTTTCACTGCGCAAAAAAAAACGGCATCGCATCGACACGACTCCGTAATTGTTTTCTAAAGAACTCCCCCCAAACGCCTTCCCCTTTTCACTGCGAAAAAAAATTAATTTATAAAAATCTATTTTCCGCATTTAAAACGGCTAATAACAACTGTTATATGTTACAAAATAGTATATTGTGCAACTAGTGCGACAATGCCGCACGAGTTGCACATACTATTTTTTATTACGAATAAATTAAAATTCCCAGAACAAATGTTCAATTTTAAAATACACATTTTTTGTTGTCACATTCAGTATTGGTAACTATGGTAACTCTGAATTTGCGTGCGGCAAACAATAATTTCAGTGCGACAAATAAAGTTTGCGCACGCAAATGAAAATAGCCACTTTTGAACCGTAACAGCATGCGTAAAGATACCACTTTTCCCGCATGAGTAATAAAAAATAATAATTGTGTATTTCCAATGGATATTTTGCACATCGAGTTATTGTACTCGAACCGTCACATTTAATTAGAGCAATGCGTGAATTTAGTTGGAAATGTAAGTTTAGTTTCACCCCGGGACACTCGAAATAACTGCCTGAATTTACAAAAAGAAAAAATGTTTTCGTATAACGCGTACGATTTGTCGTTACTATTTTATAAAGTTTAAATTGATCAATATCATGCTTGAATTTTGCCACCCCTAAAATTTTACCTTCCAATCTAGACTGACTGGGAGGTAAAATTTTAGTAAATATACGCTTGATAGATTAATTATCAAATACACTTATATTGTTGGAAAGACTTGGAATAGCGACCAGCCTTTTTTTTTATTTATAATTTTCAATAATATTTATGGCAGCGCGAAAAGCATTAAAAACGGCGGTGAAATAAAAATCATAAGACAATAAAGTAAAATCACATTAAAATGATATTTCAGTCACGTATTAAAACAACACCAAAACACATCTAAGAGCAATATCAATTTTAAAATGTTTTATTGCCACGTAAAAAAATACAGTGTTGTTTTCAACCCTCGAGCGAAAACGAACGATGCTAGACAGACATGTTTTCTTTCAGTCCACGTAGCTATCGGTATACATAGGCGTAGCAAAGATTTTATCCTAGGGGGGTCAAATTTTCAACTTTACCTATCATTACCAGCTGCCACTTACACATAATTTGAAAACTTAGCAGCAAGAGAATAGCCCTGTTCTAATTTTAAAACCTATCTTGTGAGCTAGCAGGCGAGCCCGCAGTGATGTCATTTCCAGCTTCGTACCCAGCTTACCGGTCAGCAGAAATTCAAGCAATGTTTCTAGCCTCGTGTGCAGCGGCCTTTAACTCTGTTAATTTTAATCTTATACTGTTAAAATTCACATTCATCAACTTTTCAAAACACGCCAACAGAAATATAATTTAAAAAATATTTTAAAAAAATGAACCAATATTAAAAAATAAAATACTTCTAAAAAGGATAAAATGATTTGGTACTAAGTTTAATCACCTTTCCCTACCTACATCTCGTTTGTAATTATTTCTCTATAGCCGTGTTCCCCAAAGAGGGTTCACCAGACAAAATTAATAAGTTAACTTGAAATTTGATTGAATTGAATTAAATAAAAGTTAAACTTCTTTCATCTTTTTCAAAATAATATTTGCGTGTGCTTCATAAATAAGCACTAGCAATGATTTTTTTATTCGTAAAATCTCCGCTATACAACGATGCGCACAGTTATAAGCACTTTGTTTTGCTTTTTAAATGTTGTACTGTAATTAGGGTGATTCGTAAAATATAGTTAGAAAATCATACTAGGGTTACCCGAGAAAATACGTTTGGAAAACCCTGCTCTACAGTCTACAGTCATTAGTCATTGTTGTTTATTTCTTAGATGCATTACGACTCCTTTTTTTTAAAGTCTGTTCATTTTTAAGTAGTCTAAAATAGTTCAATAAATAAAATTATCCATCAATTTTTCAAACAAATATATAAACTCAATATATTAACGTTACGGTCCGGATTTGGACTTTCTTCAAAACTGATCTTAAAAAAATAAAAATTAATTAACAATTAATTTTTAATAAAATTCTCTTATGTTAATATATTTGTCTGAAAAATTGGTCGATAATTTTATTTATTGAAGAATTCTAATCAGACGTTAATCAACGATTTGAAGTTTAAAATAGTACTTAGTGCAACTTTTTTTTAAACATAGTTCTCTCCAACTAACTACAGAATTATGGAGTCGTAGGGAGCGGTGTAAATTAAGTAAACTGTATTTATAGCGAACTTGTAAAGTCGAACGTTCATTTTTGTTTTACCCTGTATATTATATAACACCTATACGTGAATATAGTAAGGCTGAGGGTGATGTAAGGAGACTGAAAAGCAAGGCTGAGGTACAATATCCATGCTGCGGCAAACTTACTAATGAGCAATTCCAACCACAACAAGCAGAAAACAGCCGACAATACATAGCTTAAAACATAAGGTTTCTAACAATACATAAATTACAAGAAAAAAACTCTACTCTGTTCTCAATAAGATCAGAGACGGACGAGGAAAATTGACAATACTTATTCTCACAACTGAAACTTCTTCATTCAACAGAAATTCACATTTCAAATAAATAAAATTGTCGACAATTTTATTTATTTGAAGAGTTCTATTCAGACGTTAATCAAAGATTAGAAATTCATATTCACGATTTAAATAGATAATGTTTTGCCATTCCAACACAAGTGGGAAATCACTTTTCAAAATTTTACAATATATTTTCGTTTTGATGTCCCCCGAATCCAAAAAAACATATTTTTGGAAAAACTCTGTGCGTCTGTTTGACTGTGAACACGATACAGGTCAAACGGATAAGCGGATTGAAACCAAATTTTGGGAGGATAACAAATAGTAAAAGCAAAAAAATTCCTCCATTCACCTATTGCTATTAATTAGTTGAAGTTGAAAAAATGTAGAAAAGTGTATGGTAGATGGAAAATAGTAACGGTGTGAATGGCGTCTCTTATGACATAAAGTCCAGAAACGGACATTAACCTCATTATTATTATTATAGTATACGTTTGATAGTTCCTTCAAAATTTCGTATTAGATCGCCAAAAAGGTTACAATGAAAAATGGGATCATCTGTTGACCTACAAAAGAGTTATAATTTTCAAGAAATGATAAAAGACGTTGCTGCAAGACATTTGTAATGACAAGTTAATTCTTTTATCAAAGAGTAGTGCAAATGATAACCGATCAGCCTCCTCAAAGTGATTATTAATTTCCAAGTTCTCTGAGGTCTGTCCTGGCGGCCGCATTCGAGGCGAGGAAGACAAGAAGCAGAAGGAGGCGGTAGTCAGGAACGGTGGTGTAAGAATGCCGATTCGATTCGGCTATTTGGTATTCATGGTAAGTCGTCAATGCGTGCAAGGGTGGCAATTACACTATCTGGCGTCAGCTTCGGTGGCAGTATCCAGATGTAAATGTTTCTACCTCCCACCAAACTACCCAACCTTCTCTCAAACGACAAGACTGTATTATAATATCAACGCGAAGTCAACTCTACCGAGCATTAATAGTTAGTTTTAGTACTTCATATCGATTATTTCTTTTTATTATATTTGTTAGTAACTTTTTTTCTCGTGGCTTACTCCGACCGCGAATGTATCTGAATGAAAAGAATGTTATTTTTTACTATCAAGAACAAACATTTCTGACAGTGACCAATTTTGTAATTTCAGCACCGAACGAAATTTTCTAACATTCTAATGAAATTCAGAATTTAAGTATCTGTGGGTAACTGCTGAAAAAGCCTTATATTTATTAACATAAATTAGTGAACAACTTTCCAGCTATAATAAACATATCCCATTCAATTATTAATTTCAGAGCTTAAACTAATAGGTCTGTCGCTTCTAGCGTCTAAATACAGGTGTACAGAAGAACTTAAGGGAATGCCCTCCATATAATTATCCAAATGATCAGAATATAGTGGAATTGAAATCTTTGATTAACGTCTGATTAAAATTCTTCAATAAATAAAATTATCTATAATTTTATTTATAGTGAAATTGAGTTTACATCAATCATACAATGCTTTTTCACAGCTCAAATTTTTGTCCTTAACATTGGCAATGACGTGTTAGTGATAGGTATGCTTTAATATGGGAGTTTCCCCTTGCTCTTTCTCAAGCTCTACCAGTGGAGCTCCTTTAAATAAAATAAAAAGTATCATATAAAATTAGGTTGCAACTAATAATGTAATCCTAATCAAAATCAGTTTAGTCGTTCTAGAATGATGCTGGTATATACAGACAGACGAACAAACGGACAAAAATTCTGGACACACATTCCTCCGTTTATCACACAAAATCAATAAAACGGAGCTACATATTGTAGAGGTCAAGTTATCTCTATCTATACTAATATATAAAGTTGGAGAGTTTGTTTATAATATATTTTACATATAATATAGTATGGTTGTCCGGTATAGATAGTAACGGATTACAAAATCCATATACTGTGAGAGTTGTTTTTTTAATGAATTATACAGACGTTAGCACACATTCAAATAAATGTAACTTAGTTTGTAATTGAATAGTTTTAAAGATTCCTAGAGCGAATTTCCAGTTTTCAACGCTTTTTTCTGTTTATATTTTTTGTACCCATCTATACCTACTATAATATATAAAGCTGAAGAGTTTGTTTGTTTGGTTGGTTGAACGCACTAATCTCAGGAACTACTGGTTCGAATTTAAACATTTTTTTTTGATAGATAGTCCATTTATCGATGAAGACTATACGCTATATAATATCACGCTACGACCAATGGGAGCGGCGCATCAATGCAAAATATAACTCAAAATTTGTCCGTCCGACAAAAACTTTTGAACGGTAACTCCGACCATCATGAATTTTAGGACACAACATTCATCTCGGTAAACTAATTTGAACGTGCGTACTCATGTCCCTCCCCCCATTCGTGTTTTTGCACCCGGGTAAAACCGGGCGGGGCCGCTAGTTATTTTAAAGACTGACTGCAGAGCCTGAAATTATCTCTGTCGCTTCGATTCTAAAATTAAAATAAAAAACGTTTGAAGAATTTAACTAAAATAAAATATTATTTTGGAAAATTAAAAACGTAAAGCGTGCACGGTTACGCCTAAACGTGTACAAAAGGTATCCCCTTATCGGCAATTACCTCAGCGATGAAGTTGCATAATATCTTTGATTCGGTTTGGCTGCTATTATCAGATCTGACACTCAAAACTATGTTTGTGTGTGTGCACAATTATATTATGTGGGTGTATTGTATGTATTCATAAGAGGCGTTTATTCTTTTCTATTTCCAGTTCCGTTCCGTTTGGCTGCGAATCGTTATACCAGCTGCATCGTAGATGAGCTCAAGACGATGCTCGTTGTTCAAATACTCTCTGATGACATCAGTGATAGCGCATCTCTCTATCGAAGCTTTTACCGAAAAAAATACGATTATTTTTGAAGTAAAAACTTTTTTAGCGGCGTTGTACACTTTTTTTGTAATGGGTAAAAAATTTTAAACTCGCGTCAGGCGTCAGGACACCTTACCCAGTTCTCACTCACTATGAGGTTTGACTGTACATCTATACTCGTAAGACGGAAACTTTTATTTATACAACGTTAAACATCTAGCGTTGAAATATCGTACATAAAAATGCAATCTATGATACAAACCATTTTGATCGAAAATTCGTAAGACGTTAATATTCAAGTTTTCACTTCTGCCGGCACTCCCGGAGTGCAACCCGTCTTTTTTTAGCAGCCAAATTTCATAATAGCAATGTTTTAATAATAATATTGTTAATCAATATACAGTGTGTTAAATAAATTAGTCAACTCTCAAATCTGCCTAAAAGCATGGTAACGGTTTCTTTGTTATATTGATTTTTTTATGTATTCAGATTTTTTTCTAGGCCTGTTGACCTATGAAACTTAACGGAGCAGATTTTTTTTTATTTTCCTCCGCGGAGGCGAAAATAGGAGTAGATCGAAAAAACTAATTTCTCATCTTCAATTTGACAGGTTATTGGTTATTTTTATTTATTTTTTACTCACGACGGAACGGAGCAGGTATATGCGTTTAGGGTGAGAGATTGTTTGTTTGTGCACTCGAATGTCGCCATTTAACACGAAAACGGCTTGATCAATTCAAATGCGGTTTTCTGTAAAAGGTTTGTAATTCATCTGCGATAGTTCTTAGCGCAATAAATCTCTAAGAGCTTTAAAATAAAATAAAAAACAAAAAAAAGACTTTGAAAAAACCCACGACGAATGTAAACGTTGTAATTGAAAAAGAATTAACAAAATTTTGAAACCCCCCGATTAAAAGGAGTTAAGTAATCAAAGAAAATCCGTCGGGAGCTGCCATTCGTTGCCCTGAAATTAACTAAAATATTACCACTTTCAAATCACGTTGGGTACGTAAAAAAATATTGTTGTCTTCAATTGATATTTTTCTATTCTTAATTCAGGGCAGCGAATGAGAGCCCCCCGACGGATTTTCTTTGATTACTTACCTCCTTTTAGTCGGGGGGTTTAAAAATTTATTTAATCCTTTTTCAATTACAACGCTTACATCCGTCGTGGGTTTTTTCAAAATTTTTTATGTTGTTTTTTATTTTTAATATACACATTTTAATAAAGAAAATGTTCAGTTTTATGTCAGTTACGTGCGAGTATTTACTATAGTGATGAGAAGCATAAGATTGGTTCCCCAGTCGTCTTTTTAAGTAGAGTTTTGTTAGAAGAAATGACAATGAAACAGTCTTTAATCAATGGATTCACTTTACGCACCCATATCCCCCTCTTTACATCCTCCTACTTTCTCATTCAACTTGTTTAAATTTACGAATGCATTTACAATCATGGCTAGATAAATAAATTACGACGGCTTTCCGTGTTTTGGTTTCTTCTCTCGGTAAATTGTATATCATTATACTTGAGAATAACGCTTTTGAATACGTATTTAGCATTCTTTTGCAGCTATTTTTAGGTTTTGAAAAGTATTATTAAACTGATTAAACCTAGTTAATGTCAATCATTTAAACAATGAACTATTTTATAACATAGTTACAATATTATCACTTACATATAACAAGCAAAATAAACCAGTGCATTTTTTATTTATTAATCTCTCGAGGATAGAAGAGGGTTGAAATTTTTGGTGTGAACAAAGTAACCACAACACCAAACAGCTAATGCTTTTATCTTGACGCAGGTTTCGCTAGCCATGCTAGCATCGTCAGATAATTAACACATCAGTTTTCTCTTGATGGTTTACATGGATGAGAAAAAAGTATCAATGGTTTATTTTTTTGTGGTTATTTTTAATATTAATAAACACTAATAACTAAAAATTTGCGAATCTACATACATCGTTAGTATAAAAGATCATTTATATAGACAGTGCAAAATAAACTAAGTTAAAATAGAATATTAATTAATTAATTCAATATACAATTTCAAGTATCATATCAATTAAAAACGTATTTATTATTTATATTTACGAAAACGGTACTTAAGTTATCGTTGAGACGAAAAAAAAACAGATATAAAGTAGATACTTAAAGTTTAAAATAAACAATTGTTGTAATGAAACCAGAAACAATAGAATACGAATTTAAGAACCATTCCAGTTAAAAAATAAATATATATAATAGGTACATTAAGTACATAATGTGTATTATGTACATAGTAAGGTATAACCGTATAATCATCTGGAGAGAAAGATGATCAGCAGAAAGTCTACTAGTTAGAGTGAGGTAAAACAACTGATACGATGAAATAAAACAAACTGTCTGCAAGTATGTAGTTATGTTATAAATACAATATAACACATACAACAATCGTTTCAATACGTCATAAAACTATGTTTACCGCATGTGTGTGTGTGTGTGTGAGAGAATGGTTGTGTGAAAGCGAATCAGACATAACAATACTTGCAACAATGGTTGAATATCCGTCCGCATCTGCATAGAGACGCAAGTCGTTGTGAGGTGCATTGAAAAGCATTTGCCATCAACTACGTATATGTAAAAAGGAGAAAGCGGGGGTGTGTAAAGGGTTATGCGATTGCTAGCGCCTCTCCTGCTATCCCGAGTTATCCTGCTAGGTACTCCTGCTTGAACAGCGTTAATAATACATCAGTGTATATACATACATGCAGTTGAATTTTGCATTCACAGTGTCAGGTTAGTTGTGTTAAGTATAAATAATGTAGGCCATCCAGTGGACCGCCATTAACTTCAATAATGTAACATATTTTCTGTTGCATGAGTAATGTTAGTCATTACATAAATTTTTTGACGTGATAACGTCTTATAAATTGATGAAACACCGGCTGCACGCACGAAAAAGTGTAACGTTCCAAAAGTGTCACGTTCCGCCTGACCCTGTGCGTGCAAGCGAGAGCGCAATATAAGCGATAGAGAAATGGCAATATGGCGCTAATAATAATTAATAAATGTCATTTTATTTTGTTAAAAATAACTGATCACCGTCATTATGGATAAAATATGATATTATTCACAACGAATGGAAATGTATTGATCAATTGATAGTTTGTACACAAACGCAGCTACATTTTGTATCAAAAACAAATCTTGGGAGATATCTGCATTTCATAACAGCAGATAAATTATACGGTTTGTTAACAAATATATAATATATATACATTCTTTTAAATGTCTTCTATAATTATTGCTTAAAAATATGTATTTTGCTTTAATTGATCAAATTATTAGTCGGTAAAAATATAGTTTGACAGCTACTAAAATTTAGGTTATGTATTATTAAATATGATATTCGAGCGGAATACGTTATGACGTAAAACTATCATCCGTAAACCGACTTTACAGACAACCAATTTTTTTAATTAACTTAAAGACTTATTAAGTTTAAGTATGCTTACTGAGCGTTGATATCTCCTGCTATTAATGTTTATCAAATAATCGATCCCATTTAATTCTCGATTTCAGGCAAGGCGGTAGTGTTTTTGTCAAAACATTGGTTCATTCTATTCAAAGTCGACTTTGAGAAAAATATTTATTGATTCCTATAATATCAATTAGATTTGTGTACTGGCACCACAGTGCAGAAATTTATATGGTTGTCATACAGCTTTATTCCGTGAAATGATCAATGAATGACACTCAGCTTGCAGAAGTAGGTCGACCTTCCCGTATATAGTCAGAATTCTTAGTAAAATTCAAGTAGGAGCGCTTTAGAAGGTTCAGGAAGAAATGAGCATAGATTTTAGTCTTGTAAGTAGGTATATATAAAAAAATAACTGCTGGAACTACACAAAATCTTAGTGTCACCCCCTCTGATGCTGTCATACGTCGTGGATCGCATGTCACTTAGAACGCCACTTGATTTTCTTGCAGATTGGCCAAATTAAGTCTATATCTATAGATAATTCCGAATATTTATTCTGACTGGATCAGACCTTTTGGATAATATGATTGGGTTCCCAAGTAAATCTTCCTTGTTTATTTTAGAACGCTTCAGAAAAGATGCAACATATTTTGTTTTACACTAAAAATTGAACAGGAATTTCTAATGGTCTGATCCCATCCTAATTTAAGAAGTTCTTCAGGCGCTCGTTTAGTTTCCAATGTCCTTACGATACTCATTTGGCATTCGGCCGTTATAGAGTTAAGTGAAACCAATTCAGTGACTCCTTTTTCTGTCGCCGTCAGTTCTAAGCAGGTTTCTTGACTTCCACTGGGAGTCGGTAGATTATTTCATTTTTAACACCATCAACTGAGCGCGTCAATTTAACAATTTAAGTGTATGTGTTACTATGCATATATATTTACGTATGTATATATCTCCGAAGACTAGACTTTACTGCATCAGCGTTTTATAACAAAAAGAAAACGAAAGAGTTAGAATATTGTACATAACATAATACAGGCGAGACATTGTATTGGCTGGCAGTTACATGTGCCTAACGTATTGGGCCGGCGCTACTATTCCCACGCTTTTCTCATGTAGCAAGAGCTAGAACCAATGCTCACATCGAGATTTCATTTTCTGTCGACGTTATTTTGTTATTTTTTCTGCTTTTCAGAATACAGTATACCATATACATTTAACAATGTATTTTGTACACGGTATACATATACCACAAGTCAGGTTGTATGCTGTCGGTTTTTTTCCTCTTCTTCTTTTCTTTTCAACGGAACTTGCTTTTGAACCTGCAGGTTCGCTTTTCTCTCTTCTGAACACGCTGTTGATTGCAGAGCGTATCTTCGTTTACCCTTCTTCGTCGTTAATTTACGAACCTTACACAGTTCCTCTCCTTCTGGCACAGGGCTCTCCCCTATATCAGTTTAAGCCAATGTATGTTTTTGTCTCACTTCTACATTTTAATATCATCACATACCTACCTGACTTTGTCTTATTACGAATTAGGATAGCAATACTAATTTAAATTTTCGACTAACCGCGATGACGCCACAACGGTTAAATAATATTTAAAATAAAACCTAAACAGAATAAAGTTTAAGTTGATTTGTAATTTTGATATTTCTTCTACATAAATATAAAAATTGTAAGTCAAACCTTCGAATTTCATTCTAATTTTTTTCGACATTAAAAAAGAACTTTAAAAGCGAGAGACTTAAAAAAAATTACGTGTTAAATACGTAGAAAAAAATATACAAAATGAACTACATTTCAATTTAAAAAACAATCTTTCAAGAATTACATTTATAGCTCAAATTAATAGAAGAAACGGTATCCTGCAAACAGTATGTCTCAAACAAGAACCTGATTATTTGATACCAATATATCCTATAGATTTTAAAATTATTACTAATTAAAAAGGAAATTATCATAATAAAGCACAAAGCTGAACAATTATTTTGTTTATTAGAGGACACACATTTTATTCCTGAATTCACTACAATATACAGAAAGCTGCAAGCTATCGGATCAAAAGTGCCTTTTCATGGGAAAGCTCTACTCAAGTAGTAATTGATGAAATATACAACGTAGCTACGTAGCTATTTTTAATGTGACCAATTTGCTGATGTTCATATTTTGACAGTAAATTATATAAATTATGAGGTAAATAGTTGAACTGTAGATTTACTCGACAGCTGAGGTTATTTGTGCCTATTATAAAAATAATTGAACATAAATATTTTTTACGGTGCAAACTTGTCTGCTTCATTCGTGGTCCAAGTGTTCGTTTTCAATTAGGCATTGCAAAAAGGAGAGTATCGCGATTCATGGTTTCCCCAAAAAAGACGATAGAGAAGAACGTTCGATCTCGTCAGTTGGATACACTGACAGCAGCTCAGGAAAAATATTTTTTCGGTACAGCCTTTGTATAAGTTTCATTTCTGTCAATACTGGAGGCTAATTATTCATTCAAAAAGAAAAAAAAAATGACAATATACAAAAATAGTGTGACAACACATGGGTAGTTTAGATTTAGAATATGGAATAGCTGCATAGAAGTTGGGTGGGATTCAGTGACCAGCTGTTGGGCGGTTCGGCCATTTCGACCAACCAGGTGCGCGATGCGCAACCTTATGACACGCCCAACTTGCCGCCTCCGTTCTCACTATCTCGTCGTCTAGACGCTGCTTCCCGTTGCTACCAACTGATCCTGCCGCATGCCGCCTCCAAGCTTCGCTTTAAAGCTTGCATCTACCGGGTACCATGTACAAACACGTACACATATACAAAGTGCAAGATCGCACACTTATCTGACACCCTATTCCCCATTCTCCCCTAACCTTTTCCTTCCTTTGACCTACACTACTACCGAACTACACAATGCATCACAAATGTTCATCATTTCTATCACGCTCCAATATGTACGAAATGTAATAGTGATAAGCCGAAGAAATTTGTATAAGGTGCATTCAAAATGTCCAAACAACCACTTGAATAAGATAGTGCTAAACTTATCTTAATAAAATGATCGCCTAATCAAAGTCGTAACTAGACAGGGGCGACACGGGCCCAGCCGAAAGCGGGGCCCCAGAAAGATAGGAAAAATACGTATTATATTAAAAAAAAATTGGTTGTCTGTAAAGTCGGTTTACGGACGATAGTTTTACGTGATAACGTATTCCGTAATACATAACCTAAATTTTAGTAGCTGTCAAACTTGGGCCGATCGTGCTTCTCTATCGCTTATACTGCGCTCTCGCTTGCACGCACAGGGTCAGGCGAAACGTTTGGAACGTTACACTTTTTCGTGCGTGCAGCTGGTGTTTCATCAATTTATAAGACGTTATCACGCCAAAAATTGCACGTCTTTCAACAACTTTTTTGGGAACATATCCGTAAATAATAGACCCCCTCCCCCCTTCCTACATATAGTAACTTTATTTAATTCATAAAATTCAGTGTAAGGGGTTCCAGTGAGGAAGTCTTGCCCAGGGCCTCAAAAAAGTTATGGTCCTACGCCTGCCTAATTATCTTACATCCTATAATTCCCCGTTCTCCCCTAATCTCTTTGAACTACTTACTTCACACTCCAGTATGAACTAAATGGAATAAAAAATATAACGATATCTATCTGGTTGATATCATGAAGTTATGCGTTAATAAGAAAGCGAACCTCGTGCAGTATCAGTATGATAAAAAAATTGACAAAAAATAATTGAAAAAAACTGAATAAAATATAAAAAAAATCTGTCAGAACACAGGTTCTGTTATTGTTTTATAGTAAACTAGCTTTTTCTCGTGGTTTCGCTCAGTTTAATTCTGATTTTATTTATTTTATTAAAAGTATTTATAGAAGTCTTAGTAGCTGAATTGGCCCCGACCTCAAAATTTAATTATTTTTTAAACGCGACTAATTTTTTGTTTACAAAAAGTTTTTAAAAATATTTATAGAGATTATATTATACAGATTAACATTGATCAGTAATAAATAAAATATTCAGCTTGATCCTAGCTCAACAGCTTGAGGCTGTAAATCCTTGTGTCAATTGGTTGAAAGAAGTCATGATATAAATAATCCGCTCAAAATACTGCTCGTTCAACTCCCGATATTGTACAGTTTGGAAGTTCATAAGTCTTCATCGTTACAGACACAGATAGGTACTTCGTGGGTACCTTGAAATATCACACAAAGTTGATGTTCGTTCATACAAAAAGAAACACCCTCTCTGCCACCCCGAACAGTTAAAGCATGCATAGGCAACTGACTCCCCCTCACTAGTTGTCTTATTCTTCTTTTCACGAGAAATGAAATCGTCTTTGACTAAAAAGAATACCGATTTTACACATCAGTGAAAATTTGCATAGGCTGCTGCAACTGCGTATATTATATGAGTGTGATCTGCTTGAAACGTACAAGCCAACGAAAAAAATACTGACATTCAAAAATTCACAATACCTATACCTACTCAATTTTACGGGCGTAACACGAAACAGAATATTAAATTCTTAAAAGAAACCCTGGAAATCTTCAAATAAATAAAATTGTCGACCAATTTTTTTCAGACCATATATTGACAAAAATTATATAAAAAAATATAAATCAAAATAATAAAGGATGACGTTTCGATCCGGATTTGGATCTTCTTCAGAAAAATCTAAAAAATATAAAAATTATTAGTATTAGTTATTTAATATTATGTAATAGAATGCACGATGATTGAATATTTTTGGTCGACAATTTTAATTATTTGAAGAGTTCTATTCAGACGTTAGTCAAAGATTTAAACCCTGGAAATGCCTAAATATTCTAAAATTCACAAACACAAATGTAAAATTATTTCTGTTTTTCGCTTTCATAGATTAATATTAAATATTAAATAACTAATACTAATAATTTTTATTTTTTAGATTTTGCTGAAAAAGATCCAAATCCGAATCTAAACGTCATCTTATATTTTATTAAATTGAGTTTTTCTGATTTTTTAACAGAATTTTTGATGTTTGGTTATCCGGGTGAAAAATAAAAATAGATTCCGACTATGAAGAGCCCGGTTTTTATGAAAACGTATTTATTCTTGAAGAATCGCACTTCTTGTAATTCTGTTTAGAATTTATGTTTACACGTGTATAAGTACAGTTTGGAAAATATTTTCAGTGAGTCATATATAGTTACTAACAAATTTTAATGGAATGGAAACGCTATGAGACAATATAAAGTATATCCGCCCCATGCATAAAAACTATGCCGTTATTATGAAGTATAAATGTATGAAATTATTTTAAAACCGCATTATAATTAAATAACTATAATTAACTTAATTACTGTTGTTTAATTACGTATAGGGTGGTTGGTACCTATTTTTAATGAACTTTTCTGGCAACCCTGCCTAGGTTCCGCCATCCGACAACATCCACACGCAAAAAAACAAACTGTTCGATGTTTCGGAACATTTGAAGCTTCTTGAAGACAAACGCAAGTGAGTGAGTGTAAAGTAGCTGTAGAATAATATTAAGAAATGCAAACCCAATGGGCGACGCTTGCTCTTTGTGGAAGTGGTACTTTTGTTTTTATTATCTTTGCCCCTTCGCTGACAGTGGTGTCACATTATGAACTTACGAACTCTTTACGTTTTACTTGCAGATTTACCCTAAAGACTATAATAGCCTTTGAATTGAGCCAATATATTTATATATCTTATTATTTCGTAAATCTTTTTATGCAAGCAAATATTGACAGTGCAGTCAAAATTCTCTATAACGAAACTCGAGGGACAAAACAATTTCTTTCGTTGTAAGAAAGTTTCGGAATGGAGTTTTGACTGTATTAAATTTATCTCAGATTATTAAGACGAGACGAGACCAAAGCCTAGCTGTGTCCTGACTATGCCGATCGGAAATACCGATCGGCAAAGCTATTACGATCGGCAACGTATTTGCCTGATAACGAAGCCGACAGTCACGTCTACACTAGTGCAGCTTTGCCGATCGGTATGCCGATTGATATTGCCGATCGGTATTGCCAATAAATTGATATTGTCGATCGGTATTGCCGATTGATATTGCCGATCGGTATTGCCAATTGATATTGCCGATTGATATTGCCGATCGTTATTGCCGATTAATATTGCCGATCGGTTTCAAACCCATTTAGGATGCGACCGTTCTGCGACCTGTCGTACGTGACATTGGTCGACAGAATCGCGACCGACTTGAAATTAGTTTCAAACTGGTCGCGTTCGTGTTTGTAGGTCCAGAAGCAATTTTAGTTGCATGGTTGCAGGCTGTTGCAAAATTTTTCTTCTATAAGGTAGAAGCAACCATCTTTGTCAATTCAAAGTCAGTCGCGCACGAGTAACCTCAATCGATTGTAAACTGATTGTACAATAATCGCATCCTGAACTGGTTTGAAAATCTGGTTGCGAAACAGTCGACCCGTGCGCGGAGAGGCTTTTTTGGTTTCGTTTCGAGAAGACAAGACCGAAGACTGAGACTTTTTAAGTTTACATTCGACTAGGCTTTATCAAAACTTGAGATTTTTTTTATTATGATTCGACAAGACGAAATCGAAACCAGAAACCTTTTTTTTTTTTGTTTTATTTTGACGAAATAAGAGGAATCGAGTCTTTACCTAACACTTCCTTAGTTTTGTTTCTATGAAAATATTAATTCAAGATTATATTATAAATTATAGACATTCGACAACTAAGATTTAATTTTTCGATTCATTCTCTTGATTCAGACATCAGTAGTAAATTTTAGTGGCAAAAGTATCGGTTTTGTTTCAGAAAAAATTGGTTGACTGTAAAGTCTGGTTTACGGACGATAGTTTTACGTGATAACGTATTCCGCTCGAATATCATATTTAATAATACATAACCTAAATTTTAGTAGCTGTCATACTGCGCTCTCGCTTGCACGCACAGGGTCAGGCGGAACGTGACACATTTCGGAACGTGACACTTTTTCGTGCATGCAGCCGGTGTTTCATCAATTTATAAGACGTTATCACGTCAAAAAAGACGAAACTACCCGAGAGGAGACCTAAAATAAACCAAGACAAAACCGAGATGAGACCAAAACGAAACTAAGACGAGACCAAAAGAGACAAGACGATTCCGAGAAGATTTCTTTAATCTTTATTAAGTAGACCGTCTAGTATCATTTATTACTCTAAGGTTCGTGAATAAAAAAAATTGATTACTGATCGGGATGAAGTTTATTATACGTTTCAGTAATATCTTGATTTATTATTTTCAACGATGTCCGTTTACTTAATGTCGCTATATTAGTACTGTTTGGTATATATTTACATATTTTCAAAGTTCAGCTGAAGGTAATTTCAAGAAATGGTGTAATTTAAAAGTATAACGTTTGTATTGCAAAGAATATTGGTTTCCTAAAAATCAAGAAGTTCCTTTCAAAATTAAAACATATATTTCAAACATGTATTTCAAGTTATAAAGAATAGTTAAGGAAACTATAAAATCGTAATTAATGAAATAAAAAAAAGAATTTGATCGGAGATTAAAAGGAAATTTAAATACCATCATAAAAGTAAATCAAAAATAGGTATTTTAAGAATCTTTTGAAACAAGAAACTGTGTAATAAAATATACATAATGTGTTCAAAATAAAACATAATCACGAAACAATGAATCGAAAACAGTCTCAAATAACGTGGCACGCAAATATTAAAATTGATTTTTTTAATTACCTACAATTAAACTACTCTATTCAGTTCAAAACTACTGATGCGATTTTGATGAAAAACCCCTAGAAGTACTCTACAATCTGAATTTTCTCTTTCACTCCAAACGAGATCATTTTTATATTTAACCCTTTCCTGGTAGACCTTGAATTAGGTGGAGAACATGAAAGACTGTGGCAAACAGGTGCAGCCAGTAGTGTTTACAAATATAAAAAACCGAATAAAGTAGGTAGTTGAAAGAATTGTACTTTCAACATTTTTATTGTCCAAAACAAGCATTTTTTAAATAAATTATTAATAATAACAGATCAAATATTTAATTTCGATTGGTCAGTTCACTCAGATTTCGAGCCTGTAGTACCTAACCAAGATTTGAATATTTACGGAATTCTATATTATCAATCAATAAAAATTGTATTTATAACGTGAATAGATAAACACATCCTGATTTTATGTTCTTTATTTTAAAATTCCGCGTTTTAATAATATTATATCTAGACACGCGGCGGCGTCTCAAGCCAAGTTCAAACAAGCAAAGGGACGTAGACGCCGTGGGTATATTTACACAAACCATTTGGAGCCATTTGACCCCTTAATAACTCAAAATCTTTTTAACATAAACACTTGAAATTTGGTATATTTATTAAGACCCCTTAGATTAACTAGAATCCCAAATTTCATAAACACAGCTCAAACGGTTATTGAGATATTAACGTCTAAAAATCGGTATTTTTATCACTGACTGACTGACTGACTCACTGACATATAGATCAAAAACCTAACCTACTTCTAGATGACTTCGAAGGTTCAAGTTTGGCGGCCAGCTGGGTAATTGTGTATATACAAAGGGAAAAATCAGAAAACATTTTAAGATTGGATATTTTTTCCAAGCAATCGATTTTTATTAACACCTAGCGTCTTTCGAATTTGGCGCCTCGCACGGTGCAGGGTGCGCGGGGCGGGCAAGTATTCAATTGTTATAAAATATACAATTATTATAAAAAAATCGTACCTACTTGTAACGAAAAAAAGGAAAAAATCAGAAAGCAGTGAATTTTTAATATTTGAAATGTTTTCCAAGATCGTTTGCTTAGAAAACATTTCAAATCTTAAAAATTCACTGCGTTCTGATTTTTCCCTTAATTTTCATTAACACGTAGCGCCTTTCGAAAAAGAAAACTATACAGGAAAAAAGATTATTAATTTTACGAATCACTTTTGAATGATAAATAATAATAGTTTTTCTACAAAAAGTAATGATATCCCGTCAAAAAATAAATGTTAAAAAATGTTAAGAACATTATTTTCATACTGTAAAAAATGGGGCCATATCTCAATACAAAAAGAAACGAGATTTAAAAGGGTGCAAAGTTTTCATTCGGCAAGTTTTCGTGTTTTGTTATTATGAGTTATACCTAAGCTTCATATTTTATGTGTGAAAACTTGCCAAGTAAAAACTTGGCACCCTTTTAGATCTCATTTCTTTTTGTATTGAGATATGGCCCCATTTTTTTCAGTATGAAAATAATGATCTTAATATTGAACTTGGCTCCCTTTTTTCACATTTATGTTTTTGATGGGATTCATTTTACTTTAACTAACGTAAAGTACATACAAGTTTACAGTTTCGTTAATCTCGACAGAACTATGCTGTACCTGAACTAAATGCAATAAAAATTCCCACCATTGGGAGACACGACGGGATGATTCCAACTTCAAAAATATTGACATCTAACATATTATAATAAAGAAAATAAAATTTCTGTAAGCGCGTGCGGCGATGCGGGTAACAGCTAATATTAAATATTATAATAATAAGTGTTACTTTAATCAATCTTAAATTAAATATTATAATATAATATGCATGCGGTTACCTACATAAAATGAATCGAAGCGACCCAACAAATTTCTTTTCGACAGCCAACAGAACAAAAGAACAGCTGATTTTTTTTATTTTTAAAACATTTCCGAAACTATAAAGTTTGGAAAAAATGTTTTAACAAAACTTTCTTCTTTTTAACTGATGTATTAACATCAGCAACTATTAATTATTATGTTCATCTAAGATGTATAATTTTGACGCAACACAAAAAGTTGTTATTTATGACAAGATCCAAATCCGAATCGTCCAGTAAAATGGAAAATGTCCTTTCAATTGATAATTTATAGTTCCGTACCGAAGTAGCAACTTATTTGAAAATTCATGTGCGAACAAACGGAGCCGAATGTTTAAATTTAAGATAAACATACACAACGAATGTTTGTTAAATATTTCCGAGAAAACTGAACGTTGTAAACAAAAAAATGCTGCTCTAACGTATATAGATAGATGCCCGTGTACTTTGTACACAAATCACATCTGGTCATCAAACAACATTTCTACAACATCTAAATAAGATATCGTGTATACAGAATGATTCAACAGACTCCGAGAGTCGGTAAGCAATTTTTACCTCATATTTTTTCACCTCTCTACTCTGCTGTCTAACGGAATAGTCTCTATTATCAGAATGTGAAAATTTATGAACATCGCTAATATTATTCAATAAATAAAATTATCGACCAATTTTTCAGACAATATATTAACAAAATATAAAATTAATACATTAACGTTTCGATCCGGATTTGGACCTTCTTCAGAACTGATCTAAAAAATATAAAAAAATAATTGATATTTAATTTCTAATTCGCTTTTTATAAATTTCTTTAAAATTATTAATTAATAATTTTGAAGAAAAAGCGAATTAGAAATTAAATAGTTTAAAAAGAATATATATGGATATGTGTTGATTTTCGGAACAATTGTATGAAAATAATTCAAATAAACCGTTCATGATTTATGGACGCGAAAATTAGGTTCATATTGCCAGTTAAATGCTATACGGAAAATGCATATGTATGTAGATATAGGTATATATATCAAAAACGCGATATAGCAAAGGTAAAAAGGAAGATCTTGATACATTAGGGTGGAAGTGTTTTGAAAAGAAGATGTTATCATATTACATATGTAGTTTCAACTTCTGACCACAGATACGTAAAGAAGATACTCGAAAGCACGATGTCGCTAATAACTCTCCCATATCCAACTTAACTGTTTTTTAGCGAGTAATCGTTTCTAAAAAAACACGTTAACATAAAAAGAGCGTTGTTATTTAAGAATCGGTTTAAGTCTTATTAATACAGGCCCATTAAGAGTAAAAAACATGTAATATAACATTTTTTACAAAGTGTAGCATATCGAGAATCGAAATTCCATAATATTTGAGTTTGCAAGATACAAACGCGTGTCAAGGAGTTTTATATATAATTTGTATCGCGTAGATACATCTTTAAATGAACTCAAATGAAATTTTGATCTAAATGTTGTCCACAGTAAAAATGGGTGAGAATCAAAATTTCATAAATAACAACTGTTTCTATTGCCTGAAAACTATTTATCTTGGGGAAACAGAAATCTTGCTTCGTCATAATTGATGTTAAGAAGCACACAAAAATACTAATTACACAAGGGCAGCATGGTGTAATGGTTAACGTACTGGCCTTTGTATTGAACTGTCTCCACCTTCGATCATGAATGTTTTGTGATGTTCTGATTTACATATTTAGACACTAGTCAAAATGGACAATACCGTTGTGACTGCACCTTGTTGTATGTTCGTTTAAAGAAATGGTGAAAGATGTTTGAAAATATCCGACCTAACCAAATAACGTCAGAGTAATTCTAAGTAAATAAATTTAGGCATAGGATAGTTTTGAAACCGGCAATACAGCAGAACAGTTAATGTAGTGTAAGTATACAAATCAACCCCAAGAAATCATAAATTACGTCTATTAGATCATCGGAGATGATAAACGGTCAACAGGATAAACGAGAAAAATATATTTTTGCAAGGAAAATATTTTGTAAACATTATTCTCAATATACACACAAATAAAAATAACCAACAACAAAATTTCGTAATTTTTTTTTATTCGAAAAAATTTAACTCATTAGCATATAATAACATTAAAATAAGCTTACAAAATCTGCGAGGCTTTATCGAGGAACTGCACCTTTTCAAGTTCCTAAATTTAAAGTAGGTATATATTACTTCAATACATGAATTTTGTCCTACTAGGCATTTGCTCCTTTCAGACGACTAGGTGAAACACATTTTGAAAGGGTTTAATAGATCCGGCACAAACCTTATGGGATTTGATTCTCGGTTAAAATGGTTTTATTTTATAGTTTAATCACTAAGAAAAAGTCTCCATGGACGCATAGCCTTAAAATCAATAGATTTTTAGCTACAGATAATATTCAATAAATAAAATTATCGACCAATTTTTCTGAAGAAGATCCAAATCCGGATCGAAACGTTAATGTATTAATTATATTTTTTGTTAATATATTGTCTGAAAAATTGGTCGATAATTTTATTTATTGAAGAGTTCTAACGTTAATCAAAGATTTGAGTACAGATAATATGTTTAGCGAGATTTTAAATATAGGGATATCTATGTTCAACTTCTGTGCCTTTTTTTAGAAATAGAAAAATAGTTGATAATTAGGTAATGTTGGGAGGTGTCATCCTGTATAAAATAATAATCACTCGAAGAGCTTAGGATTTTTTAATATTGTGAATTCAATGGATATCCCTATATCTAAATTCTTGCTTAAACATATCTGTAGCTAAAAATCTATTGGTGTTTAGGCTATGCGCCCATGGACACTTTTTGTTAGTAACTTTTAAACTATAAAATAAAACCATTTTCGATCAATTTAACCGAGAATCAAATCCCATAAGGTTTGTGCGGGATCCTTTAGAAATTATACCGATGTGAAACACTTCACACTAGGTATATTAAAAAGTTAATACTCTGGTGAACAAAATAGGTACAAAGTTTCCGCAGTTTTGTCCTGTCATAGGTAAAGGTTATCAAAAGTAACATACGTTTGATTTTCTTTTTGTAGAATAATTTTTGAGGTTTCGAGTTGATATATAAAAAACTTTGAGACGAGGAGAAAAAGGAGACTAGCGTTATTTAAAAAGTATAAAACTTTGAGACGAGGAAGAAAAGAGACTAATTTTTTTTAAAAAGGATATAAATAGAAAAATACATAGATAATTCACAAATTTGTAAATAAATATTATTTTAAAACATATTATCAAAGCAATAAACATGCTTATTACATCAGCAAGATAAGGCGTATGTCGTTGATATGCGCTTATTATTTCATATATTAAATAAAAAATTAAGGGCGTGTATTAAAAGGATATTTAATGCACTTTTAATAAACAAAAAAAAAGAATTAAAAAATTGAATCCAAATTTGATATCTGGTTTAGAACAATTTACTAATCTTCAAATGTTATTAAAAGTTATCATTAATAATTCAGCAAAGATTATTTAATGACCTTGCCATGAAATATCAACGATTAATTCACTTATCACTGTCATAAAAAAACAACAAAATATAAATTTAAAAAAAATCTGACTTAAACGACTACCTATTGTTTAAAAAATATGAAATTATTTAATAGTTTTTATTCCTCATATACAAGCAGTTTTATACAATGGTTGCATAATATTTCATTGATATTCAGAAACGCGTCGAGGGCTGCTGCAATACATCAACAAAAAATGAAAAACTTTCGAAAACTACACAAATTGTTAATCATGAAAATTAAGTAAACTAAATATGAGTTTTAATTGTTTGTTGACATTTTATAGCAATCCCTTACACGTTCCCGAATATTAGCGCAGAATTATAGAACCTTTATGTGTACAATATAGCAGATAGCTACCATTACATGAGGAATAAAAAAATATTAAACTACTTCATACTTTTTAAACAACCCATTAGGTAGTCATATTGGATCGGAGCTTTTCTAAATGTTTATTTAATTTCACATTTTGCACTTTTTATAACTTTGCATCATCGAGAAGCAGTTATTATTATACGGAGAGCAGTTTAAAGTATAGTTTTAAATAACTAGCCGTTACCCGCGGCTTCGCCCGCGATTGAAACGAAACAAGATGCATTCCCATTATTTGGCATAGTTACTCCTTTCTCGACATAGACCCTCCTAATAAATTTCAAAATGAATGACATTCAGGTGATCAACGTCCTGACAAATCTTGAAAATGACATCCATGTTGACTTTTAGACTATTTACCTTTTTTAACCCTCCGAAGGAGTTGTTTTTGAAAAAGCACGAAACATGTGTTTATTTATTTGTTGACAGGAGTAATCCTGCGCATTATCGAATTGATACATCTATGATTTGTCCATGCAAATTTTGAACCCCTGTTACACCCTTTTAGGGGTTCAATATTCAAAACTCTGTTCTTACCGGATGCCTACGTCATAATAACTATCTGTGTGCCAAATTTCAGCTCAATCCATTTAGTGGTTTGAGCTGTGCATTGATTCTCCATCCAAATTTTGAACCTCGGTTACACCCTTTTAGAGGTTGAATGTTCAAAAATCCGTTTTTAGCGGATGCCGACGTCATAATAACTATCTGTATGCCAAATTTCAGCCCAATCCGTCTAGTGGTTTGAGCCCCACTCCATCCCTATAGAGGTTGAATTTTAAAAAAGTAGCCTATGTTCCCTAAGCTTTGAACTGTCTCCATATTAAAATTTATCACAATCGGCACAGCAGTTTGGCCGTGAAATAGATAGAAATTACTTTCGCATTTACAATGTATGGATATCTAGGGTTCCCAATCCTCCCGGATTCGCCGGGAGACTCCGGTAATAATGGTTAACCTCCTGGGATACAATAATTTCTCCGGTTTTTCTAAAATCCGTCGCTCGCTATGCTAACTAACTTCGATTTTTCATGCAAAAACTTTTATGATTTTAAAAAACCATCAAATATTAGATGCTGCTCGAAAGCAAAGTAAACATAAATTTAAAAATTAATAAATGATTAAGATTTTCTTTCAACCCCTACTCGATTTCTTAAAATTCTCCCGAGTTGATCCGTTCGAGAGTTGGCAACCCTACTTATGAGCACAATCGGTATAAAGCATGATTTATGAACAAAAAACCGTTATTCAGTACAAGCGGAGTCGTTCAGTACATTACCTAAATTAATGTGATAATTATTGACATAGGGAAGAAGGAATTGAAGAAGAAACATTATGTGCTGCGTCAGAAAAATTCAACACAACGAACTACTCCCAGCAAAAAAAAAACACCAACGATGTAATTTTCTTGACTTTAAATAAAATTCATCTAACAATTTTTAATCTATACTTTTATAATAAAATTTTTCGTATGGTAAAAAAAAACAATCTCTTTTACTCAATTTTACGAAAATTTAATATTTATTTTTTCCCATCCGCATCTGTAGATGTCAGTAAAACTTACATCTGTAACATCCCTCGCTCATTATTGACTCCACAATAAGTCAGAACTAATTATACAGAAGTTTCAATTTATTAATAAAATAAATAAGGAACTTACTCTATAATATACATAGCTTATAGGGTGCCTAGACCGAATTTTCCATTTTCATCATTTTTTATTCTGTTTGTCACTTAATATATTATATAGTAACGGTGCAACTTTTCAGTATTGCGTAAGAAATTACACTTCCTTCAAGAGTCGCGGCACGCACATTTATTTTTTAATTAAAATTAAGTAAAAATTGTGAAAGAACTCGAATAAAATTACAATCTTAAAACTGTGCACATACTTATCAAATAAACAAAGATGTCTCACTGAATCGCAAACACGAACTTACTAATTCTAAATTTAATTACCACGTATATCTAAAATTGACTCTTACATTTTCACCATTTTATGCCTTCAAACATTTTTTTTTAAACACGAGCGCTAATATTCGCACTTCTGGAACTTGAAAATTACCACTTTACCTTATATTATACCTCACTGTGCACTGGTTAGATATTACAAACTTGATAACAAATCATCTTTTTTGATCGACATAGATAAAAAAAGCATATCATTTATCAAGGAGCTAAAGCCATATCCACTATACATACTCGTAGATCTTATGTACCTCTAATATACAAGATGTTCCATAAATATAACACAACTCTCAATATGAACAATACGGAAGCCGGGTTGGCTCATTGGTGACTAGTGGAGTAGTGGCACCGCACACTGCCACTTCCAACATGTTAACGCGTGCACGCGTTAACATGTGTCCGTGTGCGGGATAAATGCAGATTTCTACCTTATCCTGGAACGGTAATCGAGCTATCTCTGTCTTTTAACTGTCAAATTCTGTGAGCAGCGTTACTTTTTGCATTGAGGTTAGGCGTAGCTGAAGTTTTGTTTATAGTGAAATAAAGTAATAAAGATTTTCAAAGTAAACATTAGAAATGAGTTTCGTTAAAATTAAAAATGAAAATGTTACCGTAAAATTACCTGTGATGAACAATAAACTCATTTCTAATGTTTACTTTGAAATTCTTTATTACTTTATTTCACTATAAACAAAACTTCAGCTACGCCTAACCTCAATGCAAAAAGTAACGCTGCTCACAGAATTTGACAGTTAAAAGACAGAGATAGCTCGATTACCGTTCCAGGATAAGGTAGAAATCTGCATTTATCCCGCACACGGATAAGGCAGAAATCTGCATTTATCCCGCACACGGACACATGTTAACGCGTGCACGCGTTAACATGTTGGAAGTGGCCGTGTGCGGTACCACTACTCCACTAGTCACTAATGAGCCAACCCGGCTTCCGTAGAACAAACCTCTGGAAATTGTGCACAATTAGGATAGAGAAAATGTCCAAAATTTGATCGTAGAAACGAGTGTTATTATAACTTCAGCTTTATTAATATTTACGTAATGCAATATTTGTTATTAAAATAATTGGATCCAGCCCTGGTTTGTTATTTCATCTGGAATAGAAATCTCCCTTCTTTCACGCGCCGTAATAAGATTGTGCTCGACGAAGCAAATTTTAAATAGAGCAATAATAGTATAGTTTTGATACGGCAGTCGGTTATGTACAGAGTGGCCATGAATATTCGACGTTATTCAAAAATTTACTGTACAATTATGTGTACCTGTCGTAATTTTTACCCTACACATTTTTAGTTTAAATAAATGGTTTGCCACAGGTCTGCTCATCAGAGGATGTAGCAGATATAGATTGTGGTGTTTCGCAGATAATCCAGGGATTACTATACCAAAACAATTTCAGATTAGATTGTAGATTATAGACGCTCAACAGAAAACTTGTTTTGATGTCGACCGGGTTTCGAACCGGCGACCTTGTTCGTACAAAGCCGTCGCCTTATCAACTAGTTTAAAAAATTGTATTCTCGGCAGCCAATAATGTAGAAATTAAAAGAAAACATATATTTTAATTAGCATGTGACACGTTAGAAAAGACTCATTTTGAAGATGTTGAAAACTTATTTTTATTTTGAATTTTAAGGGGTTATTTTCATAAAATGTGCCAAGAAGTTCTAATTTAAAAATACAAAAATCAGGCACATAAGGGATTGAAACTTATACCGAATGATGTACGAAACATCTGACACATTAAGGTGACTGTTCGTTAGCTGCTCAAAATGATCAATTCTTCACCCACATAGCTCTATATATTACGAACATTTTAATATAAAATGCACTAACTCATATGAAAAACCTCATTCAATCATATATTATTTAATCTAAGTAGATTATTTATTTAAAAAATAGCGGAAGTTTAACACAAATTTATAAACAGAAAAAAATTAATTTCAAACAAATTGTTGGAAAAATTAAATTTTTCAGTATTTTTACCACACATTTTGTAAAGAAAAACCTTTATAATGTTGCCATAATTCGGAATCTCATGTCGTGCTGCAAAAAATATAATATCTCGTTTTTTGATATAATTGAGAAAAAAAACACAAGCCAAATTTTGTAAAACTTAATGCTCAATTATGATAGCTAATAAAAGCAATAGCATTTTTTGGCAAAACTAAAATACAACTGGAAACTTCTCTAACGAAACACAAACGGTAGTTCAATTCCTATGAAAACTTATTATGATTAGATAACATTCCTGGTTACAGTGTATACTGGATGCCGGAACTAAGGAGAAAAAAAATAAAGAATGCAAGGAGTGAAAGGCACCCTTCACTCCCTGCGTTCCTTATTTCTTATAGCTATCAAATAACTACACTATGCTATGAGATAGGATCATATGTCATTTTTTGAACATGTTATTACAGAGGCAAATTTGTTTTACAATAGCTACGTCATATTTTTATATTTAAAAAAATTATCGAATCAAATCATTTTTAGTAGTACTTATTATCCACGCTTCTCCCCAAGATATAGTTATTTTATAAAATTATTGTGAAATAACCTCCCCTACCACAGATCATGCCAACATTACCAACGTGATTTCGTTTTTATTTTTTTAATAAATGCTACTAATATGCGATAAAAAACAATTTGTTTTAAATTTAACCTCATATCGCCAGAATTTCCGATTTTGATGATTGTTTTTTTCTATTCAATAGAGCATATCTTTAGGGTGGTCCCGTATAAATTTTTGTTAAATCGATTCAGTAATTCAGTAACCAAGGAAGAAGGCGGTTAATAAAATACAAACTACGCATTACAAAGTCACTAAAAATTAAAAATAAATAAAGTTAAAAAAAAAATGAACTTCCTTCAAAAAAGCCATTGAAAAACGTAAAATAATAAAGTTTTGAAGTCGGTGTGACGTTTATATAGGTATGTAGGTACCTAGTTATATTAATTAAATTGGCGCCAACTTTAAAACTTTATTATTTTACGCTTTTCAATCAAACATTCTGAACAAAATGGCTTTAAATATTTTTAAATCAGTTAACCCCTCGTGAAGTTATATCTGAACAACCATTAAAAAAATGAACAAAAAAAAATACACATTGTCGAATTGACAATCTCTTTTTTTTAAAGCTAATTAAAAAATAACGATTCAGTCACTTCTTTACGACTCCATTTTTATTATGTACTAAGTACATATTTCTAGACCTAGAGAAATGCTCCCCATTAGCAAATATTGAACTGATTTTGTAGATGTTGACAGCAATGTTTTCGCATTGTACAATTCAACTATAAATTTGCTGTGATTAAGAAGGGACTAAATTTGTTGTGTTTCATGTTCTATTTTTTAAGATTTATATGTTTTTGGTAGTAAATAAAAAAATATTTATCTAAACACTCAAAAATATGTACAAAATTAAAAGCGTTAGAAAGAAAACAAAAATACCTGTGAAACTTTGACGAATACATTTTTTACTTCAATATAATTTTAATCCCAAATACAACACTGAACTACAGCTATTATTTAAACGCACCTTATTAAAAAAAACTGGTTTATGAACACTAAAGCACTAAAAAATAGAGGTCATAAAAACCAGAGCGTAATCTTTTTGGATTTTGCACAATATTATTATAAATATTTTAAATAATGTATGATAACTGGACACAAAAACACAGAAAACTTATAAACAATAGTTCTAAAATAAGAACAATAATTTAAATGAAATCATCAGAATCAACTTCATTACGATTAGTTACGGACAAAATAAAGATTTTTATGCGACACATACAATCAAACGCCTTAAAATACTAAAACAATAAATATAATATAAATTGTAAATAAATGTGCCAAACCAGCGCTTCTCAATATTTTGTCAAAAGTGAGGGAGCTATAATGTAATTAACATCCTTAAAATACAAAACGCGGGTCATTCCTCTCGAGAAGCGGTCCCTAAACTTTGTTTAAGCTACTATTTAGAACTCAAAATTGAAATTTATAACTACGATTTCTTTTATTTTGTTAGTTACATAAAATTTAAGAAAAAATTAAAGCATTGGCGGACCCCCCGTGTAGCAGTCGGAAACCTCTAAATTAGAGGTTCACAGATATCACTATAATATAAGAATCATTGTACCAGAGCAGGGGGTGGCAATCATCAAATTCGGGCGTAGCCAAACCGGGCCAGTCGTCTGATTATAAAGATATAATAATAATAATAACGGACCACCGATTCAGAAACGCAGTAATAGATTGTGGTTATATTGTACATAAATACATTAAATATATGAGTAATCAACTCTGTGCTTGTGGCAGAAAAAACCTAACGTGTTTATATTTTACTTTTGTAACAAACTGATAAGATTAAAATAGACAAACATAAACAAATTATTTGTTAATAAATAGTATACTTACATAAATGTTTATTGTATAAGCTAACACAATATGCACTACTACTTATTTAGGTCATAGTATTGGCCTAAGAAAGTGTAATATGCTTTACAGAGCTTCTGAACTAAAAGAGAAAGAGAAAAATAAATAAGGATATATTTCAATTATGAAGTTCCGTTAAATATTGAAGTATGGTCACAGATTCGTAAAATCGTACTCGAATTGAAATAAGGTCAGATGCTGAGTGTCCCACCCTCAAAATATAAGTAAACAATCTGGTTTTTCGCATGGCCCCTGTGTTTGTGGGTGTAAAATTTTTTTTCGTTCCCAAAATGTTTGTCTTAGGTAAAACTGCCTATTAATTTTGATATCAATCAGATCAGTGGTTTTTGCATATTCCACCGGATATTCTTTATATTAAAAAAAATGTGAGTCGTCGTGGTACGCCTGGCAGATGTTAAAACACAAATTAAAGCGAAATTTTAGTAGATTAAGTTCGCTCTGTCAACTAACAAAATTATAATAACTAAATATCTCCCTATAACTAAATTTCATATATTTTGCTCTGTAATCTACTGATTTTTGCCCTGTTAACCAATGAAATTCTAGTAATTAAGTATCGCTCTGTGCCTAAATTTCACCTTGCAACTAAATTTTGCCCTGTCATCCAGATTCAGTTGTCGCCTTTGACAAAAGCCAAGTTATAATGCAACGCATACTCAAATATACAAAGCAAGCATCACTCGCTGTCATTTAACGAAATACTAAATAACTAAATTTCGCCCTGTTATCTAGATGTTGCCTTCAACTAAAGCCATGTTTAATCCAACGTAACGTCCTCCCTTAAAAGTGTTGCGTCAATTGCACGGTTTCACTCCCAACCAAACGCGCCATTAGATGTATCAAAATGTTTTTTTTAAACATGGAAGTATTTTATGGTTCTCCACAGTCCACATCGATATATCTATAAGTAAAAATGGAAGAGGCACAAGGAGAGAAGCATCTTGCAAATAAATTAAAATAAACCCACATTCTGTGGCACAATTTGTCACCAAAATAACAGTTCTCGCACTGAGCCTAGCGGCGACAAAATTATGACGACTTTGCATCGCTACCCCACTCCCCGCCCAACCCAAGTGACTTTGCAATAGGTACGTAGTTTGCACGATATTAATCGTCTCGATATACCTGCGACGCACCTGGCTGGACGCGCCTAATAAGAGGAATTTCCAAAGGCTCTCTCTTTGAGAGTTTTACTACGATTGACTTGAAACTTTGGGAAAATATTATTTGTTGTACTATTAGGTGAAAAAATTAAAAAAACTGTTTTTTTGAAATTTCTAACTCCGGTTTTAATACTGAGCCGGAAAGAAAACCTAATGAGCCGATTTAAGTCTGTGAAACCATTCTGAATGTATGTCCCAGTAAATAGAAAAATAATCATCAAATAGTAAATTTTCTGTAAAACCATTCTGAATGTATGTCCCATTAAATAGAAAAATAATCATCAAATTCGGTTTATTAGTGCTGGAGATATGACGTAACATAATATATAAAAAGTATATCACCTTTTGAAGTCGAACATAGAAAACTAATTACGACGTCATCTCGAATATGATTTTTCAACCCTGTTACGCTGTTACTATACTCAAAAGAAGTAAAATGTCGTTTATTGTAAGTTTTTCACAATTTTGCTTTGTATGGATCTCTGCCAATTAATCAATGCATGAATATTTTTTTTTAAATACCACATAGCTCCCCTCGAAAGTTTAAGAACTGCTGGTCTAGAAAGTGCGTGCCCGATAGACGTACGTTTCCAGTCAAAAATAAAAACACACGGTATTATTTTGATATCAACCGACGTACAACAATGGTGACAATGACCCTATTAAATATTAGACTGACCTGAATTTTTATTGTACCTACACAATTATTGAAACATATATTACCTTTTAATATATTTATTTATGAGTACTTATATATAGTCACGTGATTTATCGAAAATGTGCAACATTTTTGTCAATAAAAATAGTAAACAAATTTTTTCCTAACAACGATTCTATGTAGGTCTCTGTAAGTGTACGAATTACAATTTTTTTTTAATTTTTTACATTAATAACGCTTTTGATTTTCAATATTTTTCGTAGCTTATCTGCAATTTGAGATACAAAGTTAAAATGATCTGATTGATATTTTGACAAAATATATAGAAAAATACAGTATGAAAATATATTATTGAATCTAGAACTTTCAATTTTTAAAAATACGATTTAAATACATATTTAAATAAAATAATTATACACTTTTTAATTCTCAATAAATATCTACTAAAAAGTCATAAATTTAAAAGATCCGAGATATAATTTTTGGAAATGTATGGTTTGTTTTTTTTTTTACTAAAATCTTCCGAATACTTTAGTATAGGTAGTTGATAATTTAGTTTGCTTATATAATAATATTAAATATAAAAACATTTTAGAATTTAGAAACAGTTAATAGGTAAAAATATTTACCATTTACATTTTATCACTATTTCAGCACAAAGAAATTGTTTACAACACCTTTAACTGCAAAATGTTTCCAGTAATATTATTTATAACAAATAAAATATTTAATCACGCCACAATATTCTTTATCAACTTTTTGTTAAAAAAATACACAAATTTTCTATTAGCATACGATAAAAAAACAATAAACTACAAATATAGACGGAATTTAACAGAACAATGGTTACAAAAAAAAACTCTATTTACAATAAATAATTTACTTCCGTGACGTCACCAAACACAAGCTTATTGTTAATATTGTTTTATTTTTAATTAAATATAAATAAAAAATGTAGTATGCATTACATTTATTTCGACTAAATTATAAAATATTCACAGCGTTGTTATACTTTTAGCTTTAGAATATATTATTTTCTCACTAAAAATTTTGATATTGAAAACTCAATACTTTTAATTTATTATAAACTAATTATTTTTTATACTTTTTTAGCTAAAATATTATTCTGAAGAAGCTCCAAATCCGGATCGCAACGTCAATTGGATTATTAATTATTTTTTTAATACTGTCTGAAAATTTATTGAAGAATATAATCAGACGTTAATCAAAGATTTAGAATATATAATTATAAATATGCATTTTAAATGTGTTTTTTATTCAAAATTGTTAAACTAAAATTATTACATTCTTTTAGAATATTCAAATAATCAAGATAAATTATTGTCTTGTTATACGATTTCCCAAAATAAGTTTTATGTCGCAAATCACATTAACAAATAGCTCACTGAATTTTTATATGAAAAAATATTTTCAACCACAATGTTAAAAAAACTACACTACTCCTAAAGTACCTTTTGATGTAGGGAGATGGTAACTAAACTTGTATCATCAGCTTCAGCTGTTTTGTTTTATCCATTTCTAAAAATATATTTAAAAAAATGGCCCTGCACAAACCTTATGGGATTTGGTTCTCGGTTAAATTGATCAAAAATGGTTTTATTTCACTTATAAAAAGTGCCCATGGGCGATAGATTTTTAGCTACAGATATTTTTCTTTTTTTTAAAAACAAAATAAGCGAATCAGCAACTAAGGCCATTATCGCAAAAACAAATACATAATACGGTAAGTATAAATATTAAATAAGTAACATATTCAGAAGCTACAGATATGTTAACGAGATTTTACATATTATATAGGTTTATTCCACTGAATTCACAAACATGTTCCATGTTCAACTTTTGTGCTTTTTTTAGGAAATATAAAAACAGTCAAAAACTATAAGGTAATGGTGAAGGGTGTCAGCCTGTATAAAATAATAATGTCATATTCGGATTCAGCGCACTCGAAAACATATTTCTAGGGCTTAGGATTTTTTAAGATTGTGAATTCAATGGATATCCCTATATCTAAAATCCCCTAAACATATCTGTAGCTAAAAATCTATTGGGTTTTAGGGTATGCGCCCATGGACACTTTCTCTTAGTGAACTTTAAACTATAAAATAAAACCCTTTTCGCTCAATTTAACCATGAACCAATTCCCATAAGGTTTGTGCGAGGTCCTTTATGAAAAAAAAAATATTTTTTTTTTGTAAAATCACATTTTTGAAACAACTTAGTCATTAGTTTTCCGTTCTATATTAATTTAAAATATCGTTAGTAGACGTATTCCTACGATCCAATTTAAAATATATATATTTTGCATACGTTTGCTGTTTTCAAAATAAAAATTATTTATATTGATGTGATGATAGATAGAAATTATTTGACAATTATAAATAATATAAACAATAATAATAGTAATGTCATTGCTAACTAAAAACATATTAAAGTCTGTTGACACCTAACGTTCAGTTCAAATTATGACGACCTGAGTTTTCGTAAAAAAAACAAATCTTATACAATTTTTAGTTCAGAAACTTTGGTTAGATCAGGTTATCTACAAAATAATATTTTTTTTGTACAAGAAATTGAAACAAATCAATTGATTTTTATGGGATATTTCTAAAAATAATGTAAAATATTTTTTTTGTATAAAAAATTAAGCGATTATCGTGGGATATTTTCAGAAACTTTAGTAGAACAGAATGCAACGCGTTAAAATCAGAGATTTGCACTGTGGACGGAGCATCATACTAAATTTATCATTGTTTATGGATTAATCATGAAGTTCCTGTTTACAGGCGAGTGAGTAGTTACATAGGGTACGTTCAGTTTAGCGTTTAGATCTTTCTGGGCGCTGTAATGCGTTCGAATTTGTTCAAATGTATGCATGCGTCATTGACGTTTTTACGAAAAATCTACGGCGCCGACCTGAACTACGTCTTTAATTTTTTTTATAAATATTTACTAGTAATATCGCTTGTCTAGGCTTCAGTGACATTTGTTTCGATTAAAAAAATAAGCAAGTAAAGAATGAGTCATTTAAAAATAAAACTGTACAATCATCAATTTAGAAACACTTTTAAAAAATTTCACACCTTATTATTCTAGCAGTAAAGAAATTGTACACGATTCTCATGTAGAAATACGATATTGCTATTTATAATTTATTAAAATGAATTAAGACATTGCAATACTTAAAAATAACAAGTAATTGCAATTTGTGTGTCATCAGTCATTACAAAGTAAGCAAATAAAATCTGTTTCCTTTTGCTAAATTATATCAGTCTGAGAAAAATAATTTTTAAGCCCTCCCGCTATAAAATAAATAACAAGTGCATCTTTAACAAAACTTGAACTGACGAAAAGGACATCACGGCATCACGGACGATAATTACCTCAGTTGTCTAGCGTTATACGTAATAATGTATGCCTATTTATGTATATTTTCTGTATCTATTTGTTACTGGCATAATGCGCAGACTGCCCAGGGTTGACAATAATTTGTCCGTGTAATGTCAGCAATGAACATCCTTGCTCGGCAAAGTTCCCAGAAATGGTTGATTGGCGGACGGTGTCCGGTTTCAATAGTGGACAATGTCGACAATCATCATTTCTTTACGAACTACTAAGATTTAAATGAACAGTTTGTATTTATGAAAGTTTTCAAGGGTGCCTAAAAATATTTCGTTTTAGTCTATGATTAGAATTATTATTTTGTGGTTTGCTAAAGTTATTAAGAACACACCTTGGGTATAGCTGAAAGTTTTGGTAGCTGTTTTGTTGCTTGACGTTTTGACGGTACACAAATGTAAGTATTTGAAGAAAGATATTTCTTGTGGAAAAGTATATAAGTCGAATAAAAATTAAACATATTGTTGATTTTGATTCCTTTAAGAGTTAAAAGCTTTAATATCTTGGTTGAGAAAGTGCAATGCTATTAAGTTGCATTTTCTTAATCAAAGATTTAATAAAACAAAGGCACCAGACAAGCTGATGTTGTAAAATTCTAGATCACACTTTGGACACGTTTCTCTAACTATATTGTTTACGAATAAACAAGGCATTCTCGCATAACAAAAAAACTGCATACATAACATTATAATTCATTGTATGCATTAATATAGTATACCGGGTGGTTTTTTAAAACTTTGGACGTTTTTTTATCATCGAATTTCTTTTGTCTGATTTTTTTTCATTTAGCTTGTAGTTTTTTTGCAAATCGCTAATATTAATTTTTTTTAATGAGCGTTTTGGTAAAAAACTACGAGCCTAATTGAAGAAAAGTTCAGGCAAAAATGTTTTTTATTCACAAAAAACAATATCCGACCATAAAAAATGGGGATTCCCATTTAAAAAACAAACATCCCCTTGCTAAGGGGTGAGGTGGTGGTGGTGGGTATTGTGTCCCAACGATTTCCTCCTCAAAACCAAACAACTTCCATTTGAACTTTTTTTTATTCAACCCGTTATTTTTTAAGGAAAAACGTCCAAAGTTTAATAAAAAAAACACCCAGTATTCTGTGTGTGAAAAAAATCACTCGACAAATTTACAATAAAACGCGTATAAGAGGCAATCAATAAATTACGTCACACTAATTTCATGATTTTTGAAATTTTTGCCGGTCGAACCAGCAGCCCTGTACTTACCGTGGGCGAACCACTGAGATGTCTAACATTAAAAAATAAATATCATTTATCAAAAATCGTTAAGCAGAGTTGGTGATTTCAATGTGTTTGCAATCTTTGTATCAATTTTATATTTCCTTACACCTGGTATATTTTAATCAGAATATGATTCTAATACTGTTTATGATGTCCCATCATCGAATCATCACGACTTAAAATCAGTAAACGTGGGATAACGGTGTTAACACAGCATAACTATTTGATAAGGTGGATATTGTTATGATCAAATGAAAATACTAAGAAATATGAACTTAAAACTATCAAACAAATAAGTGCAAGTGGCAGAACGCCCTTGGAAACGTTTATTTACAAAGTATATTAACAGTAAAAAACGAACAAGTGCGAGTATAGCTCGCGTACTGAGGATTCCTAATGTAAAGTCAAAATTTTAATGTACCTATATATCGTATAAAAAAAATCTCAATTTAATTTAAATCGAAATTTTGACATCAAATGTTAATTTCCTTCATTTGAAGAACCTTGAATTCAAGTTATATCAAATAGTAGGCTAACATATTTCCGTTTGATTCAAATTAACGTACATTATACATAGCTTTAAAGAAAATCTCAGCAGGTGTCTTTTTGTCTGCCTGTACCGCCTAATCTCGTGAACTACTCAATGGATTACAGTCTGGCTTTATTATAATAAATCGCGGGCAGTTATGTTATAAAAAACCGGCCAAGTGCGAGTCGACTTCGCGCACCGAGGGTTCCGTACAAACTTGTAGGTGTAATATCTTTCACTATGGTTTGTTTCTTTACGTCGTAGGTGATGCCAGGTATTACAAATGAATATTTTCAAACGTTTATTTTTAGATCTATTTAATATTGTAAATAATTTCCTCACAAAAAAGTGCAAAAGAATGTTATTCGTTCATATCTTACACTAAACTGAAATATTCCTAAACGCAGAAAAGAGTGCTCTCACTTTTAGCTGACCTATTACAGTAGGTATGTAAATAGTTCTTCCATCGCGGGAAGCCTGTCTCGAAGATTTTTCCCGCTTAACCGTTGGAAAACTGTTGTCCCCATACATCGACAAAGGTCGCGATCAGTTTGCCAACTAAGCATGTAACTGCGATGAGTTCAGATGGGCTAATTGAACTGTATTGCAAATCGTGGCTATATCTGATAGCCTAGTTGTCGCACCGTGTTGTATGCGAGAGTTTTCATATTGTGCAGTATAAGGCACCGGTCGCGGACGCATGTTTTTGTTGTATTAGAACTGTTACTGTGTATGTGCGTAGCATGTTGTTGCGGTTTAAAAGCGTTATTTTTTTTGTGATGTAACTACAAAATTTTACGGTTTTTGGATTTCGCCCTTTACTTGTGCTATAAGACATTGTTTCTTGCCAAATTTCATGACTCTGGGTCAACACGAAGTACCCGTTAGGTTTTGATTCCCAAGAGTCTTGACAGACAGACAGACAACAAAGTGATCATATAAGGGTTATTTTTTTCTTTTTGAGGTACGGAACCTTAAAAACGAAATGATTGCGCCCAGGCGAAGCCCGATGGAGCATCCTAATGATAATAGTATAAACTACGGAATATATTGTACTTATATCAAACTTTTTATTAAACAGATTAAACAAAATTCTTGTTTATATGCATTTTAGTCATTCACCATTCAAAATGTTTATTCAGTTGCTAGCCTCACGATAAAGTATCAGAAAAATACATGTACAGAATGTTTCATAAGCAACGATTGGAATTTTGGGGATATATTTCTTATGAAATTACGAGCCATAAAGACTATTTGCGTCTCCAAAGTGTATTTAGCAATTTATTAATAATGTTGAGTCGTAAATACCTTTTCTTGTTTGGAATATTACAAATAATATGCCTCAAAAAGCATACCAATACTTCTGAGACACCTGTGTAACGTACATACATCATACACACACACATACTATATACACTATACAGTGTGTACTTTACAGTTATACAATATAATATGTATGTAAATACCAGGGTTATCAAAACAATTTTGTCATTATTAAACTCTTTACAAGGTACTTAAATGAGATTAAGCTGCATAACCTTAACTATGAAAATCCATTGCTACAGTGAAATTTCACAAACTTGTATTTCATATGACACAAAAGTTTTGGACTCAATTATGCTTAATTTGATTACTCCCTCACGTCATAAATTGTTTATATTACACAATACATAAAAAATGTCGGTGCTTCCAAAACAGTTTGTCATTGTGAATACCAAAAGACACTGTCCCAAATTTGTTTGAATATCATAGTAAAATTAAAAGATCGGTCAGTTTTCTGACCAGCGTGGCCTTAGTTAGATCGAAATTTTAGGAAGTGTATACAAGAAATTTGAAGTAGCACGCAACATGCGTTATTTTGTCTTGTGAGATGATCTATACTAGGTGTGTCCCAAGCAGCTAGCAAACGGACACGAACCGTCACCGTCATACGCAGATAGCTAAAATGTGTTCCAAAACCGATAGAAACAGTTTAATTTTAGCTACTGCGCATGCGGGTGACGGTTTCGTGTCCGTTTGCTGGCTGCTTGGAACATACCTATTTTTTAACCTTAATAACCTTTTACTCGATGTATGTTTATGAAGTGTCTGTGTTTGTGAAATCCGATTCAAATTATTATAATACCAATATTTCGATACAAAATAAGAACACCAGACGAGCTGGCAACCTGCGTACTCAACTACCAAAATCCTCTATGTATCGAAATAAAATAAATTTTAATTTAGCAAAGTTTCTAGTGAAATTAAAGACCTGCCTTTTCTATCACTTTTTGAAAGACAATTAAACAAATATTTAATAGAAAAATGTCTTTATTGTATCGACAAGCTCTAATTTTAACTATTGTATAGGTATATGTAATGTATATTGACATATTCCAGTATTCCACAGTTTTTAAGCTACTCTCGAAATAAATCTATCTCTTATTATTAGTTATTACATAAAATTCTTCGTATGTATGTATGTTTGGACGGGTTTAGCATACGAACTATTTGACGAATTTATATAAACTTTTTTTTAAATGTTTCTCATAATTCCAAAAATGCTATAGGCTATGTTTCCTTTCACTATTTAAATCAATTTTTTGATAATAAATTAGTAACATTTATATGGGTTTCCTATTACTTGAGATTTATTGCCACATCACTCATGTTTATTCCCATCGCCCGTAGTGGGATCAAGTTTATTGATCAAAGGAGATATAGAAGTAAGTGAGACAAGCGGAGCTACGTCTGTAATGCAGACGCGGTCGCGCGGACAAACACGCGTGAACGAGCAACCTATGCGGACCTCTTCTATATAAATGCAATTTTTTTATGAGAATTACTAATGTAATTTAATTTTCTTTATTATTACCTGATAGTAAATTAGTAATAAATTATTTGTTAATTTATTTAATAAGACATAACGTAATTATTATTTAATTAATAAGTAAAAAATGCTGGACAAATACGGCTACTATTCTATACGATAATCCGCATATGTCTATCTACAATCTACAAATCCGGGCGAAGCCGGACCGGACCGCTAGTAGATATATACAAAGGTATGTACGTAGGTAGTTTCTATCGACCACTCAGTAACACCACTTATGTTAAGTAAATGGTATACGGACATAGTTTCGACATGAAAATGCAATTTGCAATCGTTGACCGGGCGAACAGTTTAAGAGGTTCACTATTACGTGTACGGAATATTTTACAGAAAATATTATTCTGCGTATTCAATGCAGAATATTTCTCATTCCGATGTTGGGGCTTATCATAGATACTTGTCACTTGTGATGCCGTTGCCCGGTTCGTCTCATTTCGACGAGAAATAAACACTCTCATTCTCGTCTCAAAATTCAAAATGAGAAAAGACATTGCCCATTTTACTAGGAGAGTTTGTTCAATCTTGTCTTTAATTTCTGTTTACAGTGTTGTCTGATGCATAAAAATGACAGAAATCTAAAAATCGGTTCTGGGGTTTGATTTCCATTTTTTAAAAGCCATTATGAAACTAATTTAATGGTTTTGTTTTCAGATATTGATGAGGTGGATATTTCTGTTCCTCTAGGATAAATAAATAATTTAGGTGCAACAGAAACCTCGATAATTATAACAGGATCTTCCGATTCTTACTCATGTTTACTTTGGGCAATATTTACACCAAAATCAGACAATGTCCTTCACAATTCTCGTTTCGTTACTTTCTCGAGAGTCTTTTCATCTCGATAATTCAATATTATAGACACTATAGTTTAAGAGCTGGCGCCTTTTAAACATACGATTTTTTTTCCAAAAAAAAAAAAAACGACCAGAATGGCTGGACGACGTTAAGGAAGAAAGCACCATTAAAATTTAAAAACGCTATCAAAATCAGAAATGCAAAAAATCTATAATCTGGAGAGATTACATTTTATGCCTTCGATTTACGAAATAAGAGCTCGACTTAGGTTGTGCCCGCCATATCAATAGAAAATTAGGATAAAAATTTACCGAAAACGACAAAATCAAAATTTGCAAAGATTCGAGTTTATGCCTTAATATTTACGGAAACAAAGGTATATCATCCCTAGGTTGACGTAAAGTTTCATATGTAGTCCAGTTGTAACGTAAAATTTTAATCGCGACCACTAAAATTTTGTAGAGGATATAAGGATCATAAATCTAAATTGTTGACGAACGAACTTGCGCCATTTTGATAAAAAAGTGGTTCTGTCGTTTTCTTGTGTACCGTGCTACTAAATTTTGACTTGTCATTATATAGCGCTTGAAGTCAGGTACATTTCTTGTCTCTCGTGTTTTTTTTTTTTTTTTGTAGTAAGCCATTTTTTTTTATTAGAGCGCGATTTTTAAATTTTTCAGCTATGCGGTACGTAAGATGGTTAAACATCAATTAATAATTTTCCATGGAATTAAACAAAGTATAGAAGTTTATTTGAAATCCTGAGCATTAAATGTAAGCATAAATTCGCCGGGTTGGCTCCGTAGGGAATTCTAGTCCTTAACTAAGACCAGACAAGCAGAGTTGTCTCCATAATTTTGTTTAGTTCACAATAAAACAATATCAACAAAATTCCACTTACACTAAGACGTGCTGTATTGGAGGCAACTTGCCGCAACGTGTGGGGCCAAGGAGCGGCACTGGCGGCGAAATGGGCCTTGCTCCAGTCAGCTGCTGCTTCAAATGGATTTTCACCAATATGTCCCTGAAACAACAAAATAACAAATCTATACAAAACTGTGAAAACGAAAGTAATTAAAGTCACTAGGTTGTTGGCGATATCGGTGACCTGAACAACAGAGCACTAGCACACGTGACAGTCAAAGAGCACCTTTGGGTGAATTTAACCATATAATATGTAAGAGAGGCAAAATCAATGTATAAGAATCTGTTAGAGATTCGTCGGCATTCAGCACAGAAAAGAATCTATAACGAGATTCTTCGATTACATTTTCCAGACAGAATAGCTTTGAGAGAACAATATTCAATATTCTTTATGTCTCTATAGCAGTCAATCTAAAAATATTAATTTATTAGCAACCGTACTTTTCAATTTATTAAGATTCCCTAAAATTACTCCAAAAAATTATTACTCTTAATATAATTTATTTGTTTTCGGGAATTCTCCGTGAAAGTGAAATCGTATAAAATACAGCACGCACGAAGTTCACATTACAGGCTTCCATATTTACAGATGACATTGGTAACATGTAGCTCAGATGGTGTTTCCTTGCAAGTCGCTCGGATCATGTAAACAGAGTATATCGCCGATAGATTGCTTTCATATTGTTTTTTTCACATTTAGAGAATTTAGCACAAGTCTTATTGAGTTCTCAATTTATTAATTTGTCTATACTAATATTATAAAGAGGTAAAATTTGTAAGTTTGAATGTAGGAGGTAGTATTTATCGTAGTCATGTCCATTGAAGATTTTGTAGACTACATTCGGCCGGTCCATAGTATGAATTTTATCTTTTAATTTGGTGTAGACTTGATGTACTTGTTGTAAGTTATAAAATACTAGCTGTGTATTGGTCTCTTTGAAATGGTGATTTAATCTGTGTGATAATTTATATCATGTCAAACGTATGTTTAAAATTTGACTCAACACCATCAAAAAAGGTACGCAAATTGTATAAAAAAACAGAACTCAATGTAATATATTTGTATCAATTTTTTTCACTATCTGAAGATGCTATAATATACAGCGAAACGTTGTACTTTTTAAAAAAGGCATTGTCTCATCTTTAACCTGTCCATTTTCTTGTGAATTTTCAACCAGTAGGAGGTAGTCTTCGAAACTACTCAACCGAATTCAAAAATTTTTTCACCAACATTTAGAAAGGATTTTCAGGATGGACATAGGCTATATATTATCGCGTTAAAATAAAATCACTTTTCTTGAAGACGAAAAAACAGTGGCAATTTGCAAATTCGTGCGAAACCGGATCGGGCTGCTATATAAATATAAAGTAAAAAATATATATCGGAAACAAAAAAGAAACGGTACATTTTAATAAAATATCTTGCTTTAATATCAATTATTAATTTCCGGAGAAAAATTCAAGGATTAAAATATATTATTTTAGCAGATTTACAAAAAAATTAGACTGCGGTATGTAATAATAAAAAATCTCACTTATAATAATATTATCATCGCCTCTTTAGCAAGAATTATGTCCGGTTGTGTCGTATATATTGTACCATACATATAAAACAATAATATATTCTATCCCATTCTTCTTTTTCATTATCAAAAGTTTTTACCGCTTCTATACGTTGTATGTAGTGTATAAAAAATACAAGTGAGCCAGAATTTTTTGACCCGAGTATTTTTTTTTAATCCGAGAGTCGTGCTCAGATCTTTTCTAAATTAAACATGTCGATAAGAAATAGTATGTACACCGTAGATATTTCAATAATATCTCTTTCGGTTTAGCAACTAACATTTAAATTATTTGTGGTTTCTCAACCGACATAAATGTGTGCTTATCGAATTCAGGGTGTACTACTGATTTACAACAGATTTAATCTTTATGAATAACTATCCGTACGTACTTTTTTAAAAAACTATTTTGATCAAATTATGTAATGATTAAATCAGGTATAAGAACCGTTGACGAAAAATTTTAATCATATTCAAATATACAAATATTATGATTTTTTAGTTGTAAATCATCCTGTACTTCATGCTCGTTTAGCAGTATTTAAAATGCATACGCATTACTGATTACAAAACCTTTTTACCGCCACCTTTTCCGTATATATCACACTTTTAAGTAGTTACTAATGTCCTGTCCCCACCGCAACCTTCATATCGCTACGTACCACCATCCCTTTGACGGTATGGGGTTTGTGTACTATGAATAGACTGTGTACATGATTTAAGGGTTGGGTTGAATAACAATTATTAATCACCCACTCAAACGAATCAAATCCGTACATTTATTATCAGCTAGCTAAAATACTCGTTCAAGGGTTTTCATTAACCATAAAACCATTCCTTAAACGTATGTTCCGTCATGATACATACAAAATGATTTTGTGAAATGTTTATTTTTACGTTTTAAGAACATCATGCCTAAAGTTCGCAATATTTATGCTACGTTACTACCTAGCGTGGCTCGCGAGTTCCAGCGCTTACTTTGGGCCATTCCTGTTTTTTGCCAGGTATGGGTTACTGTTCTGGAGTGCTATTTACATCTCGAATATATTTATACCACAAAAAAGAATAGTAAGAATTCTAGCTGAAGTTCTTTGCGTTCGTCTTGTAGAGATCTTTTTAAAAAACTAAATATTATTAGTATACCATCTTTGTACAATGTACATTTATATATGCATATGTTTGTCTTTGCTATCAAAAAAGGCATGCTGACTTAACTAAGAATACTAAGAGATCTAATATCCATGATTACAATGTAAGAAATAAAGAAAATCTTACTAATGAGAAGCATTGTCTCGCCTTTTTTGAGAGGAGCAGCCGCAGATATTAGAAATATAAACTATGCGGCTTTTAAGAAATCGATTTTCACAATATTAGTAAAAGGAGAATTTTAAACTGCCAATATTTTTTTAAAGTGAGACTTTTAATGTGATATTTTTAAAATGACATGTCAATCCTGTATTCTACATTTTACAAATAAAATTATTATTATTATGGCAAATCTAGCAACATCTAAACTTTGTAAAAATCCGTCCAGCCGCTTAGGTTCCGCAATGACACGTACATGCCCGTAAATTAGATTCAGCTTCGTAGTTGGATAACTATAGAATTTGTGCGTAAATCATTCGAAAAAAAATATTCACTGAATTTTGATGACACTTTAACCAGTGTTTACACATCCCTTCAACAAATTCAACTGGACAAACCCCACCGAACTAGGTCCAGTTTACAATAGGTAGGTATAACGCATGACGTTCTCGACCATATATAATTGCATATCAGATCAAACATTTATTATAATAAATGCTGTGTATCTTTAAAGGTAAGTGTTCACTAGCCGCACCGTGCAGTATGTATCGAAAAAAAATTCTTCATAAACACAGTATCTTAAAGAACACACTAACCGTATCGCAAGTATCGGGAAAAAAATATTCTTTAGTAGATATCCCGTCCGACTTTGCTCACTTACATTACCCACTCGCTTTGCTCATTCGCTCAAATTTAAAAATAATGAATTAATACTGAGCGGTGTAGCGTAGTGGTGAGAGCAGTCGGGAGGTGCCGGGCTCGAATCCCGGCGCGGGGGCAGATGTGGCTAGGACTTATTCCTGCTGCCTTTCGCCGAGAAAAGGTAATTCCAGTACCGGCCTTCTTGTTGAGGTTTTTCATGGTTTCCCTCAATAATTCCAGATAAATATCAAGATGGTTCCGTATTCCAGGTCATGACCGATTACCTATCAAACTCCTATGCAAAAATTTGCCTACCTTATCCTAATGTCTTAAAATTCCTTCAATCGCCCATTGCTATTAATTAAGTGGAAGCTGTAGAAAATAACGGGAAGTGTGATAGATGGAAAATAGTAATGATGCGAATGGCGTCTGTTATGACACATAAAGTCGAGAAACGGACGTTAAAAGCATTATTATTATTATTACGCTGTCTTGCTCTTCGCTTGTTCGTTCAAATTTATAATTAAGTGCCAGCGACTTATTGTTATTAACCGGGTATAATATTATATTTCGCGCCGCTTTTGACATAAACTTAATTCCAATCCAAATCTGATTTGCACCCGGCACTCAGTAAAAAACCTACATTTTTCTCAAGAAATAAAAACCGCGTTTCATCATAATCAAGATCATCTTACAACTACAGAATACATCATCACCCAAGTGCTTACAACATAACCAAATAATATAACGCATATAGCCACGCTGCTGCGCGTTTACTAAATAAAAAAAAAAAAAAAACGCGTTTAAATTTTATAAATATAACGGATTCAATACGATTTGCAGATGGGCGAAGCCAGGTCGAACCGTTATTATAGATCTAAAACTCTCAATTTTTTAAAAACTATTCGAAGGTGAACGCTCAATTTGACATTTACGAGTGAATAAATCAAGGAATGAAATTTTACAAAAAAAATGTGCCCTGATGTGAACAAAAGAGCACGCCACTGTACGTGTGAAAAATGGAGCTAACGGACACTGTGAAACGTCGTAGTATATACAGAAAAACAGCACAAATAATTCCTTAGGCGGACGGGAATCAGGATTCAGGAACTCGGGTTTATATTTTATATAGCGTAAAGTTAACCATGTCCCCTCCTACTATTCCAACACCCCCAACCCACGTTCGCCTTCCATATATACGAGTATACATGCCAACATAAGCATACAGAAGCTCAGAAATAAACCACAACGTTGAATGAATCAAAAATAGTTGTTCTTTTTTTTTCTAATGAACGGCACTTATAAAAGATAGCGCTTTCCTACACTCTTTCGTTTTCAGTTTAAACTGAGGTTCGGACTTTTTCAAAGAATTCGAACAATCGTTCAACTACATTTAAGTAGTGTTCGATCGATGCTTCGGCCAAAAAACCCGCCTTCAGCGAGACATTCAGCTTCGGCCAAAATGGGCCTAAGTTTTGGTATAAGCCGAAGGTTTCTAACAAGTACCGAAATTGAACGAACAGTTACAAATGAGCGAGAGCGCGATGGACTGTGGCGATAGCCGATTAATCGGCTTCGAATTTGGCCAGAAATCGATCTTCAGTCGGACACCACATTTAGCTTATCTGCATAGTAATATATTAGACTAGTGTGACCTGTGCGAATTATTCGCACTAAATAAATATAATAATTATCATTTTACAAAATTATTTTTTAAATATGATTGCAGGTATTCAATTCGTTTCTAATTTTGCACACTGCTTATAACGTTCTTCTTTTTGTTGTATTACAACATGAAATTGTCATACAGAGGCGCAAGTAACAAAAGCGTTGAGCTAAGCCAGATGTCATCATGCAACATTGCTGTGACTTGTTAAGCGTTGCTCGCTGTTTCAAAATTAAAACCGTCAGATGGCAGTATGCAGTATTGTGTCTGTTGTATTACAGTATGAAGGTCAGATGATAGATCGAAGTGTTGACGTTGTTTCAAAATTAAAGCCGTTAGATGGCAGACGTTGTTCAGCGTTGCTGTATTTTAATTAATTTACAAAAACAAAAGCAATAATACATTTTTTAGTTGTCGATGTCAGTAGAGCAAGCAATTATCTGTAAAATGATATATAATTTATGTGGAGAAATTGTCAGGTTTTTTCTAAAAAGGGAGGCAAACATCTTTAACCTTAGTGTATTAATATATATGATTATAAAGAGGTAAATTTTGTAAGTTTGGCTGAAGGAGGTAATCCTCGGAACTACTCATCCGATTTAATATTTAAATTGGACCTTCAGGATAGACATAGGCTATATATTATATTATTAAATTAAAAGCGCTTTTCTTGAAGACTAATTTTGCAACGTAAGTCGACGAAAAAACGGTGGCAATCTACAAAATTCGAGCGAAACTAGGCGACACAAAGTCGTCACTAGGCGAAACTAGTATCGCCTATACTTGAAATGTTATTTTATATACTGAATCATGTTAAAGGACTTAAAATTAATATTATTCCTAACTTTTTATGAGGGCTGTAGTATAGTTTAGTTAGTATGAGGGAACAGTAGCTAGCTAGAGGAAAAGAAGTGCAGAAAGAGGAAATTTATACGCGACATTGCGTTTAGTTGAAAAAGATATTATAATTTCATTTGCCGCCTGCTCTGACCGACCCTATTCTTTGCTATTCATCCCTCTCCAGTCTGCACGTTGCAGGTTGATGCCTTGGCTTTGAATCTTCTAGTCGCGTTTGGACTCCCGACTTTACAATACTTTACAATCTAGGTACATGCATCACGTATTATAATAAGTTTTAATTATTTAGTGAGCAAAACTCTGATTGTTTAAAGTATTATATACAACTTTATATTTACCGGCGTCTTTGTTTAATCTAACCAGAACCGGATACAACGTAGGTATCCTATACTACTTTGGGTATTAGAAAGCAGTGTGCAAAATTCCATCAAAATCAGTTGAGCCGTTCTGAAGTGATGTTGGTACAGACATAGGCCATTAGTGCTGGATTTCAGAAAATATTGTTAAAAAATTTGATTTGGCAATGACCTGCCATTGCGATCATATAATTATGTTTTTTTTGCAGTTGGTTTACATGGAAAAAAATTGATTTTCAAGCTAATTTTTTGTCAATATGCGAATAAACGGTGCTTCTAAATGGGAATTAATTAATTAATTAAATATACACAGTTTTAAAAAAATATTATTTCAATCGTTCAATTATTTTCGAGCAAGAGCGATTAAAAAATCCACAATGCTTTTCTTACGGAAAACTATGTAAACGAAATTAATGACAGAAGTCCTATTATAATATTACACATATTATTAAAAAAATAATGAAAATATCCCAGACTGTGTATTGATATTTTTAGGGTTCCGTGACAGCTGAATGTCAGGCTCTAAACAATTGTATTCTTAAATACATAAAAATAAATATGCATAATATAAATAAAAACAAGAAAGGAAATTTAAATTTCCTGCAATTAAATAAAAATTTGAGAATAGAGTCCATAATAAGGTATCATTTGGCAAAGAGCTGGGGTGTGTTTATTTTAAATCATCAAAACGAAGAACTTGAAATGAGGTTTTGTTCTTATGACGGGGCTTTAAAACCTCTATACCACAACATTAACCTCACACAATTTATACAGACTGTTTTCTAAACATCGACAATTTCTCTTAGTCTAGCAAAATCATATCAAGTTTGTCTCTTCTCGTGAATTTTTTTCTTAAAACAGTTAAAACGCACATAGAAATAAATAAGTGTATGTTCAAGAAAGTTAGAAGTTTCGTTGCTTGCCGATCCCGTATTCTAGGGCTAAATTTTAATTTTAATCTTATCCTATCTTTTGCCATATTTCCTTGAAGTTCTTCCTTGTTCCATAACTTCTTCACGAACAGTTCTTCTTCAGGATATTTTTGGCCTTCCTCTTTTTCGATATCCCTGTGGGTTCCAATCCAAGGCTTTCTACGCTATGTCTTTCGCAGCATGTGTCCTATCCAATTCCATTCCCTACATTTTAAAATTACATAGATTTGTTCAAGAAATTCACGTTTCCAAAGTTCGTTGTTCGAGACGTTTTCGTACAATTTTGCTTTGAGGATTGTTCTGAGACATTTATTGATGAAGATTTGTAGTTTAGTTATTATGGCTTTCGTCATTTTCCAGGTTATGAATTGATACCAGGTCCAAATAATCATGGTGGTTGGCGACGTTAATGATATTAATTAAAGTATTTTTTTGTTTGGAAATGCTCGGCTGCAAATGAACGACCTTGTATATTTTGAAAACACCTTGTAAAAAATAAGAATGATGTGTTGATGCATACATTCCGCGGGCTGGAAGAACGATCAGTTTTTATTGTTCAAATTAGTGAGGTAATGTTCTTTTCTCAACAGGGGTTCGAGCGGTAGTACAAATACACTCACATAACATAGATACTCACAAACATACTAAAACCTACTTGTATTATATATATATAAAGTGCAGGCTGTAAAAAATGAACAGACAAAATATGTAGTGTTTTGTAAAAAAAAGTTCTTATCAACGTTTAATTTCCAATTTGAATATTAAAATTTTAATGCTGGGTTGCAGAAAGGATTGTCAAAAAATTTTATTTGGCATTGATCTTAGATTGTGAGCCTATAATTACAGTTTCCATACATCAGGAGCAGTCAATGTCATATTCAAACTCCTTGCCATCTAGAACATTAGAATGTACTCACATAAAAACAAATGATTGTTCTAGAGAGAAAAAGATCGGTTTTCAAGCTAAATTTTGAACAAAATGCGTAGAAAAACGTTGTTTCGAAGTGGAAACTGTACAAAAAAAACGACGCTATACACAGTTTAAGAAAAGAATGACGGTGTTTTGTCAAAAAAAAAACTGTTTTCGTACGCTTACATGGCTAACGCTGGCCAAATCTTTAAAGATACATTAAAACAATGTACTTATACTAATTTCAAGCTGTAGTTTTTCAGTAATAAATAATTGTATTACTGTGTTCATGTTTAACTACAGATAATAAAATTATTACATTTTCTTGAACTAATACACAACTAAACGGTTTCCCTGTTTTCCGATTTAGAAGCAAAGCTGTTAATATCATGAAATTGTTACGGCTGCAAATTGTGGTAAGTACAAAATGCAGTTGAAAATTGTAGCTACTAATTAAAAATGAAGTTAGTGAGTTTAAACAGAAAACAGTGAGATATAAGTGTGCTTTAGAAACAGTTATAACTTCAAAGAATACGACTGTAGAAGAAAACCGAGGAAAAACAAAGTGATGATAAAAACAGAAAAGGGAAATAGCACAGAGTTAACTACCAAGAATCAGGAAAATCATTTTGTTTAGAGGGTAAAAAGGACTTTCCTTTAAACGCAAAAGGCATTATGAAAATATATTGCACCTATCTCTTTTAAAAACATTTACCCTTAATCTAGAATAATCTCACGCGGTATATGAGTTAAATAGTAGAAACTCTAAACTCAGGGGATTAAACAATACTTGAATGATCATTCCTTTTGCATCTTTGGAAATTTTTCTCTCAAAATACAATAAATTGGGTCTTCTTATAATCGACAAGAGTTGAATATATTTCTCAATTTTTCAGACAATATATTGACAAAATATATAATTATAATTCAATAAATTAACGTTTATATTGTCCTTAACGAGAGATTAGTAACAATACAAAATTTCAATTCAATTTCTATAGGGTAAAACACATTTAAAACTTCTTACGACTTCGCTTGCACTGTTGTTTCGACAGAAACTCAATACACCGTTAAGTTTGGGTACTAATAGACTGCGTATCAAAGGATCCCGCACAAACTTTATGGGATTTGGTTCACGGTTAAATTGATCAAAAATGGTTTTATTTTATTGTTTGCAGGTCACTAAGAAAACGTGTCCATGGGCGCATAGCTTACAAACCAATAAATTTGAACTACCGATAATTATATTTAGCGAGATTTTAGATATAATATAAGGATATTCGTTGAATTCACAATCTTAAAAAATCCTAAGCTCTAGAAATATGTTTTAGAGTGCGCTGAATCCGAATATGACATTATTATTTTATAGAAGCTGACACCTTCCAAAATTACTTAGTTTTCGACTATTTTTTTATTTCTAAAAAAAGCACAAAAGTTAAACATGGAACATGTTGGTGAATTCAATGGATATCCCTATATCTAAAATCTCGCTGAACATAATATTATCTGTAGCTAAAAATCTATTAGTTTTTAGACTATGCGCGCTTGGACTCTTTTACTTAGTGACCTTCAAACTATAAAATAAAATCATTTTCAATTAATTTAATTAAGAACCACATCCCATAAGGTTTGTGTGGGGTCCTTTGATAAAAATCGATCCGGTTGTTCTTGAATGATGCTGTAACAAAAAGCATGCAAAAGCGTTTTCCGTCTAAATGTCATACAAAATACTTTTTTAAAAACCGCAAGAAGGTGAAATTATAAAAAGGGGTGTCGTTATCATTTAATATGTCAGAGGATCTTTGATAATGCTTTTGAGAAATCCAACGTTAGAGAAGTCATTCAACATTTCAGCAAATTGATTTTTGCTCGGATCAAAAAGCTGAGAAGATGCATGTGTTTTCTTGAAAGCAAATCTATGTAAATTATTTTTCAATAAGTATGTACGAATAAGTGTTATAGCTGAGTAAACAAGCCTACAGAGAAAACACAGGGTAGTAAAAACGCTTATATTCAACATTCGCATATCCACCTAATATGAGCAAAGAATATTATAATATACTTGCGTAGACGTGTGTGGAAATATATAAACCGGTGACTCCTAAACAACACTGTTTAGAAATTTACAAATTTAATATTAAATAACAAAAAGTACCTACACATGAGTACAAAACAAGCCTTTAAAATTAAAAAATAGTAGAGTAAAAAGAAAACAATGTCAGTGTCACTAAAACTTTACTATCTTTATACCTAACTCACTACTTTTCATCATAGGCGTAGCAACAGTTTTATCCTAGGGGGGAGGGCAAATTTTCAACTCTACCTACCAATACCAGCTGTCACTTATACATAATTTGAAAACTGTTCGTACAAGCGAAATCGATCAACACGACTTTCTGGAGAAATTTGGAAAAATTTCTCTTGTTGTTTGTATGTGAACAATTATAATATTCTAGAGTAGGCCTCGAGGATTCAAGGGTAGGCCAGGCCCACCTGCCCCCCCCCCCCTGTTGCTACGCCAATGCTTTTCATATTGGGAGCTCGTTTTGTACTTTTGTGTTATTTGTTGTTGTTTTTTTTTTTAATTTTTATTTTAACATTTTTTATTGGTTTTATGATTCTTGTTTTTTTAGGCACGTATTTAATTTAAAATGAAGCTGTTTCGAACTAGAATTCAGCGTTGCTAAGCTTTTATCTTTATTTACGTTACCTCAAAACCACTGAGCCGATTCGAATTTATTTTACTGTCTAGTTGGTAATACTCAGACATGGTCACGGGTAAATAATTAATTATTTTTTACTTAAAATTCAAAATTAGTAACTTAAACTCAATATCTGCAACACTGCCGACATTTAGAATCATTTTCGTACCTTGTTTGCGAAAATATAAACTTTTAACATTACTCTCCTTGGTTTTTTCGTAACGTTGCAATAATATTCGAATCGATTCCAAGTGATGTGCAAACAGAATCAACAACATTTAAAGGAAAAACCGACAATTTAAAATTTACTCAGATGACAGTATCTTGTGAAAAAATATTCTATAAGAGAAAAAATGACCAGCTAATGGGCTTACCCTAAACATTCTCATTTTCTTCAGAATTATGTTTTTAACATCCGGATGGAATTCTAAAAATAATTCGCCTGTGCGGTTTTTTACCTACAGCCCATCATATTTTACACGTGACCTTTTGTTTACCAATAATCAATATTTATTTAACAATATTTAACTAGAATGAATAAACTACAAACTTAGTCACAAATATATTTAGATTAAATATAATTTTGACATGTTCAGTTATTTGGAACAGAATCTAAATTCTGAAAACAGATAAAATATTTCAAAAAATCAGCAAAGTTGTATCGGAGTTCTAGGGCACAAACCACATTTTTAAAACTGAGTTAGTTGTCTAGTATTAATTGTAGCCGTAGTTCATTATCTTTCGAAAGATCCGTAGTCTCATTCGATGCAATCCGAAGTTACACTAGTTCAATATCCGTCGGGCACCCCTGAGAAAATAAGGCCTTAACTTATGGAATAACAACCATCTTTGGGCACATTGATAAGGACGGAGTAATTCTACAGGATAATCTAGTCCAGATTATTGGAGGACTTATAGATCCATGATAAAGCACAAAAATCCTTATAGGATGACGTGCATCAATGGGTTGTCCAAGACCCACTCTCTAATATGTCTGTACCTACAATTTAAAAACAACTCTATACTAAGTTGGACGCGCGCTGAAACAATCAATATTTTGATAAACACAAGAATAAAGAAAGCCAACGATTCAGAGTATGAGCATTCATATATTTTAATATTTTTTAAAATAATTGTAAATTGTTCCATACTATGCTGGCGCGAATAGTCGAATCAGTGCGGCACCTGCTTAAAGAAAATTTATTTTATTCGATTAATTACAAAAACATTGCTATAAAACACTGATATTATTCGATTAAAAAAGAACAGAATTATCAAGGGAACTAAAGCCAGCGTTTGACAGCCTTCCAACTCCTGGGCGACAACACACATACCAGAAGGGGTGGGAACAGCTGTAGAAGGTCATAAGGGGAACACGTTTGCCCCCTTTACTCTACGAATACTATGTAACATTTTACTCTTCGACACGTTTATATATTTTATTGATATTTTACTAGATTTTTTTATAGAAACCAATACTTTTTTCAATTTCCAACAAGTGTTATATTGCACTGAATACCAAAACAATGCAGATTTTGAACTACTCAAAATCTAATAAAATACCTCAAACTTTAGGTTTTAAAACTTTCACTCCTACATTTTTTTTACTTTCGACAGACTATGAAAGTGATGACACTATTGAACTAGCGGAACAAAATAATTCAAGGTTTTGACGGATTTGGACGTTTCATAGTCCCCAAAAACCGAATTTTGATCCGCTGAATGGTCGGTCAGGCTTCTGCCTCAACATCGAAAGGAATTTTAAACTTTTTGGGGACTACTTAGTGGTCTCCTGCTGTTTCTCCTTCAAATAAAGCTATTTATTGATTAACGAAAATCAATTTTTTTCTAATCAGAATTCTCTGTGTCATTAAATGACTATAAAAGGCCACCATATGAAGTACAATATAATACGGAGAGAAAAAAGACAAATTGTTTATGCAGTTAAACCCTGTTGATATTTGTAAGCTAAGTTTTCTGAATGTTTATCAAAAGATGGATAACAATGAAAACTAATTTATATTATTAAAATGATTAAACCCCAAAGCCATATACTAATTTGGGTATTTACATTATTGCATAGAATTAATAATAAGTATTTCTCCTCGCTTAACGTTATTTTTTAAATATCGACATGAATCTTGTTGGCAATGCAAACACAGACCATAGTAACGAACTATGCACAAGTTTTCTTATTATTACCGTGACACTTGGAAACAATTTAGCTCCACCCACTTGCACACAGCCCCTGGACACTCGACTTCAGCGAGAAAGTCAAAGCAGAAACCTTTTTTTTATATTTTAATATCCACTACGTCACTTACGCCGATCGCTTGTCTGTAGCGTAGTGCTATTGTAAGCGCAAAGGCGTTGGTGACGTCAGCCGCTCGAAAAAGGAAAAATAGTGATGTTGATTATTTTAACCCAAGTCATGCCATTAGTGTTAGCAAAAAAATCTAACGAAATTATTAAAGTTGGACGGAACTCATTCCACTAATTAAAAAAAGTCATTTATAGACTAATTCTAGCACAGCTATCATAAATTAGTATGTTAAACTTCTGCACCGTCTCTGATTACAATTATGTAACAATTGTTTTGATAAAAATAAAATCGATCTAACAAAAGGCTATTGTGAACATAGTAAATTGTACACACACATACACATATGTGAGCTGAGCAGATGTGTGTTTATTTACTTTTGCGATCCTAAAGCACTCCGTCTTCCCTCCTTTCGTCACCTCGTCGATTTTATTCCTCCTCCCCGTCGATCGACGGACAATCTCGCGAAACTCACATATCGCCAAACATAATTCAATTATATTATTTCATTGCAAGTACATATTTTTATTTTAAAACTAATTTTTGCAAGATATTTTTTTTAATACCTATTTGAAACAACAGAAGATGAAAACAAATAGGGAGAAAACAAAAATTACGCGGCGCTTTTGGGATTATTCGATTAAATAACTTAATATTTTAAATATTGTATGTGTACAGTCAAAAACAAGGATTGTTTGTAGAAATGTTAAAATGTATTTTTTGTGACAGCGTAGCGCAATTTAAATCATGTTTTATTTATTACAGACACACATAAATGGAGCAAAATATGCATCCAGGATAGTTGCTCCGTGAAAATATTCCAGTTTATTTAGGGGTCAACGGATTATAAAGTTTAGCAAAAACTACTAATTAATAGGTATTCACATTTTTTAAATAATGTAACACACAAAACAGTGTAAAGAGAAAAATTTCTTTTGATTTTTGTAACTACAATGGGAACCACAACAAGAAGCATCGACATAGAAACCTGAAATGTTAAGACCGCTGCACACGAGGCTGGATTTGCCGCTAGATTCCTTACTAGATTTGACTACTGCTTTTCTAGCGCTGGTTTTCTTAATTTATTTTATGTGCTCGCTTCACATGAGACGTTTTTTCAAGCTTGCTTTGTGGATAGATCTGGTGTGCGCGCATTGACAGTTCAAATACACAGAGCAAAACGTGTCGGTTGTCTGACTTTGAGCAGAATAACACCATGTTGGTGTGCGCGCGTTTGTTTATGTCGTCCACGTGACAAGATACTGTTTTCTGATTGGTTCTTGTCCCTTTTATAATTTTTAAATCTATCTTGCGAGCCTCGTACCCAACCTGCCGGCCAGTAGAAGTCCAAGCAGAGTTTCCAGCCTCGTGTGCAGCGGCCTTTAGGCTACCATCCAAAACCGCAGTAAAGAAAGGGTCAATCTCTTTCTAACATTTTCTTATTGGATATCAATCATCAGCAAATCTATCCTACTTTTCTACACCATTTGGTTGACGCACCCATACCTACTATCAATACAGTCTGTATATCGATGAAATGCAATTAAAAAAGAATACATTCGAGATGAATAAACATGATATTAAAAATTATCAGACTATAAAAAAGTTAAAAAAATTATTCTCTTTATAGACATATTTCAATCACAAAAACATTTGGTTCAACCTGTTTGATATCATGTCCTATCAACATGGCCGCATTCAAATATAAATGTTTGTTTTATTCTGGCATCAATCTCTAGAAGTAATTTATTTAATACATACTATAGACTTAACAATATTCATCACAACACATTCTGACCGTAGATCAGCACAAACAATCATACATTGTTTATATCAACATTATGTGCTTGAATATTTATACAGTATTAGCCTTTACCCGCGGCTTCGTTCGCGTCAATGGCGGTTTTAATAGAAACATTATCCTTGTATCTTAAGAGGTGCCATTTGTTAGGGCATCGTATCAGCTGTTTATCACCCACATGAAATAAATAAAGCCCGAACAGAGTCGAATTAAAAATAGATAGATAGATACAGGTATAAAATAATCAAAAAAAAAACGAAATTATAAGTTTATATAGATACTATCGATTCAATTTTGTAAGAGGGCCATGGAAATATTGTTTGTGTAAAAAAATAAATTCAGTGAGTAATATTGGTATAAAAACATCAGGAGAATACAAACTCTTATCATATTAAAAAAAATATTTAGTACTAAGGTGTTTTCAGAATATGGGAACCCAAACTTTGACACTGTTATGATGAATTTATTGTTTTTTTATGAAAAGAAACAATTTTTTTATATAATTAAAAAAATGACTCTTGCACGTTTGGCCAGAAATCTTTGAAGCACAAAAAATGGTAATGAAAAATCCTAACTAAACTAAACTTTAAAATTTTGTTTATAAGAAAATATTAAACTAATTGATCTTCTGCAAGTCTAACATTATTTCCTGTTGTACAAAACATTTCGCTACTATAGGCATCGTTTTTGCACTGCAACAAGAAAGTAAGGTGGACTGTGACAGAATGGCAGGAGATATAGAGTGACCTGATAAAATCATATAGGTGCCACAAAACAGAATTTACATGGTGTTAGAAAAATGAATGCAAAAGTAAACTCTATTAAATTAAGGTTAAAAATAATCATTAGTGACATAACAATATCAAAAGTAGACAGGTAAAAAGATTTTTTGTCACCTTACTATATTTTTCATATTGGAAGCTTACTTTCAACTTTTTTATAGTCGGGTTTTATTTTTATTTTTTAGAACTTTTGATTTTTGAAATCCATTCTTATCTTTGATATATCATTTCAATTTCTTTTTTTCCATTGTTTACAGTTTGCGTTTATTATCCGCCATATTGAAACTGTGGTGACGACACTAAAGTGAATCGATAAACATATTATTTGGCAAAGTCGGTCCAGAAGTTACGAGGGAATATCCATATTCCATACATACAGACTAGGGATCTTATGGAGCTCCGTAAATGGATATTCAATATAAAAATCTACCCGTAACCGTAACCGAATCCGATACAAAAGTTTCGAATAATTTCGGATAGAGGCGAAGTTGAAATGATACATATTATGTGTTAAAAATGTATATGTTTGGGGCGTTCAAAACCAAATCGGAACATTAAAAAAATTTTTTTTTGATTTTCTTCCCGGTTCGGTAGTGAGCCTTTCATAACGCGAAGCATTTGAGTTTGAATCCAAAACTACCCGAAACTAATAGATAATCCAAAATTATTTTATATCCGTAACCATATCTGAAACCGGTATGATATTATTCCTGTATCCGTATCCAGATCCGAAATTTTTTATCCATAACATCCCTAATACAGATATACATTGACTGTTAAATCCTATTGCCTCCATTTTTCGCAGTTCGGTAATAATATCTGCTTTGAGTATTGAATTATAATTGTCTATAATTGCTGAAACTGGCAACTACAAAGTTTACGAATAATTTACCGATTTTATAAGTGAACAAACAGTCCCTGTTTCGACTTTTATAAAACCTCACCAACCATACAACAGAAAAACAAAATCTGTTAATTCATTGCTTATTGAAATAATACTTTCAGTTTAAAAAAATTACATAATGTTCACGCGTTTACAAAGACAATAGTGTTTTTTAGTTGCAATCACAGCATAGAATAATACACGCGACTTCAGACAATTTAAACTTTCCTAAATTATTTTCACCCCATCAAGTTTGCAAAAAAACAAATACAAGCAAAAAAACTTGTTTTTCTTTAAATTTAAGCGCTTTTTAAAATTTTAAAATCTTCAAATTTCCATATATTCGAAACATAAACATAGAAAAGTGTTTTTTTGTTCATTGGACTCTTTTTCTGTGAAGAAAGTGGAAGAAAACAGTTTGGTTTAATGATTGAATCCAACCCAAACTGATCTCGAAACACTCTGTATGTAATGGAATATGGCTTTGGGGGTTGACGTTAAACGTCCAAATCGTCGGTAGGACACTGTCGTCCAGTAAAACTGACTATGCGCTGACTAATGGCTTCACCTTTTGACAGTTAAAGGTTATTTTAACATATGAAATGTCAAGCCGCAATGCATTTGTCATTTTGCTCCTGTCTTATCCAACGCCAATGCTGATACCCCTTTAATATTATCGCGATCTGTTTTATTTCTCTAAATCATGTATACAATAAATTATTATTCACTTATAGACAGCTCAACAAATTCTAAACGGCTCAGGAATTGCTACTAAAAATATTGACATTTTTATAACTCCATAACAATTTAACATCCTTTTTGCATCATACGAATACATTGTTATAATTAATAAGTGAATCATTGTCACCAAACACACATAAGCGTCGTAAAGCTATAATGCTTACACAAGAAACAATTAAACTTTTTCACATATCACCGTCGGAATTCAAACCCAAAACATCCAGATTCGCGCTGGTTGAGTTATCAATAACGTATAAGCAGACAAGCACTTGTTTCCCATATTGCAGCAATAACCGCCATTTCCACTACATGATGAAGCTATGTTAAAGCTTGTTTGTTGTATGTTTGCAAAATAATCTAGCAAATCAATTTTCACCATCTTTCAATTGTCCAATTGACGCGAAACTTTGCAGTCATATAAAGTTTTCATGACAATGCAGCATTCTGATATTATATTGACTATACTCAAATTTATTTACAAGTTAAAATAGAAATTAAAAAAAACAAGTGGTGGGGATGACGGTATCGATGGTGGCAAAACATGTTTCTAACCGTTCAAAATGTAAAATTTATATTATAATAACTATAAAATTGATTATGAAATTTATCGTACTTATCAAAAAAATCTAAATAAATACGCTTATACCAACGCCTTAAAAAGTAGGAAATAAATTTCTTTCACTGCTATAATGTTTAAAAGTGTGGGGCACTCGATCAGTTAATAAAAAATACAAGAGAGAAACAATTTATATTAAACATTTTAGCTCGTAAATATAAGCGTGTTTTTATAGTGATCCATATAAACGAAACATTTCGTTGTTCGTCCGTCCGTCTGTCAAAGGCCATTTTCTCTGGAGCAATTTGACGTAAAAATATTAATTTGATTGTAATCGCTTAATCTCAGATGTAAAGTTTTAAAAGTTGAATTTTGATTCTAGGGGTTATTTCAGGGGGTGAATTGTGAAATAAATAAAACGCTTTGGAAAAAAATGAAGTTATTATTAATGAATGAACGAGCTAAAAATTATCCGCAATTTACATCTAATCCTTGTTTTTGTTTAACTTTTCCGACTAATTATTTGGATTTTTCATGAAAAGTGTGACCGTAGTGATACCTTGGCAGTCTAGTTATTAAAATTAAGAAATAATTTATTAAATAACAGTCAGATAATATTTATCTTCTAGAACAGATAATTCTTTTTTATAAAAAACACTGAAGTTTTAGTTTCAAAAATATATTAAAATTCTATCTGTTTAGCTTCATGAAATTAAAAAAAAATGTTTGTTTTCATAAACTCGAAACTATGAATGTTTATTTTTGAATACTATTTGTATAGAATTTTAAAACAATATAAACAATTAAACATAAAAAATTCCAGTATGTGTTGTACATAGCAAACGTTTATGACAACAAAACCTATTAATAGAATAAAAAAACATTATTTAAAGAACAAAAAGCCCGACTGCGTCTAACACAAAAACACAAAACAAGCTTCCAAAAGAAAGAGTAGACGGGTTAAAAGATATAAGTTTTAGTATCATCTCACTCTCAGTACTAAGCAAGAGCTTTGACTATTACACTACGGAACTCAACGTAGTTACTTTTATTGTATAACAGTATAACACTTAGTTGTTCTACTATTAATTATATACCGTATAATATTATATTATGTTGTTTGAATATATATTAGCTATAAAAAATAATAAAATAAAATTGTTTATAAAAATTCATGTGCTGAACGCATTTCAATAAATTTAAATAAGGTTTTAATCTGATAGTAAACAAAGCAACTAAAATATAAAACAAGGTCACCCGTCAAAAATTGCGACCTGTAAAGCTCGAACGTGCAGACCATTCGACAACTGCTGTTCGCAATTTTCAACAGCAATTACAGGAATAATTATGAAATTGAATCAATTTAAAAATTATTGGTTCCGTTTTATAGAATAGAATCTTCCTTTTTCGATTTGATTTTATATTGTACGAAATTAACCTATAGATATAACTATTCGAATGAACGCACCTCAGCTCTGGCAATAAATAACGAATGTTATAGTACGATAATTCGTGCAAAATATCCATTGGAAATACACAATTATTATTTTAAATAACATACAACAGTATTATATTAGCCGTTTTAAGTGCGGAAAATTTATTTTTAAAAACTATTTTTTTGCGCAGTGAAAAGAGGAAGGAGTTCGGGGGGAAGTTCTTAAAAAAACAAATAAGGGGTTGTGTCGATGTGATGACGTTTTGCGCAATGAAAAGGGAAGGGCTTTTGGAGAGTTTTTTAAAAAACAAAAATATTACAGGGTCGTGTATACAAAGTGAGATAGTAATACAAAAATTCTACACCAGTTGTTGTGACGTGTATAGGTATGTGATCTCTGATTGGTTAGATTAAAAAAATGATAGTGAAAGACGAAAAGTTTTTACGTATTTTTGTGAATAACCCGCAAAGTTTTTTTTTCGGAACATCAACATTTAGCGTTTTCTATGACAGTCTAAATTTGGGCACATCGAGTTATCGTACTGAACCCAATAACGAAAAGTAAAATTTCAGTTTGAGAGTATGCTGGAATAACGCTTTGCGGGACCTGTGGTAGTGGCGTTAAAACCCGGCATCAGTTCTGTATATTCTACAGTATTACTGTATCCTGTAACACGATTAACTTTATTATCGAAAATGCTTTTGTGTATAGAAGATTCGCAAGCAACAATTGTAACCAATTAAGTATTTGTTTTAATAACATTGATAAAATTATCACAAACTGATGCATTTTTATGACGTAAATTATTTTTTTTTTAATAGGACATTTTTCTTAAATATTATTTCCGTCATTTTTTACGCTGAATAGTAATTATTGTATCTAGATTGTAATGGATTATTTTGTGTACGAGATGTGACATTACGTTAAAAAGAGCGATTAGCTTGTGGGAGATTTTTAAATTTACTATTTTTTTTCTACTTTTCCAATGACTCAAAAAAGTCCTTGATTTTTATATCCAACAAATTCCAACAATAATAAAGTCAAGTCGACAAGTTTATACATTTTTTTGAATTAGTTAAAAAATACACCTGTATATCTCCGTATTATCACGTTTGTTTTGCAAACACCTTAGCAACTATCGTAAAAGTACACATTGAATATAGCATATGTATATTTGAAGTTTTTAACAATATTTGTTTGTTACATACATAGACACTATAAATATTTTGTTTCAACAATAGGTTTGCTTATATGTCCTTCAAATATTGTTAAATGCAAGAACAATATTAATTTAAAATAATAAATAATCGTAAACAATAATTTTACTTACAATGCATTACCTGCGTACAATTTCAAAAATTGATGTCAGCGATACAACGTCTATACTGCAAAATCTTCTTTCGCTTCATTTTTTATTACATATTTATCTTAAATCTGTCCTGTTTCACTTAAAATCGCAATATGTCACGTTCATAATATTTTATTCAATTTAATAAAAAATGTATGCACTTGATTTTCAAGGTAACACAAAATCCAATATTAAAATTCAACACAAAATTATATCACCACAGAAATAAAATAAAACATCTTCTTGAAGCCACGTGTTTCCGGTATACAAACGGAACCAACGAATCAGAATGCGCAAAACTATTTCCGTACAACTTTAAATTGAGCGAAACTAAAAAGTCGTTTAAAAATTTAATGAATAAACAAAAAGCAATCAGAAAACAACAGACGTCACATAAAGACAATTGATTAACGTTAAAGCAGCGTAAACAACAACAACAACAGATAGATGAAAGTGGTGGATAGAATGAGACGATTACAGTGTCAATTCAGATAGAGAAAGAACACACGCTTGCGTTATAAACCAAATATATCGTAGCACTGGACAGTAGACTGACGACAAACGTAGCTCCATCGTTAATCGTAATAATTATAAGTTGTTGACTGAACTAAGGTACAACACTAACATCACTAACGACATTAGTGACAAAATAATATTATTTTAAATTCACATGCGTTGACTGTGCGCTCGAAATTCCGACTAAAGATGCCAAGAACACAATACTTCGATTTTTGCAGAAATTCGAGTAAACGTACTATCATCGTCAAATCACAAATTACCATATTGTGTCTCAGACTCTCGGTTTTACGAAACAAAATTTTACACAATTTTTTATCACGTAAGCAGCTACACTTTCTCAGTTAATCATTTCGTGATTTTGATGATGTAATAAATCCGTGTATCAAAAAGAATAACACTAATATAAAAAGAGCTTTTAAATGATACTTTTTAATGTCAAAAGTTCCAATGCACATCAGTACACAAACACGTTTTAAAAACAACCCTTTCAGTTAAGTTCCGATACACCCTGTACACGCCGACCATAACGTTCTAATCGGAGTTACAATACGTTGTAGTTGAGAGTACGGTGGACACTGTATAACAAGTCAGTAACGTATCTGGCTTGCCGAGGTACACGGCAAGTGACTTGTCTGTAGCGTTGCTTAATGCTTACCTACGACCGACTGACTGACGAATTCAAAAGCTCACTTGCTCCCCTGCCTTAACAACGTAAATATACAACACAACAACAATACGTCGGTACTGCAACACGTCAGGAGCTCAAACTGCTAAACAATCTAAATCAGCCGAAGCAGTGATAGAGTTTAGCCAAACAATGACAACGTACAATTGATTAAATTACTAACAGATCATATTTTGTCAGTCAAATGATAGTGAAAACACAGTGAACATAAAAAAATGTTTAAAGACACACAGTCATTCAAACACCGATGTGTAACCAATAGACTAACAGATTTATACAAAAATCATCAAAACTGACGTTTTATTCAGTACTAGCGACCCGGCCCGGTTTCACCCGGGTGCAAAACTGTTCTTTTTACATATATTTAAATATATTTTGTGTTATCGGAAAATTGTGTAAAATGTATTTCATTAACGACTACAGCGCAGAAATGTCTGAACTAATAGCTTTGACTACCTGATGTCGCTATATGGTACGAAAACAATTTTTTTTCGACAAAACACCGTCATTTTTTAACAAAACATTTACAAATTATATACAAAAACCTTACTCGTTTATCGCTCTTACTATTAATGAAAACCGTATGAAAATCCGTTCGGTAGTTTTTGAGTTTATCGCGTTCAGACAGACAGACAGACAGACGCGGCGGAGGGACTTTAATTTACATATTTATTATATAGCCTATAGCCTTCCTTGATAAATGGATTATCCAACACAAAAATATTTTTTCAATTCGAACCAATAGTTCCTGAGATTAGCGCGTTTAACCAAACAAACAAACAAACTCTCCAGCTTTATCTATTAGTATAGATACAAGATAGGTAAAAAAAATATAAACAGAAAAAAGTGATGAAAACTGAAAATTCGCTCTAGGGATCTTTCAAACTGTTCAATTGCAGACTAAGTTACGATTTTATTTATTTAAATTAATTGAGCTAACGTCTGTATAATTCATTAAAAAAACAACTCTCACAGTATGTGGATTTTGTAATCCGTTAATATATGTACAGACACCGGACAACCATGCCATATTATATGTAAAATATATTATAAACAAACTCTTCAGCTTTATATTATATTAGTATAGTATTAGTATAGATAATTTTAGGTATGTATGTGTTAGCGCGATAACTTTTGACAGACTTAATCGATTTAAACAAAATTTTGCACAAATGTTCGAACCTCTCACCGCATGAAACTTATTTAAAATTGGCCTAATCGGACCATTTTACGGGTGATATTTAGAGGTTGAAAAAATTTTTCGCCCCCAAAAATCCCGAAAAAACTCTCAGATTCGTTTCAATTTTTCAATTTAACCCTTTGGTAACGGTAAAAATGTGCTGCAATTTAAACGAAATCAGTCCATCTTCAGGAGTACGGACTGATTATCCGAAACGATCGTCTAGAGAGAAAGTATTTTGTGGAATTTTCAAATGTCTTATTATTTGTAATTAATCAGAGCAAATTATAAAAATTATTTTTTAAAAATTGAACCGACTTCGAAAATGATTAAAAAATCAATTGGTTTTAAAATAACCTTCCCTACCTACATTCAAATAGAAGTCTCCGCAGTTAACATTAGAAGTAGGCTTTGACTATAACCTAATAACAGAAACATATATGTGCCGATTTCTAATAAAACATAGACAGGGGAAGTTACTGTACAACGAAGAGAAAACACATTTTATCCCTGTTTTAAATCGGTTCAAGTTTCTTAAAATAATTTTTTCATAAAAAGCTTAAAATGAATTGGACACTATTATTAGCTCTCAAATTTGAACTTGGATACTGGAGCGTGTAATAGAGTCATGTTAATATATATAAACAACGACATTCCAATAATGTCAACTTTTCTAAAACGGAAAAATATCGAAAAAAAGATGATGAAAATAGATGTGCAAATTTATTGGAATTTCATTAACGCATTTCCATTTTTCCATTTAGTGGACTTCCTATACCTTTGAATGTGTGCCTCTCTAAGAACTTTCCTTTGCTCGAAGGTGAAAACCGAAGGAAGAAATTAGGCCTAACACTGTCATAGGGATATTAAGATTCTTGGACTCGACTCTCTTACACTCAACTGGCGGGACTCAGAGTCGGCTGTAATCAAGTGCGTCTGGTTAGAAGGGAAGGCAAAAGTTATGTGAGTAAACAAGGACATCCAGTCATCATACAGCAATTAGGTCGTAAACGATTTGTATTCAAAGGTTCTAGAAATATAATTCAGGGAAATTAAATAAGGAGAAATAAATGCACTTTTTACTTTCTAAATGGGGGGAAGGCAACTCTCCTCCCCTTGAATACGCCAATTACCATCAGGGTCTAAGCAATGATACTTAAAGATTGCAAAAATATTACAGATTATCAATTTTAAAATTGATAGGTTCTGACATCGATTTTGAACAAATCGAAAAGAAATTATTGTAACTTATAATCGTTTTGTATTTGACGCAATTTCAGACATTTATAAATTGAAATTTGATCATTGCAATAACTAAAAATTATGCTTGCGAAGTACAGTCCGACTAGAGGCGATTTTTTCAGTCGAAGCCGAACTTTTTTCCACCTTCGATCGAAGCCCAACGAAATAAAAAATAAGAGAAAATAATTTAAGTTAAAGGATGTATGAGAGGTATCTCAAATAACTGAAGAATGAATGAAATTTTGTCAACTTATTCCTTAAAATTTCAAAACCGTTTACTAATTAGTTTAGAAAATTTGGAATTACAAATTAACTTGAGTTTTTATGGAAAAATCCCACATTCATAGTTTATTACAAGTAAAACACATAGAAATAGAACAGAGAAAATCTTGTTATTTTTAGAATCACATATCTAAAAAAGCCCTGTTTAAAATTTTATGTATTATTACCGATGATAATCACGAGCTGAAAAGTATCAAACGAACAGGCTTCTTTATAAAATGCGTGTTCACACTTGACAACGGCGCACTCATGGGTACAAAGTTCATAAGCATTTTTACCACCGCTTACTTTTGACAAAACCAATGAAATTCAATATGAGACGGTGTCACAATGTATTCCACGCAAGCTACTCACTCATACGTGTATACTGTATACTTAGTATATATGCATTGCTATCTAACAAACTGTACCGAAATAGAAGTATTGGTGCAATTTGGCGTTGTTGCCATGCGGTAATGAACATAATTTTGTCTGTGGCTGCATACCTCACATAACGTGTTTATTTTTGATAACTCACATTTTGTTTTGTAAGCCAAAAATAGGCAAATATATTTTTGTAGGTTAAGTACTTCAAAATAATACGAATGTGAAAAAAACACATAGTGAAACATTGGTTGATAGTATAAGCAACAGGCCATTAAACCGACGTGGGCAACAGATTTGATGTAAGTCAATTACTTAATCGGACTCTATTGCAAAAAATTATTTAAAGAGTCACTTTCATTTTTTTTTAATAATAGATATATTTATTTAAAACTTGAAACCAAATTATCGCACGTAGAGCTTTCCTTGTTCTGGATCAGTTATCTCACTTTAATCCAAAGTGAGTGAAAGAATACATTGCATCTACTGGTATTGACAACAATTAAAAATTCGATTACCTGTTGATATTAATTAGATAATTTAAAAAAGTCATTGTGATAGATAATATTATAATTATAATTGCATTTAATAGTTAAGCGATAAAAAGGAAGGTGACAAAAATGCATGAGAGAGACGTGTATATTAAACTTTTTCAATGTCAACTTACTATTTTCGGTAGCAACGAGTATAGATCTCAATTATTACAAATGTTGACATCATAAGTACAGCAAGTCAAGTAAAAATGAAAACCCCTTACCTTATAATATATTTTTCGTCACTTATAACAATTACATTAAATGTAACTATATCAGACATAATATCACAAAAAAACAAATAATTATAACATTTAGTAATTTGTTGTCATTACAACAAAAATGAAGCTTCAGTCTGGACATTTATGTAAAATAACATTTTTCATTACTTGTTTCTAGATTTTAGATTTTAATCTATCCATTTCAGCATTAATGACGACAATAATAAACTAATAAACACAATGTCATTACTAAGCCAAATAAATATTATTGCATGACAATTATTTATATACAATTTTTATTTGTTCATTTTTTTTTGAGGCTCTATCGTGAAATATACTGTAGACTTTAGAGGTATGTGTTAGTAGCTCTGAAATGAACAATTCCAAAAAGAATTTTACAGAAAACTGCTTAATTTGATACGATTTATCAAAAATCTATGTCTTCCAAGCTGGATAGGTTACTTCCTTAATGTAAGTGTCAATGGTCATTTTTTTGGGAATAAATTTATTATTATTAATTTGATAACGATTGAATCCGTATGCAATCTAATTAATGATCTTAAATCTTGACATGTTACTCCTAAAATAAATGATTTTAAATAAAAAATATACAGTATGAACTTATCTTCATTTCTTACTCCTAAGATGGGACAAGTTTTCAAAACTGTTTTTTCTTGAAGTAAAATGTTTCCAAGAATAACTCGTCAAATTTCTGTGGTCAAACAACTGAATTGAAATTAAGATCATAAGAACCTCTCAATCGGTCAACATCGACTCAACATATGGAAGTTTTGATTTGTAGGTTGGCTGAATAGTTAAACTGATGGTCAACATAATAATCTATCGGCGCAATATTTTCGAGATCTGGAAAACATTGGGGCTTTTAAGAGTCGAACCAATTCCGAATCACAAAGGGCCACAAATGTCGATGTCAAGCATTAGAATAAAAGAACACGTGCGACCGTACTGGCGAATGTGTTCTGTTGTGATGTTGAATATAACGTTGTTTACTGTTTAGTGTTTACATCTCTCAAGGCAGCAAGGCTCCAGGCAGGGTACGGGGGGAACAAATAGGGGAAATGAGCGGCAGTTGTTAGTGAGTTGCGCGCGCAATAACCCGGTCGCGGCCGCGGGAAATTATACATCGCTATGTTGTAAACATACAAACAATATATCTGCCACTACAAGACAACAGGACTTATGTCGAATTTTCGACATTTTTTTATAGCTTCAAAAATAATTTATTCTAAAGTCGCGTCAGCTAGGCACTTGCTTCGTGTACAGCTCGCCTGAGTTACGCGAAATAAATCGCGTAGAGATTTCGTTGGCGTGTTTTGTTTTCGTCATGTTTACGCATTTGACACAAAATTAGAATGCGAGCAGACGACCAATAAGTCAGAAAAAGTTGAATCCGCACTGGCATGCTCGTAGTTCATTTCTACACGTCGTTGGTTGCATGTTCCTCTCCTAACAGATAAATCTTGTAAACGAAACGTCAGGTAGCAATATCAATGAACCACGGCATACAAGCTCGGGCATCAAGAAGATTTGGACTAAGGACTACGATCTCGTAGTCCTGTAAAGATTTTTAACTTGTTAGTCAGTCCGACAAAAATATAAAAAATCACGTATTTTTTTGATACTGACTCACTCAAGAATTATAGGGTACTTCCTGTTCACCTAGAACCGTGAAGGTCTAACAGCACAGGTAATGAAAAAAAAATCAAAAAACATTAGTGCGGAATCATTACGTGACATAATTATAGGTACTTGATTTTTATAAAATTGTTATACCGCAAACGGTACGTATCCCTCAGGGCCCAAGTTGATTTTTTTTTTGTCACAAGTAAGACAACAGAATTGATTTTACATTCTAAACCACGCGACTACAAATTTTTCCCAAAAATTTTAACATAAGCCAATTTGCTTTGTGACCGCAGGTATTATTGCTGCAGTTTTTAAACAGTTAGTGATTAATTAACTCTAACGATCATGTTTAGCTTTTTACTCTACATTTTGTGACTCGTTTAAATTTTTTTTTTTTTTTGTTTTTCATTTTAATTTCACTGCGGAGTAATTACATTTAAAAATCGCGGCAATAATTAGATTCGAAATATAAATACTTACAAATGAAAATCAGTAATAATATTAAGTACCTAAATTTAAAATGTACATCAGTTTTTTGACGTGATAACGTCTTATAAATTGATGAAACACCGACTGCACGCACGAAAAAGAGTAACGTTCCGCAAGCGTGAGCGCGATATGAGCGATAGTCTCTCTCTTCTCGCGTGACGTCAGAGAGTAGTGTGCGTTCAACATTTTTTTCGGCTGTTCCAGCGAAAACTACATCTGACAGATGGCCAGATAAATTATACGGTTTGTTAACAAATATATAATATATATACATTCTTTTAAATGTCTTTTATAATTGCTTAAAAATATGTATTTTGCTTTGGTTGATCAAATTATTAGTCGATAAAAATATAGTTTGACAGCTACTAAAATTTAGGTTATGTATTATTAAATATGATATTCGAGCGGAATACGTTATCACGTAAAACTATCGTCTGTAAACCGACTTTACAGACAACCAATTTTTTAAATGAAACTTCTTGTGTGAGTTCGAGTATTTTGCCAGCGTAACTATGGCTTATTCATTATAATAAACTCGCCATGTTTGTCAATCAGTGTGTCTGTCAGTTTAGGTCAAAACTTACAATCAAAATTTAGACTAGATTTAATTAAGCTTGAGCTTTGAAATTTTGCACACGTGTATAAATCCGGTGACAGTGCATAAATCCAATATGGCGGTCGCCCCAGATGTCCGTTTATCTTTTTCGTTACAATCCTCTTGAAATGAAGCTCTCGGCTTCTTGTGCTCAGTGGCCTTGACGTACCGCCTCTAGAGCGAACCGTGCCGAACAATTTCAAGGCTTGTTGGCGAACACCCGTTTATACCAGGCTCGCGTTCTGCTCGCGAACCGTTTGCGAACCGCTCACGAGTTTGGTCAAAACGCGGCTTTACACACTGAAGTTCCAGATCATTAACTATAAAAGTTTCTGTCGCGTGAATTACAGTCTTATAAACAATTTTACCGTGTAATCTTTGAGTATTGTATATGCAGTGCCCGACACACAATTTATTATGGCTACCTATGGTCGGATTAAGATTTATGTAAAAATCAACAATAAGTATACCTAACATCTAGCCATATATTTAATAAACTTATATATATTGCTAGTGGTCGTAAGTGAAAGCGTGGCCCATGAAGTGAGACAGCAAATTACTGTTTTCTATCTCTTTCTATTTATTTGACCAGTTGTGCGCAAGTGTCGTGTCTATAGTGGGGCAATTAGTAAGTGGAATAGAGCAAGCCACCCCCTTTCACAGCTTAGTTCCATGTGCAAACTGACGCTGCAACTGACGCGCATCCATTCACGGACATGCGCATAAGACTCAGATTATAATAAGGGAGGCAGACGTATATATGGCTGCACCGTAGTGTTTAAGTCTTTCTCCCGATCTTTGCTAGAAATATAAACGATATTAAATATATGCATCTAGGAATCATCGACGAAAGTAATAATAGACAGTCGGTGGCTACAAGATGTTAGGGATAAATTAACGCCAATATATTTGTACGTCATTTTAGAGGTCGTCTATACTAAATGTCATATGCATTATTACGGTAAGATAAAGTTTCTGTCAAAACTGTCATTTATGCATAGCAATATTTAAATACTAGTGGCCCGGTCCGGCTTCGCCCCGAATTTGTAAATTGCCACCGTTTTTTCGTCGACTTACGTTGCAAAATTGGTCTCCACAAAAAGCATTTTTATTTAAACGTGGTAGCCTATGTCTATTCTGAAGGTTCATTCTAAATAGTGATGAAAGAATTTTTCAAATAGATTCTTAAAATTACGGATTTAACTAAACAACTATTTGACGAATTTATTCTAATTATATATACAACGTTTTATATAAAATCGTGTTGTCAAGGCAGATCGGTATTCCCTCTTCTCCCGCGTCTGTGTTATATGCTACTGGTACATCCAGTGGCAAGACATTCAACTTCTGACTTCACAAGACGTTGAGTGTACAAATGTTCTAAGCTGGAGACTTTTTTTGACTTCCGTGAATACCGAAATAAAATATATGAGATGGTTTTAGACCGCATCTCATGATGAACTGGAACTGTTATTTCCGGGAAATGCCAGGTAAATACGGCTGCATTCCATTAAAAATATTCGGGAGAGCCTAATTTGTCTATCTTTAATAGATAATACAAAAATTCCGGGCCGAGCCGGGAGCTATATTAAATTTATAAAAACAGCACTGGAATAATCAAAGCGTGAATAAAAGAGGGTGCAGAGTGAATTCAATTTTCAAAAAAAATATTCAAAATGTAACTAATATATTATGAGAAATATAACATTTTCGAAATCTTGCGTTGTTTTGTATATTTATTTAGTTCCACACATTGCCTCCAAACAGTTATGTATGTTGTATATATAATTATTCACAAACGGAATTATACCGGGCGATTTAAAAAAAATATACACATTAATAAAAATATTTTTGAAAGTGTTTAATTTTTCCGAATCACTGTAAAAATATTGAATCAAAATTCAATCTACTTTTATGTTGTTTTTTAAGCGTTATATTTAATAAGGGAAGTATGTATCTGGATAATTGAAATCCTATTGAACAATTTTCCGTGTATACACTGTATGTATGTATACAAATATCTCAGTAATGGAACGGACTACTGTTTCTGACACGATTACCCATATAATATACTTAGGTTCAAAATAAGCGACGGATTCATAATTCTAATATAATATAAGCGTAAAATAATAAACAGCCTTAAAATAAATGTAAACAAAAACTAGTCTGCTTATTGTTTATAATAAAATGACAAACTGATGTTCCAAAAATCAGTAACTGCATCCAAAGAATAAACACCCAGTATATAAAAAAAACCGAACAAAAATGAAATACCAATTGAAATTTTAAATTTTCCAACAATTACATCTTCGAGTTCAAATTTTAAAATTATATATAAACAATATAATTATGCAATACAATTATCTTTATCATTCATTTAATTAGCTACAGATATTTAAAACCGGACAGTCACTTTATCAGAAAAAAAAATACAATTGATAATTGTAGGGATAAAAAATATGATCGTATCCAGTTACGATTTTCATCAGCTATTAGACTCATTAAAAAAATTAATCAGTCTGAATCCCTGGCAAATTTAATTACGAAAGACAAAACAAAAAAAAATTGTAATTTTTATAATATCTATAGTGAGGTCATTGTTTACCTTATTTATCATTTAAGCTCTAAGAATTTTTTAATTATTAAAATTACATAAAAAGATAAAACGTTTTCCTATCCACCTACCAAAGGCGATTGCATAAAATTCAATTAAAATTTATATGGTGAATCAAATAATCGTAAATTTTCATTACCATATTCAGTTAAAATAAGTGCAGCTATACATTAAGTAATACATACCTAATAGCGAAGTAAAAAATAGTTAGATTTTAAAACTGAAATTATAATCATGAATACTTTTTTATACGTTATTCTTTTGTTAATTGATACGGAGTATCCAAGTCGTAACCTACCATAATATTATTTATTATTTGCTTTACAATTTATAAAAAACAACATAGAAAAACATTTCTATTTTTTGTTAAAAATGACCTTCATTTATATTATCAAATTTTAGGTCCCTTGTTACATATCTCTAAAATTATGTTCAATCTTTTTATATCTCCTCCTCTAAATATATAAAAGGAAACCGTGACTGACTGACTGATCTATTAACGCACAGATAGTTATTATGACGTAGGCATCCCCCAAGAACAGATTTTTAAAAATTCAACCCCTAAAAGGATGTAGCAGGGGTTCAAAATTTACATGGAGAAATCATAAAAGATAGATGTATCAATTCGAAAAATACTCCTGTCAACAAATTAATAAACACGTGTTTCATGCTTTTTCAAAAACAACCCTTTCAGAGGGTGAAAAGCGGTAAATAGTCTAAAAATCAACATGGGTGTCATTTTCAAGGTTTGTCAGGACGTTGGTCACGAGAATGTCATCAATTTTGAAATTTATTGGGGGGGGGGGCTACCTCGAGAAAGGAGTAACTATGCCAAATAATGGGAGTGCATCCGTGTTTCGTCTTAATCACATGCGAAGCCGCGGGTAACGGCTAGTAATGCATAAATCGCTTTTGTTTACTTCTATTTACTTCCGAGCGACTATAAGAGAAAGATATGGACGCTCAACAATTGAGGTCATATATAGGAGTGTAGGAAGTATTGTAAAGATGAAAAAAGTCGAGTTCAATATTTTAACGGATTTTGACGGTTCAAAGTGCGTAGATATCGAAGAAGAGAGTTTTAGATGTCAGTTTGTCCGTATGTGCAAATGTCTGGCTGAGACACCATTCGCGGATCGAAATCAATTTTTAAACTTAGGGTTTATAGAGGCTACTCCGTTTTTTTTTTCAAATAGCGGCAGATTACTGATGAACCAAATTACGATATGCTTGAAAACGACGCTAACCATTTTGTTCAGAAATTGATTTTTCCGAGACAAATGAATAACACATTTAAAAAGTTCAAAGATAGTAGTTTATAGATGATCGAATATCCGTGTTTAAACGAAAATATAAGTAGGGTGGAGAAGTAATAACTTTTATTAGTTTCCTGAAAATTTTCGATCCGAACCGAATCGACATAGTTCACACAGCAAGTCATGCATACATCTTTTTTAAGGATACGGCGCTAATCACGTGGGACATAGCCTTCTTTATTTTTCAAAAAAACAATAAGAAGTAGTAAACAAACTTTTTATCAATTATCAGTCGCATACTGCTTTTAATTTATTTGTTTACTTGTTTAGATATTCGAATGATTGATAATTGAATGCTATACATATTATAGATATCTGTAAATAATCTTAAATAACATTTAGTTGCCATTTGCAATTTTTAATGCCAACACTAAAAATATCGTAATGATATCATTTAGTATATCATGCAAAATATTCCATTGAAACCAATCGTATCCTATAAAAAATTAAGAAAACTAAACATTTCAGAGCATGTTTCTAGATTCCTTTAATATTAGCTATACTCGTACTTATTTGGGTTCAGTACGATAACTCGATGTGCCCAAATTTTGACTTTTTTTTTTAAATCACAGAAAACGCCAAAATTTGACGTTCAAAAAAAAAAAATTAGCCGATTATTCACAAATTTCCTCAAAAATACGTAAAAACTTTTCGTAGATTTACTGGTGTAGTTCCAGACATGTGCTGTGTAAGTCAATATGGATCTGATTACAGTTTGAATATGAACATTTTCACTGTCATTTTTTTAATGTAGGTAATCAATTAGAAATCAGATATACATATCATAACAACTGGTGTAGAATTACTGTACTACTATCTCACTTTGTATACACGACCCCGTAATTGTTTTTAAAGAATTCCCCCCAAACACCTTCCCCTTTTCACTGCGCAAAAAAACACCATCTCATCGACACGACCCCGTAATTGTTTTTTAAAGAACTCCCCCCACACGCCCTCCTCTTTTCACTGCGCAAAAAAACGCCATCGCATCGACACGATCCCGTATTTGTTTTTTAAAGAACTCCGCCAAACACTTTCCCTTTTTCATTGCGCAAAAAAAAAACGCCATCGCATTGACAACACCCCGTAATTGTTTTTTAAAAGAATTCCCCCCCCCCAAACGCTTTCGCCTTTTCACTGCGCAAAAAAATATTTTTAAAAAATCAATGTTCCACACTTTAAACGGCTAAGTAATACTGTTATATCTTATTTAAAATAACAATTGTGTATTTCCAATGAATATTTTACATATCGACTTATCGTGCTCTAACCTACTTATTTAGTTTTTATAAAGATAACGCTTTTGTATTTCGTTATTTGAGTAATTTTCGCAACAGATCCAACTCACTGACTTGGGTTTAATGACTAAATGAACAACTTGGAGTATCCGTAGGGTAAAGTATGCTATTACTGATACTTCATGACAAATACAAATTAACATAAAAAGGGGACGATGGGCACTATTCCGGCCCGGAAAAGTAAGATATGAGCTGTCGTACGACATATAATTAAATAATGCCATAGTGGCTGTTCCTTTATTACGTGTATTACATGGGGGTGGGAGGGGGTCTAGATTGTTCTTACGTAAGATCGCAAAAGTAAGCAAAAATTCGAATTTCAAAACACTAGCGCACTCGGCACTGGTTGTTAAGCCCCTGCATTAAAACGTTACTAATACATCATAAATCTTTCGTAGGATCAGTATCTATCAAAATTGCAAAGAAAAAGTACTTTTTCTTTGCAATTTTGGTAGATACTGATCCTACGAAAGATTGAAAGAGAGAATTCATCCAGGTCTTATTTTTTCTTGCGTTGGGGGGAGGGGTGTCAGAATTGTCTTACGTAATAAATGAGCAGCCCCATAGCTACACATGCCAACAATTATATTAATTAATGAAAAGTACCAAAGAGTGTATCATTTACCCCATATTGGTTTTTGTGTATACAAATCTCCGAAGTAGAAATGTAAGCAAAGAACAGAAAATCTAAACATTGCCACGTCAACAGTCAGTACAGTCATGTCCGAAAAATATACATACAATAATATAAACAAGCATATGTGTACAAGGGGAAGAAGGGAACAGAAAAGCTTAGAAAAAACATCTTTAAAACAAACAATGACGGTTCACACTTCTCAACGTTCTGTCACAGAAGATTACTTCCAGAAGTGTCAAACGGCCAAACATATTTTTTGCACATGATCATAATAGGTTCGGTATGTTGTTAAAATTTCTATTGTCAATTGGCATCCCTCGTAGATAAAATAATTAACCTTTTACTTTGCCACTGCACTAATTCTGCACATGGCCTTTGTAAGAGTGCAAGGAATTTTTCAGCGAATGTTTTTTATATAGAACAAAAATAAACGTCAAATAAAAAATCTCAGAAACACTGAACAATTCATTGAAGCTAAAATATGTTATATAAATACATTTTGAAATAAATCGTATTTTCAACAAACGTATACAGTATCTTTTTTTTCGGTTTTTTCCTGAGCTTTGAAAATGTGAGTCGTTGTGATGATGGCACTTTTTAGCTATAGGTATCGGTAATATAATTTATGTCGGTATTAATAGACGTTTTAATTTTAAATTGTAAGTAATTAGTTTTATCAAGATTAATTATCAACTGATTATAGTTTTCTGATATGTTTTTAACAATTTGTTGGCAACTTAAGGCAATGAAACATCCTTCCAAAATAATAGGAATATTCTAATCTATTACAAGTAGGTAAACATGAACACATTTTAAACCTAGCCCCAAAAATTACTGTTTCAAGTCAGAGAATATTATATTAAGCAAGATCGACGATACTCATGATAGAAAGTGTCGCTTCTGTAAGTGTCTTCTGTGGTTCGGTAACATTTGTCGTTCTGCATAGTAACTTACTTGCATTCGCAAATTTCTTAACTTTTAAGACTGATCTTAGAACCGAATTTGACAGTTTCGAAGCTTCCACAAACTTCAATCAATCTATGCATTTATTGTTTGTTTTTGAATTTATTTCTACAATCCCAGAATACGATTACGCTCCAAAGTTCCTTATAAAATTAAAAATGTTTAATCAAAAGTAAATTATTTATTAGTGTGTGAATCCCTTATAAAATAGCAGATATTAATCTAATTTTTAAAATTTTGACAGTTAAATTTTGATCAGAATCACATAAGTATTGTAGGCTGCGTTCAATTCTCATGCGGTTAGATTATGCTTTATTACGAAAATGGGAGTACGACTACGTTTATTTTACTTTACTCAACTTTACAGCACTAGGGTTAAATGTGTCGAATTTCACGACCGCTGTACAAGCATGAAAAAGAACTGTTTTATAGGGAAAAAATAAATTTTTGACTTTAGCCTTCAATTTTCAGATTACCTCCAAATTTTTCGTGTATAAATACGAAGAATGTCAGCTAACATCAAAACACAAAAAATAATACTGCACTAAATTCAAGTTCTACTGGGATTCGAAACCAATCTGATGATACCACTAGGTCAATCATTTGAATCAAATATCGTTAAAGTGAATAAGATTAGATAGAAAATATTGTAGATTATAGACGTTCGACAACAAAGCCTAATAAGCGTCTTAAACGTGAATTGATCGGTTGTGTACTGTGGTAGGTATATACAGTATATAAGATGCGATAGTCCATTTCTTCGCAGAGGGATGCCAATACGAGAGAAAGGGGAAGTGTTATTTTTCAGATAACTCAAGACGGGAGACCGTTGCTGCTTTCATTGCCTACCAACAAAATAATCACACCTTGTGATCTAAGTGTTATTTTTTCTTCTGTTTTTCTATCAGAAGTTTGGAAAACACTTTTTTCTTTTGAAACAGAAACACTTGTGTACAATAAAAATGAGATCCTTTATTTTATTCAATCCGTCCTTTTTCAAAATACAGCTGATCTAAAACTCCCACCACAGACGCAAATTAAGGAAAAAATAGTTGAATAAATAAAATTATCGAACAATTTTTCAGACAATATATTAACAAAATATATAATTGCGTAAAAGAGATATTATATGCTATGACGTTTTTTTATATAATAATGGTATACTTTTCATAATGGTTTATTATTTTATTTTACCAGAAATTGTAAAATTAAAAAAATCTATTGTTCTTTTGTTCTGTCGATGTTAGTTAGGTATTTGACAAGCATACTTTTTTGATTTTAACATGATGTGATAACATATATAGAAAACCATTAAAACGAATAGTAAATATCATAATGTTTCGCAGTAACCGTTACCCGCGTTACCGCACGCGTTCAGAGATATTTTATTTTCTTTGTTATTATATTGATATATATATATAATATTATTATTTATTAGTTGAAAAGGCCCCGTCGTCCAATTTCATGAATTTTTTTCGACTAGATCTGATTAACTAATTACACACACATGTATAAGTCTGGTGACAATGCATATATCCAATATGGCGGACGCCCCAAGATTACGGAATACCTTTTTCTTCACAACCATTTTGTATAAAATAATCAAATAATTTTTTTAAATTAATGTTATCTTAGTCAAAATTTTGAAAGACTAAAAACACGAAAAATAAAATACTAATAAAGAGAAAGCTTTTATTGAAATGTACCAAAAAGGAAATACAATAATATTTAGGGCCATAATTATAAAAAAGTTGGTTTTGACTAATAAACGATCATAGAGTTTACAGCTAACGCTTTTATAATTATGAACCTAAATTATTATAATGATTTTTTTCTGTGTTTCAGTATTTTCAATTGTTATTTTTATCTTAGATTAAGATAAATAAATTAGTTTATTAAGCTCAAAGTTTCGTTAAAAATATACACCGATTTTCAAACATAACGCCGGGGTATATTATGTAAAATTTCGCGCCTTGTAATTCTTGAATTACTTGAGCATATACTCCCACTGTTTTTTTTATGTTATAGTATTCATTCTATTGATTTCAAATGTGAAATACATTTTTCAATTTTACAAATATTACGAGCAAGTAGGATGGAAAATTGTTTTTCTTATCTCACTATCTGTAAGATGAGATGTGCCAATTCCAAACCGTCAGTTTCGTTTTATTATTTGGATTTGAACACTTTCTTTTTTCAATGTACTTAAATACTTTTTTAACAGGTACTTGAAATCAAATTCGAATACTTTTTTGTATTCTATCCAGCTTTGGGTGTATACAATATAAAATCGGGTAGAATTGCACGGAGTGCATAAGACTGTGAAACAGTTTGGGAGAAAGGTGTCGGGTGTCTACTATGAAGGGCTGAGGGAACGTGGGGCTGTTTTCACCACCGACTGAGTGTTACATGGTTAGAATGAAACCTGAGTTGAATATTTCAATATTTAAAGTGAGTTTAGAGATGTGTGAAAATCAGGAACACCCACACAAAATCAATTTCATTCGGAATATAAAAATATTTGTGAAGATAAAAAAAATATCAACACTAGCTTAACTTTTCTTCTATACCATCAAATATAAAATCCATGTATAGTAATATTTTCATTTTATATTGTTCTGAAATCAAATAAGCAAAAAATATTCTATTTATATCAATCAGTTTGAAAGAATTTATATCTTTAACTGCGTTAATTTCGGTTTTATAAATTGAAGTTATTAAATTAACCTGATCTTACAAAATAAACAGTCCACTACATTTAGTGTTGTCATCAGATCTAGTATGCTAAATTTCAACGGAATTTAGGTTTTAAAATCGCGACAACTAAAAAAAAGGTTTGACCGAACAACACATAAGTCGTATTTTATTCTTTGGAGTAACAAAACTCGTAGAAGAATTAATAGCAAATTAAGAATCAATCGTTTTAATTCAAGCCTGAAAACAAGTGAAACTTATTAAGTTTCATTTGTTTCCTTAAACATGGGATAACATAAAAATGTATATTCCAGCTGGGCAACCTTACCACTTAACCGACTATTAACCTTAAATTTCTAGATGAAAGTATAACATACGCCTATGATTATCTCCTACATCTAAACTTACTTTTACCTATTTATAATGTTAGTATAGATTACTATTAATGATTATGTACTTTTCGTAATACAATAATTGTGAACCGAATGTTTTGACGTCGTCAAAAAATAAGAAAGGTAAGGTAAATAGGTATGCCACCATTTTTTTTTATACCAGTTGATAACAAATGTAAAACCACTACCAGAGTCAAAAACAAAAACAAATTTAGAACTCGACAAGGTAAGTAAATTTTTATTTGTATTTGTATCTCCTTTCTCGTTTTAGTAAATATCATGTTATGCAAAGAAATGCAGAAGTATAGATGAGGGTAAAGTAAGACATCACTACGATTGATGTTCTTTTTCTTTACTGGCCACGCCGCGTCCATCATTGACCAGATAGCAGGAGTGGTCAACAAAAATGTAAATACTTTTGATATAAAAACAAATGGAGCCTTTTTAAAAAAAACCACTAAAAGAGAAAGATAATAAAATTTAGAGGCCGACGCTAATTTAATAAAAGTATATAAAAAAAAAATAGTAAGTACCTACCTAGTTAAATCGGCGCCGATGTCAAAATTTTATTATGTTTCTCTTTTAAGTAATTTTTTTAGAAGGCGGCTCAATTTTTTGATAATAAGTTTTATTTTTCACTTTTTTTGTTGATTACTTATAACCTTTTTTTGCAAAAAGTAGTTTGCACGTTATTAACAGACTTGTTTTGAATATTTGATTATTAAACTAAAAAAAAGCAACTGACAACCTTTGAATTGATAACCTCTTTTTTTAGCCCGTAAAAAATCCACGTTACGTTAAAAAATAAAAACGTATTTTCTATTATAAATATCATCAAAATAAGGCAAATCAAAATGTTTCCAAAAATCGCAAAAAACTACATTTTTGGATATTTTTCAAATTCACCCTTACAGAAAAAATACAGAAGTGCGTGTTTTCTTTTTGAATGTAACTATGATTAATTTGAAGAGATTTCTTTGAATAAAAATTTCAAAGATATACCATTTTTATTCCTTCAAACATTCAAATAAAATGTTTTTTTTTTTTTATTTACAGAAAAATAATCAAATCAAAAAATACAATAAACATAACAAAAGTGTGTGCTTCGACTGCGAGGCCATTAGCACATAGAAAAACAAAACAAAAAAAGAAGGTACAAATAATTAGATAATAATAATGAGTAGGTATACGGTAAGTATATGTATAGAGATGATATTGTCAAATAAAATGTTATTTTGTAGTTTCTAAATTCCACATTGTGTTATTTTTTACGTACGTCACAGGGAGTTATTCCTGTGACGTTACACAAACAAAGATGGTCATTTTAACCTACGAATCAAACTGAACAGTCAAAAAACCCGGTATATAAGTCGTATAGGCGCTTGTATTGACATTATCAGATACCTCTGACTCAAGAAGAAAGCAGGTAGGGCTTTTTTATATCATGTATCCTCACAATAGCCCTGACGACGTAGTGTGCTTTGGTTGATTTTGTTTCATTTAACGTTGCACCACCGTCCTTTGTCGGCTGGACTTAGGTCGTTGTGTATACGAACGCGATGCAGGGCACGGTGGGCTTGTTTACTTGGGACTAAGGCTCAGATGTATCAACCCGACCTATACGTCCCCCACCCTGCTATAGGAATACAATTGCCAGTTTCAAATCTATAAACATTAACGTTACACAACCTATCAAAATAAAAACAACTGAAGTGTTTAAAATTCCAGAATTAAAATAATAAAATATTACTTAACATCTGTCATAGACAATTTATTTTTAACCGGATTTCTTCCAAAAGGGTCACACAAAAGCTTGCAAAAATATGTAATTTACAACACAATAAGTCCTCGATTAATGAACTAATGCGTTCAAAAAAGGGGAAAGGAATCAAATCTCGACTGCCCAAAAACGCAGTTTAGTATTTTTATATTTATGAATTCATAAATCCCCAAAAACATAGATAAATGTGAAAAAAACAAGAATCAACGAACAACGCTCGGATGAAATTATTATTGGGTTGAATCCACTGTAGTGAAAAGATTTGAATACGATTTTTTACTATTCGATAGCTTACTTTTCAAAGTGCAAAGTGGAGTACAATATAATATAAATTATAGTTAACTGTAGTTAATAAATTCGAGCGAACGGAGGTAAAGTTGGTAAATGGTGTAGGAGGTTATCTCCGAAACTACTCATCCAATTTAAAAAAAAATTCGACTTATATATTATCGCATTAAAATAAAAGCACTTTTCACGGTGACCAATTTTGCATCGGAAGTCGATTAAGAAACGATGGCAATCTACGAATTTTGAGCGAAGCTGACCCGGGCCACTAGATTATAAATTGGAATGAATGAGCGAGCGAAGATAGTGCATCCGGGCGTCGTTTTGGATATTAATGAAAATGGAGCATTATTAGAAATTCATTTTATTCTCTATAAAAACCGACGTGAAGTCAGTCGCCGATATACTTTTTTCTATAAAATAAAAAAAAAGTCCAGACTACGTTTATGAAGAAAGAAATGTTTGTGTACACAAATAGAAAGCCGAGCCACGGAGGGTTTAAAACGTAGTCAAAAGAACTACTTAGCCCATCTACTGGAGGACAATAGAATATAGATCAATTGGAGACTGTTTCACTTAAAAAGAAAAGTATACTAACAATGTCCGCGGATGAGCAAATGGTCAATATGACATTTAAGGGTATATTAAGTGCCTTCTTTTGCTTTAAAATAAAAAGACTGCAATCAAAGGAATTATCGGTTTGAATACGAACTTAAAACTTTTTAATTCCATCAGTAAATAAGTAAACGCAATTCTTTACAAAAATATAAAATTTTTATTGTAGCATTATGACTTGAAAATGTCTTTTACACGGGACCAAAAAATTTACGTTTCGCACTTTTCAACGAATAACTTTTCATTTTTACTATAACACTGATTTCTATTCTCTTTTTTCTCTCATCAAATATGACAAATAGCGAAGACAAACTTAAATACTAGTTCATTTTTTTAAATGAAAGGCCTTTACTTTAACAAGTTATTATCCAGGGCTAGTTATTTCATTCATAAAATCCTAAAGATACCAAAATAATCGTAAAACACCTTAAAACGGTTGTAAATATAAATTTTTCCCAAATATTCTACAGTCACCGAGCAATGTAGCGTCGTGGTGAGAGCACTGGACTCGCATTCGAGAGGTACTGGGTTTGAACCCCGACGAGGGCAGATGTGGTTGGGACTTTTTCCTACTGCCTCTCGCCGAGAAACGGGAATTCCTGTACCGGTCATCTTGTTAAGATTTTCCTCAATAATTCTAAATAAATATCGAGATGGTTCCCTTATTCAAGGTCATGGCCGATTACCTGTCAAACTCCTATACTTACAGGTTACCTACCTTTTCCTAATTTCCTAAAATTCTTTCATTCGCCCATTGCTATTAATTGTTAAGATAAAGTTTAAAAGTATAGAAAATAACGGAAAGTGTGGTAGATGGAAAATAGTAATGGTGCAAATGGCGTCTGTTGACATAAAGTCGAGAAACGGACGTTAAACGCATTATTTTATTAAGTAAAGAACAAGCGATCCAAAAATTAGTTGTTAACAATTTTGAAGACAACGTCTATAGAGTGGCCAAAGGATCCAGAAAAACGCAAAATGCAGATATTAAATTAGCATTTATTGACTAACGTTTCGAAGGATTTACCTTCATCCTCAGAGTACAAACATTTCATATTATTACATATTACATATTTACGGAATTTGTACTCTGAGGATGAGGGTAAATCCTTCGAAATGTTAGTCAATAAATGCAAATTTAATATCTGTAATTGCGTTTTTCTGGATCCTTTGGCCACTGTAGACGTTGTCTTCAAAACTGTTAACAATTATTATTATTCTACAGCCACCTGAATGAAGAAAATATATTGATTTTGAAGGATTTGCTCCATGGTGAAAACAAGTTTAGTTCATTTAGATATAACACTAAATATGCCTAAATAAACGCACTTTTGATTATTTTTCCGAAATATTCATCATCAAATGCAGTTCTTTAATGAAGAAATTACATTATGGTTTTCAATAAAACGTGATACACTGAGCTTTATTTGAGTCGCATTGCATAAGTACATACAGTTGTACAAATATAATTTAGAATCTTAGCAAATCAAAATTATTAACATAATGAAAATATTGACTATGAGAACAGAATGAGGATGCGATGTTATTGAAGACGTTATGATTGGAACTGCTCACATCTAGTCTGTAATTTCGATGGTGTAAATGCTGATTTGACGGAATACGTAAATGCAATTATTATATTGTTGAAGCAGGGAGCCTTGAGCTGAACTGCGAGATAGTGAAGCAGCCAATATTAGAACACAGGATAGCCCACCACGACCTAAAATCTATTCTGTTTACCCAAACATATCTACATACAGCATGCAACAAAATCATCTGTCATAATTAATGACACTTCAAGAACGTAATTTTAATCTCCACAGCCCTTGTTCAACTTGTTACAATTTTTGTTTTAGTTTTTTTTAGGTGACGTTTCGTCATTTTAAAGAAAACTAGCCGAATCCACGGTTCGTCCCATTTATAGATTGACTCCCATAAGTGATTTACATTGTTCCATCAAAATCCAACGGGAATATTTAATAAAATTATAGTGTCTATAACTATATATCCTTTATATTATGTGGAAGCCCTATAATTTATGTATCAAATTTTACTAAAAATTAGTTGTCGTTGGGTGACTCTGTCTCGGAGTCCTGTCTTAACGCGACGAAGGCGAATATAAGATAATTTATCATTTGGGTTAAAAAGCCCTGCATGCATGCATCGAATTAGGGATTTAAGAGGAAGTAATCACGAATGCAATCAAACCTGAAATGGAAGAAGTGAAAATCATACGAGATATTGAAAATTTGTTTAATGGGTTCGTGTTATTGAACTTCGGTTAAAATAATTCTAGCCCCGAAATAATTTAAGATCGATATAAAAAAAAGCTACCGAATTAATCTAACGAAAGGATAATATTATTGTGAAACAGACAGAAAGAGAATCGTATGAAAATATGTGGACACTTTTTTAAAATCGTACAAAAAGGGTGAAAACTGTTTTTTACATTGTTTTGAGACAACTTGTATAATAATGATCTACCCTATACGTACACAAATAAATGCATAAGTAAATATACATATATTTAATATTCATTGTTATGTGTTTGTGAATCGTCTGAATACGTGAGTACTATAAGACTTGTATTTCTATTTTCACTATAACGAAATTATGAATGGTCCAATTGTCTGTTTACGCTAATTTATGGTGCCATTCTCTGAGAAATTACTAGCTGTCAACAAATATACATGGAATCTTACAGAAAATTATCATACGACGATACTTCATTCTCTAAAATATTAAACAATATCGCCAATGGTAAATTGTAAACATAGCTAACGCACGCACATGGCGACAGGGTACTTTTTGTATCACGACTGTGCGACTAAGTAGTCTTATACATCGTCAGATAATATGTAAGTATAAGGCCGCACACTATTCGCTGAAATTGCACAACTGGTGTATTATGAGCGCGCGATTGTATTGTATTACTTTATTCATCAATATAAAAGAATCTTATACATATAAGTCAAAAAATATTTAAAAAAAAACAGCACTAATATCAAAACTTCTCAACAGTGCAGAAAGCATTTCTTTTATGACATCGTTAAAAGTTTTTATTTCTATACATTTAATATAGTCTGAAATTTTGTTACATAGTTTCGGAGCAAAATCATTCATAGCAAATGCTGATTTTTTGAGTGATATAAATTCAATAATTCAATGGTGTCTGTTCCTTATTATAACCATGTAAATTTGAGTGGGTGTTGTAATTTTTTACAAATAGTCTTTTGCATATTATATACCTGAATTAACGTAAATAGATCGGGAAGAATCATAATCATATATTAAAATTATAAAGAGGTAAAGTTTGTAAGTTTGGGATGTAGGAGGAAACTTTATCCGATTTAAAAAAAAAATCACCAATATTTAGAATGGCCCTTCAGGATGGACATACGTTATATATTATCGCGTTAAAATAAAAGCGCTTTTCGTGGAGATCAATTTTGCAACGTAAGTCGACGAAAAAACGGAGCAATCTACAAATTCAGGTGCGTTTATTTAAAACTAGCGACCCGCTAGTTTTAAATAAACTTGCATTCTACTCTTGTACTTTTATGTCTGACAGAATTCTCAGAGCTCTTCGTTAACTGTTACACCAAGCTGTCCTTTAATCTTTTTTTAACGACTGTACATTATATTGTTGTTTTTCCACAAATAAAAGAAAACGAAATATTTAAACAAACCTCTATTGGCGTTCTCGGTCGCGTAAATATCGGTTATAAAATACCTTGTTTTATAGTCCGAGCATAGAGAGACAAATAAGTTTGAGTACTAATAGATTGTTTCATTGAAATCGATTCAGTCGTTCACAAAATACCAAAATAAAATCGAAATTACAATCAGGTATCTCGTTAATATTCTCATTATATCAAATTTCAAAAGTTATACTAAATTAGCTTGTAATTTCAAAAAAAATGTTTAATTTAATAACGCTCATTCACGTGTCAAAAAGGTTAAATGATTTTAAATATTTAGTCTTAACAAAAAAACACTCTTTCTTCAGTGAAAAACCAATTATACTTATTGATCTTTATTTAACTGCGGCGGTACCTGGTAAAAAACAGTAATTAATTATCATTTAAAAGATTCAAATTAAAGAACATTTAGTGGTTTAACAAGCTGTTGTTAACAAACAATAACCAGCTGTTTCACTAACCATTAACGTCTTAACTCAGAAGTACGACCAAAAGTTAATACATATACATATTATATACACTGTCTCAAAACGTTATTCTCTCCAAATCAACGTCCGAAACAATTTTGCTAAATTGGAAAATTTAATGACAGAAAATCCAGGATTTAGGCCAAAAAATTGAGAAAAAAATGTCTGCCAACTCAGCACGCCATCATTTGTTCATCGCATCGTGTCAACATCTAGTTTGTGACGACGCTACTTTATAGAGCTGTCATTGCGACATAGGATGAAGTGCAAATTTATTATGCGTGACGCGGTTTCTGTTATAATTTAAATCAACTTTGATGCCATTTTACTTTACCACAATATCTGTTTAAGATGGTATCGGATCACACTATCTCATTTGTTTTACTGTTGAACTGAAATCTGAGAGGGTAGAAAGTTTGGGAATCTCTAAAATATATACGACTGTTTGCCTGTCTGATCGTGAAAACTCGAAAACTGTTCTACCAATTTGCATGCTGTCTTCACGAATAGGCAGAGAAAATGTTTTTAAGAGTTTATCTTATTACGACAGCAGACCTAGCGGTGTAGCGTAGTGGTGAGAGCACTAGACTCGCAATCGGGGGGTACCGGGTTCGAATTCCAGTGGGAGCAGGATGTAGCTGGTACTTTTTCCTGCTGCGTCTCGCCGAGAAACGGTAATTACTGTACCGGCCATCTTATTGAGGTTTTCCATGGTTTCCCTCAATAATTCCAGATAAATATCGAGAGTGTTTCTAATTTAAGGGCATGGCCGATTACCTGTTAAACTTCTATGCTCAAAATTCCTCTACCTTATCCTAATTTCCTAAAATTATTTGATTCGCTCATGGCTATAATTTAAGTAGAAGTTTAAAAATGTAGAAAATAATGAGAGGTGTGATAGGTGGAAAATAGCAATGGTGCGAATTGCGTCTGTTATAACAAAGTCGAGAAACGAACGTTTAACGCATTATTATTATTATTACGGTATCATAAGAGTGGACTAACAGGTAAGCAATGAGAAAACAGATAATGTCACGTAAATACGACCAGTTCTATAGCATGTATCTACAGCTCTGGCTATTTCCATGAAGCATGTAATGTTTATTGATACAGCCTGTATAAATAATGAACAAGGTCATGTTAGTTAGACGAGAAGGAAATGTTTGTACCACTAAGTAATAATACGACAAGTCAGTAAACTTAGTATTAAGTTGAGTTTAACAGGAGAACAAAACAAGATGAGGATATAATGCAAGGCAAGGTATGGATCAAGTAGTGTATGTATACATTGTACAACAGTACATACATGCATACAAACATATTCAAACAGCATATCAGATATACAGTCGTTTCATTAGTTTCTAAGCTCATGGTTCTGTAAATGACCTTGCCTCTCGGCCTTTTCTTCTCTTCTGTATCCAAAGCGTCCAATCGAAAGCCCGTCGTTCTTACTATTTTGTCTATCTGTCTTTACACCCATTAAACTGTTTTTACACGCTTTATATTAGTTTCACTGGTAAGTTTATATGTATGTATGTAAGTATGTGTGTTTGTAAACTCGTTTGGACTACAGCAAGTGGTTTATATAGTGGTAAAGATACTGGCTAGCCGTGCGGTCTAAGGCACGGCTCTTCGCTGACGTCAACTCTCGGAATCACGGGTCTTCGCTGACGTCAACTCTCGGAATCACGGGTCGTGGGTTCTAATCCCGTCCACGCCGTAAAAAAAATTGTTTATTTTCGGCAAATTTTTGACAATAAATCAAACTAAAAAGTGGAAAATAAATATAGTTTAAAAAAAACTAAAAAACACGCTTTATATCGAACTAAAAAGTAAAAAATATTTTTTTTTAAATAAGCTTAAAACATTAATGAATAAAAAATACAAGTATTATTGTGAAAAAAGCTTATTTAAATAAAAAATATTTTTTACTTTTTTTCGATATAAAGCGTGTTTTTTAGTTTTTTTAAACTATATTTAATTAAATATTACTTGTAGTTACAGAGGCAGTCATGTGGGGTATCTATGAGCAGGTATTAAGCAGAGTAAATAGTCAATGTAGTTGAGTTCGTGTTCGTATTCGTCACAGTATATTTTCTCCGAATCTACTCAACGAAAAGAGTTGAAATTTGGAACATATTATATACCCTAATCACGAACGTATAGCGTAAATAAAGGAATTCCGATTTTTGATGTGAAACATCTAATGGCGCGTTTGGTTGGGAGTAAAATTTCGAATATACACACGCTCTGTCACCATTTAGACTTGTGACTCAAATACTTCATAATCACGTCATAATTAATAGTTACAATATTATGTACACATTGGTGTATATGGTATCACCCAACGGCTGAAGTTTTACTGTTGAAGTTTTCGACAATTCGCTAGAGTAAACGTCTTTCAATATACATGTTCATACATATGTGAACTTCGTGTATACCATTACTAGACTGTACACTATAGAATACTGGCAGCAGACAATGTTGGTTTACTTGCCAAGAGAAAGTAAATATAGAAGGTTCAGTCACAAATGTAATTTTCACGTTTTACCCTGATATTCAATGAATGCACATTGTGTCTATGAAATAATAATAAAAACAAAATCTAATGCAAATATCAAAAAAGTCACTGGCTGAAAATGTATCAACAATTTAGATAATAGAAGAAATAAAAAACATAATTAATATACCACGTTTTTTAAAACGAACTAAAAAGTATAAAATAATTTCTTTAAGCCTTATGAGTACAATTTAAAACGAAAAACGTGGGGCACATGCGACAGTTATATAAGAAGTGTAGAGAGTAGCTATCGAATTATTGAATGAGATAAAACGAATAATGGGCCCCACGTTTTTCGTTTCAAATCCTACCCATAAGGCTTAAAGAAATTATTTTATACTTTTTAGCTCGCTTTAAAAAACGTGGTATATTAACATTTTTTTTTATTTCTTTTATTATTTCCAAATCTTTTATATTGTCATCTAATTCTGAGCTAAGATAAAATTTCAAGTGTCTATCTCATCAGGAGGTTAGTTTACAATCAATTACAAAATTCCACCCGGACAGACATACAAGAAAGCGAGGGACTTAAAACGTGGTAAAAAAGAATCATATAGCTGTCAATTTTTACCCTGAGAAGAAAATATTTTTTACATGCGTTCTTCTGCAGTGTACAAACGTAACGGCCTCCCATAAAACGACGTTCCAAAAAAGTGTCGCGCTAATTGCACGATTTTAATTCTAGTCAAACGCGCTATTTCACATCAAAAATAAAATTACTGACACAAGACAGCTATAACTATTATATTGGTGCCATTTTACGAAGAAGAAGGAATGCAATTGATATAATTTTAAATTAAAAGTTACTAAGAGGATATTGATATGAATTTTTCGTAACAGACCTACGATGTGAGTTTCTCTGTTATTAGTAATTATTCTATGGTAGTGCAGAATTAGCGTATGATGTAATGTTGTAGCTAGTGTTAGAATAGCTGGGGGTATTTTTCGAAGAACATGGCATTCACGAGAGGGTTGTATGTGTATATACTAGGAGGACTTAAAAAAAAGAAACAAGTATCTACAAATTTAGAAGCTTCTAAAATGGCACAAACCTTAGTCAATTAAAAAATTAGGGAACCTAAATGTTAGTAGATCTGCACTTGATTCTAATAATGAAGCATTGTAATAAAAATTATAGTAAGAAGAAAATAAACAATAAGTTCAATTTACAATTAATTAATAATACCTTCCAATAGCGTAGAGAAAATGGTTGTTTTTTTCCGAGAACGAAAGAAACGACAGGAGGGTTTGTTTGCTGGATACGTAAAAATATAATGAATTTTCCCCCTTTTTATCCACTTTAGCTTTGACTTTTTACTTCCTCCTTCATTATATTAAAGGCGTTAAAATTATCAACGCCAACGAAAGAATACAAAATAATTATTGCAGTCATTTATTATCATTAGCAAATTATGGACCAGTGTCGGCTTTACTTCAAAATTACTAACATCAAAACTGTCAATTTACAACTAAATTAAAAAATATGATAAATAGTCGGGCAAAAGGTTGTTAGCTTAAGTTACCCGACTACTTTTAAAATTGTCAGCTTCTTTTTTGGAGTCACGTTTTAGTTTTTTTTATTTAAAACAATTTAATTTTTGATACACTCGACAATCTTTTTGATTTGGAACTCTACACGATATTCTATTTATTTTTTCCGTAATCAATAAATCTGCATTTATCATCCGTGATAACGAAATATATTCTGTAAGATGAATCGATAGGCACCTGATTTGTCGAAATCGGTCTAGTATTTTAGAATCCACGAGAGAGCATAAAGATTGACATCCATATATATTATCCTATAGCCTAAGTTGCACCAAACAAGACACATTTACAAAATTTCATTAAAATCTGTTCAGTGGTTTCGGAGATTAGCACGGCCAAAATTGTGATACGGGAATTTTATATATATAGATATGTTACATGTCTATTGACGCTACTTTTCAGTCTTAAGAATAATATTCACTCCACCATGCCAAAAGAAGTTTTACTTCAAAACCTGAGAAAATCCATAAAAACCCTAAGTTTAAATTGAAGGAGATGTATTTGGTTGAGGAACAATTGAAATATAAGCTTTACCAGAGTATCGCTTGTGGCCAACGTTTCGAAAAATATATTTTATCTAAGTTTAAAGTTCGGTATAGATTTATTGAGCGGTGTCAGCCAATTTGCACATCAACATTTAAAACTAGCTTTTACCGTAAACGGGGACCACGAAATCTTAAATTCGATTTTTCCTCATTCTGATAAGCGCTCGAAAGTAAAAAAGAAAAAAAATAACGTAGTCTTTTCTGACTTGACTACATTCAAAATTCAAATGTTGTAGACAATAGAAAATTAGATGGATGACTACTTCCAATATTAAAAATAATTTTCAATCAAACATAAATATAAATAATTAATGACGATATTCTTTCGAGTTTCATCAACAACGTTAAGGCTACGTATTTAAAACTTGTATGCAATGCGCGTATATAATATTGACGAAGATATTATTGGCTAAAAAACGGCGTCTGGCATCAATTCAGGGTGTTTGGCTCCTAAACGTCGCCCTCTAATGTAATTATACGCGAGCAAACCTTTGTTTATAAGCTATCCTCATATCTTTTATCTCCGTTCTTTCCGTCAAGGATGAACTGAAATCGCGAATATCATAATCTTGTCAATCTAACGAAACTAAAAAATCAGCATAAGGAATCATATATGATACCCATGTTCCAAAACTATTTTCAACACATTTCTTGAAATTATGAAAAAATGATGAGAGTGAATTTTACGATGTACCCACAAAATAGAGGTACCATTGAGTCAAGTTAGTGGACGTGCCTTCGCCATATATCGTTCTATTTGTTTTTCGGTTCACTGAGAAATAAAGATAGAGTATGATAGAGCCCATGTTCGCTTACGCATAGCGTTTAATAGTTGTATTTATGGTAATGGCCCTCCAGTCCTTTTATTAATTTATTTCAGTAAATTATTTTCATCCAAGTGAAAATTATGTTTTTAGTCATGCCAAAGAAGTATAACTTCAAACGAGCGTACACACCCTCATTTTTCAATGCAATTTTCTAAAAAGTCCTTATACAACACATAAAATTACGTATATTTCCGAAACCACTGGTTCAACTGGTACCAAATTCAATAGGTTAAGGCTCTTACTGAGACAAACATTTTGAAATTAAAATCTCTCAAATCGAATCGTTTGTGACTACAATATTAAAAAAAAATCGTAAATATACCGATTTTTTCAATGTTTGCCTCCGTAAGGACACCAGGCCTGTTGGTTTGAGTACCAATCGAATCAGTGGTTTTGGAAATATAGGTATGCAAATTTAAGCATATTTTATATTTATAATAATTTTGTCTAAATGAAAAATTATTTTGTGATATGACTGGAAAATACCATATCGACATCTTGCTTTCCTAACTAAAACTGCTTTACGCACAGTAGAGTAAATTGGATATACGAGGCTAAACATGTAACTAAAAGACTTAAGGAAATGCTGCAACACCACTACTTTGAGCCGTATATATATGTATATATCTATAGCCGACACGACTAGACATATCACTTCTGTGATGTGTAGTGTATACATGATTTTTTTTACAAATCGTAATTGTTTTGAGTTTTTTTGTCAAAATTGTTTACTCATCCTTATTTTCGCATTCTGCAACATTATATATCATACCAGCACCCGCAATCGTTTCACCTGCTTGCAAGAGCTGATATTTGACTGCTGTGTGTATAACTAAATCACAGCATGCTAACTGATGCAAGCTAACTTCACCAGCTAACTTTAGTCGTACAAATTCTAACTGCGTCGTTCATTGCTATACTTTAATTTTACATCAAATACGGAATGCAACAAAACACCAAATCAAAGTATCTTTCAATCCGTAGTCAATTCTATATACTAATATATAAAGCTGAAGAGTTTGTTTGTTTGTTTGAACGCACTAAAATCAGGAACTACTAGTTCAAATTGCAAAAAAAAATTTTGTTGGATAGCCCATTTATCGAGGAAGGTTATAGGCTATATAAAATCAGGCTACGACCATTAGGAGCGGAGCTGAAAAATGTTGCAAAATGTATCTCAAAAATAAGCTTCTATTCAGGTGATATGCACTAACTAAATATACTCATATTAGCGTTATCAGAGTACAACGCCGGCTAGCTCAATCGGTAGAGCACACAACTGTCAATATCAGGGTCGTGGGTTCAAGCCCTACGTTGGGCGAATATATTTTTATTTTATTTTTTTTCTACATTGCTTTCTTCTAAGGCTTACATTTGAATTTATTTTAATTTTATTTAATTAATTAAAAAAAAATTATTAGTTAAAAAAAGTTTAAATACTGCTTTTTATCGACAAAAACTTTTGGACGGTAACTCCGATCATCATGAAATTTGGACACAACATTCATCTCGGTAAACTAAGATGAATGTGTGTACTCATGTTCATCCCTTCCCCATTCGTTCTTTTACACCCGGGTGAAACCGGACGGGACCGCTAGTAATACATAAAATACTTTTATTTTTTACTTTTTAGTGACATTGCAATACGTAGTGACGTAGTCACACTTCTTTCCTGACTACTTAACTAAACTTAACTAAAAAAATACCGATTTAAGTAAAAACAATAAAGGACCATATTGACATCTTCCTGAACACAACGCTGTCGAAATTATTCAAATGGGTTAACTCCTCGAGAAGTCGTCGCTGAACATATATAAAAATGCGCGTTTAATTTGGTTAAAAATATTTTTTTTAATTTGTATTCAAAAATTTGACGCACGGTGGTTTAAATCACGCAAAAGCTACTTATAAAAGTTAAGGTATTCATAAAGCGTCCGGTATAGCATGATAATTTGTCGAAAGGCGAGTCAAGAAGGGCACAAGCTGTGAAACGGAGCGAAGCAAGATATTGTTCTTTGAATACAACCAGAATATGCGGCTTACTGACACCCCCAAGGCATGGGTAAGGCAGCACCGGCAACAGCTTCAAACGCGTAGTGGCCGCATAATACGCGGGTTTCGCTAAAACCATTAAAGCCAATGAAGTTAGCAACCCGTGGTTCGCGAATACTGTCAATACGAATAATATAGCCGTTACCTACTCGCACTTATTCTGTTTGGGTCTTTTTACTAACTTTTTCCCAACTTTGAAAAAATAAGTTTTTTTATCAATTTTTAAGCAGCAGATCATCTGGAATATTTTTTTTTCATGCATTTTTTGCTACTTTGGTCCAATTACGGTTAGCTTGCTGGCATTAAACACTAAAAAATTTAAAATAAAAACCTGTTTTTAATTGAGCCTCTTTCACAAAAGGATCACTAAAAAATGTAAAATAACAAAGTTTTGAGGTCGACACCTATTTAAAATATACTTAAGTAAGTACATAAAACGTGATAGTAATTCTGCCCTAAAAAGGCAAAGGGCAGTAAGTGACATTTGTTGACAAAATGAGTTCATACTGAAGCCAACGACAGCAGTAAGTGTTGCAGCAATAATTTTATTGTCTTTAAAAAATGTTTCCCCCATGTTTTGGTTTCCATAATCTAAAATTCAGGACGGTCAAGACATTTTTAGTAAATCTTGATTTACTCAAATTCATAAGTTGGTCACTTAATGTCTTTTGCCTTTTTACGGCAGAATTCAATTGATGCCAATCTCAAAACTTTGTTACTTCACGCTTTTTAGTGATCCTTTTTAAAAAAAATTAAAAAATGATTTTTTTAATTCAGTTATACTCGCTGGCTATCGTTTTCCCAAGTACATCCCGACCAAACTACGTTTCTGGAATTCTTATCTAACTCAAGAACAGCTTCAACAATTTGATTAAACAAGTTTCCTTCAAACCCGAGATGACCGCAAAAGCAAATCAAAGTCAAAATTTTATAATAAAAACGTTTTTTATGCAACTTTGCCGGTTCCGCGAAACTTTGATCAGCGTCAAAATGTGATAAGAGTTTTGAAAAAAAAAAATTAAAACAGAATCCTCGAGATGTCAAAAGTAAAATTTGGCCAGTGGATCCTAGTTTGAAAAGATTGAGAAGTCCTGGATGAAACAATTCTGAACCAAGGGCATTCTATCCGCAAATGGTGACAGAATCTCTAAATAAGGGTAGAAGAAGAACAGAAGCGTGTGTTGAGCGACAACGATTAAAAATCCCCAGCCCTCTAATGAAGTAACCATCTCCGAAACTTTGTAACGCGTTTTAATGTTCTTTCGTGTTTTTATAATGGCACGCTTCGTCAATGATGAGTCTCACACCAAACTTTCTTTCTATAGACGAAAATGAAGGAAATTATGTTGAATTCCCCGACCGACTCGACATCACATAACGGCTAACGGCCTTTCTACTACCACCACAGAAGAGGATTACAGAATAACACTCACTGCTTGTAACGTTGATCTTCCTATAATATAATATTCCGTGACCCTGAAACCGGAGATAGATTTTACCGCTAGATCATACATTGTCGGACACAATCTAGCACAGAACAACATTTTGCAATTCAGCGGGGTGACGTAACGGTGAAGGCACTCGACTCGCATTCGGGAGGTACCAGATTCGAATCCCGACGGTGGCAGATGTGGCTGGAACTTTTTCCTGCTGACTCTCGGCGAGAAACGGTAATTCCTGAACCGGCCATCTTGTTGAGGTTTTCCATGGTTTCCCTCAACAATTCCAGATAAATATCGAGATGGTTCCTGATTCAAGACCATGGCCGGTTACCTGTCAAACTCCTATGCTCAAAATTTGCCTACCTTATCCTAATTTCCTAAAAATTCCTTCATTCGCTCATTGCTATTAATTAAGTTGATGTTTAAAAATTGTAAAAAAATAACGGGAAGTGTGGTAGAAAAAAAATATAATGGTGCGAATGGCGTCTGTTATGACAAAGTTGAGAAACGGACGTTATACGCATTATTATTATTATTATTAATTCAGCAAATAAGGATATACAACGTATATTATTTTAGAAGCATTATTTATAAATTTATTGATTTTAGTTACGCATAAACTAGAAAAAACGCGTCAGAAACCGCTAAATGTTTCAATCAATGTTCGTGAAATTCTTTGTAAAAAGCTAATATGTAATTCTTTAATTAAATTGAGGTTTGCGTATTTAATCTATTTTTAGGGTCAACGTTTACCATATTAATTGTTCACTGGTTAAAAAGATCGATGGTAACACTTTAAAAATAGTCCCGTAACTAGGGTTATCAAGTGTCCGGTTTTTTTTTTTTAATAAGTACGGATCTTTTCGTTTTTATCCAAAAGAATGGATATAAATGTTGCTAATTTTGTAACAAAACGTAATTCACTATTAAATAATAATTAATACGAACCAAACAGACTTTTTTATTACAAATGTGATGTCCAGCTTTAAAAAGGTATGTTTGGCTTTTAAACAAGATATGTCCGGCTTCTAGTACAAAATGTCCGACTCCGGCCTAATATAGCACCGAGTCCGCCTTTAGTATTTTAGGACCTGGCAACCCTACCCGTAACGCATGCGTATAAAAATATGATTAGCTAGTGACGCGTCTGTAAGTCATATTCTGTGTTACAATGCTATGGCCTCAGTGACTTGTTTGTTACACAGATGGTCCTTCCAACTCTTCAGTCCGCGCATTTTCAGTCATAACTATAGCACGCACGATTTCTTCCCTTGAACGCATTGCCGCATTTTAAATAGTACCACTACACCTAATACAGCACAATGAATGTTACTTTTTACTCTCTTAGTGTTATTTAAAAAAAAAAAACTATTAAAAAATTACAGTTATTGGGAAAAACCAATCAATATTTCGTAACTAAAATGAAATTTTAAAACCCAGACAATATCTAAGTATAATCTATGTATAGCTGTTTTTTTTTAAATTTTGAATCTAATTCTTACAGAGATAGAGCGGTATACTTCTTTTGATGTACACATTTTTATAAAATATAACCGATAAAAAACCGTTTTGCTTCTGAATCTAAAAAATGTGAATACAATCCGACACGAAACTGAAGAATTCATGTTCGATTACAGATATTTTTAACACTCTTCATTGTATGTATGTACGTATGTATTAATGGAATCTTTCAATTCAATTTTCATCTACTTCCAGACGTCTGAGTAATTTGAAATTTTGCACATATTGTATTAAGAATCCATGATAATACAATAATTTATATAAATATTTATGAATATATAAATAATTTATATAGTCGTATGAGTCTCAGTTTTTAGGGTTATAATTAAAATTGGAGTTTAAAAAACACTCTTCTCTAGGAATGCGGCTTAAAAAGTAAAAAATGATTTTCAAATATAAAGATCATGTTCAACAGCGATAGGATGTCTCCCTATATTGAGTTGGGGGGGACTTCTTATCGCTGTTGAACAAAATATTTTTATTGAAAAATTATTTTTATTTTTTTGTCCACATTGCTATAAAAGTGTTTTTTTAGGATTCCGTACATCAAAAGAAAAAAAGGACGACTTTGTTCTCCGTCTGTCTATCTGTCAAGACTCTTGGGAATCAAAACCTATAGGGTACTTCCCGTTGACCTATAATCATGTTTGGCAAGAAGCAATTTCTTATAGCACGAGTAAATTTGTAGTTACATCACAAAAAAATAATGTTTTTAAACCGTAAAAACACGCTACGCACTTCTAATCCAAAAGCACAATATAAGAAATCTCGCATACAACACGGTACGACAACTATACTATCAGATATAGCCACGAGATACAAATCTGAACTCATTGCAATTACACGCTTAGTTAGCGAACTGACCGCGACTTTTGTCGATGTTATGGAGACGACAGTTTTCCAACGGCCAAGCGGGAAAAATTTTCGAGACTCGATTCCCGTGATGGGTGAACTATTTATATACGTACAAGTTTGTACGGAACTCTCGGTGCGCGAGTCCAACTCGCACTAGGCATTTTTTTTAGTTTTTCTAGACTCTAATTTATTTCTTTGAAGTTTGTGCGTTTACAAGTAGTTAAAAATTGTTCACTAGTATTTAAAAAAAACACCCTATAGAAATGAACAGTAAGAAGATTGGTGAAGCCGTGACGGAGACAGAGGGTTGCACGTAACAGCAGCTTACCCCTTGCCCTAATCGCGCTTTACTCACCCTCTTACCAACCACCAAAGTATTGCTCTGAAATACCACACGATCAACGTTTTTCTCGCTCCACAACGTACTTTCAAAACAGATTTTATACCTACGATTAAAAACTTTTCAAAAATTAATAAATAAGTACTTATCAAAATAACGAAAATTATGGATTTTCCAAACAAATTAATTTCTTAACTTACTTTTTAATAAATAAAATTATCGACTAATATTTCAGACAATATATTAACATATACATTTAATTCAATTAATTGACGTTTCGATCTGGATTTGGACTTTCGTCGGAATTGAGGTAGAAATTCGGATCGAAACGTCAATTAATTGAATTGTAATTGTATAATTTTTGTTAATACGTTGTCTGAAATATTGGTCGATAATTTCATTTATTGAAGAGTTATCAGACGTTAATTTTAACTAACTTTTGATAGATATAACTTTCAAAATTCAATTGAAAATTTAATTTTTTTTTTTTTTATATATTATGAGGCTTCGGCAGCAAGGCCATTAGCTCTAAGTATGAAGTAGGTTGCTGAAAGTAACGAGGTTTAACTGTTGCTTAGATTTTGTTATAGAGGTCGGTATTTTTTAAGAACTGGAATAATTTTTCAATATTTCCTCTGTTGTCACTGAGGATGTCTTGAAGTTGAGCGGGGAGTTGTATTCTATTGTAGGCATATGCTTGACATTCGGTGAGGATATGATGAACGGTTAGTGTTGTATTGCATGTGGGGCAGATGTCCGGGTCGGTTCTTCTGAACAGGTGGCTATGCGTTAATAAGGTGTGGCCAATTCTCAGTCGGGTCAGCACAGTATTTTCTTTGCGATTTATGGGCAGGTTGATCCATTTCAATACTGTAGGTTTGATGACTCGAAGCTTGTTAAATTAAAAAAAGTGATATTAAAGGGGTGGTCGAGCAAAATCTCACGGCATCTCAGCAAAGGGGAGAGGGGGGGTTGAAAAATCGCCAAATTTGCCTCACGTAATTTGTAAACCCTCCCTTATATAATCTTATTGAATCTATTTTTTGTCTTATCTACGTTTTGTTACTTTGATTTATTTTTTCTTTTTTTAGTTAATTATTAAATATATGCACGGTACAAACAAACAGACAGTCAAAAATTTCGGAGGTACGTCTCTGAATGATTTTATACAGTTTTATACATTCAATTCTTACCAGGTTTACGCTCAATGAAAAGACCTGTATTTGAATAGATGTAAATTTTTGGAAGTTGCATTTTGTCTTCAAAAGATTAAAATCATATTTATTATTACTAAAAAATAGCTAAACTAAATATAGACAAAGTGATGAAAACAGCCAATATTAAAATAAACAAAAATGAGAAAAATCACGTTTCAAAACGTGCCAGGCTTGTTCAAATGAATATTTTTAAATCCGACAAATTGTTTTCTTTATTGATTATTCAAATCTGAATGTAAAACTGTGCTCATCTTGTTTACTTACTCGATCGTCTAAAACAACTACTTACAATGGTGAATTTAATGTTTATTAATAGCTAATAAATAAAGTATATATACAAACATAATATAATCAATAACCGGAGTTTAGCACCATAGTACACATTGCAATGTATGGAGTCTGTCTATAGGTATTGTATAGCAGTATGATTTATACCTTGTGTACGATAAAACCCAAATATCTTGAGAAACGCTTAAGATAATAATTGGACAATGGCCATGAAATTAAAAAATACTAATGCTCAGTTGCAGAAAACATTGTCAGTTTTGATTTGATAATGACGCTAGATTGTGCACATACCTATTTCTCCATATGAAAAGCATTGTATATTATATAGCGGTCCCGCCCGGTTTCACCCAGGTGCCAAAGAACGAATGGGGAAGGAAGGGACATGAGTACGCACATTGATCTTAGTTTACCGAGATGAATGTTGTGTCCAAACTTTATAATGATCGACGTTACCGTTCAAAAGTTTTTGTCAGTATTTATATTTTTTTAAGTAATAAATTTCTTTTAATATAATAAGTATTTAATTGAAAACACTGTAGTAAAATTATTTTTATATAGTTGCCTATAGTTGTAACAGTTTTCAAATGGGCTATTAATTAAATTCATTTAATTTTAATTAGTCGTAATAAAATTTTAATAAATTAAAATGTAAGCTTTAGAAGAAAGCAATGTAGAAAATGAAAAAAATAAAAATATATTCGCCGACGTGGGGCTTGAACCCTAGACCCTGGCATCAAGAGTCTTACACTCTACCGACTGAGCTATCCGAGCTTGTAAACTTCACGCGTTAATATTGCAATATTTAGTTAAGGCATTTCACCTGATAATATTTGTCGGACGGACTAATTTTGAGATACATCTTGCAACATTTTTCATTGATTTTCCGCTCCAATTGGTCGTAGCGTGATATTATATAGCCTATAGCCTTCCTCGATAAATGGGCTATCCAACAAACATTTTTCTTTTCAATTCGAACCAGTAGTTTCTGAGATTAGCGCGTTCAACCAAACCGTCCGAATGCGAGTCTAGTGTTTTCACCACCACGCTACACCGCTCGGTTCACCCGGTATATATGTATATATATTATATATAGCACTCTATCCACATTAATCCATAATGCCGTAATTGTATGCAAGGTGGCGAATCTCAGCTCGCTACCAAGGATTTAATATAGAATAGCAAAGCGCTGATTATAATCGATGAACAACCCCGTGCTGCAGTGTGAATAACATCACATGAGAATAAGCCCTTCATAACCTTTTATATATACAAATATACAGGGTGCATCTCTGACCGTTCAATGAATTTATCACAGGATGTCAAACGTGTCAAAAATTCCGATATTTCAGAACAGAATTGCATATGTTTGGTATTGGAAAATTAGTATTATTGTAATTAATGTCAGATAAATTAATACAAGCATGCCTCCCTTATACTTAACAACGCGTTGCATTTGGCAGCCTGTTGTATTATTTTAATACCAGTTTAAGTTAGCTGCATTGACATCACAAAGTGTCGAGTCAACAGCCAATAGTGACCGAACAAGTACAGTAGAACCTTGTAAGTCGAATGTCAAAGGAAATGCCCAAAAATCCTAGTTATAGAGTTTTAGATTTATGAAGGATTTTGTAAGGAAATATTCCACTTGTGGAGGCTAAGATTGATTCTAACGAATTTCGAGTTGCTATGTTCGAGATACAGAGGTCCAATTTCTTTTTCGAGTTATGAAGGGAAAATATGTAGCGAAATGGCTTGTAGGGACTCACTGATTATTCAGATCTATAGAGGGTTGAGATTTCGAGTAATGGAGGTTTTGGAGCTTGAAGGGAAGGGAACAAAACATTTCTTCGGGTTTTGGAGGTTTTCATTTTGTCGAGGTTTAAATTAAGATGTTCTACTGTATTAGTTTCACCAACGTAAAGTTATCTTGACGACAGTAGAACGGCGTTAAAAGCGTCATAGTGAAAAAAAGCCGTCGCGGTAACCCCGGCATATGTAAAACATTAATTTAAGCGAAATTCTACTAAATTAATATTGCTCTGTTGTCTAGATGTCGCTTTCAACTAAAGCCATGCGCACACAAACGGAACATCCTTCTATAAAATGTCGTTCCGTGAAAGCGTCGCCACAATTGCACGGTTTTACTCCCAACCAAACGCGTCAATAGATGTTTCACATTCAATTATCATAGAAGTACACAGTGTTTTTTAAGTTTTTAGTTTTTCTGTTTTTTTTTCAACGTAAATTACATATTTTTTTTGCAGCTCAGTATACGAAGGTACAATAATATAGCTCCTTTTTTTTAAATTAGAATATGAAAATCAAGAAATACTTTGGATAGTCAACATAGTATGAAGGAAAAAAACGTTTGATACCGCTGTTATAAATCATAAATCTGAAAACCAAACCCTTCTGTCCAACAAACCAGATGTTTACGCCTCGTGGTAAACAAATTTCCCTCAGAAGAAAATTAAATTTATTTCAAATACACGAATGAAATATTTGAAACTCTACCATTAATGTACACAAAATATATAGAGAGTTCGGATACGGTTAATACTATGTGTACTTATGGAAAAAATCACGCTGAATCCAATGAAACCACACTCAACTCTGTATCTCGTTTGGTTTAGGAGTTAGACGCGGTTTTATAAAATTTTCTTGAAAAAATTAAAAACGCTATAACTTGAAAACTACAATAGCTATTATTGCATATTATTGTTGAGTATTTTATAATATAATTATTATTTCAAATAATTAATTACAAATCTTATAATAATATATTAATTAATGTTACCTATACGGTTTTCCTGTCTGCGCATTTATACATGGTTTGGTTCTTAATTATGGATCAGAAATTGTAAAATAAAAAATCTAAGACACCGATTTTTAAAGCTTACGTACGTATTTAGTTTCGCGGTCGAATCCCACTGCAGGTGCTATTTTTATTTGCTTTAATTTTTTTACATTATAGACGCTCGACAACTATTTTTATTAGCGTCTAATTTCATCAAATGAAATAATTTAAGGAACGTGTAAGTGGGTTAAAATGTATAGTCTGTAAAACAATTAATATTGAAGCATTTAAATACATATTAAAATACTATATTACAATATTCATTATTTTGTTGGCAGGACTTGGCACTGCTACAAGTGTTCAAAAACTCGACATATACATTTCTGCTTTGCTGCCATAAAATATATACTGACAAGTATAAAAACATACAGTATACATTTTTAACTATTGTAACATTACCTACATATAAGCAGATGTTTTTTTGTTCAGCTGAACAATCAGAAATAATATCACTTTTTTATTATTAAATACAAAATTGTCTCCGGAGTCCGGATGTTGAAGATAAAACAATACTTGACATAAAAGTATTTTACTACCGTCTATTTTCAACTGAACGTGTGGTATATATTGTCAAAAAGTTCTACTACGGGCTTGTATTCTATTTGATCTCTTTGAAGAGTTTTTTTGTCTTTCACGTTTCACTGTCGTATAAAAACCACAAGGACAATTAACCCCTAAGCGACATATGTTTGTGGTGATGTTTTTTCCTTGTTAATAATACAATTTTAATTGTTTTACAAGTTCATGACAGACGTGAACAAAATTCCGAAAGAAATAAAAAATACTTCAATGAAACTTTTTTTTTCTTTTTACTGATTAAATAATTAAAATTTTGTTTTAATAAAATATCAAGCTTAATTATGTTAAATCAAAACGAATCATAAGACTAGGGTCAGTTCAATTGGAATTTTCTGTTCAAAACAGAATTTAATACAATAGAATAAACACAATATAAATTTCACAAAAGACAGGGGATCAACTATCACGATTTCAAAAAATTAGACTGTTATTAATTATCAAATCTTTAATTAACGTCTGAATAGAACTCTTCAAATAAATAAAAAAAAAAACAAAAAATTAATTAATAATTATTAAATAAAAAATATTTTGTACTTTCTAAACAGGCGCACCGCTCGGACTGTAACGGCCGCGCGAACCCTATTTTCAACGTTAAATTAAAACTATATAGTCCCGGAAGTGGGACTTTTTTATACGCTTTATATTAGTTTGGGTTGTAACTAAGTATGTATGTCCGTAACGGAATCTTTGAGCATAATTTTCACCAATTTCCCGAAGTCTGATTAATTTGAAACTTTGCATACGTATCAAGGACCGATGACAATGCAATAATTTGATAACAGTTTCCCATTATCCTTATTAGGACCCCCAGGATTAATAAATTCTTTTATAGATCCTCAAACTAAAAAGTGAAAAATAAAATATAGTTTAAAAAAAACTAAAAAACACGCTTTATATCGGACTAAAAAGTAAAAAATAATTGTTTTAAAATAAGCTTAAAAAGCGTGGGGCGCTTTGTTCCACATTTTCGTACATCGAGCGCCCAACGCTTTTTAAGCTTATTTTAAAACAATTATTTTTTACTTTTTAGTCCGATATAAAGCGTGTTTTTTAGTTTTTTTTAAACTATATTTTATTTTTTTATTGAAAATTTTCTCTTCTTTATGAACCGGGGAACCTGCCCCGGGTTGCAGTTTCAGGGGGCACCAAAATCATAATATAACATGGTTGAAAACCACATCCAATCTGTGCATTTTCCGGTTTACTCAATCTGCTTGTTTTCAGACGGTTTCCTGTTCACGAAAAATGCCAACCATTATATATTTGTGAGTTTTTTTAAGTAATTTATCTCAAACGCTGGAGACAGGGGGCGCCATTATCAAGTTTCTGCCCCGGTTCGAAAAAATCGTAGATCCGGGGCTGAGTGACATTCACAAGAATGTCTTTCAGAGTTCTCTACTTTCTGAACGTTTGTTTCATTTAAAATAATAAAAATACGTGTTTCAATAATATTATAAATGAATTTTGTATAAATAAATATAAAAACTACTTACAATAATGAATTGTATCATCACTATAAACGAACAGATGTCCAAAAACACAGTGATTCAAACCAGTCAAATTTCAGTCACCAATAATATTAGAAAAACAGTACAAGACTATTCACACATTCACTACACAAAATTAAATTTAAATTGTTTAAATTACAAATTGTTTTTAATAACAATAACACTAAAACACTTTATTCTTTATAATAAATTAATTTCAAAAGCAAACTTAAAGACGTACATCTACCGAATAAATAATATGTTTCTCTAATGATAAAAGTATTTTAGAACATTGCATAACGTAAGATCAGTTATTCAATCTATAAGCGTTGAGGATGGTTCATAGTCATACTATACCGTTCCAGAGACTTGAAGGAACTTAATGAATTAATTAAAAGCAAAATTTATATACCACGTGTTTGCTAATATACACTGAAAGTGAGAGAGAAATATTAAATATTATGAATGCTTGACAACACATACAGCAAAATTCGTTTAGTATCTTTATTGTAATTTTGTGTTCTCTCTCTCGCTTATTACGTCGCGTGGCAAGAACGATTATAGAAGTAAAACTTTTTTAGGTGCGTTTTGTGTATTTCTTGAAGGAGCAACTCGGTGAGTTGGCGTTACAAAAAACATGTGACGTTTTTGCGCGGCCTACTAAGGTTGTTTATACATAGGACTACAAAATCGAAGTACTTTGAATATTATAGCAACTGCGAGAGTTTTTAGTTCAATAAATACGAATAAATAAAATCGTAACTTAGTCTGAAATTGAATACTTTAAAGATTCTGGAGTGAAATATCTGTTTTTATTATTTTTAGGCTTCCGTGCCTCAAAAGGAAAAAAGGAATGCTTATAGGATCACTTAGCTGCCTGTTTGTAGCCTGGTGGCATACTTAAGAGTTAGAAAATCATATTGCAACATACTTATCGATATCTCATAAACAAAATCTAAACTCAGCGAAGCATGGTTTTATGTTTCTAATTTCAAACAATCGCTCGTAACTGTTACAAAAGTAAAAAAAATTATAAGAAAACCTCTTTATACAGGATCAAGTACTACCTGTTAACCAGATGAGATACGGACGCTTAGTATGATTGAACCCATACTATCATTTATTCAATACCTTTTATTAGACAAGATTCGAGATTTTACTTGAATTTGCAGAAATTATCGTGGCTTTGGATATTATTACTGTAAAAAATTACAATATTTTATTTTTTAACTAGCGACCTATATCCGCGGCTTCGCTCACGTCAATGTCAGTATTTTAATTAAAACTCAGCCCTATTTTAATGGAACCGCGATGATATTTCCTGATATTTAAAAACACTATGATAAAAGTTCGATCAAAATTGGTTCATGAAGCGGACAGATCAACAAAATTCGGTTTAGACCTCCTATAAGCTATTCAGATCTGAAATTTTCATTTATTTATTTTTTTAACAGAAAAACAGTCACATATTGACTGCCCACAACTTCCGAGAGAACGACGAGAGAGAGAGAGAATTACAAAACGATCGACAACACAGGTCATTAGCGTTTTCAAAAATATTCAGATAATTCTTGACTCGAATCGTTCATAATCACGTGATTATTTTCCAATCCCAGTTCGATTTCTAGGTAGTTCAAATGATGCATTTATAGAATCAAAAACGTCAATTCGTTAATAACAACAATTGAAGTCTAATAAACAATATAATACATTATTTGGCAAGTTTTCATATTAACAGCGGACATATTGTTAATATCAGCCACAAATGCTAAAAACAGACTCTGTCTAATGCTGTACGTATTACAAACATTATATTTTATGTGTATTTGTTTCTGTAAACACATTTTGTTTTGTTATTTGTTCATTTCATTTATATATTATTGATCGACGAAACTACATACACAAATATACAACCATATATATTACTTATATCGATATTTTATTTTTAACTTTGTAAAACAATTCTGCAATGGTAAGCCAAGTAAAAAAATTATACAAATTTTGAAATCGCTACAAAAGTTAAATTTTAAAAATCCTCGACCCAAAACTTCTAACTAATCGGTTATTTAAAAAGTATGAAACATTTTGATATTATTTAATTCTCATTAACGCGTTGGTGACTGTATTTTTGAAAGATTTCTATTTTTTCATTGACGTACTAGCTTTTACCCGCGACTTCGCCCGCGTGGAATCAGTTTGTACAATTGATATAATTAAAAAATTCATAAATACAAGCAAGATTCTAATAATAAAGACGGCCCGATCCTAGCCATGCTTTTTGTTCTACGATCTTTTGCAAAAGCATAAAGATTTTGTGGATTCGATACACGTGAGCAAGTCACATACAGCTGACCGTGCGAAAAATGAGGTTTTTCTAAATGAATGCCAGTGTTTTAATTAAAAGCTTAAACATCCGACGGAAAAAATAAACCTTTAAAAAGTAATAAACAATCAATTTGTACTATATCTGGCCCAAAGCACCGACTAGTTCTTCGTTTGGATGAAAGATGTGATTCAAAAATGCGTCGGGGACCTCTGACGCATTGGCACTTTTGTCATTTACAGTGGTTTTTGATGCATTTACGAATTAAATATTTCATAAGCGAAGAAATAGTCGGTGCATCGGGCTAGATAATAATACAGAAATTAAAAATTTATTTCTTACAGTTTAAAGATTTGCATTTTTGCGACAGGAGTTCTTTAAATTTTTAATTTAATTTTTATTTTGTACTTTTTAAACATCCTAATCAAAAACTGAATATTTGTGCTGAAACTCGAAAATTGTACCTTAAATAGTGGTCGAGATTTAAACAGCAGGTGGCCGGTAATTGCTCGTATTCCTCTCGGGAGAAGAAACTATGACTAATTTTCAATGATTTAACCTCTATCACTTGGGGGTCGGAAACGCGTTTTGAGAAAATCTACTTATGTTTTCTTTTTACAAAAATCCGAATTTTGGGAGTTAAAAATTAAATAAAAAATTAAAAATGTTTTACGAGAATGCATTACAAAAGCGAAATTTCAAGTAGCAAATCATACGATTGCATTTGGACAAGTGGAAAAAATGTGTTACGAGATAGTTTCACGTTCAGATATTTCGTCTGTACAAGCTAAGTTAGTCTGAACGTGAAACTATCTCGTAACACATTTTTTCCTCTTGTCCAAATGCAACCGTATGATTTGCAGCTAGAAGTTTCACTTCTGTAATGCGTTCTCGTAAAACATTTTTAATTTGTTCGCAGGTTTACTGCAAATAATAGGTAAATAAGAAAACAGAAGCAGACATTAAAATTTTCGCAGGTTTACTGCAAATGTTGTTTTTTTTTCGCAGGTTTAGTGCAAATATTGTTTTTTTAGCTCAAGTATTATTCTGATAAATTAGTCGAAAATTTTATATAGTATCTATATATTATAGGTATACTAAAAAATAATAAATAAAAAAAAAACAAATTGTTGCGCGCACCTGACGGTAATCGAACTCGGGCCGGTATCGAAATCGTATCCTAAAGGGATGAAAATGGGGGTTGAAAACTTCATAAGGAATAAGCTGTGTCCTTGAAACTGATTAAGCTGAAAACGTGAGACTAAAGAAATACATAGTCGACGGTCTTTTGAATAGACTAGTCGAATGGGGTGGGTTTTATATAAAATAATTTCACTGGGTCAAATATATCACCTATATCACAAGAACGAAGTCGCGGGCAAACCGCTAGTATATAATCTATATATATACATCTATACATATTACATATAAATAAAATTAAAGTGTCTGTTTGTAAGTTTGTAATGTCAAAATTTTTAAAGTTTTTGTCTGTCTGTCTGTTTGCTCCGACTCATCTCAGAAACAACTGGACCGATTTTGACGGGACTCTTACTGGCAGATCGCTGATGTTATAAGGAATAACTTAGGCTACAAAATAATATTAAATAATAGGGAGGTCTTTTCGTAAACCGAACAAACATAAATTCCATATGGACGAAATCGCGGGTTACAGCTAGATAGATATATTTGAGCACAATTACAAAATAAGTATGACAAATAGGTACTCAACATTTTACAATTTACTTATTCAAAAAAATGTCCCAATTTTTTTTTACAGTTCATAACTTTACAATTATACACAAACAAAATAAAAATACACAATTTAATTAAAATTTACTTAAAAACGTGGTTTAACAATTAAATTAAAAACCGTTTTACATCGAAAGTCTTCTCCATACGATATACATACACTAAAAAAATTCAGTAAAATGATAATAATCAGAAATATGAAATTTCTTATTACTTAAACACCGCGCTTAAAAGTTACACGATAAAAACATTCATATTCGACCAGCCACAAAAATTATAAAATCAAAATATTTTAGGCGCAAAATTTTCTGCACCACATAAACTGACTTCAATGAGGCTAAATTTAAACAGTATAACACGACTTGTTAATTTAAAAACGCGAAAATATATTCGATCAACCACAAAAAATATTTGTATAAAAAGTTTGCGACGCTAAATTTTATACACAAAATAAGTCAAATTGAACAAGGCTTAAGGGTTTAACACCAATTTGTACTATAATAATATGATTAAACTACAGTCAGTAGAAAGAGTATTGTCCACAAATCTACTGCACCAACTACAACGGAAAGACACACTAAGAGCACAAGATCTAGCCATACTGTACGAGTGATGTGGAAAATGTTTGTTTTAATTATAAACCAAACATTCTGACCAAAATGTTAAGCTAACTTAGTTCACATGTGTCTGTGACTATGGGTGTATGTTTATATTAATATTACGTGTATGTGTTATGTGTTTATGTACACATTATATGTGTGTATACAAGCTGTTTTGTAATCAACGACCCGCACTAAATGAAACAAATAGTATCTAAAGGCCACTGCATACGAGGCTAGAAACACTGCTTGGACTTCTGCTGGCCGGCAAGCTGGCTACGAGGCTGAAAATGACGTCACTGCGGGTTCGCCTGCTAGCTCAGAAGATAAATTTAAAATTTTATAACTAGAACAGAACCTATTTTTATTCTCCTCTTCCTGCTCTGAGCAAGAACTAATCAGGAAACAGTATGTCACGTGAGCGAGATGAACTAACGCCCTCAAACCAACATGACGTCATTCTGCTCAGAGTCAGACAACAGGCAGGTTTTGCTCTGTGTTTATTTTAACTGTCAGTGCTCGTGAACCAGATCTTTCACAAAACTAGCTTGAAAAGATGTTTCGTGTGAAGCGAGCACATAACAGCAATCAAGAAACCCAGCGCTAGAAAACTAGTAAGCATGGAATCTAGCAGCGTTTCTAGCCTCGTGTGTAGCAACCTTTAAACTCCTGTTTGGTACATCGTTTTAGTTATCAAGAAGGCTAGATACATATAAATGGAGAGCTTAATCGGATGCGAGGGTGAGACGCGTCAAGTGTCGTGATCGAAATGTAAAATTCCTATAAAAATGTATAATTGTAACTTATGTAACCATAGTTACGGTTTTATAAATATATGAATAAGCGTTATATTAATTTATTTGCGTACATCTTGTAAATAAAAAAAAATCATATGTGAATTTCTAATTTGAATAGAATTAAAAATAACAGAAAAATAAAAAAGAAATAAAATGAATAGAAGGGTTCTGAGATAAGAATGGAACCCGAACCTCTTAGAATTTTAGTCGACTAAAATCAAATACATTCCCGATCATAGTGCCTTTAACGGACGCATATTTGTTCTCGTCACAGTATACAGGGGATATGGGAAGTACGCGTCTAGTATTCTTGCCAAAAATGCGTAGCTTCAAAAATATACAAAATAAAGCACTAAAAACTATTAAATGAACTTTTAACTCTTCTATAACTTTTATAACCGTGGACACTCATCCTATAATTCCTTTAATTCATCGAGTGCTCCACTCTTCCAGACATTTAAGAAGAGAGAGAAAATTTTCTACCTTTTAGTGCATTGATACATGAAAATAGATGTTCTAGAAATTATAAATATTATTTTCAAATTTTTAGTCCTCATAGGTATTATAGGTATACTAACAGTCCGGTCCGGCTTCGCCCGAATTTGTAAATAGCTTATTAAAGATAGACATATTATGCCACGGTGGTATGTATAGAATAATAGCCACACTTTCCCGGCACTGTTTTCAATTTATTTGTAATTAAATAAATTAATAATTTATTTATAACTAGATAACTATTGGCAAAATTAAATTACTTTCGTAATTCTCACAAAGAAAAAAATTCAGATTCATAGAAGAGGTCCGCATACTATGCCGGTTCGCGCGTTTATACTTGTTGGAAAGCGTCTAGGTACAATCTGCATTCTGCATTACATTCTACAGTTATACTTATACATAGTTTTTATGCATGAGCCGTGTATGCTTAACATTATTTCATTGCTTTGCCGCTTCATACGAAGCGTACTATAACGATGACTCACTGCTATAATTTTGGCCTCTTATTATAGGTACATGTTCGACAATTTTTTGAGAGAAAAAAAAAATACCCGAAATGCTGAATAAGGGTACCTAATTAGGGTTAGTATCACTATTTACAAAAAATGACACGCTGGCATGCTATACCCCGAAGGTATGAAATTAATGCGTAAAAAAATTATAAAATTTAGTATAACGATCGGAGGTTCAATTGGAATAGTTTTTTGCAAGTTCAATAAATAGTTCTGAACTTATTAAAATTACTACTAAATTCGATAAACAGACACGCACAATGTAGTAGGTATGTATCTTTTTCAATTCATCAGGTAGGGGCGTTTAAAATGTTATAGGACTCAAAATAGTCTACGTTCGCTTTTACAAAATAAAAGTCAGAAACATATTTTAATATAGTTTAGTTTTGTAATGCGACTATAAAAATAAATTCAATTTTTTTCTTGAATAATCGAAAATTATGTTTAGTTTGAAGAACGCAATTGTTTTTACAAAATTCTTTTATGAACAATACTGTTATATGAAAATTGCAATAAACTCCAAGTGATTGTTGTGAAACAATTGCAAGTAAACCAAGTGTTATATACATATAATAATACGGAAAACAATATGTTTTTTCGAAAAAAGTCCCCGCTTCTGTCCTCGGGAAGATAATCGAAAAATGTTCCATATCCTATTCTATCAGAAGTGTGCAAAGTTTCAGAAAACATACATCAATAAATTATTATATTATGTAGATTTAATATTGTACATCTGAAACTTTTATAATTAAAATCCTCTGTAATTTCATAATATGGATTTCTATTTACCAATTCAGAAAAGTTACCACTTATAAAATTATAAACGCACTAATAAAACTTAAAGAAACAGAGCACATATTTTTTTTAAATCGATGTCAGTTATAATTTCATAGTCACATATTTGAACAGACACATATTTTAAGAGAACACAAATTATTGTTTGTGAATATTATTAGTTTATTATTTATTAATTTTATTAGTCGTGATTTCAATCAATCTTAGATCGAATAACACTAAACAGTAATTGGCAATCACTATCATAAACACAATCAGCAAAACATAACACTAAGTGTAAGTTGACTAAGCGTAAGTATAATTAATAACAAAATAAAAGAATATATTTTATCAACAGCAATAATAATATGCAATATGAAAACGTGTGCAATGTATAATGAAAGACATACGATTACTTTGTTGTGCTGGTGAGTTTGCTGTGGGGTTGGCTAGATGTATACATATATTATATACGTAGGTAACATACTGTGTGTCCTCAGAAACTTGAATCAATTCAGATCAAGTTTTTGATATTTTGAAGTGAGTCAGTTTTAATTCGCTGATCATAAATGGTAAGAGACCCGGGTGAAAATATAAGACTGAAAAAAAAAGAATTTTAGACGGAATTCAGTCTAAAATAAGGCGGAAATTATTCTTCACACTGAAAACTGACTGAAAACGTTTTACGTGAAGACGCAATTCAGACTGAAATGAGGTGGAAATATTTTTTCACCCTGAAGTGAAACTGAAACGAGATTTGATAATTTTATATTAGAATAGCTGTGTCGGAAAATAGGCTAAATCGAAACTGAAATATCAGTTATCCTTAATGAGTATGAATAAGTGACTAAAAAGAGACGAAAACAAGGCGGAAATATTATCATTTTCCGTCTCTTGTTCACTCTTTAAGTCTATTTTCCGTTTGTTTTCCGACTACTCTTAAAGAAAAAATCAGTAAATTTGCAGTTTTATATTTTCAACCGGGATATCAAGATTTATCAACAAATTTCAATCGTATGAACTTTCTTGCAATAACTACGAAAGTCATGAGAAGCAAACTTGTAGTGCTCGGAGCGCCCTCTCCATTGGTATAATTATTTTCATCGTAGCTATATTGCAAGCCGTGAAAATTAGAAGACAAATTTTGCACCTTTCAGGATCCCCTGCCCCCCGTAACGCAAAAATCGTAGACTTTTGTGCATTTGAGACATTGAGAAGGGTCTAAAAGCGTACGCAAAAATTTAGCAAGGTGGAGTATGTTTCCACATTAACAAAGAGAAAATGTATCTACTTCCTGAACTATAACCATAAATTATGTTTTTGTCGTTAACATTCGTGTTTTCACAAACTCCCTGTACATGCGTTACATTGTATACAACTATGCCTGTGTGTGTGCGCGTCTATGTTTTGTTTATTTAAGCGCCGCGAGTTAAGGGGGGATGGTTTTATAGTTGGTGGTGTTCTATTTGTTTGTTAACTATGGAACTGTGATACTAGAAAATGGGTGACGTAAGACTTATACCATATGCATATACGTTTTTTTTTAATGCAGTCATGTAACTTAGCAATGGATTGTTACTAAAAAACAAAGCATTGAATTTAAAAATATTCGAAAAAATCCAGAGCGTTAATTTCAAAACAATAAAATCTATGGAAAAATATCGACCTTGGAATGCTAAAATAGAAGGGTTCCTGTTGTGGAAAATCGATCGGACGCTCCAAAAAATATTTCGTTTGGAATAGTAATGAAAATATTATTTCCCTCGTTTTGTGATGTTTTGTTTTTTTTTTTATTAAGCTGTATGTCCACAGTGAATATTGTTTTTAATTTTCGTTTATTTACAACCGCCATCATTTGTTGCTATTTAAACGTATTTAGATTTTAAAACGAAAAGTAAAATCGGGTCAATATACATGTTTTGTAGCGTAAATCTATACTAACATTAAAAAGGGGCAAAGTTCGTAAGTTTGGATGTAGGAGATAATCTCCGAAACTATTCATCCGATTTAAAAAATGTTTTCACCAATATTTAGAATGGACATTCAGGATGGACATAGGCTATATATTATCGCGTTAAAATAAAAGCGCTTTTCATGGGGACCAATTTTGCAACGAAAGTTGACAAAAAAAAATTGGTTGTCTGTAAAGTCGGTTTACGGACGATAGTTTTACGTGATAACGTATTCCGCTCGAATATCATATTTAATAATCACGCACAGGGTCAGGCAGAACGTTAGGAACGCTAGGAACGTTACACTTTTTCGTACATGCAGCCGGTGTTTCATCTTTTTATATTGACGTGATTCATCAATTTATAAGACGTTATCACGTCAAAACAGTGGCAATCTACGAATTCAAGCTAGTCGATGATAAATCACATTGCGAGAAATGTTAACCAAACAAATATTTAAAGAGGAATTTTGCACGGATGAAATAATTAAGTAACTACTAATTTGAATACAACTTAAAACTGATACAGTGCTTAGAGATCCCATGATTTTATGAACGGAATAAGTATAAGTTCTACCGCCAAAATTAGGTGACGTATACTGATAAACAAAATTATATACGTCAGTCAAACATAGTACCTACGTCTATTGTAACGTTGATGTCCAGCTTTTCACGTTCCATAATCCGCTCACTAAGTATGCGGTTGATGAGATCATGAGATTATAAACATTAAATTTAGATTTTCTCTATTATCAGATTAATATATACTCCCTTGAATCACCGTTAAATTTTTTTCACACGGTAGGGTAAAATTGCAGCGGCGAAACTTCCCTAAATTGTGTCTTAAGGCTGGAAACACTGCTTGGACTTTTGCTGGCCAACTGGATGCAGGGTACGAGGCTGGAAATGACATCACTGCGGGCTCGCCTGCTAGCTCACAAGATAGATTTTAAAATTTAGAACAGAAGCTATTTTTCTTGATAGGTTCTCTGCTAGCTCCGAACAAGAACCAATCAGGAAACAGTATCTTGTCACGTGGGCGACATGAACAAACGTCTACAAACTTCATGGCGTCATTCTGCCCGGAGTCACAGAACAGACACGTTTATATTTGAACTGTCACTGCGTCCGCACCAGATCTTTCCACAATATAAGCTTGAAAAGACGTCTCGTGTGAAGCGAGCACATAAAAGCAATTAAGAAAACCAACGCTAGAAAACTAGTAGTCAAATCTAGCAAGGAATCTAGTGGCAAATTCAGCCTCATGTGCAGCGGCCTTTGTTTAGAATGGTGTGAGAATAATTCTAGATAAGACGTGACTAATTAATAGTTAAGAAATGCGAGGGGCTCGAAATTATCACACTAAATGTGTCACTTTTTGTAAATTCGGCTCTGCAACGTTTTGTGAGAGAAATAATTCATTCTTTCGTAAAACTATTAATAGGTATTAAAATTATATATAATTATATTAGGTAAAAATACCATGAACCAAAATTTTCCAAATGTACTGCGCCGGAACTTAGCGAATTTTCTAACACTCCAGATTTCTAAACTGTTGATTTCAGATAATATGTCTAGTAGACTTTTTTGTAGGTTTAATTACTAGTATACAAATTTGTACTATGGTACAATTAGGAACACTTTTTTAACGAATTTTTCACCTTGAGGAAAAATATTAGATTAGGATACTCCGGTCTAAAAATATTCCAAATGGATCTTTCCAAGTGGCGTCCTGCCACTTGGAAAGATCCATTTGGAATATTTTTAGACCGGAGTATCCTAATCTAATATTTTTCCGATAATTTTGCGAAAGAATGAACTGTTATCTCGCACTTGCCTTCTCTGTTTAAGCTGCAAGCCTTATATTATTACATAGCCTTTTATATTTATTACGAACTCACGAGTCAAAATCGACATAATATATAAATAATCTATAATTCATTAAATAGTGTCCAACTCACATCATGACCTATGTAACATTTGCGTGTGGACACAAGGCATATGTAAGTAGCAAAAAGGGATTCAACCCCTTTCATCGCATCTTACTATTGTTTCATTCAATATTCTATATCACATATGCACTCAATGCACGCATTGTGGAATCAAAATATATAATTTTAATGTATAATAATGTGTTGCCTGCACGCTTCAAACGCTAATTTCATTAGACTACTATACTCAAGTTTTAGAATGCACGTTATCGAATCGCACTGCTAAGTAAATGATCGCGTCTATAAATTAAACCCAACGATCAGATTTTAAGCGTGCAGTTACCACATTTAATGATTTAAACATTACTGGTCAAAAAGAGAAGAAAAAGATTACTACAAAAAATGTAATAAACATGTATACTGCATGTTTCCTCTAAGCAATCAATATTTTTACTGTAATAATGATTTTTATGGGAATCCTTAACTTTAATTAATTTCCATTTAGAGCAGGCTTCAAAACTCCGTTTTGCTTTGGGACCTATGGACATATAAAGCGACACTGCGCAGTATATATAAAAAATAGCACGAATTAAAGAGTGACAAAATGTTTACATTTTTAAAATTCGATAAGAAAACCAGTGGCGGATTTAAGTTCAATGTCGGCTCTAAGCCCCGTCCGATTTGGCACCCTTTTTGGTCTATGTAGAAGTGATTATCAAAATCAAACATCTATTTTTCAAATTTTTAAATTGTTATGTATTGCATTTTATTAATTTAAAAATAATTTTCCAAAGATAATAATAATTTGTCATTTATGACATTTTCTTCTTCTTAACTTTGGTTCGCGCGAAAACGTTGATTATATCTTCATAATCATTTTCTTGAACTAATAGACAATAATGAAATGCCGTCCCTATAAAACTATGTCGCCCTAGGGCCAGGTCTCACGGGTCTAGGCGTAAATCCATCACCAAACCCTGTATATAACATATTATTGATGTTATCTTACTAAATAAATGTCAAACAGTCGCACAAACACTTCAGTAAGTCCATAAACATCGAAAACGCATCAATCACACGATCACAGTTACACAAATAGCAAAATTAACGCGTGCGTAGCTCGAAATCGCCCGCATTCAACGTTCGAGCAACGCGGTAAAGCTCGCGTCTAGCGCACTATCCACGATTATAATACACGAAATCCATTACACCTATATTTTTATATATCAGGGATGTCAAACACGCGGCCCGCCAATACTTGGATTGCGGCCCGCCGAGACGTTAAAAAAACATTGAGTCTAATAATATTATCATCCTAACAATCGTATTTTATTAATATTGTTTAGCATTAAAAACATGCGGCCCCAACTTAGTACAAAATAGATAATGTGGCCTGCAATATCATATGAGTTTGACATGCCTGCTATATATTATAGTAGTGACTCGGTCCGGCTTCGTCCGAGTTTGTAAATTGCCACCGTTTCTTCGACGATATTTCCGAAAACACACACGTAGCGCGATAATTCATTGAAGTAAAACTTCTTTAGGGGCATTTTGTGAATTTCGCGAAGGGAAAGTTGGCGTACGAAGTGCGGACAATTGAGTCCGTTTATGCAAGATAGCGCATCTATATATAATACAACAAAACAGTCTTTATATATTAGTAACGGAGTGCAAATTTCACATACTGCGAGAGTTGTTTTCTTAATGAATTGTACACAAGTTAGTTGAATGAATACAAATAAATAAAATCGTAACTTAGTTTGTAACTGTACAGTTTTAAAGATCCTTACAGCGAATTTTCAGTTTCTTCATCTGTACACATATAAAAAACCGTATGTCTAACAATATATGACGTATTGTTTACATATTTTACTTCAGCCGCGCGTAAAAGCTACACGCACACTTTTTTATGTTGATTCTCATTTAAAAAAGTCTACTTAAAAATTAAAAAAAAACATCGCGATAGACGCGTTCGTACCGCGATTATTTCCGCGTCAAATGCGTTAGTATAGCAATTTTGTTAGCATTAAGCACGTGAGTATTACAATAATGCCCGTGTTAAAGCAGAAACGTAGCGCGACGATATTGCTTGCATTAATTGCACGGGCAGTCAAGTGTTTGCGCGGTCAGCGAATGCGATTTCTCACCGACGATTCACGCGTCAAATAATTGTAAAAATAAAAAAAAATGCCAGACGTGACAATTATTCGTGCGCGCCAGTACAGCGGTGACCATAGAGTAATTGGCGTATCGAAGAATAGATACAGCGGTCAGTACGGGGGTTGGCACGACGGCTTTCGGTATGAATGTATGCCGACTTATCGCAAGAGAGTACCGACACCAAGTCCCTTTCCCTACCGACTAGACTTTACTGTACAATGCACTATGCGAAGGTACATAACAATAATATACAGTGTGTCTGTTTGATTTCGACTGAAAAATACATCGTGTGATAATTTTTTAATCCAATATTTTTGAAGTGAAAACTTCTTTAGCGGCGTAGTACACTTTTTTTGTAATGGTTAAAAAATGTTAAACTCGCGTCAGGACACGTCACCTGATCGAAAATTCGTAAGATGGACGTCAGGACACGTGACCTGATCGAAAATTCGTAAGACGGATGGAGAGTAGACAGCCGGCGCGTATGCCTGCGCCTGCTGTTTCGTTTAGGCGGCGCAGGGCGCTTGTTCATGTTCGTGTGTGTTTATGTTTTCACTTCTGCCGGCACTCCCGGAGTGCAACCCGTCTTTTTTTAAGTAAAACTTCTTTACGCACGCGTGACTTGGGGAGTAAGCACTTTAAAGTGACAAAGGCAACGAGCGATCACGGCCAATCACCGACGAGCGCACGTTCCGTGCAGGTGGCTGGGAGGTGGTGGGGTCTCAACGGCTTTAAAATGTGCCTTTGCGACGCTGTTTGTGACTAACTTCCGAACATTTTAGATCCCTGATGCGTATGTGTATGTGTGGTCACTTTAGTCATCAATTTCCGCGACAGAATTTTCTGCGTTAGCGCGAAGCTTCACTTCGAAACATTGGTGCGACGTTGCCACGTCTTATAAAGGACGCCTTGTAAATTTAGCATGTGTGCGCGCGTGTTTATGTCCGCACGTTGTATGTATATATTTTGTTGTTATTGTGTACATATTGTTACTCTATCTCATCTATAGCCCTATTCACTCGCACTCACTTGCCCTTTAACTCCACGAAGCTACGCTAACATTACGACAGACGACTAGCCTCGCTGTACTCTCCAGCCTAATATTGTGATTCAATTGTTACCATCAATTGTTACGATCAAAACAAAAGTTTCTAACTTTTGAATCCGCTTGCTTCGTTTGTCGGACATAAAGGACACGAACTACGACAAGATGAATTTAAAGAGCTCAAAATCAGTTCGGCTTGGATCGTCCTAAGCCCGAGAAACAAAACTGTATCGACCTAAGCAACTCGCCGAAGGTTTATGCGATCAGATCGCTTGTAATCAAAAGAACCGATCTAATCGCATTTTTATCTTTCAGCTCTTTGCCGAAACTGATACAAGCTAAGCAGATTCCGATAAAAGTGGTTGCTACTTTAAAATTCTTCATCGAACGGAACACCAGTTATGGTATATTACGCGCGGCGAAAGATGAAGCCACCGCGTCATAGTAACGTAAATGCATTGCGCCCGCCTTCTAGCTTGCTATTGGCTGTTTCGGAGATCCGCGTGCGTCGAGTGTTTATTTTTATTCTACCGCTATAAATGGATATGTCGAATTTATTCTACACATCACTATCTGCGGGCAAGTAGGCGTTCACTAGCATATTATTGATGACGTGCCTGGCTTCATATCTCACCGCGGGTACAGCAGCTACGAAAAAAAGGAGGAAGCTATGGGTTCATCCTATTTTATTAGAAAGAGAGTCTTATGGAGTGTTCTATACTCTCATGGAGGATTTAAAGAAAGACCACATCAATATCAATTTTAAACTCCATATTCACAATGAGCAGCACAAGGTAGGTGGGTATAGGTAAAAACGTGCGCGCACATCCGTTGTCGTTAACAAGAGGTCTTAGGTGTAAAAGAAGAAGGACTAGAAGCGCCGGCATAGTGAGCAATGGATTAAAGAGAAACTGGTGCAGTAATGGTATAATTATAATTAGGCTTAAAATTAGAAAAAATGAAATTTTGACAATTTCGATAATTCATTTCTTCCATAAAAGTTGAAAGCTCACTTTTAAAATTTAGAATAAATGAGGAAACATTTTTTTCAAATCAATTATTAAATTGAATCACAACATTATAGTTTTCTCCATTGTACAGTTTAGCTTGAGGCAACTTATTCATCGGACCACTCTATGCGAAAAGGGGTGAAACTGGCGATGAGGGTAGGAAGGGAATGCAATACTGTCTGCTGAATATACATACAGTGCACTTACAATTACCTTCAGCGTTTACTAAGGGTAAAATATGTGAATTATAGGTTAGAAATTATCATACCTATAATAAGAACATTTACTTTATAAATTATTGATATTTGAAGCATTTGTAGTCGATCAAATAAATTTTAAAAGAACGAAATTGAGTGACCTATTTCTATTCAAATATTTTTTTATAAAATCAATTCAATAATTTATCATTTTATTTTAAAACGATCAGAAAATATTCGATTCGGTGCAACCAGCAGGGCACTTTTGAAAAATACAAGCATACTGTAACGAGACACCACTGGAGGCGACAACAATACGCACATTGTTGTTGGACCGCGTAGAAGAATGCAACGGGCAGTTAGTCAGAGTGTCAGTCAACAAGTGAACAGTGCGCGAACGACATAAATAAATGGATGATAAATAAATAAATTGAGAGCTGTATAAATAAATAATAGATAAGTGTGCTACATAAGTTTTGGAATGTCCTGTGATATAAAATTTCCTTGTATATAGTGTTGTTATTGGTACTTAGAATTCCGTTTTTTATTTTATTTCATTTTTCATGATTGTAAAGAAGTACGTTTTGTTAACATTAATTTTTGTAAATACATATTTTTATCACCAACAAAGAACAGTTTCGTCAGTTTCGTTACAATACATTGCATCGGAAAAAACACACCACCGTGTATTCCGTTCCGAACTGAATCGATTCGACTGATTTAGAAATTGATCTTGAGGGTACCAATTGTAGACAGAAAAATTAAATTATACTGCTAAAAACTGGATCTAAAAATGTAGAATGTGCCATATCGTTCCTGGTAGATTCAACTGATTTAGAACTAGCTAGTAGCAGTATCGCATGAGTTAACAGATACTTTGTTTTATTTATTAATTATATATATTTTGCTATTATTTTTTATGCATTACACTAAACCAAGCAAAGTGGAACTTATGTTACGTGTATTACATACATAAAACTTTTATGGATACTGCTCTATATGATACCATTCAAAGAATATTATTTTTTCGGCATTCTGTGAACGATTTCGCATAGAGTGCAATCGAGTAATATTTATGTATATCATGAACACATGCAAGTATTACGTTTAGTAATTTTTGACCCCCCCCTTGTCCCTCTATGCTTACGTAAACATTGAATGGTCCCCAAGGACTTTAAAATGAGTCCAGTTACACTAAGTATCTGGTGGTGACTGATTTAGAACCTTAAGAACATCTCTCCTTTATCAAAAATTAAAACATGATCTTCGCTTCAACAAAATTCATTTCAGTACTGCTCTCGTCAAACGAAGCCTTTTCTGTTTTTATTAGTGATTTGAAGAAGGTGTAGTGTATAACGGAATCGTATGAATAGGGATAGAGCAATAATAACAGCCCCAGCCGCCGGCCATAGTTAGATCACAGAAAAGAACTCACAGAAGCGTCAGTGAATATTTTTATGTGCGTGATCAGATGTGATAATAGTTTTTACTGTCAACTCGTAAGTCCTCTATATCTAAAAAAAATGTTAAAGGCTCATTTCGGTTCCGCGCTTCAAATTTTTCGTGAAAACCTCGGAATAAAATCATAACAAGATTTTGGTATGGCCTTCCAATCCGCCTGCACGTAGACATTCGAGTTTTTTCATTTCCTTTTTGACGCTGCCTTAGCTCTCGCATTCGCTTGGCACTCGACTTTTTATACTTATTGCATTCTTTCGAGGCAAGCTTTCCGCTGACTTGCGTTTTCTATAATTATTATTATATAATAATATTACAGTTAAACACCGTGCTTCATTATATTTACTACACTTTCTTAATTCACACGACTCTAGAGGCGAGTAATATTCGAACGACTGGTTGTTGCATTCAGGTCGATGCTCCTAGCACCGGCTAGATGATCTATCAGTCAGTCAATCAATCATCGACTGCCCAAAATCGTGATTTTTGGACACTTGTATCTTGGAAACTATTCTACCTGGACGTATGAAATTTGGAATACTGCTTCTTTATGGTCGCTGTAACCCCCTCTAAAAAACTTCAGTATTGTAATGCAACTAGGATAGAAGGGGAGAATCTAAAAGGGTTTGAAACGGTTCGTGTAAATATAGTGCAGTGAGTGTCGCTTCTGAAACGCAGTTCTGTGGTCATAGGTACCGTCATAGAAGTAGCCGATGCGATGTTGAGGACGGTATGTGTTGTTTGTTTGTGCTGTTGTTGTTGTGGTCGTCGTTACTTTCCAGTTGGCGTCACGACGTCCACCCCCTGAATAAATACACGTGTTCATCTATACAGTACGTACAGACACAGTACTCTGTACCTATGTTCCCGTAGGTACAGTTTGTTACAGAAGTTACATACAAACACACTTTTCTATCCATTGAACTCTGTGCAAGGCCACAGAAAAATATTACAGAAGCAAAACTCATCGTCAGATTATCTATATTCTAATAGTAATACCACTTAACCGATTTTAATAAATCTTGGCGCGTTTTGTTTATTGACATGTTTTGTATGCCAATTGGACAGAAAATTAAAATATAAGCGTTTAGCAAGAAAAAAATAGTGGAAAAATAATCCGATTTTCACGTTTTTTTTCAAGCAGCCGCCATTTTTTTTTCTATTTTAGGATTTTTTAATAAATGCGGTGTTTTGGCACGTGAGAAACTTTTCTTTTTAAGATACCATTTGATTTTTTTGTTTCGGACTTGCCCATCCTGAGATTAACTGTCGACCATGAAACAACATTTTTAAAAATTAAGGCTCTAATTTTGGGGATACCAATAAAGGTTGTTTTTGTAATATTTGATTTCATTTGTATTATTTCGCATTTCATTAATGTGTTTCATTACTGCTTTTCTCACGTTTTGTTTTGTATTTTGTATCAAATTGTTACCTTTAAGTTTAAGAGAATAAAATAAACTAGTGGAACATACGATTGGTGTTTGATTTCTTTAAACAATAAGAAAAGAAATAGTATCACTGCTAAATTATTTTGAACCCTGGAGATCCGGCGAGCCGATCCGTGGCCGACGAGACAGCAGTGACCGTTGGCAAGACGTCTGTTCGCTGATAACTACACCTATATCGAGCGAGGAACGAAAATTAAAAAAACAAAATTATTTTTGTACTAAGAAGTATTAAATAATATCGTAAGAAAAGTTTTATATCTATATCTAATAAAGGAGCATAAGAAAAAAAAATTTATTTTGATGATTTTTTAGCCTTCTAAAGTGGACAACTACCTTAAGAACTTAAGAACAACTGAACCGATTGTGATCGAACTTTCACTTAGTGTCTGTTTTACATCACGACGTTGGAGCTGTGCAGTGTACGTATCATCGCGCTTCTACCGAAGAGGGTTGCGTAATAATCCGGCTTTAACGCGAACGATGTTGTGAATAAAGACTACTTTTAATTATATTTTTGTAAGCAACTGACTATAATATATAATTTAAAATGTTTGTAAACACTCTGTGCAGATACGGTCGGTCGCGGCCGGTTAAATAGTATGGGGAGAATAAATCAATACTCTAGTATATTTGTACTAAAAGCAAGGAAGGTGCTGTACACAAAATAATGGTGCGGGGGTTTGTGGGGAACAACTGAAGGTAGGTAGATGCTTGCATGTGTTGTTTACAAGGGAAAGGAAAACAAACAAAAAATGTTAGCTAGTTGCGCGAGCTTTACAACCGTACACCCATACAAACGCATACATAATATACAGAATGTCCGTCTTATATCGATGTGGCTTTACTATGCGAACTTTTTGAACGAAATGTTAACCCTTTGACCCCTTCGGTTTTGGCGGTCATTTCAATGAACATACTATTCTAACGCGTGTAATTAAATATCAAATATGAATATTTCACTGTGATTGGGGCTTATCTGAGATGTAGGCATGCCAAACAAAACAATGATATACTATGTGGGTAGAAATATCGAGTCAAGTGTTGACCGCAGTCATGTATTCACGCAAAGCTGGTAAAAGTGTACATTCTGATTATGTGTCAGTATAACTTACGTATTTTCATGATGTAATTTTTTTTTTCTTTTGCGGATAGTTACTTTAATTTTATGATGGTAACTTTGCTAATTATACTTAACCAAATAACGTTAGAAAATTCTTGTTTCGATTTTTCAAGTGGCCCACTTCGATGCTTGCATTCTGAAGGTCCTAATATTCAATATTTTGGAAGACAATGCCCGCAGATCGACATCCTTGAACTGAATATTATGTTAAGAAATCCACAAGGTCATCGCCGAGAAGGGGTATTTCAGAATCATTTTGCATTTGATCTTTTGCAGAAAGCTGATTTGATACTGAGTCATTTTCATCGACGCCTCCCACTAAGCTGGGGCCCTAAGCAACTGCTTATACTACTTATGGGTAAATCCGATTCTGGCTATAAATTATTTCAGACAGTATACTCAAAAGAGAAACGGAAGTTTCGTTTTGCTTAAAAAAATCAGCGTTTCTATTCCACAAATATGATTAAATTTAACCTTTTTGATTGAATGTTTGAATAAATCAAAAAATTAATGAAAAATTTGATTCATTCAAACCTTCAATCATTCGTGCATTCTATTAGATAATAAATAACTAATACTAATTAATTTTTATATTTTTTAGATATTTCTGAAGAATATCCAAATCCGGATCGAAACTTCATCCTTCGTCAATTTGATTTATATTTTTATATTATTTTTTGTCAATATATGATCTGAAAAAAAATTGGTCGACAATTTTATTTATTTGAAGAGTTCTATTCAGACGTTAATCAAAGATTATAATTTCTTTCATAATATAAAATATTGATTTAGTTATTAAATCTTAGTTTAAAACAGAAGGAGCAATAAGCTGAAGTTATTTAAAAAATTCGGCTTAAAAAATGTGGCTACACCTAGTTCTAACCGGCTAAAACTAGGTGTAGCCGCACATCGGGTTCTAGTCGTAACATATATACAATTTTCCACTAGCTTGTAATTTTGAGTTGATTATAAGTTTTCATAAAATTTGTAAATGTCTTGTTTTTTACTAAAGGGCTAAATTTCATTTGAAATAATTCTGAGATTTTGTCGGTATTTTTGGACCCTAAAAATTTTTAACCCCTAAATATCACCCTTTAAATGGCCCGATCGGGTCCATTTTAAATAAACTTCGTGTGGTTATGGATTCCAATATGTAGACCAAATTTCGTTTAAATCGATTAAGTCTGTCGAGAGGTTCCGCCATCCGACCGACACCAATGTGTATGTGCCGTATGGCATATACACTGAAAATTGTTTGAAGAAGTTATAAAAAAGCTTATAAATATATAAATTTCTTTGCGTTAAACTGACAGTCAATTGACTGCTTTATAAAAGTTGATGAATCGTTGTTTTGACAACATGTTGACAAACTACAAACTAAACAAAAGAATGATTTGTTTTTAAGATACTCTTTTATTTAGAACAAACAAAGTCGTAACGTCTCAGGTGATTCAAATTTACTTTTCTTATCGACCCGTCATGTCCACCATTATGTTTGTTCATGGCGGCTGTGTTGTTTTAGAAGTACATTAGAATTAAAATTCTGTCTCTCACATTTAATCCAAAAACATTTATAGCATATAACGCCTTATTAAAAATGATTACAAAAACTTTTTGCTGGATTTCTTTGTCAAAAAAAAAAAACACTTTATTTCTGAATTTCTGGTACACCTGTATTATCAGAAATTATATGTAGCCAGTTTATTTACAGCAAAATAATATTTTCCTTCGAAGGCTCAAATATTAATGTTGGAAGATTAAAAAGGAAGAATCCTGGTGGCATAGGATCGATGAAACAAAGCAAATACTGAAGGTTTTTATTGCATTTTATTGTCTGACGTTTCGGCAATCTTTATGCCATCTTCGGAGAATCAATGCTGTCTGTTTTTTTTTTAAACAAGTAACATAGACACATTTATACAGTTTTTAGTAAAAATCAAGTCGTTTTTCAAGAAAAATAGTAATTTTAATACCTTTTGATGACATTTTATATTTTAATTTATTTTATGCATAACAAAAATACTGAGAAAAACAGACAGCATTGATTTTCCGAAGATGGCATAAAGATTGCCGAAACGTCAGACAAAAAAATGAAATAAAAACCTTCAGTATTTGCTTTGTTTCATCAATCCTACGCCACCAGGATTCTTCCTTTTTAATCTTCCAACATTGAAGCAAGATCATCATCACTCTAAATTATTCGAGTTATTTTTTCACAATCAAATATTAATATTTTTTCATTATTTCTGACATATTTTTTTCATAAAACAATATTTCTATAATTATTATATTTTTGTTTTCACGTAATTTTTAAAAACTAAAATCAAAGTTGTAAAATATGTCAGCAAAATATGTTGAGTGATATATGTTTTGACACAAAATACACAATTTTTACAGAAATTTTACTTCCAGAATACATTTCAAAACCTAAAAAATCACCTAAGAAAATACTTGTAAAAAATAATGTCAACTTTTTCCAGTTATTGGGTTATTAATATTATTGTTTTTTTTTTTTTTGATGGAGTAAAATCAAGTGTTCAAAAACTTTTTGACATACGTTTAAAAATATTTTATTAACGTGAAGTTTCAAGAACGTAAAAATAGGTGGTAATAGTTCAACAGGTGGTTTCCACATATGATCATCAACATGCCACTTGAACGATATAATATACCTCCATTCACTCCCACACTAAACAAGTAGGTAACTGGAAACAACTTTACTCACTTCTTTTATAACAAACTTATATTTCACGCTTTTTTCTTATTTCACTGTAACTCATAAAGTGTTCTATTGAGCTCTTATTTTCTAGATCTGACAAATCAAAACTAAGAAAACTAGAAATTGAAATGTTTCTGAAAAAAACCGTCCAAGTGTGAGTTGGACTCGCGCACCGAGGGTTCCGTACAAACATGTAAATATTGTAAACAGTCTCGAAGATTGTTTCCACTTACCCGTTGTAGAACTGTTGTCCCCGTACAAAAACAACCATCCCGGTCAGTTTGCCAACTAAGCGTGTAGTTGCAAAGAGTTCAGTTGAACTACTGAACTGTATTGTACCTCGTGGCTATAGCCTAGTTGTCGTGCCGTGTTGTCTGCGAGAGTTCTCATATAAATGCACCGGTAAGCGGACGCTTGTTTTGTATCAGAACTGTTACTGTGTACGTGTGTAGCATGTTGCGGTTTAAAAACGTTATTTTTTTTGTGATGCAACTACAGCTTTACGGTTTTCGAATTTTTCCGTTTACTTGTGCTATAAAACATTGCTTCCTTCCAAATTTCATGATTCTAGGTCAACGGGAAGTACCCTATAGGTTTTGATTCCCAAGTGTCTCGACAAGCAGACAGACAGACGGACAATAAAGTGATCCTATAAGAGTTCCTTTTTTCCTTTTGAGGTACGGAACCCTAAAAACAAAATATATAAGAACCATTTTTTCAGGTTCCTAAAATCCCATTCAACTTCTTTTTGAAGAAAGCTTTCATAAAAAAAAAATGTGTTATAATAGTAATGGCATCGGAAGTCTCCAGCGAACCTACGACCTTAACTTGCAAAACTGCCACTATGTCTCTCAGCCACTATTGCACTACGTTATGCGTTCGGTTTATATAGTGTACGGTATACACGCATTGCGATATGTCGTTACACTGTCAATCTCATCAATCGATTTTTAGCGTATCGAGCCAAAAAAAGTTTTACTTTAAAATATATTGTGTTCTAATCGAAACTACGTAAGTGTTCAATGTTTCACGTCGAGCGGGTAATATTATTTAGAATTGGATCAAAATAGGTTTACAAGGTTTCACCTTACCTATAACAAATCAAGTTAATAAAAGTTTTGTAAAAAAATAGTCAAAACAGCTATGGGCTCGTGCATTTAATATTTAGTGTGCTCGCTAAACAATAAGTTTGATATTTTTAAATCTCTGATTAACGTCTGATTACTCTTCAATAAATAAAATTATCTACCAATTTTAATTAACAAATTAAGTATAATTCAATTAGTTAACTTTTTGACGTGATAACGTCTTATAAATTGATGAAACACCGGCTGCATGCACGAAAAAGTGTAACGTTCCGAAAAGTGTCACGTTCCGCCTGACCCTGTGCGTGCAAGCGAGAGCGCAGTATAAGCGATAGAGAGTCGGTAAAAATATAGTTTGACAGCTACTAAAATTTAGGTTATGTATTATTAAATATGATATTCGAGCGGAATACGTTATCACGTAAAACTATCGTCCGTAAACCGACTTTACAGACAAGCAATTTTTTTTTCACTAAGACTTGTCATTAAAAAACTTTTGATTCAGAAAAAATTACACGTGTTTATTTATTATTAAAATAATTACTAATCATTATTATATTTTTTTATTTTTTAGCTTAATTATTGTTATTCTAAAGTAGGATCAAATCCGGATCGAAACGTTAATTAATTGAATTATAATTAATTTGATAATATATTGTCTGAAAAATTGGTCGATAATTTTATTTATTTATTTAAAATAAATATATAAATTCGGCATACTATTTTCTCTAATTGTACTGATTTTAAAGATAATCTTAGACATTTTCCAAATAAAAACCCAAGGCGTTGGAAAAATCCAATATTTGTCATACACTCGACTCGTTCATCTTTAAAATATTAAGTTTCTAATTAATTAAAAACCTTTTGGAGCTTTATGAATGAACGGTTCAAAGAGATTAACAAAAACAACAATAATATAATCTTTATCTTCAAGTTCCATGAAAAAGAGACAAACTGGTTATTATGATTCAGTGGCAGAGGTCTAAATGTTTAATCTTTTACATGATCCGTACTGATAAAATAAAATAAAGTGAGGTAGAAGAAGAAAATACTACGTAAGGTGTTCAGGGCAATCACGTTTTGTTATGAACAATAAAATACATGATAGCTGGAAGCTAAACAAGAGTGTCTTACCTTCTTCTCTGCATTGTCTGTTGAGAGGGGAAGGAAATGCCATAAAACATCGTTTAAAGATTACAACAAGTACACGTTTGTTGTTGCACAAGAGCGTCGCGACGCTTGCGTTTCCACGTTCACCTGCATGCATAGGGTGAAGGCACCATTTCCCGACCATATATCTGGTCGATCACTTTTATAATAACCCACATACAGTTGGCAGAACAGAAAACTACTAGATAATTGCATGTACAATAAATATTATAAATTAATGTTTCGATACAATTTTAATGGCTGTTATTTTGGTTCTACGTCTGACAGTCGTCATTTAAAAGTTGCAAAGAGTGATCGTTCAGAATATATTATCGAACATGTTAAGTGTCATTGTTAACCTTTTATGAAAATGGATTATCGGTATGAATACTCAAAGAAAACTACGTGATTTTTTTTGAAAATAGCTGATCCATTAACGGTCTCTGCACCATAGTAAAATAACTGTTTGATGCGCTATTTGGGCTGACGTGGCAGCATTAATATATGATAAAAAATGCAGATCTCTCTCAACAAGGCAGTTTACTCTGCTGCTTTTATTTATTTAAGTCGTTAATTAGATTCATAGAGGATGTTAGATGTATTCCTGTATTTAGAAAACATTTATTGCATTGAACTGTCAAAATAATATAAATTCTGTTGATTGAGATTTATTTGGTTGAAAACCAATTGAAAAATAAGCATACAGCCCCAGCTATAACGTCTAGTATCACTTTGAATCTTAAAGTTTTCGTATTTTACTGATATACTCTCTCGGTGCAAAGAGAAATTAAAAAAAACACACATAAATTTGTGAGTTACGCATCTTTTGCATGATGTATAATTCACTTTCAAAATAATATGTTCTGATTTCTTTTCATACTAATAAATTAGAATACATTTTTTTATTAACGAACACAAAAATAAAATATAAAAGGTGCATCGACCATATGATCATTAGCATTGAAATTAGAATATTATAAAACACGAGACTAGAGACAACGTTATAATTTTGTCCATTGCATCTTTTACACTCAGGGGCGGACCGTGAATTTGTGGGGCCCTGGGTGTTTTCTATAATGATGTATACTGTAAAACATAATTGCAAAAGAAGTTAACATGTTAATGTCTTCAATGGGGACTGGGGACCCTTTATACCGACGGGGCCCTGGGCTGCAGCTCAAAAAGCCATTATATAAATCCACCCCTGTTTACATTGCGTCAAGTTAACTATACCTAATTAATGTGATCGATAGATGATTGACTTATAAATTGTGCATTTACCCTACATTTTGTCTCTTTACCTTCCCACTTTCATTCTTACAGTTTTCCCACATTTATACAGGTATCTTCACGAAATACTAGCCACTATATAGTCGCTTAAATAATCCGGCAAGTTGAACATACATTCACAGAAAAAAATAGTGTCAGATTCCTACATTGAATCACAGTTTTTTTTTTGTTTGCTTCTGATCTAATAGCTTTGAGTAAATTCTATCAGATGTCGTTACATGTTACTAAAACTGTTTTTTTGAAAAGACGCCGTAATTTTAAACAAAATATTTAATAAACACTATCCTTTAGCGTAAGTAGCACCAAGCAAGACACATGTAGAAAATTTCAAAAAAATCGGTTCAGTGGTTTCGGAGATTAGCGCGGCCAAAATTGTGACACGAGAGTTTTATATATATATATATATAGATGTACTTTCAAAATTACCATAAATGGGATGACTACTTTTTAAATTAATAATTGCTACTGTGAAAGAAAAAAAAATAGTTTTCATTATTATTTAACTTCTGATCTACTTAAAAGTAAGTGGCCAAGCAAACGGTTTAAAAAAAAACTAAAGCAATAACTGACCAATGCAAGTTTACACAATAAACATACATTTCGTACACTATTACCGACTGTTTTCCACCATCACCAAAAAAGAAAGAAAAAGAGACTGCAACGTATCTTTATACAGGGTGGCAAGATTGCCAACGTTATTTTCTAAAAAAATAAATATATTAGCAATGTTTAGATCGATTTAATGACTTATGTTACTATTAACTTATAAGAAAAGAGAGAGCGTAGCCTAAAAAAATTATTTTTGTCGCAGGTATGTTCAGAAAGAAGTTTTGAACGCATGGTTTTCTGCCAATTGACCATGGTTATCAAAACTGGCTGGGACTTTTTCCTGCTGCCTCTTGCCGAGAAACGATAATTCCTGTACCGGCCATCTTTATTGAGGTTTTCCATAGTTTTCCTCAATAATTCCAGATAAATATCGAGATGGTTCCTTATTCAAGGCCATGGCCGATTACCTGTGAAACTCCTATGTTCAAAATTTGCCTACCTTATCCTAATGTCCTAAAATTCCTTATTCGTCCATTGCTATTAATTAAGTAGAAGATTAAAAGTGTTGAAAATAACGGGAAGTGTGATAGATAGAAAATAGTAATGGTACGAGTGTGTTAGAACATACAGTCAAGAAACGGATGTTAAATGCATTATTATTATTATTAATAATCTTTGCGTTTTACTGAATACATTATTTTATCGCAAAATACCCCACAAGTTTTGAGACACTCTTACAATAACGGATTCTCATTCCACTCAATATGAAATGAACCTTTTCGTTTATTACCTCAGAGCAATTATACTTACCTACAATTACAGTTAAATTACAAACTACTACAAAGATTCGTGCCCAGCGACAAAGCGCCACGACGCTACGACATCTATGGTACCTTTCAAAACTGGCGCCGCTGAGCTGCTGATTTTGTTTTACCATGCAGTTTTACAGCAACTAATGTAAAACTCAACTAAAAAAAAAGACGGGTTGCACTCCGGGAGTGCCGCCAAAAGTGAAAACTTGAATATAAACGTCTTACGAATTTTCGATCAGGTCACGTGTCCTGACGCGAGTTTAACATTTTTTACCCATTACAAAAAAAGTGTACAAAAGTTTTCGTCTTACAAATTTTGTCTGACGCATTTTCGATCAGGTCTTACGAATTTTCGATCTGACGCGAGTTTAAAATTTTTTACCCATTACAAAAAAAGTGTACAACGCCGCTAAAGAAGTTTTCACTTCAAAAATTACCCTTCAAAGAACACAGTGAAGTATATTTTGCTCTGTGATGACAAAAGGTAATCCTGCTAAATATTTGGAGACTCCAGACGCAATCTAATTTTTGAGATCTCTTTGCCAAGACTATTCTATTTTCATTTTATTAATAACAAGAAGTTAAAAATAAAATTTCAGGTTTTCTCTTTCATTTTTTTAATCTTAAGCGTAAACTTTTCGCGCCTAAGCTTTTATAAAATTTAAAACACACTTCCCTATATACATAAAAATCGGGGGGACGTTAGAATATAAGTTACCCGGAGACGAATCGAACAAAGAAAAATATTTTTTTTAAATCGGTTAAGGCATTTAGCCTGTACACTAGATACAAAATGCGTGACTCACAGATTCACACACAAAGCGAGTTCATATAGGCGCTTCCAGCTATTGCTTACGTCGCGCCTAAAAAACATTTGTCTGTATGTTCATCTCTCTGCACGCCTTAAACTAAAAAACTATTCAACTTATTTTCATGCGGTTTTCACTAATATGTAAAGAAATTAATTGAAAATGTTCTAAACTATATCTCCTTGTATTAGGGTCAACTACGGATAAATACGGCTAGTTAATCCGTGAATGAAAAAACTCTGGCAGGAATATGTGATGTGCTGTAGCAGCACCAAATTATAGTAACAAGTAAGGATATCCCTTTAGGACATGCGTTTACCTTTGACTTCATTGTACTCTAAGCTCCCCAATACCTAAACACCTTCACCGCCATAATATAACATGCAAGGGCCGGACCAGAAAAAAAAAATAATTTTCTAAAATCATTCGACAAGCTCTATAGCAGTGATAGGTGAATAAAGTGTGAAGAACCTTAATACTTCGATCCGTTATACTTTCGGTTTTCTCTCTTAGCTTTAGATAAAATAAAGCTCAAAAAGACTGGCCTCATTTAGAAAGATAATAGCATATATCAGATAAATCTACTAATAGTTTTATGTTCCAAATGTACCTAATTAAATTAGTTAAAAAAAACTTAAAAATAAGACTTTTACAGCAATGTGGACTAAAAAGTATTATAAAAATTATATTTTTTTTTAGTTTATTTGAGTCTAATTTTAATTATAACCCCAAAAACCAACACTCAAATGTCCGAACTACTTCGACTAGACCAATGTACCAAAATAGTTGGAGTGAGTCATCATTGTAGTACGATTCACTATTGAAGCGACAAAGCATTGTAATAATGTAAAGCATATCGTCCAATGCTAATAACTATGTCGCTTATATTATAAGGTGCATAATCAATTATTTTAAGTGCATAACTCACTCCTTAAATTTTTTATTCATAGTGTACCTAGTTATTTGTCAGCTGATTGGGTTGAGATATAGGTTTGTACACTACCGCACAATATTATGAAAAATGCCATTTTGAATGACTGTTATGAGTCGGCAAACATTTTTCTGTCTAAGGCCTAGTTTATATGAGAGGCGTTCAACGCGCGTTGGCCCAACGCGCGTTTACAGCTTCTATACAATTGTATAGAACTGTTTATATGATAACGCGCGTTCAACGCGCCACCAACGCGCGTTGGGCCAACGCGCGTTGAACGCCTCTCATATAAACTAGGCCTTAGTCCGACCCATGCAAAGAAAACGTTAATATCGTCAACACCACACAAAGAACTAAAAGTACTTACAATGTCTAGCAGGAGGTCCACAGTACTTTATATATATCTACAACACAAACATGTAATCAAGATGAGAAAATTGTTGTATAATTACACAAAATGTTTTTATAGCGGCATAAATACGTTATCTTTTATTGTACAGACTTATTTTGAAAAGGTAACTATTTCTACTTTCAGCAGAAGTAGACAAAGCTATGAGTTTGCTTAGAAATAACATCAGATTCATCTTCAAAGTGAGCCAAACAGTAAAATTGGAATAACTTTCAATCATTTTACCATTCCAACACCATAGGTGGGGAATGGTACTAATTTAGGTCAAAATTCACTTCTCAAAATTTTTCGATTTGAGGCCACCCGAATCCACAAACACATATTTTTGGGAAAAGTCTGTCTGTCTGTATACATGATGATGGATGAGCGGATTGAAACAAAACTTAATATGCAAATATGAAAAGCTCTATCGTTTTAGATGAAAATTGGCCCATGCGTATACCATTATAACTTTTAGTTAAAAGGTTGAGCTTAAGACCGTTCCGTACTTTCCCTGACAATTTATAAGCTCCCGCACTTTTGGAGCGCTCCCCTTAATTTGAACACTTCTGCTCTAAAGTATTTAGAAACCCGTCTGCTTTTTTATTTATATTTTTGATTCGAGTCTCGAACACGGATTGGCTAATCAAGTGAAGTTTTCAGTTTCTTTTTAATTTCTCCTTCCCGCGTATATATATTTCATATACAGCCGCCAAGTACCAACACATAGCCAGTATTCATAAGTAATGTATAAACAGTAAAGCTACACAAAGAAGAAACTTCGTTATTAAAAAGTAAGAATGTAAACATCCACATCGAATGGTTGAGAGAACCCCTTCGACCTAAGATTGCGAAGATAAGCGAAAATATACACAAAATACATACACGTGTACCCTTTAAAACACCGCTGTGATTTTATATTTATATATCTGTGGCCACAAGGTAAAGTAGTTTATGTCAAATATTTACTATCAGCTTTTTTCCAGAGACTTCTTCCGGGAGGAAACAGTGTATATGAACAATTAATATGGTTGATTAACAAATTCATAAATTCAAGCAAGACTAATTTATAATGGCCTTATAAATCATCTTGCAAAAACAGAAAAATTTTGTGGATTAGATACACGTGAGCATACCACATACAGGTGGCCCTTTTCTTTCAGTAGGTATATATTCCCGAGATTAATACAGTGATCCTACCATATTTGTATATCTATAATATACAGGCTGTCCCTAAAAGGCCTTTACAAAAGCCTACCACATATTCTTCAGACCAAAACAACTCGATACAAGCAAACTTACCTCAGTACAAAGTTGCTTAGTTTGGGCACTAGACGGCTCTTAAGTTACAATTTTCAAATCGTTTTTGCTTTATAACTTTGAAACGGCTCATGAGATTTTACTCAAATTTGGCAATAAAACCCATATCATAATAATGATGAATATCATTCCATGGGCGTAGAACTTGATTTTTTCGATAATTAAACATCTAAAACTTCTACGCCAATGGAAAACAATCAGTTTGAGTATGAAATCTGGATCACGCGACTCATTTACTACAAAAAAGGTACTCTTGATAAAATTCGATTACTCTCATAGTTTCGACAAATAATAAAGTATTATTATTATTTTACCTAACACAAATCTAAACCACTTCACCTTGTGACTACAAATGTTTCTTCATACAAATGTAAATACAAAATATTATGAATCAAATCCTAATATTCTATACGCCCGTTTAAATGTTTTGAGAATTTATGATCGAAAAATATCAAATTTTCTCAGCTTCTCTATAGTTAATAGTATTAGCCCCTTCGGTCCTGGCGGTCATTTTAATGGGCATACTATTCTAACGCGTGTAATTTAAGTCAGCGTAATTAAATATCAAATATAACATTTCATTGTACTTGAGGCTTATCTGAGATGCAGGCATGCCAAACAAAACAAAGAAATACTATGTGAGTAGGTCGAAATACCGAGTCAAGTGTTAAACGCAGTCATGGATTCACGCAAAGCTGGTAAAAGTGTACATATTTTGATTATGTTTTACTTAGTATATAACTTACGTGATAACTTTACTAATTATACTTAAAAAGTAATTAAACATAATATGCTAGTGATTACCGTAAAAAAATAATTTTCTTTGACCTGTTATCCGTTTCAATGGATATTGGAATTTTCAAAAATTCTGTAAATGTTAAATTTAGTTTTTCACTGAATATGCCTTAATTACACCCTAAAAATTATTTTGTCTTCCAAAAATATAAAATTCAGTTCCGAAGGGGATAAACAGATTACTATAAATAAAATTGTCGACCATTTTTTTACACAAATATATTAACGAAAAATATATAAATTCAATACGTTAACGATTTTTTTAATTTTTACATTTTCTAGATCATAATACAAATATTAAGAGCACTGTGGTTGAAACAAAAATTAAAAAATATAGAATAGTTACAGTAAGAAGTAACTATTCTATATTTTTTATTTTTCTAGATCAGTTTTGAAGAAAATCCAAATCTGGACCGAAACGTTAATGTATTGAATTTATATACTTTTTGTTAATATATTTGTCTGAAAAATTGGTCGATAATTTTATTTATTGAAGAGTTCCAATCAGACGTTAATCAAAGATTTGATTAAATAGTTTACACCACACGTGACATCTAGTACTTATACCTTTAATACGAACAGTACAATAGTTAATTGAAAACCTAGATCGGTTGACTTATATTTTAGACTGTGCTAAAACCACCAAAAGCACTATTCCCGTGAAGAAAGAAAATGAAAAAAGAAGAGTAAAGAGAAGAAATTTCATTGGAGTTGGAACAGCGACAGAAAGTATCTGTCTCCTTAGAATGTGATGACACTGAATGTAGATAATAAAGAATAATTGTTGTACAATGTTTCCATTGTCTGTATTTTAAAAAAGAAGGGAGTAATAATTATTCACGACATTTAGGTTGAGAAACCCTTTTAGAGAAAATAGAGGGGACACGACATCGGCTCACTCATTCTAAACGCATAGACTGTGAACTCACTGACAAATATTATTGTGGACGAATATTCATTAAGGTACGTTTTAAGTAGCAAACAAATAGGCTAGAAAAAATATCTTCTATTGTATCCATGACGCCGAACACATTATATATAAATAATTGTGGATCATACATTTAATAATTTACTATATGAATCATTGTCTATCTACTCAATGTGCGGTGAGCGAAGGCAACAAAGCGTATTAAAAATATATCAGCGTCTCTTTCTTCGATGTAATTCCCTGATTTCTCCAATGAAAGGTGGACGAATACTCAAACAGGTAGGTTCAAAGCTATTGAAAATTAAGTTAAGGGGCTATTTGCTCGAATTTTCGGAAAAAAATCATACATTTTTGAACGGGTGTTAAAGAAAGAGGAAGGCAGATAGAGAATTGATTTTTTTATTTTATTTACATAAGTACTAGAACAAAAAAAAATTATTCTTAAAGTAGAAGAGTCAAACTTCCCATTGACGGATGGAAATTTAAAAAAAATCGATTTTAGAAAAATGGCGCATCTACGAAAAAAAAACCTCGGAAACGTTAGAAAATTTGAAGAAAAAACGGTTACTGAATCGCGAAAAAAATTTTTATAAGATTGAAGAAGATTGAATTTTTATAAGTTTGACTCTTCTACTTTAAGAATATTTTTTTTTGTTCTAGAATGTTCTATAAAGCGCTGATCGGACCCACCGTTTGAGACTTTTAAAATAAAAAAAATCAATTCTCTATCTGCCTTCCTCTTTCTTTGACACCCGTTCAAAAATGTATGATTTTTTCCGAAAATTCGAGCGAGTAGCCCCTTAAGAGCAAACTAATAATATATTCATATGTCGACCTAAAGTATGGAGCCCTATTGCATCATTGACACAAATTAGTATAGGCAAATATTCTTACAGTCAATTTTTAATGTCAATAATTACGAAGCCAATTCTCAATTTTATAATATAATACAGTGTATATTTTCGGAAGTTTAAGTTCAGTGAATTTAAAACGTATTTTTGTGATAACTTCTATCTAGCCAGAATCCAATGTAAGAAGAATATCCGCAGTTGACAAAAGGCTGAAATTCCTACAATTATTATTATTGTTATCATTATAATAATTAGTATAATTATCAATGCTGCATTTCTAATTGGGTGTACAATTTCTGGCTTAAAAATAAATTACTGTTTTGTTAAAAATTTGTTTCAATATTGTACGGATTTTATTTTGTAATATCTCCAAAGCCTGGCACTGATGTGTGTGTGCGAGCATTTGTTTCACACCATGTATGAAAAAAATATCAGGGGTTTCGTAGTCACACATAATAAACGTGCCTTTTTAGGGATTGAATTTTCAAAAATCTGTTCTTAGCGGATGCCTACGTCATAATAACTGTCAGTGTGCCAAATTTCAGCCCCATTCGTCCAGTTGTTTGATCTGTGCTTTGATAGATCAGTCACCGTTTCCTTTTATATATTTAGATTAAAATGTGAAAGTAAATAGTTATTGTGTTTCAAAATACAAGTGGTTTCAACAGGCAAACGTCCACTCGGTGTGGAATTTTCCAGGAAATAGACGCAGAAAAAAACGTGGGAGTAATGAACTCTAGGAGAACACGTTACTATGGTTTATAAAAAAATTGATATAGTATTAAACTTTAAGAAAGAAAACTCGCAACGATTCTTATTCCGATGCTTACTGTATCAGCAACAGTGGTTTTTATAGGTACACTATAAGATACTGATGGTACGTATTTTAGCTTCTTTTGCGCATGACGTCACGCAGAGACAAAACGCTAGAGAGAGATAGACTACTACCTGCGCTTGAGCATACCTTCTTATTAGTTATAGCATCATGGTTTTTATTTATTCATTAAATTAAAAATTATGTAATGGTGTTAATTCTGTTTCATAAATTCAAGGTATCTATAAAGTAATTGATGTGGCTGCCTAGTATAAATAAAAGCATTTTTAATTATGTATAAACGCAAGGAAATAAGAATAGTAAAATCGGAGAAAATTACAGTGAACGGATTTATTGATGTTTTTCTGTTAAAATCCCCAGACTATAGCGCGGCCTTAAAACTACTAACACTTTTTGCGCAAACGGCAAATAATCGTTAAAATATTAGTGTATTAGGATGAAAATAATATGCTCAGCATATTATAGAATTATTCACTGTATCATAAAAATCAGAGATGTAAACATTTTTCAAACTTTGAACAACTTTATAGTAATTAAATATATTTTTACCTTTGATTATAATCTTTCAAAACGAACACAAAATTAAAAGAAGAGCAATAAAAAAAGAAACGCACTTGCACAACGCAATTCACAAAGTGCCTGCTTCAAGAACACGACATCCGGGAAAACGGTTAGCATACCGTCCGCGTACTTCTCCAAAATTTCCACCTACTTCACCGTATAACAAAATCATGTCTGTGTTTTCAACATTCATAAAACGTGCCATACTGTTTTATGACCATCGCGGCAAAGAATCGGTAATAACTGATTATAAAATTGTACATTTTATCGGCGTTTTATAGCAGTTACATAATCAGTGATCAAGGTATTTGGGTCCTTAACGAGTATAATATATACTATGAAACTTACTGCAGTGGCGGGTACAATTTTTTTCTATTTTCTCGAAAATAAATCTGCTGGTTTCTCAAATATTTTAGGAGAGTAATTATTCTAGTCTGTTTGTATTGTGGAATTTTTTTCGAGTTTATTTCTGAATCACCTTGTACACTATACGTCTTGTAATGGCACAGTTTTAGCAAATCTGCTCAGTGACGTCAGGTGATTGTTTACACCTCAATACTATTTTTAAGAATTTGTTTTATTAAAATCCGTGACTGAAAATCCTCCATTACCGCGAGTTCAAGAAGTCATTCTCATGTTTCCATAAAGCCATTAATGATTGTGTGCTTTTATCCTTAAGGCCGCTGCACACGAGGCTGAAAACACTGCTTAGACTTCTGCTGGCCGGCAGGCTGGGTACGAGGCTCAAAATGACGTCACTGCTGGCTCGCCTGATAGCTCACAAGATAGATTTTAAAATTTAGAACAGAGGCTATTTTTCTTGATAGGTTCTCTGCTTGCTCTGAGCAAGAACCAATCGAAACGAAGTATTTTGTCATGTGGGCGATATGAACAAACAACCACAAACTAACATGGCGTCATTCTGCTCAGAGTCAGACAACAGACACGTTTTACTCTTTGTTTATATTTGCACTGTCATACAAAACAAGCTTGCAAAGACGTCTCGTGTGAAGCGAGCACATAAAAGCAATTGAAAAAACCAGTGCTAGAAAGGCATCTAGCGACAATCCAGCCTCGTGTGCAGCGGCCTTTAGACACAGTCGCACGTATATAAACAAAACATAATTTATTGTTGTAAGTTGAAATGCAGAATGGTCTATTATTAAAGTTATAAGCTTTCGTACTTGGAAACAGAACGACGTATTGAGACGCTCTGTATAATTCACTGATATAATCAACTCTGACAGGATGACAGTACACACCGCCGTAATCAATAAATCGATTTTAAATTGCACTTGAAATGTGACATACATATTTGCACAATGGGGAAATGTAAATACTTAAAAATGCGAAATGTTCTTATTTGATGAAAGCGATTAAATCAAACTGAATTACTTTAAAAAACTAAACTTCTTTCAGAAAAAAATAATTTGAAAACATTTTGAAAAATGGTGCCACGTTATAATTTATATGAAAAGCTAGTACTGCTATCCAACTAACGGCATCTATACTTATCTAAATATATAATATTATATAATATTATTATTATTATTATTATTATATAAAAGGAAACCGTGCCGTGACTGACTTGACTGATCTATCAATGTAGAGCTCAAATTACTGGACGGATTGGGTTGTTTGGCACAAAGATAGTTATTATGACGTATAGGCATCCGCTAAGAACGAATTTTTGAAAATTCAACTTTCACTATTTAAATTTATTTTTGAGTTCATATAATATTAATTACATTCACATGGGCTGTCTATTATTTGAGCTGTCACCAAGACCCATTGTCCCACAATCATTAGCAGTGGGAACAAGATTATTGGTCCGAAGGAGTATGGAAAATAAGTCAACGAAGCGGAGCTACGTCCTTAATGCAGACGCGGTGGCGCGGGCATATACATTATTTTTGTATTAGAATTTCCAAAGTAATTTAATTTTGTTTATAATAAATTATACATAAATAAATAATTAATTTATGTAAGAATAAATTAAAAAAAAAAACAACAAAACCGCGAAAATCCGAACCGGCCCGCTATAGTTAATGCATATGTCTGAGTTTGTTCTTTACTATTACGACATTGTTCATTGATTAAAAAAATGCGCTATATTCGGAATTTAATAGGCTTTCCAATTATTCAAAAAATACAGGGGTATTCCATTAAAAAAATATTTTTTTTTTAAATAGTTGCTCTTTTGTTTTCTTCTCGTACTCTCTTGTTGACGATTAGAAATCGCATAAAAAACTAATCACTATTCGTTTTTGAATGGCTTGATAACGACAGATTTAATGAATATGCCGTGGAAACATAACCCACCTGGTATACTATAGAGTATAGACAAATGCACCAATGAAAAATTTTTCATTTTTGTATTACAATTTTTTATGATGCTTGGTTTTCTATGAACAGTAAGTGAATTAATAATAGCTGAAGATATTAAATTTTAATTATAAACGCTAATGATCTCAGTTGGCGAGCGTCTATAATTTACCATCTTACTCTCTTAAACTTTAATTAGTAGTCTAATAACTCGAGTTTTTAATCAATAAAATAATAATTTCAGCGTCGTCGAATTTTAATAAAAGACAAATTACAAAGTACGAACCCAATATAAATCCTAGTCAAAAGTCACGATAATATTTTTCTCAGAATCGCAATAAAAAATCCTTATTTAATATCAAAAATGAATTATTTAATATAATAAAACAAAAAAAAAACTTAAAAAGATTTTTTTATTTAAATTATTTTTTTTGAACTTATTTTTATTTGTTTTCAATTTGTTCCCCTCTGGAACCAAAATTCAAAAATAAATGTAGCCTATGTTAGCCGGGTCATAATAACGAATCGATTGACACCTTATTTATCAAAATAGGATGAATAGTTTAGGCGCTACGGTGGAACATCCGTAAATACAAACATACATACATAGACTGCTAAACTAATAACCCTTCCTTTTGGCTTCGCCGTAGTCGGGTAAAAACTAAATTTAAACATGATGCGGGCTTTTGATTCAGTCGTTTCAAAACGGCTGATTTTCGCTCAGGTCAAACGTTAAATCATAATATGTCATATACGTGACTAGACGTCAAGTTCAACGCGCCACCAACGCGCGTTATCATGTAAACAGTTATATACAGTTGTATAGAAATTGTAAACGCGCGTTGGGCCAACGCGCGTTGAACGCCTCTCATATAAACTAGGCCTTTACTGTTTCTGGTATAATACGCGCCACGAATCTAAAAGGCTCGGAAGTTAGATGCGAATGAGGGCTTGCGCTTGTACAGTCTGTTGAAAAACTACAAACTCGCAACTCAACAAAACTAAAATAACATTAACAACTTGACAATAGCGTACTCGACTGTACTTTAAAGCAGGAAAGCGACAAGTGACAAAGGCAACGAGCGATCACGGCCAATCATCGACGAACGCACGTTCCGTGCAGGTAGCTGGGAGTCTCAACGGCTCTAAAATGTGCCTTTGCGACGTTATTTGTGACTAACTTCAGAATCTTTTAGATCCGTGGCGCGTAATATATCCGGTTCATCTCCATTCTAATACTGTATAGCTACTGATGCCGTTCCTTGTATATATGTTTACTCAATCACCCTTCACAGACAACATACGGACGGCCAAACATTCAAGCTACATATTCAAATAGAGTAGACAATAGTTAGTGATTTTTAAATTAAATAAATAAATACGATTTCCAAACAAAATTGAACAAAAGTGTTTTGTTCACCGTACAATGTATTCAACATTCATTGATTTCTTCTAATTAATAGTTTTTTATGATTGTTTTAAAATTATTTTAATTGAAGAATTATAGGTATTAAAGAAATTTGGAGTCATAATTATTTTAAATTAGAAATTTTGGAATAGTTTTTCTTTTAGAATTTCTAATTAAAATACTTACTTTCCGGGTTTGGCGACTTTATTTCTGGATGTTCAGAATGCATTTTCAATTGTAAATAATACCGGAGAGTTTTTCATGCGATTTAAAAAAAATATCTGCTGTGTGTTAAAATTTTCAACGTAGCTGCACACGAGGCTGGTTTTGCCACTAGTGCTAGTTTGGCTGCTGGGTTTTAAGTGTGCTGTGGCGCTGGGTTGCGTGACGCTTCACACAATGCGTGTATTAGAGCTGGTTTTGTAGACGAGTTTGTAAGTTTGGATGTAAGAGGTACATAATCTCCGAAACTACTCATTCGATATCAAAATTTTTTTCATTAATATTTAGAATAAACCTTCAGGATTTTTCATAGGCTATAAATATTATCGCGTTAAAATAAAAACTTTTTTGTGGAGACCAATTTTGCAACGTAAGTCGACGAAAAAACAGTGGCAATCGGGCGAAGCCGGACCGGGCCGCTGTTTTATATAAGTATTAAGTATTAGTATTGATTATGTTTTACAATCCTCATGTATTCACATCAATTTCTCCCTTCACTCAGCCCTCTCTACCGCGCCACCGAGTAACGCTAGGAATGTTTTGTTTACTCAATTGTAGCCCCTTTCACCCGGCGCCCCCCCCTCCCCCGTTGATCAGTGAAGCTTTTGAGTATGGTAAATAAGTGTTCCGGAAAAGTGATATGTTCGGCAGTCGGCACACAGTTTAGATTATTCGTTTACGTCATCAGCATTATATCCAGTCACCACAGCACTGTAAAACATGAATCATCCGACTACAGTCTGTAGTCGTGACGTTTGTTTTGGATGTGAGAAAAATAAAAGTATGGAAATAAAGGACCCCGCTCAAACCTTATGGGATTTTGGTTCTCGGTTAAATTGATCGAAAATGGTTTTATTTTATAGCTTAAAGGTTACTAAGAAAAAGTGTCCCTGGGCGCATAACCTAAAAACCAATAGATTTTTAGCTACAGATATGTTTCGCGTGATTTTAAATATAAGGATATCCATTGAATTCACAAACATGTTCCATGTTCAACTTTTCTGTTTTTTTTTTAGAAATAGAAAAATAGTCGTAAACTAGGTAATGTTGGGAGGTGTCACCCTATATAAAATAATAATGTCATATTCGGATTCAGCGCACTCAAAAACACATCTCTAGAGCTTAGGATTTTTTTTAAGATTGTGAATTCAATGAATATCCCTATGCCCAAAATCTCGCTAAACATATCTGTAGCTAAAAATCTATTTGTTTTTAGGCTATGCGCCCATGGACACTTTTTCTTGGTGACCTTTGAACTATAAATTAAAACCATTTTCAATCAATTTAACCGAGATCCAAATCTTATCAGGTGTGTGCGTGGTCCATTAAAAAAAACATTTTAAAAGCACTAGTTTTCTTTTGCACTAAAAAAGAAAAGAATTTTGATGAAAATAATTTTATACATTTGCAGAATGAAAACCATCGGGCGCTCATAGAATACTAATGACCGACCAATGGTTTTTATTTTACAAACGTTGAAAATTATTCAGATCAAAACTATTCTCTACTTTTAAGAAAAAAATAAAAATGGCTTTGTTTTATTTTTTTTACATTACTTTATTTTTTACTTTTTATTCTTAATTGTTTTTCACACCAAATTAAGTGTGATGTGACATATCCCCCAATTTCACCTAACGTTAAGTTTTTAAATATTTTTTTAAAGAAAGATCAGCAAACATCTACTACCTTATGGATGACAATCAAAATGAATTTATATTATTATGATACACTAATTTACGTATAATATTATTGTATAGAATTTACCCTCGGTTAACTTTTTTTTTTTAATATTGACATGAATCGTGTTGGCAATACAACAAAGACGCGACAAACTATAGTAACGAGCTATGCACAAGTTTTCTTATTTCGCCACCGGAAGCGTGACGTTCGGAAACAGTTTAGCTCCACCCACTTACACATAGCCCACAGTTATGTAGTATCAGCTTTATAGTTAGACTGAATTTCAAAAAAAATATGTCAGTGACAGACGTGTGCACGGGCAATCGAGTAATCCTATAAGGATTTGGTTTTGAGATTCTGAATCCAAAAAAACGATGTGTTTCGTCGTTAGTGAAGCCTCTTAACTATGTATAGGTACCACCTAATTATACAAAAACCAGAGAAACATTGAAAAGCAATGGAAATGTTTTGATCATTAAAAACTTGGCAGAAAGTTTCTCCGGGGAAATAAAAAGCATTTCATAGGCAATAAGAGTAACACTAGACATATTTTTATCCCTCTGCAATGCTTTAACAATCAATAAACTGAGTCAACAGTGCAAATACATTTACTTGGTTCTTTTTCTTTACAGGGTCTAAACTCATAACCTTACATATTTTTTTAAATATCTTAAAATCATTAATCGAATTAATTTTTCGTTGAACCGGAGAACAAAATTTGAAAATTCAAGAAAAGCAGAAATTTGTATTAGCCAGGTTATTGTAAAAATGTATTTTAATATTTTTTTGTTAAAAAGTTGGAATAGGAGCATCGATAGCTAGTTGATCAAGAAAAAAATTAATCCGGTGAACATTCATATTTAATAATAAAAAAATACCTCTTTGATTGAAAAAAAAAATGTTAGACCCTAATGTATAATATTAAACCATAATGGAAAAAACTTCAGAAAATCCACTAACAAAGGAATATTAATTAAATTATGAAGGTCACTGTCAATTTATAATTACTAAAACTTTTATAAAATTGGGACCAACCTCAAAACTGATTTTCTTCTTATAGTGACTTTTCTCAATATTAAAGTGATAGTTAATTAAGGAAATATCAAATTTGTTCAGAACGCCCCCTAAATATCTTAAAGGTACAAAAAAAAATTTTTGGGCAAAATTTGAAGGTACTCAAACATCAGTAACATGTAAAATACGTTTGATTTTTGCCCATTTTTTAACTGCTGTATTTTTGTAAAAAATTATCCGATTTTGATGCAACAAAAACGATTCAAGTCAAAATCATAAAAATGAGTTAACAAAAAAAAGTACAAATGAACGCGTCGAATTGAGAACCTTCCTCTTTTTGAAGTCGGTAAAAAGTAGGATTTTTTATAAAAGAAAAAAATAACTATCACTGCCAGGCCTTAATAGGCAATTAATTTATAAAGGACCCTTAAAAAAGTTGCAGTTAAACTTATTTAAGCCGGTTCTGTAGAGAAGGAATATCCGTCAGACTGCATGCACGAAATTTGATTACCGCTTTCCGATTGTAAAAACGCAAGCAAAAACAATGATTCGAAAACAAGCTATACATGTTTAATTGTTTACGTCCTGAGTTGGCTCGGTTAGAACCACTTCTTTATTTTTAAAATAAAAACCTCAACTTTTTTACTGCTTTAAAAATGACGCGGAAAATCATCGTTATCGTTTTTTGATGTTACTTTTTTGTTATGTATTTTCATTGTTTGTTTCCAGATACAAACACCAAAATAGAAACTAGATAAAATTTTATTAATTTCTTATATCCGTCGCGCTGAAAAACTCAAATTGTTGGTTTCCACGCTATTTATTTTAATACTGTTCTTTCAAAATACATCAGCAAACAATTTTTTATTTATAAGTTAATCTAATTATTTTTAATCCTAGAATCTAGATATTTGAAGATTCATATACAATTACTTACTTTTTCAATTTTATTTGAATTAACAAAACAAATTACGTGAAATATAATTCAAATCTGATATTTTGAGTATAATTTCCATTAAAATCGGTTCATCCATTCTCGGATGATGCTGATAGACGACGATATTTTTGAAAATCCACTCTCGTCTAGGTGTCATACAAAATACTTAAAACCCCACAAGAAAACGAAATTACACACAGGGATCTCGTAACTGTTTTTGGATTAAAATTTTAAATAAATTTGATCAGTTTTTTTAAAGTTTAACTCATAGAAATCGAAACAAAACAACAATTTAGACAGTAAATTATTAATATTGTCGCGAAACGTCACATTGTTAGTAAAAACAAATCATTTAAAACTATAAACTAAAAAGCATAAAGGTTAAAATAAGGAAACAACATTTTCGTTATGAAAAGTAGAGAATAAAGATTGAGACACATTATCACCTCTCGAGATACGAACCTAAATCCAGCGATATAAGTCTTTTTGGATATCCTGCTAGTAAGGGCTTTTGGAAACAAATACCTAGTTTATTACTAGAATTGATTCCCCTATCGAATTCCCAGCAGGCTAGGCCAGTGTCCCTACTCCCTAGCATACCACAATATTACGTTTTACTGATCTTTCATATACGAAAAGTCGATTTTTCATAATTATTTTTAGTTTTCTAGATTCAGTGGAAAAAAAAAATGTAAATTAAAAATAAATTTAAACTTTTTGTATATTTTTTTTATATCATTGAAAAAAAAATAACTAAATTCAAATATAGAGGTACAAGTCTTGGCATTTCTATCAACCAAAATTTATTTAATTTTCCAGTTTCAATAACCAATCTTAAAACAAAAATAAATAAATAAGTTGATTTTTTTTCTTTTAAAATTTTTGTGATAAATTGTTCTGAATTCACAAAATATGCAATCCTGTAAAATTTACACTTTTTTCCCAATAACAAATCTTGTAGCCTTGAGTGCATACTTAATTTTATTTTTTATTATGTTTCTTAAGTTTATTATATTTTCACTTTTTAATCTCAGAACATTTTAAGAATAATATACTTTTTCGAAAGTGAACTAAGTATATACTTAGAGTATATTTTCCTAATCGAACGTTTCACAACTAGTGGTTTAAATTCGAATTGCAAGAAAATGCTACTTGAATTTTGCAAAATTAAATAAAACAGTACAAATAAAAAACTTTATATTTTGATTTTCCTCAAAATACGTTAGCTAAGCTCAATACAAAATCAAACAACGTTAAAATTTGTACTAAATTTCGTGTCTTCAAATTAATTCAATAAAGATTACAAATTTCATAAGAAATACAAAGGACGTTGCTCGATTTGCCTAGTAAGCATAATGTTTGCGCGTTTTGAGGAAAATAAAATATGTGCATGTGTTTTTATTTTCACGAAAAAAACTCGTACTAAAAAATTATAAAAGACGAAATTTATTGATTTTAAATTCCCTGTCACTATATTGCATGCTCAATTTAAGAATTTTGTAAGTGATAAAAAATGTCAATATGAGGTGTCTTGATTATGGATTCCTTAATTTGTCAGTAGGTATGTTGTTTTTCTCTAATTTTCGTAGGATTGGAGCCATTCAAGTATTACGTATGTAGAATTTTAGTAATTTTTGATCCCCCTCCACCTTGTCAGTGAAAGTAAGCAAAGCTCTTACCCTTCGTAATCTAGTTACGGCCCTGCATAAGTCTATTATAAAACGTAATCGTTCGTTTTTAGATACCTACTGTAAACTATTATTTTACTAAAAGATAAAATTCGACACTTATCGTTAGAAATGCCAACTGAATCTAAAAAAGAATGTATAGACCATAAACCGAACTCTATCGATTCGTTCGGTCCAAAACGACCACTTTCAGAAAATATAAGAATAAATAAAGGCTTGTGAAGATTAATAAAAAGGATTTAGGCAGCAAATTTTGGGCAGCACTGATTTAAACATATAAAAGAAATAGAGGACATAACATAATGTTTAGAGCCATAACTGAAACAAAATACTCTAACAAAGGAACATTTTGCTATCCTTTTATACGATGAATTTGAAAGTGATTGTTTATCAAGACATGCACTGTCGTACGAAACAAATAAAAGGCAAGAAATAAAATTTCTACCACAGATAATATTTTATCAATAAAATTGTTTTTTCAATAAATATATAATTAAATTATTATTATTAAATAATATTTTCAGACAAATATTTTATTATTTTTGTCAATATATACCTAGTCTGAAAAAAATTTCGTCGATAATTTTATTTATTGAAGAGTTCTAACGTTAATCAAAGATTCGAAAGTAACTATGTCCGTCCGTTTGTCTGTTACCTTTTCACGCCTAAACCGCTGAACAGATTTCGATAAAATTTGGCAAGGAGATATATTACATCCTGAGGAAGAACGTAGTCTCAAAAAATCAAAAAAACCTGAAAGGGGTGAAACAGGGAATGAAAACTTGCAAGTGGGTCATTTCTTAAGCTAAAGATATGAAAATTCATATTCAGGCTTTGGGTAAAAAATAAAGAACTACGTGTTTCTTTCCAAAATCATTCCTCAATGGGATAATAAAGCGAATGATTTCAAAATTCACATGACATATATATTTATATTGGTGAGTTGTTCTGGCAAAAAATGGAAGTGTATTAACATTGTGTTTTAAAGTGGTACTACGGTGGAGATGAAGACACCACTATTGTTGTCGCTGCCGTGTTTCATCTCAATACAATAAATACAGTTATACAAACAAAAAAATATGTATGAAAAAATAAAAAATTACAACTAGTTACGGCCTACCAAGATCAAGTGATTATTAATAAAAAATGAATGTGTAATATAAGAAACTGATTATGTCCTTATGACAACGAAACGGACTTTTAGTTTGTATCATATATTTTTGGAGTGGAAAACAAATCTCATTATTTATTGAGAATTACGTTGTAATAGATTTATTACAATTTGTAATAAGTTGCCTTATAATTTAGTTTATCTTTGAAAATAATTACAAGAGCACTAAAAAGCACTAATAATACTATTCGATTCGGTATTTATAAAGTTAGCTATAGCTTTTATAAAGTTAGCTAGCTTACGCCACTGGCTTATTCAGGTCGTAGAACTGGAAGTAAAGAAGTTTACTAAACGCAGGGCAAAGCAGCGTAGGGTGGTTTGGAGGACGGCAACTGAGAACTATATCACCCAACCCCCAAATGGCTCGTAAACGATTTGCCATTTTTCTTCTACTATAATACAATACAAGCGTCATCCATACACAATTTGTCGTGATTTGTGGACGATATTGAAATATACTTATTGTGCTTACATTTATACAGTATGTTCACACGAAAACTTTTACCTTTTCAACTAGAAATTGGAAATTTTCAAATATTGGGCAATCGACCGTAGTATTTAGCCTGACATAGGTGTTGTGTCATCTTCAACTGCCCCTGGTGTATATTCCTTAGTTATGTTAAGTAGCACCCTGCATTTTTCAATAATTAATTATTATTACTATTTTTTTTCTACCGCACTTCCCGCTATTTTCTACAATTTTTGAACTTCAACTTAATTAATAGCAATGGGTGAATGAAAGTCTTTTTAGGAAATTAGGATAAGGTAGGGAAATTTTGAGCATCGGAGTTTGACAGGTAATCGGCCATGGCCTTGAATATGGAACCATCTTGACATTTATCTAGAATTGTTGAAGGAAACCATAGAGAAACCTCAACAAGATGGTCGGTACAGGAATTACCGTTTCTCGGCGAGGGGCAGCCACATCTGCCCCCGATACCTTCCAAATGCGAGTCGAATGCTCTTACCGTTACGCCATCCCGCTCGGTAACTTATAGCAGCCGTGAACGGTAATAAAACCGTACACAGTCTTGTCACTGCGCAAGACTAATTTGCGCACTAGCTCAAAAATCGATACTGCGCAAGACAGTCTTGCGCAGTAACAAGACTGTGTACGGTTTTATTACCGTTCACGGCTGCTTGGAACGAACCTTATATGAATGCAATTTAAGCCGTAGAACATCTTGTATATAAAAACTCAAATAAAATATATAACTTTTGTAAGTAGCACCGTTTCGCAGTTATGATAAAACAATCTGTAATATAAAACACTTTATTGTATACATTTGTAAACTGCGTAAAATGGTCGCTTTTTGCAACTCTTGCATTTTCGAAAAAACAGAGATTCTGTATATATGTATACATAATTTATAGCTGAATCCTAAAATTATATTTATAAAATAAAAACGCGCAGAATCGAATAAGAAGAAAGTGGTACATTTTTAACTGGTTTTTATGACTAAACAGACAAAGTCGTCGGTGTCATTTCATAGTTTTGATTGATATTGCTGATACAGATTTTCAAATGTTTTATTTTTTGTTTTTCTAAAAAGTTTGCAGCACTAAAAAAGTTTCCAACTACATAACCAACAAAATAAAAATAAATTACTGTTTGGTATAAGTAGTATTATTGAATAATATTTTAAAAAGTACGAAATATATTCAGAATTTTATAGAGGCTAATAAAAAATACCTGATATTATAAAGAATATCTCCAGTCAAGCTATTTGGAATTTCCGATCACAAGATACGCGAACAAAGTTTTGCATTAAACAGATGATAGATTATAGATGCTCGATAACATTGAACAGATTTAACGATATCCTTGTTTATTGCCCAACAACGGTTTTCGAGAATCATGTGATAAAACAAGTTCAATCTTTATCAAAATGTTTTATTTAAAAAAAATGTAAAGAACTGGAACCAAATCCAGGATTAGTTTAATTCAAATTGGATTAAACAGCAGAACCTCTGTAAGTCGAACCTCGATAAGTCGAAAACCTCCAAAACTCGAAAAAATATTTTGTTCCCTTCCCTTCAAGCCCCAAAACCTCCATTACTCGAAATCTCAACCCTATATAGGTCGCAATAATCACTGAGTCTCTAACTAAATTTTGCCCTGGCATCTAGTTGTCGTCTGCAACAAAAGCCAAGTTACACGCAAAGCAACCGTAACGTGCTTTCATCTAGCAATCTATTAGTAACTAAATATCGCCCTGTTATCTAAAAATGTCGCCTTCAACTAAATCCACGTATAATCCAACGCACTCAAACGTAACGTCCTTTCATAAAACGTAATCCCATAAAAGTGTCGCCCCAATTTCATGGTTTTACTCCCAACCAAACGCGGCGTTTGATGTTTCACATAAATAAGCGGGCAAAGTTTGTACTAGAGTGAAGCCCTTAGTCTCCTTCAAAAGACTATTTTCGGTAGGTTTAGAGTTCATTAGCCTTTTAAGAAAGAGAAAAACATTCAAATTTATTTTTGGTTATTAATATACAAACGACATAACGATAGTTTAGTTGGCTTGGCATAAACAGAGCTATAAAGCGAAAGCAACTTTTTACATCTCTCCTCCTTCCGATTTCAATGGAGCATAGACAAGCAAGCTTATTGAATTGACAGATCATATTCCATGATCTTGATGCGTTTCGCTATAAAAATAAAAAAACTACATCCGATTTTACATGTTGAACGTGTGGGTTTATACAGCTTTCAATTCTATATCGTTGATATACAAATGCTGATATAGAATGGGTTTAATATTTACAGTTTTGCTAGTTGACGGGTTCATTTCTTTTAGTCCACGCAGTCATAACACTACTGCTTCAGCAGCTGCTTTTTCGCATAATTTATTGCCGAGTATAACGCGTTATGTATAATATGTCATTAGTAACGGCATTGGTAATGGCGTAATGCCTCCACTACACACGTGGCCAGCACCGCCACTTACAGGCACTCACGATTGTGTAGAGGGCATATTCGTGGGTGCGTGGACATAATCGCCTGTAATCGGCAGTAATCGGTTGATTGTCGGTACATCAAAGGAATGCGTGGCCAGCATCGTGCGTCCGTACACACAATCGGACCGGCACGATTGTGTGGAGGGCTAGGCAATCATCGCGGCGATGATAGGCACTTATTTGAGTGGCGGTGCTAGCCACGTGTGTAGTGGAGGCATAAGACGTTAAGCAATAACTCGATTTGGCTTGTTAGTTAGTGGATGATCGTGGTTGCATTTGCTTTTCTCATTGAATTAATAATCATGTTGTTATAATCAAGGGCGCACATAAATGATTAATTTTAGAGGGGGGGGGGGGGCTGAGAAAAATCTCAAATTCCTTCTAAAGCTATCACACATATCTGTCTATGTCGAATTCTATTCTTAAGTTTTTCTGTGAATTTTCATTCGAAGAAAAAAAGAACTATATGATTTTTAAAAAATCGCGTTTTAATTTAGTGTTACAAAAACTGTTTCACTAGTAAACACTACATTTAACAGTTGCTGTTTGCGAAACTGTCAGTCTCCTTGTGTCCAAGAACTTCGCGTTCTGTCAAAATTTCTACCATGTTGCACAACATTTTGAATTTTGATCATTGACTTATGACGTCGTTATTTGTACCTAGTTCGATCATCTATTAATACTTTACTACACACACGCGGATTTAGTACGAAGCGGATCTAGTACGATACGCAAACCATCGAACCGAGCGGACACGCAGATTACTGTCTAGACGAACAGATTTGGTACGGAGCTGACCATATTCGTTGTCCGGTCCGTACCAAGTTCGATCGTCTATTAATGGTATTAGAGACCAATCCCCCCCCCCCCCTATTTAAATCTATCTTTAAAAAAATCGTTGGACGATCCAAGCTTAAATCAGTTTTAGATTGTGTGAAAATATCGTTAAATCCAATAGCCCTTAGTGGACAACACTCTGTCTGCGAAGTTAGACTGTGTTATGTACATATCCTCAATATGACCAGTGGTCAGTCGAATGGAATAGATAAGTACTGACGGCCTTTGGTCACTTACGTATGGACAGAATAATCCCAATAAAAATACTACATCTGTATATTTTCTTTCCACAAATCACAAAAATTATTCGTATGAAACGAAAAGCCATCATGCTTGCTACGAATTCATTTTCAGCCAAATATTAGTTTAAAAATAGTTTTTACCTATTTTTGATGAAAGAGCTATCTTCTCCAGACTACACTCTCTGAAATATATCAAAGAAGCTAAAAATAAAAATAGTATCAAAAAAATCTAAAAGACACGCTTATAAAAAGTAGAAAATATTTTTTTCTCTTCTTAAGAGGCGTGGGGCATTTAATGAAGTGTGTTTTATGTTTTTAAACGTTACAGAAGAGAAAGACATTTATTTGCTACTTTTTAGTGCGTCGATACAAGCATATTTCTTAGATTTTTTGAAACTATATTTTTTTATATAAACTTTGAATCGCTTGTACTTAAAAAACAAAATTAACATTATTTTTAAATACGTGATGCATACATAGATATAACGCAAGTATCTGGTAAAATTCGTGAAGAACTTTCTTTAAAAGTTGAGCATTTAATTTAAAAAGCAATGAGCGTTTGTGTGCTGTGTTAACACAAGCTAGAGGAAAAAATACAAAAAAGTTAATTCAGGCATACATCATAACGGCAAAGCGTCGTCTCCGTCCATAACACTGGGCTGTGTGCTCTTCTGCGCGGATAAAAGGTAAAAACATAAATAAAAAAGTTATTCAATGCAAGAACTTGAGGTTTGAATATACTTCTTAATGTAGGGCTTTCCAAACACTTTTAATTCATAGCATTTATATATGTTCCAACACGCAGTTCATGTACCGCAAATGGATAAGTGTCATGAACGATTTTATACCCATTATAATAATATTCCATTATTTTCGACTGATTCAAGAATTACAACATCGGAACAGTTTTATGGCTCAACTATCAAACAGTGAGACAGATATAGTTCATGTACCCGCTAGTTCACTAATTGGATTGATGGTCTGTTGGACCAGACCTCAGAAATGATCATATTATTACTATCTCTATACCATAATATTAGAGGTTAAGTTTGTAATTATTTCACCGATATTTAGAATGGACCTTCAGGACGAACATATGTTATATAGTATGGCGTCAAAATAAAAGCGCTTTTGTGTAGACCAATTATTTTACAACGTAAATTGACGAAAAACCGTGGAAATCCACAAATTCGGAGGAAGTCGGATCGGACCGCTAGTAATATCATAATTGCAAAAGTTTGGATGATTGGTAAATAATAACACAATTATAATAATTTTCTTCATTACGTATGTATAATCAAATCTGTCTAATATAGGAGCGGTTGTAGAGGACGGCGCGTTTTGTGATTTTTGCTAAGGGATTACTCGGTGAGTTGGCGTTACGAACAGATGTAACGCGGCCTACTAAGTTCGTTTATGCAGTACAGCGCATTTATACATAACACAAACATTCTTTATATTGTACTAGCGGTCCTGTCCGGTTTCACCCGGGTGTAAAAGAACGAATGGGGAAGGGAGGAACATGAGTACACACATTTAGTTTACCGAGATGAATGTTGTGTCCAAATTTCATGATGATCGGAGTTACCGTTCAAAAGTTTTTGTCGATAAAAAGCAGTATTTAAACTTTTTTAACTAATATTTTTTTTTAATTAATTAAATAAAATTAAAATAAATTTAAATGTAAGCCTTAGAAGAAAGCAATGTAGAGAATAAAAAAAAATAAAAATATATTCGCCCAACGTGGAGCTCGTACCCACGACCCTGATATTGACAGTCGCATGCTCTACCGATTGTGCCATCTGAGGTTGTGTTCTCACAACGCTAATATGAGTATATCTAGTTAGTGTATTTCACATGAATAGAAGCTTATTTTTTAAATACATTTTGCAACATTTTTCATTAAAGCTCCGCTCCTAATGGTCGTAGCGTAAAATTATAATATAGCCTATAGCCTTCCTCCATAAATGGGCTATCCAACAAGAAAAAAAAAATTCAATTTGAACCAGTAGCTCCTGAGATTAGCACGTTCAAACAAACAAACTCTTCAGCTTTATATATTAGTATAGATATAGCAACGGACTACAATGTCCACATACTGCGAGAGTTGTTTTTTTTTAATGCAGACGTCAGGTAAATGAATACAAATAAATAAAATCGTAACTTAGTTTGCAATTTGTAAAATCTGATAGATCGCTGAAGCAAATTTTCTATTATAGTCATTTTTTCCTGTAAAGTATACATATAAAACTAACAATGTATATGTCGCCGGGATATTGTCAAACCCGTGATATTATAATTTCACTTAGTTAAATTATAATATAACGAATCTTTGTCAGTCGTGATATTGTAATTTCACTAGTGAAATTACAAAATCACGGATTTGATAATATCCCGGTGACATATATACCTATTGTTTATATGTTTTACTTTAACCGCGCACACTTTTTTAATTTCTTGCGTCTCTACCTGTGCCAAAAATCCTAAATTAACATGGCTGTTGGTTTTAAGGTCACACTGTGACAGAAGATTGTTTATTCAATGGTACCGAAAGTCGTTTCTAGTAAGTCCGATTTTGTGGTAAAAGTGTGAGCCCTGGAAAGCAAGTAAAGAAAGAAAGACGAAGTGAGAGAGAGAGAATCAAAGTTAGGAGGTGAAACGCTATGCTTATGCGACATAATATGTATTAAAACGACATGGACCATGGCCCTAAGAATGACAAGAGAAGATAAGTTATTCACGCTACTAGGCCAAAACTTAAATTGTAGCCTTGGGGGATGGTCTTTAAGCTGTTACTATTGCTTTACATACAGGACCGGTCTAAAGCACAAACAAAATATCGACAGAGTAGAGGCCGCTGAACACGATGTTGGAAAAACTGTCTGGACTTCTGCTGGCCGGTAGGCTGAGTACGAGGCTGGAAATGACGTCACTGCGGACTTGTCTGCTAGCTCACAAGATAGATTTTAAAATTAGAACAGGGGCTAATTTTCTTGTTAGGTCCTCTACTAGGTATGAGCAAGAACCAATCAGGAAACAGTATCTTGTCACGTGGGCGACATGAACAAACGCCCACAAATCAATATGGCGTCATTCTGCTCAGAGTCAGACAGCAGACAAGTTTCGCTCTGTGTTTATATTTGAACAGCCACTGCGCACACACCAGACCTATCCACAAAACAAGCTTGAAAAGACGTGTCGTGTGAAGCGAGCAGATAAAAGCAATTAAGAAAACCTGCGCTAGAAAACTAGTATGTAGTCAAATCTAGCAAGGAATCTAGCGGCAAATCCAGCCGCGTGTGCAGCGGACTTAAAGGTTCTAGTGCACATATCTGCAAAAGAAAAAAATGAAAAAAATGAGTTTTCATTATGTTTGATTACTATTTAATAATAAAACTCTTACCGACCAAATGCATTAAATAAATAAAGTTAGAGCTGTTAAAGCTCTAACTTTATGGGACTAATAACTAGGTATATTAAAATGAAAACCGGAAGTGGGTTTTCCCGTTGTTATATCAGGTTCTCGCAGAGTTTCCTAGGCAAGTAATTGACATTAGGTAGGTACTATATATTATAATATCTTTTCTGAAATTTTCATCCTTTATAAAATCGGAACCATTTTTACACGCTTCATATTAGCTTCACCTGTATGTATGTATGTAACGCTTATGTTGTAACCGACTCCTTTAAATTCGATTTTGACCCACTTTAAACGGACAGATTTAGTTCAAACTTTGTACACTTAAAAAGAACCGGTGACAATACAATAATTTGTAAGTTTATCTCATTATCCTGATCAATTAAGCCTCTTACAGCACATCGAACTAAAAAGGGAAAAATATATATAGTTCAAAAAAACTAAAAAACACGCTGTTATAGCACATCGAACTAAAAAGTGAAAAATAATTCTTAATATAAGCAGAAAATAATAATGAAGAAAAAATATTATAGTATTATTGTGAAAAAAGCGTGAGGCGCTTTGTGCCACATTTTTCGTATATCGAGCGCCTCACGCTTTTTCACAATAATACTAATATTTATTCTTCATTATTATTTTCTGCTTATATTAAAAATTATTCTACACTTTTTAGTTCGATGTGCTATAGAAGCGTTTTTTAGTTTTTTTAAACTATATTTTTTGTCAGCCACTTGGACTATAAAGTTAAATTAAAAATTTTAATTTGGTTGGGTTTAGAAGAATTCTTGATTCTAATAAATAACATTTCATTATGTTTTATTTATTATCTTTTTTTTTTATTTTTAATCTGGTGCAAAGCATTATTTCCCCCTCCTCAAAAAACGGATAGGCGAACAACAAAGTAACCCTAAAAGAGTCCCGTTTTTTCATTTTGAGGTGCAGAACTCTAAAAGTATACTACATTTTATTAATTCGTTGTAAATCAATTTATTTGAAAAATTTTATTTTAACCGGTCCTGGCTATCACGGTAGACAGAATCTCCCTCAGTACTACCAACCCATGCCATTTTCCAGTGCTACCAACACATCCCATATTCCCTGTCAGTTCATTTCTACCTATAGACATTGCTAGATAATATACTGACATGAAAACAAATAGGTTCTATACTTGTATCCTAAAATCAAAATAAGTTAAGAAGTGGCGCTAAGTTTATAGGAAATTAAAAATAACTATTCACGTTGTACGAAAAAATTAACTTACAGGAAGAATATGATTTTAACAGTCTATTATGTAGGGTGTTTTCTCGTAACTTTTGACAATTAATAAGGTATCTATCGACTTGTCTTGGGATATAATATGCCACAACGGCACAGATCCAGTATGGTGGTTGATAAACGCAAATTATTGAATACGGAAAAATAAAAGTTTAAAGAACACAAATCCTTAGCTACCAACTAGTCTTAATAGTTACACTTAATTTTCAGGATGTGATTTAACTAGAACTTTTTTGTCGGCCTGAGTTTCACTTTAAAAACTATAAAACAAAATATCAGGGGTATTAATGGCACAGCAGTTGACGTACTAGCCTTATTGTTATTCAGGAAACATACCTCTTTAATTTTCAGTGTTCACTGGCTCTCCTATCTCTTTTACACAAATGATGTACTGTTTCTGGTACCACCGTGCCTTACCTTAATTCTGTACTATATTATACAGGATTTAACAAAAAGTTATTTAAAAGTTAATTAAACCAATCGATCATCAATATTTCACCGGATTTTATTAGATTTTGCATTCGGCTTTGCTCACACTAATATCGAACTAGTTTTACCATTCCAACCCACAAGTGGGGAGTGGTACTAGTTTAGATCAAAAATCACTTTTCAAACATTTTTTTAAAAACTCTGTGCGTCTGTTAGTCTGTGAGCACGATACAGGTCAAACGGATGAGCGGATTGAAACCAAATTCTGGTATATGTTTAGTATGCAAATATGAAGAGACTTATTATATATATTATATAGATTACATTAGCCCGATATTGATAAAAACTGCATATTTATATTTAGAATTAGAATTGAAGTAGGGGCCAAGGAGGTATACATTGCGACCAATCAGGTCTACAGTGCTCCTCTAATATTAATTCTTAAAGAGTCAACGCACAGCTCAAATCACTGGATGGATTGGATTGCGCACACAGATAGTTATTATGACGTAGGCATCCCCTAAGAACAGATTTTTGAAAATTCAACCCCTAAAAGGGTGTAACTGTGGTTAAAAATTTGCATGGAGAAATCAATGTCATTAATTTTGAAATTTATTAGAGTAGAATTAATGACATTGTGAAGAAAGGAGTAACTATGCCAAATAACTGGAAAGCATCCGTGTTTCGTCTCAATTGAGTGCGAAGCCGAGGGTAACGGCTGGTTATTTTATAAAATGCTTTAATATCCGATACGTTTTCCTTTCAAAATCGACGCGAGTGAAGCCGCAGGTAAAGACTAGTACTAGATAATATTATTGAATTACCTTTAGTGAATGTATAATCATTTCTCATGATAAGTAATTAAAACCGCAAGAGTTGCGCCTGATCTAGTAAACTAGTAAACACGTCGCTCTTGTGTTTGTTATATTCGCTACATCATAAATTTCGCTCGCTTGCCGCAACATTTATCTGACAGCGACAGTTACAACACTTGCAATAACACGTTTATAAAGCCTCATCCAAATTAGAATTAACCTCAAAAATTATTTAGTTTATTCTCTTCAACTATTCATAATATGTTTTCCATACCGTTCTACTATAAATCTATACTAATATTATAAAGAGATCAAGTTTGTAAGTTTGGATGTAAGAGGTAATCTCGGAAACTACTCATCCAATTTCAAAAAGTTTTTCACCAATATTTAGAATCCACCTTCAGGATGGACCTAAGCTATATATTATCGCATTAAAATAAATGCACTTTTTGTGGAGACCAATTTTGCAATGTAAGTGTATAAACACTGTCTTTTAAAGTGATGTTGTAATACGGTGGAACCGAAGGCTCTACAACAGTTGTCGCTACTGAGCGAGACCCAGCCTCGTGCGGCAAAACTGTAATACGGTGGAGCTAAAAGGTCGGCTTCCCTATTAGTTTGCTACAGAATGTTCAGAACTCCGGAATATTAAATGGCACGATAGGTCGAAAGTGGTATTGTTGAAAAGATCTTTAAAAAATAAGCAAGTTTTGTAGGACTTTTTTTTTTGTTACTGCCACCCCTGTTAAGTAATATTCGTTTAAAATTATTAAATTTACATGCTATAATAACGAACTTAATTTTAAAAGTTGGCATTTAAAATCTAGTTTCCTAATTAAACAATAAAAAATGCCACAATATTTTTTCAATAATTGCAATTGTTTTTTTTTTTTTGTCGGAAAATACTTAGAGGTACCCATAGCATATCTAGAAGAGCTCATCAGTGTTTAGAAGTAAATGGAAAACAGTTTAAACGTTTATGGCATTGTTTAATTAGGTAACTAGATTTTAAATGCCGACTTTTAAAATTAAGTTCGTCATTATGACATGTTAATTTAATAATTTCAAACGAATATAACTTAACAGGGGTGGCAGTAACAAAAAAAAAAAAATGTCCTACAAAACTTGCTTATTTTTTAAAGATCTTTTCAACAATACCACTTTCGACCTATCGTGCCATTTAATATTTCGGAGTTCTGAATATTCTGGAGCAAACTAATAGGGAAGCCGACCTTTCCGAGGAAAAAAATATCACCATTCTATTCTTCATTAGGGCTTTTATAATACAGATTTTTGACACAACTCTCTACGACTAACCGTTTTGAAAATGACTATAGAACTGGTTAGATTATGTACTAGTGAATAATGGATCACTTTACATGCCTGTATACTTACATATTATATTATGTAAAGTAACTATTTTGTACGTTGCATTAATGAAAATGTTCGTACAATAACTTTTTCATACCTACAAATAAATTTTCTTTCTTTCAATGAACTTTTCTTACACAGAATGCATTTAGATCAATGAACTTTATTAACCTCTTTAAGTCGAACCTCCATAAGTCGAAAACCTCCAAAACTCGAAAAAATGTTTGTTCCCTTCTCTTCAAGCCCCAAAACCTCCATTACATTTCAACCCTTTATAGGTCGAAACAATGAGTGAATCCCTACATGTCATTTCGCATATTTTCCCTCCATAACTCGAAAAAATAAATTGGACCTCTGTATCTCGAACATACCAGCTCAACATTAGTTATAATGAATCTTAACCTCTACAAGTCGAATATTTCCTTACAAAATCCGCCTAAGTCGAAATCCTTCATAAGTCGAAAACTCTATAACTCCAATTTTTTTGCGTCTTTCTCGAAGTTCGACGTACAGGTTCTACTGTATCTATTAAATTTTTTTCAGGTTAATTTATCAAAGAAAAGAAAACTGGAAATAAAAACCGAAAAATAAAATAATCGTTTTCAATTCAAAATACGCATTAAGTAATATGTAAATGTTCTTATTTATATAATAGTCATATCGTAAGGAATCTGGTAGTTTTCCTGACCGTATGTGAACACAGCTTTATAAATTAGAGTAGATACAGATGTATAAGTATTCTTGTCTTTCCAATTGCTATCATAGCTTTACTTGAACCCCTTTCTTATTTAGCGGCAGTGTCATTTTGATTTTGTAATTAAGACATGCGACAAATGAAATGTATTTATATATTAATATCAGAACTCATTAGAGTCACTACACCACCACAACGTTTATGTCATTTGACTCCCCCATTTTAGATTATTGTTTTATCAATTAAGACAAATTTATTTCAGAGGTAAATTTACTCTAACAAAATGTACCATTATTGAAAACTAGATTAGCAACAAAATGTTATTCTCTTTTAATATCAGAGGTGCCCAAACTGGGGGTCGCGCTCCAAATTGGAAATTGCTAAGGCAGCATACAACGATTTAATCTAGCATTAAAATAAACTTGTCACTTAAAATCTTAACACATTTGAAATACATTTTCATTAAAGTTTTTCAAATTTTTCTAGCTTATATATCGTTCATTTATTTTTCTATAATTGTTTGTATTTAAATTTCCTACTCATGGTAATATAAAATGTTTACCTTGTTCATATGAATTGTGCAGGTGTACAAATTAAAGTGGGTAACGTCCAGTGAGGATTTTAGACACCTGACATCGATGAGCTTATCAGAAACAATTAAGAGACCACAGGTATCTGAATCCTCAAGCTCAAGATTATAATTTACGCTTTTTATTGCCTTTATATGAAAATTGATTTAAACTAAATAAATAAAGATTTTAATATAGTATGTGTGTTTTTTTTTTTTTTTAATTTTCAGTCTGGCCCGCTAACACACCCTAAATCTTATAAATGGCCCTTTAGAAAAATCAATCTTCGTTATAGATTAAAAAAAAAAGTTTGCGTGAGATTCTTGCACGTTAGAAGTGAAACTTCGTAGGTTCTAGCATTCGTTGACGATTTTATTATTTCAGGATTAATAGTTATGTGGAATTTGTTGCCGTGGCTAAAAAAAATGCTACGTATACACACAGTACGCACTGCGCATGCGTGTAGAGTGCGTATGGTGCTTTGTGAGAGTAGAAACGGTTGAAGTCGGAGAAGGGGAAGCGTTTCAATTTTCGTCTGATTCAGGCCAATTTACATCCCTAGCGCGTCTAAAAATGTATCACTTCAAAAATACAAATGTTATATCAATCTTAAATTGATTCCAAGAACACCGAAACTAACATAGGTACGCACAGATGTTTAAGCTCTAAAAATGAGAATATTTTCCATCTTGTAGAAGATTACAATATTCAAGCAATTAAAAATTAACCTTTAATTTGCGTAAATAATTTTGTAAATTAAAAATGTAAACTTGAGGAGTTAGTTCTTACAGTATTTAATTTCAGATGTGTAATAAAAAGTATAAATATTTTGTAAAATTTAATTTACTCAAATAATTTAAGCAAAATACATATAGAGACACAGATATAAAACGTGTATATTATCAACCTAATGATACAGGGTGTAGAGAAAACCATATCTGAAAAAATAGTCGCTACCAATGATAATCTACAAAAAGTTATTACAGTTTGTCTCTCTGAAGACTTATTAAATTAATGATTCATTAAAAATATATGGAAATGTACTTAAAAAGCATTGCATAAGACGACATTTAAATATAACAGATTCCATGCCCTCTGAGATATATCACGAAGCATCTATAAAATGTCTAGATATTTGATAAAATAAACTTTTGGTTCAAATAAACGATTCATGGAATCATTAAATGAATATGAATATGAATATGAATTTATTTACTTACTTTTACATTATTTTTACAAAATGTTTTATAAAATTACAATAAGATATTTATATAAGGGAGGTTTGTTATTTCAATTTTAAAATTGAAATTTTTTGACTTGTCGAAAAACGCTATCTGCAATGATGGCTTGACGTGTGACGTCAGACTTGTAGTAAACACACATGTGCCTATATAAACACGCGACACACACACTTAAGTTACGAGTCTCGTGCCTTATTTTCTCTTAATTGTATAGTACAAGAATGACGTCACAGTAGGTAAACATGGCGGATAGTGTTTTTGCTTCATATTTAAAATCTGGAGTGCTATTTTATTCTATAAAACGATTCCATTTAAAAGTAATAAAAATTCGTGTGTCCCAATCCAACGATATGAGCGTTTCAAGACAATTTAAAAATAAATGTCAAATAGCCTATTTAGTATCCCTAGACAGTACATGAGAGATGTCTTTAAAATGTCTGTAATTTGACATTTTATTAATATCCGGAAGGTTTTTAATATTTCAAGAAATGACTATCTGGTGTAGTTGTCCTGTACATCAGATAATTGACTTCGACACAAATCAGTAATCCATATACAAATCATAGCACAGTCTGTATGTTCGGAAGCAAAATAGCAGGTGAAACAAAGACGATGCTGTACTATTCTGAGTTGTCAGAGAAGACGACAATGATATAGTGACAAGGTGTAATGAGGGGACGTAATGAAATGAAGCCAAGCCAAAGCTGGAGCTTTCTGTAGCATTTACAACTTGTAAAGAAAGGGGTGGCCTTCTTGTATCTACAGACATACATAAATATACACTCATACACTTATATCAACTTTACTTGAACACTTTCTGTACAAATGCAGGACCGTAATAATATCTTAACGGTCCTGTACGACGATAATTATTTATCAGTTCAATTAAAGAGTAAATTCATTTTATATACGAGGCTTTGCGAGATCCATTTGATATTATCGTTTCGGTAAGCCTATAGCTTTAAATTAATATAACAGAGTGATCGAATCCTAATTATCACACTGTAAGAATGAAGAGTTTTATTGTTTTGATTATCTACTGTAAGTTATATAATGATAAAACTAAAATTTAAAATATCACAGCTAAATGAACGGCAACTTCCCACTTGCGGTCGAAACAATTTTCGTCCCACTTGCGGTCAATCAATATGATGAAATGCAAATAATGTCAGGATAATCTCACTTGCGGTTAAGAACTTTATAAATCGGCAATTCCAAATGTCCTACAGAAAGCATAAGTCATTAAGTCATCTAAACAAATTCCGAATGCAATTTAACAGATTTTTACAAACATCAAAATAATATGGCACAACTAATTTTAATTCTTATTACTAAAGCCAATATTTGTCTTCACTTTTTTATTTAGATCAACATTGTTGATGAGATGGTGTTTTTGTTGCGTAAGGAAAAACGGAGGGGTATTGGGGAGTTCCTTAAAAAACTATTACGGGATGCTGTAGAATGTAGATGCGATGGTGTTTTAGAAATTATCAAATTCTCACTCCTAACATTATTTTCTTTTAATAACATCGATTGACCGCATGTGGGTAATTGTTCTGACCGCAAATGGCACGACCGCAAGTGGCATTAATTTAATTAAAGAAACAGTTCCAAAGACTGGACGGCGCCGTTAAAACCAAACTTCACTCGCTGTGCTCGCTCGGACAAAAACATAGATTATTCACTACACGAAGATTTATATTAAGAAGCTAATTCTGACCTGTGAATGAATCATAAGATATTCCGCGGTTCATTCACACGACAGGTACATTAGTGTGTGTAGGTGTGTGTGTGTGTTTCCGAGATGATGCGGATGGCGTTTATGGTGAGGGTGGTCGGGGGAAGAAGAGTAAAGCAGCGGAGTCACCAGACAAATGTAAATCTAAAGAAACTCATTGCAACTTGCAGACAGAAGATCACGTAGCCACTGTATAAGCATTTCGCAGGTGAATACTGACTTAAACATGCTGACATTATTTTATATACAGTATACAGAGTGTCTCAGAAGTAAACTCGAAGGAATATTCCCTGTAAAAAAATTATTTCAAAAGCTAATTTTCGTTTTTGCCTTCGAAGTTTAGCTACCAAGTTATTAACTGTCAAAAAAAACCCTTTGATTTCTACTTTTATGGTATTATTGAACGGCTATTCCGATCATCATGAAATTTGGACACAACATTCATCTCGGTAAACAAAGATGAATGTGTGTACTCATGTTCCTCCATTCCCCATTCGTTCTTTTACACCCGGGTGAAACCGGACGGGGCCGCTAGTGTTCAATATGACGTCCATTTTGTTGTTTTTTAAATAACCTCACAGCCAGTAATCCGCTGGGTCAAGACCGGGCGCCTCTCGGTGGCTATGATTTTACAAAATGTTGATTTATAACACGATCTTGAAAAACAACATAACAATACTTTAACTGATCGGTAAGTGTAAGGGGTGCTGCATCTTGCATTAAAATCATGTTTTCAGTTCCTACGTGCTCGTTTTGCACCTGCTGGGGAATGCCACGTATCGTTCAACAGTAACAGTTACAAAGACGATCTCTCCGTTTTCCTCGAAAAAGTATGGACCAACGATAAAATTAGATAATATGAAACCGCATCAAATGGTGACTTTCTTGCTATTAAAGTTTATATCGTTTTAATTTGTGTTTACGTGAGTTTTATATTTTGAGAACAATTTTCTAAGTCGCGATGGTTCGGCACTTGTATCAAATAGTTGTCAAGGCAACTGTTTTGTTTTTCATAGATATAGTAAAATTAAATTATTGAAGCAAATAGATTCCATTTACTTTTTGCTGCGAACATAATTTCTTAAAATTATCGAGCCGGCTTGCGTGGTGGAGAGAGAACTAAACTTGTATTCGGGATGTAGCGGGTTCGAATCCCGGCGGGAGCCGATGTGCCTGGGAATTTTTGCTGCTGCCTCTCACCGAGAAACGGTAATTCCTGTATCGACCATCTTGTTGAGGTTTTCCATGGTTTCCTTCAATAATTCCAGATAAATTTTGAGATGGTTCCTTATTCAAGGTCATGGCCGATTACCTGTCTAACATCTATGCTCAAAATTTGCCTTACTTATCCTAATGTCCTAAAATCCCTTCATTTGCCCACTGCTATTTATTAGTTGAAGTTGAAAAATGTAGAAAATAACGGGAAGTGTAATAGATGGAAAATAGTAATGGTGCGAATGGCGTCTGTTATGACATAAAGTCGAGAAACGGACGTTAAACGCATTAATATTATTTCTTAAAATTATATAAGAATTTAAAGTATGCCCTTCACTTTATGATAACTCAATATATTCAGACTGCGGAATTGTAAAGCGTTGGGTGATGTTGACAAAACAAATCTTCGAATCGAAAGCCAAGATATCGAGAAGGAGTTGATCGTATTTTCAAAGAAAAAAGTATGTAAAAGCCTTCTGGGTGACATGAGAAATGGCGTTGTTTTAAAAAACATGTCATCGAAAATATTTCCATTTGAATTCCACTCACAGTGTATAAGCATGCATGTTTAGTTGTTTTGATATCCGCCCATTTTAATTTAAATATACAAGGAGGAAAACGATAGCAATAACAAGGAGGAGGAACGATCATAATATTATACATACATATAGTAGATGGACAATAATGTTTATAAGGATAAGCATTTTTTGTTATGCATTAAGGAAATACGAGATGAAGAAGGGTGAATGAAAAAGACTATACAAAGAGTACAGCTGCATGCTCTTCCCTTACATAGTAGCTAGTTGATGGCTCCAGATCATAATATAATAGTTGAATACAATTGCCTGTCAAAGTTGTTTTGACAGATAAGAAAACATCACAATCAGCCAGCTAAATGCAACTTGAAAAAATACATACTACAAATACCGTACGTTCAATAATTTCATTACTTAAGCCTGAGAAGAGATAGAGCTGAGACCGAGACAAAAGAAAACCAAGGTGAGACGAGATTATGTAGAGGTGAAACGAAACCGAAACGAGACTAAGACAAAATGACGCCGTGAAGAATATAGGCCGAGAATGAGATGGAGACTAGATTCAGATAAAACAGTAATAGTCGCGAACTGATTTTTTATTAAAAAAAAACTAAAACAGTGTTATTTACATACTGCAGTATTGAATCAGGTGCTGGCCCTTCATTAATTTAAAAATTCCGATTTACTCACTGAAGGGTACATTAAATTTGGTGTAGATGTTACATTGATAATAATATTAAAATTGAGAAAAACATATTATATAATTTTAAGGGATGTATTAAAAAGTTCACATTATAAAGCCACATTGCCTGTATTAACCCGTAGGGTTTTTTTTTATTTTTAATAAATTACATATACGAGAGAATATCACTTGGGGGTGGCTCCAACATGTAAGATTTCATTTAATCTCAAAACTAAGCGACATCACCTAATAATCATGAGCAGAGGTGGGATTCAAACCCACGGTAGTCTGATCCAAACCCCACTGTCCACTTGTTCATTTATTGAATAGTTGAAACATCAAAACATATTAAATTTTGTAACTATACCTAGTGGTAAATACAGGAAATTTCATGACGCAACATATATACATGAGTTTTGTTGATATGTTAGCTATGGAAACAATTAATGCATCACAGAAAATCGTTCCACATCAAATGCAACATAGACCGGGCGTCCAAGGGAGGTTCGTATGCATTTTATGTGGAACGGTTTTTTCCATAGCGTCTTAAATGTACTTCACTGTATAATAGAAAGTCGAATAGGTAAGTTAAATATTTATTGAACATCGTTTAAATATGTAACTTTGTTTATTTTATGATATTCAAATTTCATTCAAATCATCTCTAATAATATCTACAGTGCACATTTATTAATACAGTTGATTTTAATCTTTTTTGTTTCGTTAGATATTTATTTATTCTGTTATAGATTATTTCTTCATACAAGAAAAGTAAATAAAAATTGATTTTTGATACCGAAATAAATTGACCATAATGATATTTGTCTTGCAACTTATAGGTAGAACTCACTAAAAATTATACATCACATTTTTGTAAAAATAATGAAAGTTAAATTACTGTTTCATTGAAAAACTACAGAAACAATAGAACATTTTATTAAATTACAGGTAGTTTTCAGTATTAGTCATAATGCATTTTTTTCAATAATTGATACTCTCAAATATTTTAAAAACGTCGTACACTGAATAAAGAACTTTTTGTCCACAATCCTGCGATTTTTATTAATAATTGTCTCGATGGACACGATTTCTAATATATATTTTAAATAATGATCTCTTACAATAGCTTAAGAGGACAGTTCGCTGCGCTGGGTTTCGGATCAAACTACCCTAGGTTCGAAACGCTACAAGCTATGTTTTATGTCTCTTTTTAAATTAATTTTTGAGTTACTAAATTAATTACATTTATATAGGCTCCCTATTACTTGAGTCGTAACTAAGAGTATGATAAATAATTGGGAGAAGCGAAGCTACATCTGAAATGCAGACACAGTCGTTCACACACATTATTATACTCGCAAACAGGATCCACTGAATGAATGCGATTTTTTTCTGTTTGAGAATTTCCAAGGTAATTAACAAATTGGTAATACGTTTTTGATTTATTATGTAATAAATAATTTAAATAATTAATAACTTTATAATAAATATAAAACAACGCCGGACAAATATGGCTAATCTGTACTAATATTATAAAGAAGAACAACAAACATTCATATTATCACAAAGCAGTTGAGCTAAATATATGAAAAATAATCTCAGCAAACAAAAGAACCAATTTCTTAGAATCTTCGGTACGCATGATCCCGATAACAAAGCAACAAGATAGCAAACAAGTGTACTGTTTATTGCTGAATGATGACGTATTTTTGTTCTTATTTAGAGTGTATCATTGTATGAGAAACAAGGTAAACCAACTAGAGTTAAGTAATTTCGACGTTTTAAAGAGTTTGTCGTTATATCGAGTGACGTTAAATGGAGTTTACACTTTATTATGTTAAACTACTATCTTACCGATAATATCTATCAAGAATCTTGTAAGGAGGAGATTGATTGAGGCTGGCCGTTACACTATAGAAGATTTCTTTTACTAGTGTTTTTTTTATTGTATTAGACGATGTTATGCCACGTAATGGTGGTATTTGAACAAATATAATATATTCTGTTCTATCTATTTATGCGCAGAGAAATTAGAAACTATTAATTTGCAAATATATTTGATGTTAATAACATTGGTACTGAAACAATTTAGTTTATATGATCGGGAGCATGTCACGGGTAAGAGGAGGAAAACACCCGTTAATATCCGACAAGTACAGAAATAAAAGAGAGCGTGAGCATCGCGGCGACGACGTCGACGGCGTCACGTCTTGTTGAATTGTGGGAGTCGTAAACAGTGTCAAGTAGTGAATTGACGATCTCATTATTCCACGATCTCTCCACCCCAACCCCTAAAGTAACATTGCGTCGACTGTCGAGCATGCTTGGGGGTTTTGTGTTAACGCATACACGCTATAATACAGGGTGGGCTTAAAGCTCCTTTGACAAAAATTAATTCATGTAACCTTTACGCACAGCTACAGAGAAACTTAAATGTGACCCTTAAGGAGGTTGAGCCGTCTTACGAAGATAATGAAAAAAATCTGAAATAAAGTTTTATTAATAGATTTTTTATGACAAAATTTTCTGTAAAAAATCCAAAATCATTAGGAGACTTATAAAGTTAAAAATTAAAAAAAACTTTTATATGTAGTCTTATGCCCGGTTTACATTATTCCAGTCCAGCGATCCAGTCCAGTGCTGGATTGCAACTGGAATAATGTAAACCCTCACTGGAATGCACTGGATCCAGTAAGCATTCCAGTCCAGTAACTGGATTCGCGGTCTACTTTTGAATCCAGTGCGATCAATCCAGTGCAACTGGAATAATGTAGACGGCCAATCCAGTGCTGATGAAGTACACACGTGTTGGTTGTTTTTGCGGATTTTTTTTTGCGAAGAAAGGATTTAAGAATGGTGAGGAAGTTATCTGAAGACGAAACTGTAAAGTTTGTCAATATATACCGAGAAAATCCGTGTCTATGGGATATAACATCAGAACATTATAAAAACAAAGCTATGCGCCAAACTGATCTCTTTTTGAAATCATTGTCACTGTAGTGTTCACAATGAAAACGGCTTCTAAATGACTGGAATAATGTAGACAACGAATCCAGTCCAGCGATCCAGTCCAGCACTGGACTGGATCGCTGGACTGGAATAATGTAAACCGGCATTTATGGAAAATATGTCAGCCTAGCATGCAAACGGTACATTTTATTTTTTGCAAATAACCAAATAATGTCAGCAGTTCCAAAAACTAGCTATGTAAGGCATCGATGTCTTACGCATATTTTAATATTTTTTCCAATTTAATTAGGAGACTTGTAATCAATAAAAAATATTATTAAACCTTAGCACTTTTCGATTATGGACTTTTATTCTTGACAATTTTAACAATTTTAACTGAATTTTCAACTTTTTAATGATTTAATTTTAATTTTTATTACTTCTATTTTCTTTTTAAAATTATTTACTGCAAAAAATATGTAAAATACAGATATTTACATTTTATATTTTCTAACCTAACTTTGTACAAAAAATTCAAAAGTTAGTCCATTAAGTAAAATACTGAAATAATTAAATAATATTTAAAAACATTATTTATTTATGCCTTTATGACAATAATTTATTAGTATCATCGACTTATAACCTTTTGTATAAATTTATTATGGAAAAGTTCCCATTTAGAATTCGACTTACTTTTGATTGGGACACTGTAACGCATCAACCTCTTTAATTGAAGGAGCCTGATCGAACTGTGGGTGTAGTTCCGAATACCGGTCATCTTCGATCGGGACGAAATTTTGGATATTTGTTGACCTTGGTAGGACATGAAAAACCTCTAAGGTATTTTTAGCGCAAATGCCTCATAACATTTTTATGGGGATCTAAACTTTTTTCATACGAATTTTGCTTTAACGGTGTGTGGGATGGGTCCAGGGTTTTTTATGTTAATACTCAAAGTTTCATTCTGATCGAAGATGCATCCCCCTCCCACACCGTTAAAGCAAAATTTTTATGAAATAGATTTAAATAATACAAACTTTAAACCTACATTAAATGGGGCATTTGCGCCAAAAAACTTTTTAAGTTCTTTTATGTTCCATCAAAGTCAACAAATGGCCAAAGTTTAATCCCGATCGAAGATTATCAGTATAAGGAACTGTACCTATTCTTTTTGGGGAATACAATTACGAATTTTTAAAAATGAATAGGATATTTCCACTTGCAATTACCCTGTCGTCATTTTCTTTGACCGCTTTTGATAGTGTTGTATCAATCAGAAAATAAGTATTGTACTCATAATTGAAACAAACACGTATTTATGGTGTATGATTTAATATCACGACCGATTCAGCAAGAAAATAAACAAATTTGGCTTTCATTTTACACGTGCATATATTATGCTTTACCACACTCAAGGGTAGACCCGTCGCAATGACTCGGTCCATATAATAAATGTCACTTATACTTTATCACTTTAGTACCGCGCCAGTAGCGAGAGCTATTTTTAATAATCAATTCACTTTTTAATTCCTATAACGTGCCGCATTTTGTTATTGTTACTCGGCATTCGTGTTAAAAACCGAACAGTCTTGACACTTTCATAACGAATAATATTAATGTTTACACTCGCTCTATACCCATATTCACCGAACACTATTAAAAATAGAAGTTACTATTTTTGGATCAAATTTATTCCTTAAAATAAAATTTACATTCAATTAACCAAGCTAATTATCAAGTAGAAAAGTTAGTTAAAGTATAAATACACACTGCACCATACTCCTTGCTCTTTTTGTTGAATATTTTGACGTTCACCCAAAACTTAAAAACGTAAAAAAAATGTTTCAGCAAATAATAATGTTTTATCCTAACCCAATTGCACACAAAACTTCCACTAACTTTAATGTTTTACAACGATACACTTCACAAAAGGTTAATAAACCACGCATAAATAAATTCACAAGAGCAAACCGTAGATATACTACTCCACGTTTATAGGATCTATGTGGCGGCCATTATTATTTAATCAGGCGAATAAATATTTATATCTGCGAAGTAAGACATAATAGATTTATATACATAATTATGTTTGGTGAATTGAATTATCCCTATTTTTTCGGAGGAATAGTTACCTAAAGAACAAATGAACCGAATAAATAACTACGTGAATATGACCACTAGTGGCGATTCATTAACGATATCGTCACAATTTTATTTCAATAAACCTCTTGCGTGAGTATTAAAAATGAGTTTTTAATCACTCCCAAGAAGTCCTAACGCAAGCAAATATAACTACACGTATGGACCTTTTTAATTTCAAAACAAGTACAACTTGCTTATGCCCATTTTTTACTATCACAGTTGACTTGAAAAATAAATGAGAGAAATTCAATTACGTAAAAAATATAATTTTTGAACTCTAATGTACAAAGAGTAAAAATCATGAGTGGCTGAGAATTGTTCTGAATCCGGATATGTTTTGTTGTTACGCATACGTAGTCACTGCATCGGGTTAAACGGAGGCTCAATGGATGTTGTTGTCACCCCTTTGGGAACCCGTGATGCTCGTTTCTTCAAATGTACCGTCAGAGGCACTGTATCTTATACCGTTATACAAGCGCTGCATGTATTTAGTACCTCCAAGTTGGCATGATAGTATAATTCTTGATGTAATTATAGGAGAAACAAGCCCCAATAGGCAATTGTACCGCTTAACACAGTTGATAACATAAACTGTTTTATTTTTATTTTGCCAAATTAACTATTTACAGTGCTTTATTTTTTAATTAAAATTAACTAAAACCAACATTATCTCACAGATTTTAATTATTTTAACGTCTGTGGATTTTATTTGATTAAAAAGAGTCAGTTGCGCGGAAACGGAGTAAAATTAACGGAAATCTTTCGAAAGAATTTCAACTCTGAACACTGAATTCTAATTATTGTAACGTATATTTTGAAGTTAGTGTTTCAAGTTTTTAATTCACAGGAATGTTTTAATAAATTAAAACAATTTCTAGTTTTCTAAGTTACGTGTTTCATTTTTCATGAAAATATAATTCGTAGCCAGTGCCTTGCAATTTCATGAGGTTTAGAATACAGGGTGTTAATTAAGTACGTAGACAAACTTTAAGAAATAAATCTGATTTGTTTTGAAACAAAAATATCCTATAAACATGAATCGATTTTCATAATAAAGTAAGTCACTCCCAGCAGTTGTTGTAGGAAAATATTGCTATTTAGTTTGTAGCAGTAGTTAGTTAAGTTTTTTATTTGATGAAATACTCATTATTTATAATTTAAAAAATAATGATCCGAAAAAAATTGTTAATTTTTCTTGAACTCAAAATCGGAGCATAAATTTTGTATTATTTCTACTTCAGTATAAAAAATAGAGTATCAAGCTTTTAAAACAAAAAAATATATACTACGCAGTTTATTACAAACCGAATTTTAAATAATATGTACAATTCTGTCCACGTAAATGACGCAAATACACTAATAAATTATTGCATAAGAGAAAGAAAGAAATAATGTAGTCAATTGTTACTACATCTTTGACACTCCATAGGACTGTTTATTTGACTCCCGTAAGAATGGATGCAAACTATCGAAATTTATTTGTGTCTATAGTATTTGCTCATTTTTTTCTACCCCACTAAAATCCAAGAGAAAATTCATTGAAATTCTCTACGTGATCACAACTAAAAACTTCGTGATACGACTCACATATCTATAGAAACTTTTCGTAGTCACTTCATCTATAGATTAACTATTCGCCATCTAAAAAACCAAGAAGTAAAATTTGTGCGTCTATAATTTCAAGTCTCTCACATATCCAAAAACACTTACATGACGTTTGCAGATTTGAGCAAGAGTGGGGATGTTGAAATCCGTGGGACTTTATACTTCGACGGTTGGACTCTTAGAAAGTTTACTGTATTGATAAAATTGATAAGTTGTACATATAAGAAGAGTTAAATCAATAGAACTGAGAAATGGGAAACTATTATAATCATTTGATCACGTACAAAATATTATTTACAAACATGACTATTACATCTAGTCATCAGTTGTTGGAGTAACTTACAAAAATCACGTACTATATTTCTGGTAGCACTATTTGTAAAATGCAGTAATGCAAAATACATGTCAGTTGCACTTATAACTGTGCGCGACTAAATAGTATAATGTGTTGATTGCACACCTAAAAGTCTGATAACATCACAAAAAAGAATTTTGGTATTTTAAAACGCTAGAGGTTTTCACTGTACTGAGGGTCAGCTGGTATTTCTTTTAAATTATATGTAACTAACGCTATTGTTGCATTACTAACCTGTATTCCATCCTACTAGGATGTTGTCTAAGCTTTCAGTAGCTTACGGTTTATATATACCAGTGTTTTTTTAAGTGTAGGTCCCCCCCTGGGAGGTCACAGAGCCTCAACAAGGAAGTCGCGGCGGGTCGCGAAGCCTCAGTAAAAATAAAAATGTACGGATTTGATATTTGTAATATAATAAGATTATAGCGGTTAGGAACAGCGGAGGGTAGACGGTCCCAAAATATTTTTTCATACTAAGGGGGTTCAGTTTGATATGTAAGTTTTCCTAATTAAAGGTCGATTCGTCCAACCTTACCTATACAGGTTATTCGGTACCCTAGCTGTTAAAGCACGATAGAGAATGTATACGACAAGATTATACTGTGAATACTTAAAAGATAAGAACGATGCTCTTGAGAATTGGCTCGTGTTTTCCTGTGAAAACTGCCAAACTGAATGTCACTTTAAAGGGCTGGATTGTATTGCTGTTTGTAAAAACTGACATCACCGCGAATGAAGCCAAGCAGAAAATATCTATATAGTACTAGCGGCCCGTTCCGGTTTCACCCGGAAGTGATAGATATAATTCTACAAAATGTATTTCGTTGTATTTCGGCTTTGAGCAAATTCTACCGGATTTGTTTCTAAACTAATAACTTTGAGCGAATTTTAACAGATGTCACTTATTGGTACTGAGTTTTTTTTTCTTTGCTTCTGAACTAATAGCTTTGAGTAAATTCTATCCGATGTCGTTACATGTTACTAAAACAATTTTTTTGAGAAAACACCGTAATTTTGTACAGAATCTATATAGTATACAAAATTCCCGTGTTACAATGTTGGCCGCGCTAATCTCCGAAATCACTGAACAGATTTTAATGAAATTTTGTAAACCTTGCTTGGTGCAGCTATCCCTATAGGATAGTTTTTATTAAATATTTTGTTCAAAATTACGATATTTTCTCAAAAAATCTATTTTGGTTACACATAGCGACATGTAATAAAATTTACTCAAAGATAAATAGCTTTGAGTAAATTCTATCAGAATTCAGTTTTGTTTGTTTGTTTCTGAACTAATATTAGTTAAAACAAACAAAGCTGTTTTAGTCCCAAATAGCAACATCTGTTAGAACTTGCAATTTGCTCAAAGCTATTAGTTCAGACGATGGGCCGCAAACGAAATACATTTTGCAGAATTATATCTATTGCACCCGAGTGAAACCAGGACGGCCGCTATAATATTATAGTGGTAAAATTTGGAAGTTTGGATGTAGGAGAAAATCTCCGAAACTACTCATCCGATTTCAAATTTTTTTCACTAATATTTAAAATGGACCTTCAGGATGGATATAGGCTATATATTATCGCGTTTAAATAAAAGCGCTTTTCGTGGAGACCAATTTTCAGCGCAAGTCAACGAAAAAACGGCGACAATCTACAAATTCGGGCGAAGCCGAACCGGGTCGCTAGTATTTAATAAAAACTATCCTACAGCGTAAGTTGCACTAAGCAAGACACATTTACAAAATTTAATTAAAATCGGTTCAGTGGTTTCGGAGGTTAGCGCGGCCAAAATTGTGACACGAGAATTTTAAAATAATTGAGTAACGTCAAAAGATCGCTTTTAATAAATATTGTTTTACGCGTTTGGGGCCATTTAATTATTACGTAATCAGAATTTTAGTAATTTTTGAATCCCCCTCTATGCTTACGTAATGGTATATATTTTTTATATCTGTTCAAGTTTCTTTATAGTTATAAATAAATATTGCTGACATCATCACCATCTAGACTAAACTAAGATCCCCCCCTTTGGTGCTTACGTAATTATTGAATGGCCCCTTTCAGGATTGTTCCACTCAACTGTCAGTTTGGCTTTTATTCGGGTGATTCCAGACTTTTTGGACGCACTGTATTGATATTTTGATTAGTTCAACCCTGCATTTAGGGCACGATATGTTTTCATAATATAATATATTATAAGCAATGACTTCTTAGTAAGGTGCCAGTGAATTGAGTTGAGACTATTGTAGATGTTCGGATGTTTTCATAATATCGTCTCGATTGGAAAAATACGTGCTTTACAAGTGAAATACTGTACACCTTGATTTCGACATTCTGTTCGTTCAGTTAGAACCCTCGGGGGTGCAAAAAATATCGCAAGAACTTCCAAAGCGTGCTCCACTTTTAATGCTCGAAGTCCCGTATTGCAGGGGTTGGTACAGTAACGGACAGAAAAAATCGCTATCAAAATTTGTCTTTGCTACTCATCTATGAATCAAAATTCTTATATTTTCAAAATTGCATTTTTCAGACGAGAAGACTCATTGGATCGAACGTTACAAAATATATTTTTGTTTTACTTTTGGCTCTAGTTTCGCAAGGTCGAAATCAGCCATCCCTCAAAAAACATTGGAAATATTTCAAAGACGACAGAATAAAAAATTATATTTGATATTTTTTTTTAAATGAACGGTTATAATACATTTTTCTTAATTTATAGGCTCTACCTGAAACAATGCACAGAACACCTTGTATATTTGTATATGTGTGGAATTCACTACAGAGGTATACTGCACCCCACGGCATAAGAAACACTAGTTCATAGAATACCATATTGACATTTCCATTTTTATTAAAATTATAAATATTTTCACTGCATTGTTGAAAGCATATATTTTCCAACATAAATAGATATTGTAGATCATAGACGCTCGACAAGTACTGATAAAATATGACGACTACTTTTTTTTAAACACAAGCATTAATTTTACATATAAAAATGAAACCTATTTATTCAGTGTTCTTATATAATTACTTTGTCCCGAACAACTATTTCAAAATTTGGAATGGTTTATGCTACAAATCAGAACTATAGTTATAGTCATTTGATGAGTCTGACCATTTCATGAACTGGCTAAACATGAATATTGATAAATTATAAAATAAAGGCTAAACAATATCAAATCAAATGAATTTTTTTTCGAATATTTTTATACGTTTAATAATATAATCGACGTTTTTTTCCTGAGATGAATACAATAATTATAAAAATGGTTACAAATTACAAAAAAAAAATGAAAACATAAATTTTAAATATGTAACCATTTCTATAGTTGTTATTATTCATTTCAAATACTGACGATGTAAGAAAAACTTACGAAACGTCGACTATATTATAAAATAGCGGCCCGTCCCGGTTTCACCTGGGTGGAAAACTGTAAGATTTATTAATACATAGTCTCTCTCTCTTTCTCTCTGAAAATATTATTTCGACCTTCCAATCTATTGTTTTAATGTATCTCTAAAGATTTGGCCAGCATTACCCACGTAAGCGTATGAAAACAGTTTTTTTTTTGACAAAACACCGTCAGAGTTCAGTCATTTTGTACAAAATATTTACAAATTATATACACCCTTCCTCGTTTATCGCTCTTTCTATTAGTGAAAACCGTTTCAAAATCCGTTGCATGGTTTAGAAGAATTAAGCGGAGAAACAGACAGAGGCAAACAGCGACTTTGTTTTATACTATATGTAGAGATGGTCAAAAGTAACTGTAGCTATTAACTCGCAATTTTTTTCAATCTATTATAGAAGTTTCTAGACATTACATGAAACGTCTAAACATTTTACGAAATGCCCATGTACACCAGATGACCGTGACATGCATATAAGATCAGTATTCCGAAACTTTTTGGACTCGAAAATAGTGAAAAAATAAGAAATATTGTGAACCAGTTTATATCAATATTGCACCTAATAAAGACACATATATAGCGGAGTTTTATCGGTAATATAGCACCTGCAGTGGACCATAGATGGCTAACAGTATAACTATATGCAGAAATTCGATGGACCCCTCAACTGTTTTCAGACCCAAGGGACCACTTTGTCCAGTATATTACCGATGTTGTTATGGTTGCTATCGTCTATTAGACTATTACTGCTACTACTTCAATGAGTATAGTAAACACGTCTTCCGAATACTAATGCTGTTTATTCACTCCTTGCATCAAATAACTCCAGAAATGTGCTTTCTCTATTTGGAAAATACCTTTATGAAATCCTTGCCTTGCAAGTTCACTTTTACGTCGATGCGTAAGCACTAAGAGGCCAATGTCTGAACAACTATATCTCTCAGCTGTTGAGCGTCTATAATTCACAATCTCTCTCTCTGAACAACTATACACTTTAAATTAATGCATTGGGTGCAGTAATGAAATATTATTCAACGATATTATCGTTGAATAATTATTACTGCACAAATGTCGTAATGAAACTTTTTTAAAAATATTTCTCACGATTCCAGAAGCGCTACAGACTATGTCTTATTTCATCATTTTACCGCAAAAAGTTATGAATTTAATTTAAACAATTATTTTAAAAAATACATAATATTAACATTAAAAATATTAACAATTAAAAAAGTAACTCTGTCCATCTGTTATCTTTTCACGCCTAAGATTTCGTTAAAATTTGGCAAGGAAATAGATTTCATCCTGAGGAAGTACATAGCCTCCCTTTTGTGTCGAAAAAAGACCTGAAATGGGTGAAATAGGGGATGAAACTTTGTGTTTCTTTAGGAAATTCATATTTAGGTCTTCGGTAAGAAATAAAGAATTAGTGTTTCAGCGTTTTTGTAAATCAACCGTCAAAGGAGTAAAATAGGGGATGAAAGTTTATATGGGGAACTCATCATTTCCCAAGTTAGGGATATGAATTTCCATATTTAGGCTTTTGGTAAGAAATAAGAATTACGTGTTTTAGCGTTTTTGCAAGTGTTCCTAGCCGAAAACTTTGTATATGACTTTTACGAATACCGAGATAAAATATTTGGGATGGTCTCATTATGCTATTTATAACAGGGAGCAGTAATTCGTGTACAATGGCGGGTAAATACGGATAATTCGTATAATGTGTGCGACAGTCAAATATTTATCTTTAATAGACACTCTATAAATCCGGGCGAAGTCAGATCGGGCTGCTAGATAAATAAAATCGTAAACTCGACTTAGATGTACAATTTATCATCGCGGCAAACCAAAATAAAGATATTTGCAAGTTAGTTTATTTTTTATTTGAATAATGTGAAACTAGAGTGACCTGTGCGAATTATTCGCACTAAATAAGTATAACAATTATCACTTTACAAAATTATTTTTTAAATATGATTGCAGGTATTCAATTCGTTTCTAATTTTTCACACTGCTTATAACGTTCTTCTTTTTGTTGTATTACAATATGAAGCTCAGATGACAGATCGAAGAAATATTTTACTAAAATTGTCATATAGAGGCGCAAGTAGCAAAAGCGTTGAGCTAAGCCGTCAGATGGCATCATGCAGCATTGCTGTGACGTTGTTTAGCGTTGCTCGCTGTTTCAAAATTAAAGCCGTCAGATGGCAGTATGCAGTATTGTGTCTGTTGTATTACAGTATGATTGTCAGATGACAGATCGAAGTGTTGACGTTGTTTCAAAATTAAAGCCGTCAGATGGCAGACGTTGTTCAGTGTTGCTGTATTTTAATTAATTTACAAAATCAAAAGCAATAATACATTTTTTAGTTGTCGATGTCAGTAGAGCAAGCAATTATCTGTAAAATGATATATAATTTATGTAGAGAAATTGTGAGGTTTTTTCTAAAAAGGGAGGCAAACATCTTAAACCTTAGCGTATTAATATATATGATTATTAGGATCGTTTAAAAAATGATTGAAGTTTTTTTTTTCTTTTTATGTAACTCCAGAAATTTATGCCAAATTACGAAATACAATATGCAAACATTAAAAAAATAGGTAACCAGATTAATAAAATTATACTCTATATTGATTCTTTAAATGCTCCAAAATTACATATGTGGTGCAATCCGAAAGAAACCACTGTGGAATCTTCAGTGAACTGAAATTCACCTGAAAATAAATGACACAGTGGAATCAATGACCGTCCGGTTATCCCTTAGGATTTGACATTATAACCACTGAACCGGGAATTTGACAATTAACAATTTCACAATTGGATTCAGTAGTTTTTTTTCTCCTGCTCTTGCACCGTTCGCTTTTTAAATATTAGCAGGTTTTGTATACGTCATATACAATACAAAACGTTATATGTGTACAGCTTTTGAATAGCTGCATGCATCTACGAAAAAAGGTGACCTAGTTAAAATTATTAAATTATCGCAGTTGGTCACAATACTTAGCAGAATCAAAAATAATTGGCACATCCGAATGGAGATTAAAAATACTTTTCAAATGAGGTATCACAAGCCTACCCTTCCAATTTGAAAATTTAGGGGTGTTAAGTGTCATAATGGGAAGGTTGAACTTTTTACGCTACTAAGTGTAATTTAAAACTCTGTTTCAGTGTTTCTTAATTCTACAAATATTAACTGACAAAACGAATTTATTCATTGGACCGCACTGTCTATAACAATTTATTTTTAAATCGATATAAACTTTATTTCTAGAGATGCACCAAGTATTAACTTATTTCTGAGCTTTCGACAATTATTTTACTACTCGTACTTGTTTAAAATTTGAAGACAAATATTTCTCTAAAATAATATAGTGTAAACAGTTTTGACTGTCAAAGAATTGCACAAAGAATATTTCATTTTGATTTTACCTTTTTCAGTTTCGTTATAAAATCGTCAGATTCGTAATCTTTCAGAGATATCGTTTGCTCACTAACTATCCGTCGCGATTATGACGTATAAACGTATTTTCCCACCCCAAACCTGCGTACACTGAAGCGAGAAATTCGGCTTAGTACTTCGTTCGGAAAGCCGACTAATACTGGGTACTCGATTATCTGTAAATTCGGGCGAAGCCGGACCGGGTCGCTACGACTACCTATATGTACAACAAACACGATATTAGAGTTCATTTTAAAGGGTGATCATTGCTCAGACTAGTCATTTTACAGGGCGACTCTTCTGAGGGTAATAACTTTGAAGAAATGCAGAGGTCAGTGACAAAAAACTTAAATAATACTTTTCTATTTAAACGAAAACTCCGCGAGAATCAATCTATTTCCAAGCGATTTTATTTGCATTTTTAGTGGGTTACACAAAAGTGAATTGAATGGATAGGTAACAGTTATATTATTGCTTTTATGCTACCGTGTTGAGTCTGATTGTATATGGGAGCAATATAGTCTTTTTATACGGCCTGATTCAACGATACTGTCTCGATTTTAATTTCATTTATTTGAATATAATTTTACAACATTGCAACCAAATCTAAGCAATATTGTAATCATTAAAAGAAAAACATTTTTTATCAAATTAACCCTATTCAATGAAAAGTATTTTTTTAGTAGCATTTTAAATTTTGCCGCCCCTCAAATTGTGCCGCCAGAAGACCGGGCCTAAGCCTAAATCCGCCTCTGCGTCGACAATTTCTAAACTAAAGTGTGCGTGATTAATTTTAAAAATATATCAAGCAATCTGATTATTATGAAAAATCGCAAATTATGTGCGATGTTTTGCACTTAAACTTTTGAATGATCACTTAGCGGGTCATAAATAGAGCTGTAAAAGTAACGAGAAATTGTGTATCCGTATGTACTTATTCGTTACTTAAAGAACCAGTGCCCGTTACCTTCGTATCGTTACGTTACTCGGTACTTTTGACATACAATAGTGTACTTAACAGCATCAAGCAATAAGCATGTAGCTTCGCGTCAAAGCGCGTCGCATATGTGGTGATACGACATGAGTCATGACTTCGTACTTTATGAACACTTATAAGTATAACACATTGTGTTCGTATAACCGTATCAAACGAATCGAACTGACATGGATACGAAACATGCGAGTAACGAAATGAATTTGTAAGTAACGATTTGTTACTTCGAGTCAGACGATGTACCCGTTACTCAGTAACGAATATATACGGTTTGTTACAGCTCTAGTCATAAATAATAGTTCGCTTATGGAACGCGTTATCGAGCGTCTATAATATGCAATCTCTCTCTCTCTCTTTCATAAACAGTAGAACATTCGGTATGTGAAGTAATCTAGCAGACTAGCAGTGCTACCAGGCAACAGCAGCCAGTTCAGGCGGTCAGTTTGCCATCTGTCAAAAAGTAAACAACACCAAATGGTGTGCACACACTCACACAAATTACAAACACACACACACGCACACAAAACTCACTGTTCCAATCTCCATATTAGCATAGTCAGTAGTCACTAGTTCAGAGTACGCTAGAACGCGCTGCAGTCTTTCTATCCTTGAATTATATTTTAGGGTAAAGGTACCTGTTCCAGATCACCCACCTGTCGTTGATTTTTTTAAAAAATATTTCTAGTTGACACAACAAACTATTTAATAATAATAAATACTAGTAATCAAACCGTAGAGCCTTAGCGGTACCGTAATATAGTGGGCGCAATATATCGGTGAATGACGTAACAAAAAAAGTGTGTATAGAAGTAAATGGATGTTGTTTTCTCGGTAGCGGCCGCTAACACTTCCATAGAAAAATAAACATTATAATAAACCGTTATGAAAAGTATATGACAGAAAAAAGCAACGTTATAGCGCATGTGCCGATTTTCCCCAAAAATAACAGGGCTCTTATATTCATATGTTTATCGGTAGCGTGTATACGATTTTTCTTCATATCCGCTCGAAAGAACGTACTTTCGTCAGCAGGGACGAAAGATTGACATTTACTCCCAGTGAGAACGGCGGAAGGAAAAAATTTCTCATGCGTATTTATACTCGTAACTAGGGTTACCGCTGTCATTTAATATAATAAATAATAGGGAGTAAATGTCAAACTTTCGTCCCTGCTATAAAGAACGAAAGTACGTACTTTCGATCGAGGTATGAAGAAAAAATAGTTTCTGTCGCGTGCGATGCCACAGGTAATAGCCGATAGTAAAAATGTATGTATTAGAAAAAAATATGTTATATTAATTCAAGCCTTTAGTTTCGTATTTTATGTTATATTAATCCACCAGTGCGAAGAAAAATTAGAAAGTATTAACTAGCAAATGAGTTTACATAAAGCCACAAAATATGTGTAACTCTCAAGCCAATGATTTTTTTCACCGATTCTGATGGGTGATCGACAAACAGTACCTTTACCCTGCCATTATGTATACAAGTGGATGCGAGGTCAGTGTGTATTTAAATAAAAACGTGCTTCACTGAACTACCAACTCATGATCAGCTTATATTAATAACTTCCATTTTTTTTTATTCTGATCCCCCAAAAATGAATTAATGCTTCATTCGTACTAAATTGGTTATGTACTTCCAACAGTTTATTTCATACAACAACATTTATATTTTAATTTATGGCTAGATGCCTCGTCCGGCTTCGTCCGGATACACTCGCTACGCTCGCTCGTTCGAATTTCTTAACATTAATACTTTGCTAAAAATTTATTTTTTAACATAAACTTGATTACAATCTAACTTGGAATTATCCCAGGCGTGAGCAGGGCAGTTAACCTTCTCTAAAGAATAAGCTATAAAATGGTAAAAAATGCGTTGAAACCCGTTCAGTTGGTTTTAACCTACCGGGATTTTTTTTATATAAATATATATAATTATTTATGGATGCATCGATATCAAAGGTCATTAGCGTCCGGATCTATAGATTATGGATCTAATTATGAAATTATTATAGGTTTATTACTAAATGAGAGAATATAATCCCGATGAGTGGATAAACGATAATATGCGCTTGATGCCGTTTTCGGTGGCCTCGAAAATTTTAAGTAGATCGTCGGGAAATCCGCAAGCGATTCTTTCGGCGCCATATTTTGGACATGCCAAGAAGATTTGTGGATTTTCTTTTATATTATGTGTAGATTAGCGGTCCTGTCCGGCTTCGACGGATTTGTGAATGCCTATTAAATATAACATATTTAATTAAGGAGTAGTGTCATGTCGACCAAAACAACTTCGCAAATAACTTACTATTTTTGATCAAATTTTCGAACGATAAAAATTGTTACTGTGGCTCATCCTAAGAAGACAGACACAATATTATGCTATCGCTGATTTTTCTGTAGGAATTTTTAATACGTACATTTCTATAGTAGATGAAATTGATGTATCTCTTATGGCTTAGTCAGTGTAAGCTATCTAAGTGCCCAAAAAGCAGGGCCCGATCCAGCTATTTCGCCACTCTGGGCAAAATAATATTTGCCGCCTTTTACCCATGCTTTGTTCCATAGATGGTGTAATTACTTTTTGTTTAACCATCTTTCAAATTTTCGCCGCCGACGCCGCGGCGCCCTCAATTTTGCCGCCCCGGGCAATTTCCCGGTTTGCCCCCCTCTAGATCAGGCCCTGCCAAAAAGTATCGGAATTTCTCAGCTATCTTTAATTTTAATATGAATGTTTTACACAAATAAATCTTTCGGAAGAAATTCTCTAAATGATGATGAAAACCGCAACAAAATCCGTTGTGTAGTTCAAATGAACTAATCGAACAGACAGACGCGTATAGCGACTTTGTTTTATACTGTTTAAAGATACAAAGTCTTATAATTGAAAATGCGACATTAGTCAACTGGTCCCTTTAAACACGTCACGTCGGTAACAAAGGATTAATTTGGTATAATAATTTACTAGCAGAAAACTAGCAGCGTACAAAAATGAATAAACGTACTTCAAAATAAAAAAAAAGAGTAGGAACTTAATTTAACTTTGCACACAATACTTTTATAAATCACGCGACGCGGGCGATTGGGATGAAAAGAATGGACGAAAGAGGGTGGAGGTTGAGAATGACACAAACTGGACTGTGGAGAAATCATTCATTCCAACTTGTATTCTCGCTCATTGATACCACCAACCCTTAATCTTTGCGCTGTCTCCATATTCGAATCTGTACTGAACTATCCCAGGCATCATATGAATCTACTCCATTATTTCTACAGAGGATCACTAAAGTTTAAATCGCATAGCACACGGATGGCGAACCTATGGCACGCGTGCCACAGGTAGCACGCGACAGATTATTGTTGTCACGGCATTGATTGAGGTGCAAAATCGAAATAATTAAAAATATGCTAGATGTCGAAAACAATTGTTTCTCTTCGAGACAGGTAATATGATTACCTAGTGAGGGGGAAAATATTTCAAGATTTATATTGTACTGATTTATATTGTATTGAAAACAAAAGAAATAAAAATTTATTATTATTATCACCAAATAACAAATACGTAAAAGTTTCATAGCGCTCAGTGTATTATCGAATTTTCATCTATGTTTGATTCATTTTTTTGACAACTAAATTTCTTTGACAGTTTGTTACATGAAATTTTTTTGAAAAGAAAATTCCACGTAGATGTAGAAAGGTTTGCCACCCCTGGCATAGCATAATAATTACAGGAGATTCTTCTCGCCCAAATGACATGATTTAACGTATCTGCAGAAATAAAATTTAGAAATGATAATTATTGACAATAATGATCCGCTTTAGAAAACACGATGATAACCGAACGTTCGTTTGGTGTGAATTTTTGAGTTGGGTAAGTGTGTATACGATTACGAACGTAGCTAATGCACCTATTGGGATTTAGTAATGATATCACGTGATCGTTGAACGCAATACCAATAGGAGTTATAAGTTAGCGCGTGACGTCACTTCTGTCGTAACAGAAAATTCTACGTTACCGCCAGCTAACAAAAGTCACACTGAAAACTTAAAAATGAAATAGTTAAAAAAAGCTTTTCAGGTTAAACGGTTTTATTACACAATCAATGACGTACTAAAAACCAATAAATAATTATGAGTCACCATAGGGGACTTTGATGAAACTAAAATAAAATCGTGGAGGGCATTTATTACATTATGGTCGAAGAAGACAGTCTAAAGCTAAATATGATTTCCAATCTCAAACAAATGAAAGTTTTCTACTAAATGCGCCTTACGATTTTATTTTAGTTTAATCAAAGCCCCCTATGGTGACTCATTTCTAGTTTTTACTATATCATCGATTGTACAATAAAACTTTAAAAGCTTTTTAACTTATTTTATTGTTTGTTAGCACAGTTTGTTTTCTTTTTTCACTTTTGCTATAGGTTACTGGGACAGTCTATCGCATTTGCCAAGAACACAAAATTTAGAAATACGCCCCTGCCCGAAGTCCTGACTTGATGTTTTTTTTTAATATGTTGATTTTTGGCTTCTACACTATTTAATGTAATTAGCCACGTCTTATTTAGCTAGAATACTTTTAAATAAATAAAAAAATTATAAAAAGAGGAGAAAAATATCCGAATACACACAACACTGGGATAAAAGATGGATGGACCAAAGGATTTGCGTGAGAAGGACTATGAAGTTGCAACTTGATAGTTCGGACAAGTCATAGTTCTGTATCAAAAGTTATGTAATACTACAATACAGAACGGACCGTTGTCCATCTCTCACAACAAAAGCCTATCGTGGGCATAAAATATGTGCTTGGCAATTTCATCTCACAAAGGACAAAGTGTAATGGTATATCTTCTAGAGGCGGTCAGCCACGTTCTGTGGATCATCGTCACCCAGTGATCATTGGCTACGTTAGCGCTAGTGCATTGCCAAAGCTGTCACTGCAAACATACACACATATATAAATATATCCTGTCTAGTCAATGTGTTCGTGAAAAATGACAATGCTAATATACGTAATTTTCTCGCTTCTCGACCAGTGGCGTTATAAACTCATTCTCATATAAAAATAGCACCAATTTCAACGACGTACGTAACACATTTACTAAAAAATTGCCTTTTCGACATTGAAAATTTTCCGGAAAAACATTTTCCTCCCCACATCACTAATTGTAATTATACCTGCGCGCGTGTCTGAAATTTCAAGTCGGTTGGATATGTCGAAATGGGCCAAAAGTGGATTTCAAGATTACAAGCTATTAAATAAAGCTAACAAAAATGTGAAATGAAAACTGGATGTTTTTTTAAGTTTACAATAGTCATTGGTAATGAGCTCAATGGTTTCAGAATTGTTACATTTATAATACCTTACCGAAACTTTTGCATGGTGGGAGAAGCGGGACTATTATGGTGTAAGTGACGGGATAGCTATAATTGATTTTACAAGATCTTCATTCACTTGTTGATCGTTAATTGAAGTCAATGAACTAGCAAGTAAAGTTAATGGAAAGCTTGTAAAGATAATAAAAATTATCTCGTCACTTTCAAGGACAGCTTGGTGTAACGGTTAGTAGGCTGGCATTTGGGTCAAACTGTTCAAATCCTACCTCCACTTATGAATTTTTTGCGATTTCATTTAATTTAACTGAATGTAATTTGATGCAATTACACGCTAATGATTTTAGTTTTTGAGCGTCTATAATCTACAATAAATAAAAATATCTTCACTTCCACCGCATTGTTTTTTTTCCCTTTACATAAACTTAATTCGTTCGATTTAAGGAAAATAACTAAGAAATAAAGATAATTCATTTTAAAAACAGATGATTTCCTTTTAGATTAGAAACTTCTTAGTTTCTGGCATATGTTGACGATTTTATTATTTCTGGTTATGTGGAATTTGTTACCGTGGTTAGAGAAAATACTAAGTATACGCACACAGTATGCACTGCGCACGCGTGTAAAATTTGTATAACGCTGACAGAGAGAGTATAAACGATTCTCTTATTTTTTCCTCTCAACTGCCGATTGAAATCGCAAAAGGGGAATCGTTTCACTTTCCGTCTGATCTCGGCCAATTTACATCCCTAGCACACCTAAAAAAGTTTCACTTCAATAAAGTGACAATATTAATTGGTACTAGATCTAGATAATCTCGATAGTCGATGATCTTAAAAATTAGGTGCGTGTACTTACGTACGCGCGTTAAAAGTTATACTTCTTTGGCGTGATGAAAAACTTTGCATGCAAATTATTCATTGAATTAAATAACAAAAGGGCTGGAGTGAGATTAGCATAAATTCAGCTATTAGACGCTATTAGAACATGGAACTACCTCTATTCTGATGGTAGCCTTTTCTGCAAGCAAGTTCATCCTGTTAATTTTGATGTTTCAGTGTGCGCGTGCATTGTAAAAATTCAGTCTAAGAATTTTTTATAACGCGCCAAATGAAGTAGGTATAGTCAGATAAGACATCGATATAATCTAAGCGAAAACTAGGAAACTGATCTAAACAAAGTGCTTTAATTTAACAATATGAAGTGAAGTTGAAGTGAACATTGGCATTAGGGTGAGTTCATTGCGCTGTTACAAGCTCTTAACGTGCCATGATACAAAACCGCTGAACTAGCCATTAGGGAAAAGGTGTTTATGTCCCATTCCTCCAGTCCTTTCCCTAAGGATAATGATCGCACATCTCCGAGAGCGACCGCTGGCACAGAAGAGGATTTACACAAACATCAGTGGTCAAACCATATTCTTATGCGCATGATTTTCACAGGCGTAGTATAGCCCTTCCATAGATCAGTTATCTTATGTATATTTAAGTTGTTTTTTATTTGTATTAAATATAAAATCATAATTTGAATTTATAATAATAGTTCGATTTTTTTGTGAATTTTTAAGGCACGCTAGGGGGTACACATGTCTGGATCAAACGAAAAATAAAACGCTTCCCTTTTTCCGACTTCAACTGAAAGTTGAGAGGGGAGAGTGGGAGAATCGTCTCGCTAGGGGGTAAAGTAACCTGAATCAGACGTAAAATGAAACCCTTCCCTTTTTCCGACTTCAATTGGAAGTTGAGAGGAGAGACTGGGAAAATCGTAGCCATGGATCAATCGTCAACAAATGTTAGAGCCTAACAAGTGTTACGCATATATATTTCGTTAACACTAAGTTTTCAAATACATATAACAATTTCAATGTTAATAATAATTATAATAATCTATAAGCTATATCTATCTCTGCTTTGACCGTAAGACTCGCTTCATTCTAGGCTTAAAGAATATCCAATCAAAATTTCAACATAACAAAAATGTAAGCAAAAGCTTAATATTTGACGCAACTTGTATATAGCTTTACAGAGACAAATTATAAATAAGGATATAAATACATAAATTAAGTTTATTATAAAAAATACACAAGAAGAGAAACATCAGGAGCTTTTTAAAAGTTGTCTATGACGCGGAATATAGCGAGGTATGTATAAAGTCTGTAATAAGCCCTCATGGGACTTGTTTAGCGGAAAAAATCGCACAGGGGAAATATATCACAGTACATGAAAACTGTTTGCTCTAATCCACCGTCATCGTCCTATAATATACCTCACCATCACCTGATTCTCTCGATTCACACGTCTGCTTATCTCTTCTAATACAGAAGTCATCAACAAGAGGCACAATCAAAAGAAAGGTTCCATTTTTGCTTCTTTCACTGCAATCTCCAATCAAGACAAATCGTCAACTGGTACATCGCAATCGCATAATCACTGTTCGCAAAATGGCGGAGTTATGTTTTAAATATCTTAAAGATCGTTCATTCAAACACACTATGCAAATAATATTAAAAAGATAAAAATATCCGTCTATTGGGATCTAGCATTGAGCACTATGACATCCGGTAGCCGATCGTTGAACTGATGCAAGCGTAAAGACCACTGCACATGAGGCTGGATTTGCCGCTATATTTCTTGCTAGATTTGACTACTAGTTTTCTAGCGCAGTTTTCTTGATTGCTTCTATGTGCTCGCTTCACACGAAACATCTTTTCAAGCTTGTTTTGTGATGCGCGCGCAGTGACAGTTCAAATAAACACAGAGCAAAACGTGTCTGTTTGAACAGAATGACGCTATGTTGGTTTGAGGGCGTTTGTTCATGTCGCCCACGTGACAAGATACTGCTTCCTGATTGATTCTTGATCCGACCAAGCAAGAAAAATAGCCCCTATTCTAATTTTGTGAGCTAGCAGGCGAGCCCGCAGTGACGTCATTTCAAGTCTCGTAGTCAGCCAGCAGAAGTCCCAGCGGTGTTTCCAGCCTCGTGTGCAGCGGCCTTAACAATTCTATGCTAAAGTACGTCCTTATTAACAATTCTAAATAAAGAGTGTGTTTTTTGCAATATGGATCGGCTATGAAAAATCTCCGAAAATAAGTTCTCGTAAAATATTTAGAACTGCTGTATGTCCATTCGAGGATCAGATGTTAACATAACACTGAGGCAGCAGCGACTTACATATAATTTGGCGTAGTACTCAGTTGCACACTGTATGTATGAACGTGTGTGCAAAGTCACTGTTTATACTGTAAACCCTCACAATCTAACATTATACATATTTTTACATAACGTTGGTTTACAAATTTTATCCAAACAAACGTAGTTAAATAAAAATAAAATACTTTCAAAATGTACATTACATTAAAACAATAAATTTAAAACAGCCGTGGGCATTTATGTGCACCATTTTACTAGCTTTGTACATTTTTCACGGTTCTTTCAGAGAGATTTTGCAATAATTTTAAAAATAAATTTGTTTAATAATTAATTATTTCTTGAACTGGACTGAATGCAAACTTCTCATAACATTATCCGTTTCGTTACGGAGATGTCAGTAAGGGAGTAATCTGTCAAAACAAAACAAGTCCAAGGAACAGGATATAATGGTCAAGTGTAAAAGACAAGGATCCGGTGTGTTGTTAGTTCAGTTGAATGCCGCATAAACCAACAAAGTCGCCACTGTACCGGACAAAACTGTCACATAAAACATTTAGAGATAAGAATGACCCCTTGTATTGTGGCTGATCATACAATACGTTTACAAAATAATGACCAACGTTATATCTCCAGAAAAACTAAATTTAATTTTTTTTAATGTTGTATATATATTTAATTCTATCACCGCATGAAACCTATTTAAATTTAGACTATTAAAAAATTGTAGATTCGAAAATATTATTATAAAATACGTCTTATTATGATGTGAAAATTAGCTATTTTGTAGAAATTCCGACCAAAAATGTAGTATACCTATGTATCTCGATTGTATTGCTTTTACGACTCGTGTGACAGTCAAAACTCGTTAATTGCTTGTTATTAACACGATGTCACCACTCATCATAACGCATAACAAACTAGATACATCAACTACTTGTATTAAAAATAATTCGTTTAAAAAACACCCGGTATATTGGTGTCAATTTATCGATTCCAAAGCCACGCAATATGACCAACATTTTATTTAGTATTGTTCGCATTCTTTTATAAATGCCCACCATTTACTCTGTCGTTCCAAAAAGCAGATTTGTTAAAGATCGTAAATTGAGAAATGTTTGTTAGCTAGTCAATGACCAGTGAAAAACAAGATAGTCTATCTGCTGATCCAGTGTTTTCCAACATTTTTCAGATCATAACACACATAACTAATTTCGAAAATTTTATGATTGTATCTAAAATAAAATTAAATCTTTGATTAACGTCTGATTAGAACTCTTCAATAAATATATTAACAAAATATAATTAATACATTAATGTTTCGATCCGGATTTGGATCTTCATCAGAACTGATCTAAAAATATGAAAAGTAATTAATAATTAGTTTCTATTTATTTTTAATGAAATTCGTGAAGGTCCATTCTAAATATTGGTGAGAAAAATTTTGAAATCGGATGAGTAGTTTGTGAGATTGCCTCCCACATCCAAACTTACAAACTTTACCTCTTTATAATATTATAGCGGTCCGTCCCGTTTCACCCGGGTGCAATAAATATAATTCTGCAAAATGTGTTTTCCCAGATTTAATAGCTTTGAGCAAATTGCAAATTCTAACAGATGTCGCTATTTGGTACTAAATAGTGTTGTTTGTTTGCTTCTGAACTAATAGTTCAGAAGGAAACAAACAAACCTGGCTTCTGTTAGAACAGATGTCGTTACGTGTTACTAAAAAAGGTTTTTTGAGAAAATACCGTAATTTTGTACAAAATATTTAATAAAAACTATCCTATAGCGTAAGTTGCACCAAGCAAGACACATTTACAAAATTTCATTAAAATCTGTTCAGTGGTTTCGGAGATTAGCGCGGCCATAATTGTGACACTGAAACTTTATATAGATAGATGTCTATCCTGAAGGTTCATTCTAAATAGTGGTGAAAGAATTTTTCAAATAGGTACAGTGGTTACGAAAATTACCCTTCACATACACGCAAACCCACAAAATTCGAACTCTTTATACCACACTGAATGCATGTCCCATTAAATAGAAAAATCATCAAAATCGGTTCACAATGCTGCATATATAACAGCTGTCATTTGTGTTTTTACGTATAACCTCAAAGCTTCTTGCTTGAAATTTATCTGTGTTTTTATATAATTAATAAATAATTAATTAATGTATTAATTAATAAGCGTGCTTACGACCGAGGTAGGAAGAAAAATAGTAAACACCACATTGGCCGAAAGTGTGATATACTTGCTCTTTGCGTCATGATGCCCTCGGCTTCGCCCCAGGCATCATAGCGCGCAGGGCAAGATATCACACTTTCGGCCAATGTGGTGTAATATACTATTTGTCACAAAAACATTTCAAAGCTATTAACTTTTCAATAAAAATGAACCAACTCACCATGTATATGATGTTTTCACGTCAAAACTGGATTCGCGGTCCTGTTCATACAATATTTTTTATGAAACAACTGATAATCATGGAACTCCATGGAAAATTGAAACAGGAAAGTAAAATAAAGTGAATCGTTTTGCGGACACATAGGTCAACTGTAGGAAGTCGTACACTGGAAACGAATGTATTCTAGTCAAAAAGGGAATCGAAGGATTATAATATAGTGGACATTGGTCAGTTTGTAGGCTGTAGGTGGTATCGCCTTTACAGTCCATTTAGCGCATGTTGACGACAATGATTTGACAAGGGGACAATACAAATGCCGTCAGCACACATTTACGCGCGTGCACACACAAACACACACACCCACACATAAAATTTTCTAAAGTATACGAATAGTAGACTATGACTATATATGCGTAAAAATGCTATGTCTGCACGTTACGGTCAGTGTGGTATTCCTTTATAGAACAATTTACAATTAATCGTCGATTAAAGTTGTTCGATCAATAGAACAATTGCTAAATAATAAACTAAATTTCACATACCGCTAAACTGGCGGTATGTGCTTTATTGTCGCTTTGTGCATCAGAGCTGACTTTCGTTCATATAAGAAGTTATATCTAAGTTAATTTCACACGAAATCCATTCAAATTGAAGCTTTTTGAAAAGAGGAGATTCTGATCTATAAAACAGAACAGCTAATAGTTAAAATAAAAAACCTTAATAAAACAAAAAAATACCTATTACTGTTATTGTAAATGTAGTGTATTACGTTGAATAACTGCTACACTTCTATACCACAATAACAACGCAAGCTGCGATATCGGTATGGCCGAGCGGTTAAAGCGTTAGTTCAGTAATAGCAAGGTGTCGAGTTCGATTCCCGCTGACACAAGTAATATTTTTTGTTTCTATTCCATTTTATTTTTAATTTTTTTTTCTATTTTTTTAATTGTTTTTTTAAATCTATTTTCTCATTTTTTTTTCATTATAATATGTACAGTGGAAAACTTGCGGGATGTGCAGTTTTGGTTTTGCCAACTATTTTAATGTTATTAACCAAAATTAATTTTTTGAAATAGATCATAGACGTGTAGTTTTTGAGTAATTAATTTTTGAAAACTGGATATTTAATATGTAGTGAATAGGGAATCTCATGGGAGATACATATTTTTCATTAAATCCGCAGCGGATAGAAATATAAAAAAATTGGTCGATAATTTTATTTAATAAAAAAATTGAATTTATATTAACCAACATAATATGTAAATTGTGCAAAAATTATAAACAAAGTATTAAGACTTCTTAAATCTGCTGTAAATATCTTATCAGAATAAACTCCTTAAACTACGAAACTTTGTATACAAATACAGTAGAACCTCTGTAAGTCAAACTTCAACGGAGACGCCAAAAAATTCGAGTTATACAGTTTCCGACTTATAAACGATTTTAACTTAGGCGGATTTTGCAAGGAATTATTCGCCTTGTAGAGCCAACAACTGTTCTTAATGGATGCCAAAATAAAACTGTTATATAAAGTGATAATTTTGTTTTTTAATATGTGACGGCACTAACACAAAATCGTGCGTTCTTTAAAAAAACTGCATTTTAGATATTTACTTAAGATTTGTTAAGTGTCAAGTTGAATACTGCATAACCTGAACCCTACACTTAATTGTAATTTCACAAACATTGTATTCTTTTGTTTTTATGCTATAACCGATTATTATTATGTTCATATGTACGCCGTATAATATAAAACAAATGATTGTATTCTGTCAGACAAAACAAACGCGTTTTGTTTTCAGAACTATATCACCGGAAGGCATCATGGATGCCATAACCGATTTTAATGTTCACTGTCATACACTACTGTGATACGAATATTGCTCATTCATATAAAAAAAATACATATAAGCAAAAATGTTGATGTTTTCAAATTAATTTAAGCTAGCGAAAATGATTTATAAATGAAAAACCAGATATCAGGTATAATGCTGGTTTTATAAAAAAAAAAAACAACCGTTTCTAGAGAATGTTGCCCTGTTATATAGTTGTCGCCTTTAACAAAAGTCAAGTTATAATCCAACGCATACACAAAGTAGGCGTCGCGTGCTGTCATCTAACGAAATACTAGTAACTAAATTTTGCCCTTTTATCTAGATGTCGCCTTCAACTAAAGTCATGTTTAATCTAACACACACAAACTTAACGTTCTCCCATAAAACGCTGTCCCATATATATAAGTCGCTCCAATTTAACGGTTTTACTCCCAACCAAATGCACCATTAGATGTTTCAGATCAAAATCTAGACTAGTAATACTAAATTTCGCCCTGTTATCTAGATGTCGCCATTAACAAAAGTCAAGTTATAATTCACCACAGACAAATGTAACGTGCTCCCATAAAACGTCGTTCCATAAAATTTTCGCGCCAATTGCACGGTTTTACTCCCAACCAAACACGCCATTAGATGTTTCACATCAATAATAACTGGGCAGTTCATGAACACACTATACATACACAATCGTGTAATGTATGTAGTAAAGCTGATAATATTAAAGTTTCAGTTAACGACTACCTATAGCTTTTAACAATGAAATATCATTAGAAGACGGAGTGAATTAATTTTATCATTTAAATATTAATTAATACATAGAAATGTACACCTCAGTGTATTCAAAATACACTAACAGAGACTACAAACAGAAACAGGAGAGAATGGTCGGAGATAAGCAGTTACAGGCAAAACGGCAAACCCAAACTGATGTAGTCTCTAATATGGGATACCTACTGCAAGCCGTAAGCTCTTGTATCTGTACACATACCGACTGGCTACTACGGCTCTTGCCAAGGGATGAGGAAAATTACAACAAACTACGATAGGCGTAAACACTTGCAATGCTTTTACGTATTTTTAATGTCAATGGGTGATTTTGTTCTTTTTATTGCACTGACTAAGAAATTTGAATATTTTGCACGAGAGCGGGACTATGGACCTTGGTATTTAACATTAATTTGAACTTGACAGATTTAAACAGACAGACGAACAAAAGAGGCACGGAACCCCAAAAATCAGAAAAAGTCTTGACATGTTCGCGCCGTAAAAATGAAAATGCTATAAAGACAGTACGGTGATAATCGTATTTAATATAATGTTTATAAAATCAGTCCTCCAACATAGCGAGTCGCAGTTCTACTGGCGTAATACACTGCTTCTATTCGGAAATATGCACTATACCAGGGGTCGGCAACCTTTTGAGACGGAAAAGCCAAAAGTTACAATTTACAAAATTTACCAGTTTTTAAAGAGCCACTAAATGTTTTCGTTTCAGTATTATAGTATTTGCTTGTAGAGGTATAATATTTATATCCGAAGACGACACGTCGTGACGGGAGCGGTGGGATGAGACGTGAGTGGAAATGGCTGAGAGATAGACATGGTACTCAATCATGGATCGATTGGACGATTTTTAGGGGTTTATATATAAAATAATTATTTTTTGCGTATGGAACTGGAGAGCCGCAACTTTACATCAAAAGAACCACATGCGGCTCGCGAGCCGCAGGTTGCCGACTCCTGCACTATACAGTATACATAAGCATTTTAAATTCTTCAACGCAAACTCAATACTTTAATGTATTGAACAAAATATTAATTTATAAAATTGTTCAAGAACAAAATGAACGGTCTAATGTAAGAAGAAAGAAATATAAACATAAAGATAATGAAAACAAAAGTAATACATTGCAATTACTTAGCTCTCGTTGGATTTTAAGCGTAAATCTTTATGAAATATATTATTTAAAGTAGGTTTACTAAACTTTTTTTCTGTCACCCGATAGCACCACTAGCAAGTAAAATATGTGTCATTCTATTGTTAGTACTGCTTATATTTTCGGCCACCTGATGGCGCCACTAGCCAGTGAAGTATTTGTCATCATCTTTCTATCTTCACTAACTTATATCTTCCTCTCAACTTCCGTTCGCCTCGCCCGATCACACTTCCGTAAATCCCTCGTCAGGCATTCACCAGCTTACTCCCCAAGTCAAGCGTGCGTAAAGAAGTTTTACTTCAATAAAGGCGTTTTTCGTAAAGACCAGTTTTGCAACATAACTCGACGTAAAAATGGTGATAATCTACAAATTCGGGCGAAGCCGGACCGGGCCACTGGTATAAAATATAATTTTTATTAGAGCAATTTCAGATGATTCGTATCAACCCTAAATATTAATACTAGAGATATTGTATACATGCATAGCTATGTGGGAGCCTGAAAGAGGGCGATCGTACATAAGTCGTTGGTGGTGAAACCAAACTGCCGGAGCCCTAAGCTACACAGAGTGCCTTTCGACAACAGGGTGTTGGGGGGACTTGACTCGATGGGACCGTTGCTGTTGCAACAAGACGGCTTATCGAGAACAGAAACCTTTAAACCACTCCGGCGGGAGCTTGGTCCACTACACTATTGCACTTCAACAATATCTCGGACACGGCGCGGATTAACTTTATCCAAACGATTAGCCAGTCTCGGTAGTAAACTTACTGCCCGATCTGATCCATTGATTTTAAACATCCTAATAATAATGTCGATAACCTTACATTTGCTTATCGATATTAAAAAAAGACTGGATATGTTGTGAACAAACTTGGTAGAAATAAAACTTAATAATAAGTAAATAAATTATTTTACTGTAGAAATATCTGCCACAAAATTGTTATCTTTCTGTTTTGAATTAAGCGCTCCTAAGTAACAGCTGACATAAGATGTTGTATTTATGGATGTAGAGCTGTGGTTCAGAGGTATTTCCGAGATAGGTATGTAAATTTACTTAATGATATGATTTATATTAAATATTTTCTTAAAAGTAGGAACTTACTAGTAAAAATAGTATGGCTTTCTTTAGCTGCGAATTAACTAGCCTCAAAAATAACCTATGATATAAGTAATATAAAATATCACAAAACCACGAATAAACAACGAATCAAATACTTAAATGATACAAAAATGAATGGTCGCAACAAAAATTCAAGCGACACGATGATTATTTACTATTCTCTTTGATTTACTTAAGCGTGACGTCATTCGGTATTTCAGTTAAAATGGCTGATTGCAGTATTTTATACTTTTATTTTAATAAAAATCTTATTAATCTCATAATGTTTATATTTTTTTGAGTCCTTTCAACATACATTTTTCTCTAAACCCATTTATTCTTTGACTCTTTTATACTCTCATCATGCCTATTAATACCAAGTTAAACTTTTATAAATTTTGATAGTATGCAAGTATAACACCAATTCAAACATAATAACGTCACAAACATTCCTGGCGCGTTTTGTAGTCATCCTTTAAAGTTTATAGATTTTAATGTATTATAATCAGCGACATTAAAAAAATTCTTTTCGTCCTGCAATATTATTTATGATAAACTGTTAAAAACAAATTAAAAACTCTAATTACAGTGGAATTCATTTATAACGATCTCGGTTATAACGACTTTTCGGTTATAGCGACGTAACACTTAAATTCCTTGAATGTAAAGTATACTTTTCCTTCTATATAGCGATTTCCGGATATAGCAACCTTCGGATATAACGATGGATTTATGTGGTCTCTTCATTGTCGCTAATCTACCGTATTTTTAATTACCTGATATTGTGGTATTGTAATCTTTTCTTTAAATAAAAAGAAAATAAGGGACGTGTGTACTAAAATTCGTGTGAAGGAGTTTTTAAAAGGTTTGTAAACTAAAAGTAAGTTTTCCAAGCAATTGCATTTTGAAATAAGTATTTTATTTCTACTACATATTTTGAGATCTATATTTTTCCCCCTTTTTTCAATTTAAATATTTCTAAATGTTGAAAGGTTTGAGCGCACAAGTTTTGTGAAAACATTAAGTATATATTTTATACGGAAATAATTCTTAAACTTTGACAACTAATCTACATCTTGTATAGACGATAAAACCAAACGAAACAGTACAGAACAATGACAGCAAAGGTGGTAAATCAATCAGAGCTGGATTTAGATGATAACAAAAAGAATTCTTTTTATGTTTTCATACAAAAAGAGATATTTTACTTTACATTATCGTAGAAAAATAACCACAATGTAAACGTCACTCGATATAACGATAAACTCCTTAAAACGTCGAAATTACCTAACTCTAGTACCTTGGTTTACCTTAAAGAAATATACGTATTAAAGAAATTTGGTTTGAAAGCGCTTATATTAATAAATATTTTAATAAATTAATTTGGAATAGATTTTCTTTTAGAATTTCTAATTTAAAATAAAAATGGTTTACTTTGTTGCTCATACAATGATACACTCTAAATAACGACAACAATACGTCATCATCAAGCAATAAACAGTATTTGTTTGTTATTTTGTTGCTTTGTTGTTGGCATCATGCCTACCGAAGATTCTAAGAAATTCGTTGTTTTGTTTGTTGGGATCAAATTGATCCCACAATATCTCAAGAGATTAATAAAATATATAAGAAAATACAATTAAAATACTGGAGTAGTGAAAAACGTCAGACAAGATAAACTATGCAAGCGTTGAAATTTGTGATAGTATGAATGTTTGTTGGTCAGTCGTAAATTTTATATATTGTGAGGAAATACATATTATAGTAAAACAATATTAAGGGATTATTTATTCTCTCCGTTTAACGACCACTCTCAATAACGCCACAAAATGCACAGTCCCTTGAGTGTCGCTATATAGAGTTTAGACTGTATTTTTTTATTCAACTTGCACTTTTTTAAGTGTAACTTATTATGCGAGTTTGATCCGTTAAAGATTTGCGTTTAATATTTAATCTGTGGCTTATTAGCGCCGAAATGACTTATTTTGTTGGGAAACCACGTTTTCTTATTAAAACTTTCAGTTACAATAGTATCCCAGCAAAAACATTTTATATGCAAAAAAAGAGCCAAGTTCGATACAAAGAACAAGTGGGCTTGCAAGCTTTGCCGAAAAAAAAAGAAGGTGCCAAGTTTTCCCTTGACAAGTTTACAGGTACGACATTTATTTATAATACAGTAGAACCGCTTTAAGTCGAAAACCTCCAAAACTCAAATAATTTAATTAGGTAAGTTTATTATTGGAAGATTAAAGGATGAAACCTGGTGGCATAGGATCAATGAAATTGCAAAAACTGAAGGGTTATTGCATTTTATTTTCTAACGTTTCGGCAATATTTATGTCATCTTCGGAGAATCAATGCTGCCTTTTAATCTATTATTATATTAATAGCAGATAATAGTGTACCAAGTTTCACGCAAATCAATCCAGTTGTCCTCGTAATGCTGCTATAATTTGAGACAGACAAAAATTGTGGAGAGACGTTTACGGAAGGACACAAAAGAGACAAAGATTTCGTTACTTTAACTGAATAGTTGCAAGTACGCTTTGTATACAGTTGGAGAATTATTGTTATTTGATGGGTGTTTTATAATATTACATTGAAAATTATAATGCAGATGCAATTATTGTGAAATATGTTTTTGATAACTAATTCTTTACTCTATGAAAAATGCTTTTTCTACTTACCTGTTCTGACAAGCTCGTATCTGTGGCATATACCTAAAAAAAAGAAAAGAAAAAATAAAACACAATAGTTATAAATACTCAAATCTCACACCTTAACACTAATTATAATTAATGTGTTTATTACCACAAATATTTAGAAACATGATGCATTTTACCATTATTACACAAATAACTTACAATTAATACTTACCACCATAAACAAGGCTAATGATCTTAAGGTCGACACACTCTTTTTATGTTCTTTTTCCTTTTTTCAATAAAAAAAGTGATAATTACACATACGTTTAAATCCTACCCTGGTTGCAATATGCATCAAGCATCTAAATTCTGTTTAGAAAGAAGCTTTTGGAAAATCCATTTAACTTGAATTTAAATAAAGTTTGGCTGTTTGTCACGTGCGAACCGAACGCGAGCCAAATGTTTTACTTTATCTATCTTTTTCTTTTTTTCTCTGTCTGCTTCATTTCATTTTAGTGAAGGCGGCACAAAACAAGAAAACAGAACACAATGACAATATAATGGAAATATTTTTGAAAACAAATTATTTACATGAGTGCGAACGAATGCTTAGTCAGTACTCTATTCCAAGATTAAACATTTTTTAAAGAGGAATTGTATAGTAGATATCGTGTCCATCGTGATAACAATAATAAGATATAATCTACAGGTATGTGGATAAAAATATATTAAGGCCGCTGCACACGAGGCTGGATTTGCCACTAGATTACTTGCTATAGATTTGAGTACTAGTTCTCAAGCGCTACTTTTCTTAATTTCTTTTAAATGCTCGCTTCACACGAGACGTCTTTTCAAGCTTGTTTTGGGGATAGATCTGGTGCATGCGCAGTGACAGTTCAAATATAAACACAAAGCAAAACGTGTCTGTTGTCTGACTCTGCTAAGAATGACACCATGTTGATTTGTGGGCGTTTGTTCATGTCGCCCACGTGACAAGATACTGTTTACTGATTTGTTCTTGCTCATACCTAGCAGCGGATCTAGCGAGAAAAATATCCCCTGTTCTAATTTTAAAATCTATCTTGTGAACTTACAGCAGAAGTCCCCAGTGACGTCATTTCCAGCCTTGTACCCAGCCTGTCGGCCAGCAGAAGTCCAAGCAGTAGTTAGATTTATTTTTTGTACGAAGTTTCGTCCTTATATTTAAAACTGGCGGTCCCACCCGGTTTCACCCGGGTGCAAAAGAATGAATGGAGGAGAGGGACATGAGTACGCACATTCATCTTAGTTTGCCGAGATGAATGTTGTGTCCCAATTTCATGATGATCGTAGTTACCGTTCAAAAGTTTTTGTCGGACGGACAAATTTTGAGATACATTTTGCAACATTTTTCATTAATGCTCCGCTCCTATTGGTCGTAGCGTGATATTATAAAGCCAGTAGTTCCTGAAATTAGCGCGTTCAAACAAACAAAGTCTTCAGCTTTATATATTACTATAGTTTTCTTTATTAGTATTCATTTGGAGTACTTGAAAAAGTTTTACTATATAAACGAAACGTAGTACAAAAGCTAATATACTTTTGTCCACATATTATCTGCGATTTTCTCTTATATTAAAATAAAAAGTTCGTAACTGTATAACCTTAAAACTCGAAAACTACTGAATCGATTTGTAAAAATTTTCCTGCTTTTTCGAGTAACATATTCTTATATATTATTATGATACTATGAAAGGCGGGTATACAATGAACGAAAATGACAAAACCGAATTGAGTAGCTTGTGCTTGTATTTTATTTTTTTGAGAGATTTTGAACATCGAGCGTCTATAATCTACAATATCTAACTAAAAGAAAAGCATGTTTTCATAATTTTTGTGAGTTTGTATCATTATCACACGAGAGTGGTTCCCCATACACCACTAATTTGCACTAATGAACGAAAATTTCGACTTTTTTTTTAAACGCTTGCAATGATTTTGTTGACATTTTATAATTCAATGTGTCATTAATTTTTTTCATAAAAATCCAAAAAAACCGGTCGATGCAGCTGAGCGAGAAATTCGGTGCTATGGAGCCGGACTGTAATTATTTTGTTTATTAAACTAAAACAATTTTTACAAATTTATTACATATTTTAACCGTTCCATTCTCATTTGTATAAAATCAATAGGTTGGCCAAGAAATATTTTGTATACACCTCTCCATTTCAAACTTTAACTCAATTTTAACTTTTCTTCTTAGTCATAAACTTTATTATCTTCCTGACCCATTTAAGTTGTGATATTTTGTGAACAACTGATATTATTACAAATTATTTTAATAATTCATTTTTGTTTTTAATTAGATTACAAAGGAATGTTTAATATTCTGACAAATTTCATTTTGAAATCAGTTCTCTATAATTACATACGAATGACATTTATTTAACTATTATTATCTACATTTCCCTAAAATTTTTTAAATTTTTTCATGATTGCTATCATAACGAACTATCCTAACATATTTCTGGAATTATTGAAGTATTGATTAAAAGAAAATTTTTGAATAATAACAGCCGTAGTCATAATAATAATAATGCGTTTCTCGACTTTATGTCATAATAGATGCCATTCGCACCATTACTATTTTTTTTATCCCACACTTTCCGTTATTTTCAAAATTTTTTTTAACTTGAACTTAATAGCAATGAGCAAATGAAGGAATTTTTAGGAAATTAAGGATAAGGTAGGCAAATTTTGAGCATAGGAGTTTGACAGGCAATCGGACATGGCCTTGAATAAGGAACCATCTCGATATTTATCTGGAATTATTGAGGAAAACCATGGAAACCTCAACAAGATGACCGGTACAATAATTATCGTTTCTCGGCGAGAGGCAGTAGGAAAAAGTCCTAGTCACATCTGCCCCCGCCGGGATTCAAACCCGGTACCTCCCGAATGCGATTCTATTCTATTGCTCCCAATAACAGCCGTAGTCATACAAAATAAAATCAGATACAATTTTCAAATCAAGTCTGATTTACAACGCATATAAATTTTAAAGTAAAGCTGATTTTCAGAACAATTACAAAAAAAGCCGTAACTAAAGTAACCAGACTGGGTTCCACACACTAAAAAACCTATCATACACTACAATATTGCAAAATAACATTTTTTTTACTTTTTATTCTAGTACGTTTGAATGGATTTAGAAATGTTTATTTTCAAATATTTAAACAGTTATAAAATATACGCAGCATTATTAAACGATCTTGATGTGGATTTTGGAGACGGATGACTATATGTATATACAAACGAAACGACTGTACCTATTGACAACAACGTGGGATAAAGTACTTTACTGCGCAATTTTCGCAGCAGTGGTCAATTCATAATTAAGTGACCGACAACAACAGACCTTCAAAACGACCGTTCGAACGCACACGACGCAAAAAGTATATGTCTTGAAGTGAGAACATTTTTCAGTCAAAGACTTTTTTCGGCTAAATTATAATTTTTGACGCTATACATTTTTGACGCGTTACGAAAAATCATGAGGGTGAATTTTCACGATGCGCGCGCACACCGTAACATCGAAATTAACAGGATGAAGTTGCTCGCAGAAAAAGGCTACCAACAGAATAGAGGTAATGAGTCACTAACTTACACTAGTGAACAATACTTGTTTTTTGGCTCACTGAGTAGGGAGGATAGTCTAATTATTTATGCTAATCTCATTCCAGCTCTTTCATTATTTCATTTCAATGAACTATTTGTATGCAAATTAAAAATGTTTCAATCACGCCAAAGAAGTATAACTTTTAACTATTTTAAATGGAATTTAGAACAGCGCCTATTGATATACGAACTCCGACAATTCGATATACGATGCACTAACAGTACAAAAGTAAATACTTTACGAGACAAGTGAATCCAGCAGTTGTATTTTATGGCACCTTACTAAATCCGCATTTGATCCCTATGTATGCCATTGCAAACTTTATATTTCCCAACTTCGCAACTACACAATATTAAACGTCTCTTACTGATTTCAAGTACACTTTTTAAACACATCCGCACGCTTTGTTTTTTTTTTCCATTTCCTACGAAAAGATTGAAACATGTTCAGTTTATAAACAACTAGCGGTCCCGTCCGGTTTCACCCGGGTGTAAAAGAACGAATGGGGAAGGGAGGAACATGAGTACACACATTTTACCAAGATGAATGTTACGTCCAAATTTTATGATGATCGGAGTTACCGTTCAAAAGTTAACTAAGATGAACGTCCAAAAAAATATGTATTTTCAAATAGATGAACAAGTAACTTTCTTATCAAAACTCAGAAATGAAAGAGGAACGACCTTTCAGAGTTTTATTATATTTTCTCCTGGCGTATTGTTATGTCACTATGGAAATATGTTTTGTCATTATCAGGTATTCACAGAAATTGTTCAAAGTTGTCCCCGTTTTGTTGGACACAAAGATGCCGACATCGTAGCCTTCCGCGAATTATTTGGGAAGCATTTCCGATTCATGCTATCATGCCTTCGCGTGTGTTAACCGGGCTTTTGAATTAAATAAAAAAATTTAAAAAATTCAATTAAACTTTGAAAGGCTGTTTCCCTCTTATTTTTGAAATATTTGTTCGTCTATTTGATTTCTACACGCTGTTAAAAAAGTAGAAACAACTTAAAAATCCGTGAAATATCAGTTCATAGTTTTTAATATTAAGTGACGAAATTGATACCTTTACATTAACTTGTATTGGTATTGATGATATCCGCGTTTTTCGACAAGGAGTGTAGGAAATAAGACCACTTTCGTGCCACTTTAAAGTTAAGTTATAAAGACGCGTGATGGAAAGAAGTTTTGAATTTTTTTTAAATCAGTTTATGAGGGATGAAAAGGGTATATAAATATACCTTAAGTGTGTCTTGTAAAACGTTGCATCAACCCTAAATAAGGGTGAATTGGGAGTAAATTGCGCGAAAAGTGAAGCCATGTTGGTGATCCGGTTACCAGTTTATTTATATTGTGTTCAGTCAACTCGATGTATGAGCTTTCTATGCTATGCTATGTATGTTAGTAATGTTGTATTATACATCACAATATAGTACATGAGGTACTTACTTATATTCATTCATCCATGTAGATACATATGTTAATAAACGCGGTATATATTGCGCTCAAAAAATTTAGTACAAATTTTTCAGTTAAACCGAAATTCCTTTTACATTTTTTAATTTTTGTCTGGACGGCACATGTTTCTTTGGTTCTACAAAATCAAAAGTATAGCATATTAACTTATAAAATGGCTCCTCATACATAACCAATTTACAGCACTGTAATATGTTTATGACGCTTTAAAAAGTGGCTAGCCGTTTAACAAAACGGCACTGTTTTGTAATAAAGATAACTAACGAAATAAGCCTCGATTGTCGTGGTTGTTAGTTTTTCAGCAAATATTGACCCATTTGTACGTTTGATACCTCAAATTAATGAGAAGCAAATCTATACTAATATATAAAGCTGAAGAGTTTATTTGTTTGTTTGTTTGTTTGTTTGAACGCGCTAATCTCAGGAACTACTGGTTCAAATTGAATACATTTTTTTTGTTGGATAGCCCATTTACCGAGGAAGGCTATAGGCTATAATATTACGCTACGACCATTAGGAGCGGAGCTTTAATGAAAAATGTTGCAAAAAGTATCTCAAAAATAAGCTTCTATTCATGTGAAATGTACTAACTACATATACTCATATTAGTAATGGTCGCGGGTTCGAGGGCCACGTTGGATGAATATATTTTTATTTTTTTTTTATTTTTTACATTGCTTTCTTCTAAGGCTTACATTTAAATTTATTTTAATTTTATTTATTTCATTTAAAAAAAATATTAGTTAAAAAAAGCTTAAATAGTACTGCTCTATCGACAAAAACTTTTGAACGGTAACTCCAATCATCATGAAATTTGGACACAACATTCATCTCGGTAAACTAAGACGAATGTGTGTACTCATGTCCCTTCCTTCCGCATTCATTCTTTTGCACCCGGGTGAAACCGGGCGGGACCGCTATCTGTTAATAAAATTAAAGAGAAAAGCGTTTGTTTTAACAGAAACCATGACATATTATTACGCAAAGTATAGTTTTTGTTTGTCTTTCTGTCTGTGAACTACTGCTCCAATCATATTTTTTTCTAGATTAAATTTACATAATCAGGAACAGATTTTGATTAAGTTTCATGAAGTAACGAATTTTAGACGAAAAGTTATGAATCCTCAAAGACTGATGTGGTGTCGTTCAGATTATTGTTGAAGTTTATCTTTGTATACGCGAGGCAGGGTCTCTCCGATCCGACTAAGATCTTTAAATCCCATTTTTTACGTCGCAAAACGACTTTATACCCAGGCGAAGCAATGCCGAATAGCTAGTATTGTATCAGTGTTGCCAGACGTCCCGATTTTGGCGGGATGTCCCGATTTTTAAATCAAAATTAAATGTCCCGCGCGGAATAGGCTCAGTCCCGCTTTTCGGGGATAACTCGACCGTGCGCGCAGCTTGCTGAGGAAGCGTGGGTGTGGGGCACAGACAAGTGAATACTGGCCGCCCGCCCGGCGCGTAATAAAGATAAGAAAGATTTTGATTTCTGTTTTTTTTTTTTTTTATTCTGAAGACGAATAAGACTCAACTATATAACGATAGGGTAAATCTGATTTAAAATATTATATTTTTATTAAAATACATTTTCTATGGCTATTTTTGCTATCTATTGTCACGTAAACGTAATTTTAATTCAAATAAAAAGATAAATATTTGAAAACTTCTGATTATATACGTTTTTTACTATGACCCGCTTTCGACGAAAGAATCCCGCTGTTTTCACTCAAAGAGTTCCAAAATCCCGACTTGGCAAAAAAAAAACTGGCAACGCTGTATTGTATATACATTTTTAAAAATTGTAAAAAGCTGTTCAAAATTATATGAAAGATCGAGATTTTATGAAAAGGTAGCGGCATCCGAACGACATCAATAGTGTATGTACCATTGTACCATGTACTATGCATAGGCAAATACACTAATTATACAATCAACACGATTTCGTGAGCTCCAAAACATTTGTGAACAATTTAGTGCAGCTTTGTGTATTTACGTGGAACATGTTACAACGTGTTCATATTATATTATACCATCATAGCATCCAACATAATAACATGTATTATACACACGAGTTGATAAACATAACAGTCGTTTGCGTTTTGTTTCTTCTTCTTTGTTTTTAGAGCCTACTGGATCTCCAGTTCTGCCCTTTGAATCAAGCACACTAAATAGTTAAATTATTAAACAACCTGTTACGACTTACAAACCTCAACCAGAACCGTACATTTATACTTTACGTAAACAAAAGAAAATTACAGTGGAATCTCTCTAAAAGGAGCGATTTTGGAAGAATTTTGAAAAACACTGTCTGATATCTCGTTATCAAGCATTCTTGCGTCAGTTTCTTCAAGTTTTATACTTGGAGTCATCGTGAAGGCATTAGCATATAATAATAATAATAATAATAATAATAATGCTGGCTGCTTGGACGAACCTTATATAGAAACGCAATAATATTATCAGTTATTGAAAAGATTGTTTAAGCTATCTTTCCATCCAAATTCCATTTTTTTCCCTTCTTTATCAAATCTGTTTTATCAACAAATAGAAAATATTATTTTTTTAAATCCTTTTCAATTTAAAAATGTCAGTGGAATTTGTAAGAAAGTAAAAATTAAGTGTAGGGTTTTTGACACTATGTTCATTACCCATAAATCGTTAAAATGAGAGATATTAAGTCAACATTCAAACACTAAAGTATATTTTTCAAAACGGATGAAATTTGTCTTTGCCCGTATTAAGAATTCAGCGCGGATAAAGTCACAATAACAGCAGTTTATGGATGAGAAAATTTACCCCGTCTTATTATAAAAATAATTGCAGTGTTAATTTATTCATTTACACTGTAATAAAGCATCGTTTTTATAAATCCTTTAATATATGCAAGAAACATGAGTCAGTTGTGTTAAGGCTTAGTTATAATCAGTGCACCGAACTACTCCCCCTCCTTTCGTTATTTCTAAAGGCAGACAAAAATCCCCCCTTCCCCAAATGGTTGGACCGTCGCTCCGAGCGGAACACTGGAAGGCACAAAAAGCATATAAAAACGATTTACCTCGCGCAACAAACATAAAGAAATGCAAATTAACCAACAGTATTAACAAAGTGATTAACTTAAAGGAAAACCTGTCGGGAAAAGGGAATTCCGAATAATGTTGTTGAAATCAACACAGGGTTGAACTAGAAGAGAAAAGTTTTACTTAACACATTTTTTTTGTAAACTTTTTTTTGTGTTTTTGGTCTGTACGGCTGGTGATGGATTTTAATTATTTGTTTTTTTTAAAGGTTTAAATAATTCAGTATTTCTTATTTCTCATACAAAAATAGCTATACGTAAAAGTTGCCTAATACTTCACTGATAGTCCAATAATATGTAGAGGACGTCAAAAAAAAATGAAAAACTATAAATTATTAATCATGAACATTACTTAAGTCAAATCTTTGATTAACGTCTGAATAGAACTCTTCAAATAAATAAAATTGTCGACCAATTTTTTTCATACTATATATTGACTAAAAATAATATAAAAACATAAATCAATATCACAAAAGATGACGTTTCGATCCAGATTTGGACCTTCTTCAGAAATATCTAAAAAATATAAAAATTTATCAGTATTAACTACTTATTTTCTAATAGAATGCAAGATTCAATCATTCAATCTTGCATTCTATTAGAAAATAAGTAGCTAATACTGATTAATTTTTATATTTTTTAGATATTTCTGAAGAAGATTCAAACTGTTTTCACGTAGCTCTGCATTTTCTATTTTTGCTTACTACCTTTATTTAAAGGACCTGGGAGGAAATAAAAGAAATCCGCTTGAGGAATCTCCTAAACATATAAATTTGGTTTCAATTCTTCAAACGGAGAGCCAGCTAGGCCTTTTTTTCTCCTGGACCAAATAAAAAATTCACACGAGATAATATATAGATTCTAATTAGATTTTTTCAAATTTTAGAATGTAGACAAGTACATTTTTCCGACAAATTAATAATAATCAAAAGATTATTATTAATAAGAAAAATCGCGATTTTTCTTATAAATTATTTATATCTCGATGAACACAATATCTAATATATTTTTTCAAAAGGTTATATTTATCATTTAGTTATATTTTAACACTGATTATTTTTAATTCAACAATTCAATGATTTAAAAAAATTGGTAGTAGGAAATTGCATTTTTATATTACATTTAAATTCACAATTCCACGTGATCAATTACACACTCTCTATTTCCAAAAATAGTGCCAAGTATTTTTTTCTTTTTTTGGCGTGATAACATCTTATAAATTGATGAAACACCGGCTGCATGCACGAAAAAGTGTAACGTTCCGAAAAGTGTCACGTTCCGCCTGACCCTGTGCGTGCAAGCGAGAGCGCAGTATAAGCGATAGAGTCGGTACAAATTTAGTTTGACAGCTACTAAAATTTAGGTTATGTATTATTAAATATGATATTCGAGCGGAATACGTTATCACGTAAAACTATCGTCCGTAAACCGACTTTACAGATAACCTTTTTTTTTATTTAAAAGAATAGTGTTTCGGGATCTAGGGTCAATAATCCTGGTACAGTCGTTGGAATTGTTCGATAAATTTTTGTCCGACTCCACGGTCTCGCAATCCAACCGACATCAATAGTATATGTGTCATATGGAAATACAATAAATATATAAGTAGAGAAAAATTATAATGAATTATTTGTAAAAAAAAACACGTTTTTAAGTTTAATAATTTTCTAACAGTAAATATTTGTGTGCAAGAATGTTCCAGTTAGAGAATATACAATAAGATAAAATGAAAATGTGCTGCAAGTTGTTTTTCTGAATATGCATACAGCAATATAGACGAGAACTTTTGCAATTAAAACAAGACGGTTTAATATGGTAGAAGCGCCGCCGTACAAAATATTAATGATGATTGTGATTTATAAATTAAACGTATTCATTGACAAATCTACTGTTTCTGTTGCAATTTTAGCCAACTCATATACAGGTTGAACCTCCAAACAACACAAATAAATAATAATAAATGTTTACTAACTTAATTACACTATATAGTCTATAACAATGCACTTTATAAATTGACGACCTTATATCTGTGAAGATGACAGAAACGCTGCCCAAAACGTTAGATAATAAATCAAAATAGTACTACTTTTGAGCTATGAACCACGAGAAATTCCAAACCACATTCTTAAAAAATACGGATCACAGCTCTACGTATTATAGTACCTATAGTTTTACAACAAACAAATAAATAAGTATGGGTGTTTGTACGTTCCCGAATATGAGTGCATATGTAACATATTAAGCATCTGCTATGTTTAAGTTCCGTTTAGATGTCAGAATTGAGTAACGAGGTCGGTTCACAATTTGCAAATACCAATATTATTTATTACTAGCTGTAACCCACGACTTCGTTCACGTGGAATTTATTTTTTTGCGTGGAGCCCTAATTCCTTTCCTGAAATAAAAGTAGCCTAAGTTACTCCTTATAACATCAGCTATCTGCCAGTGAAAGTTCCGTCAAAACCGGTCCAGTCGTTTCGAAGATTTGCCGGAACAAACGGACAGATATTTTATTTATAAGGATAGATAGGTATAAAAACATAAACAGAAAAAAAGTGATGAAAACTGAAAATTCGCTCTTGGAATCTTTTAAACTGGTGAATTACGGACTAAGTTACGATGAATTTTATTTGTATTAATTGAGCTAACGTCGGTATAATTCATAAAAAAAACAACTCTCGCAATATGTGGATTTTGTAATCCATTACTATATATACACAGGAGATTTCTATTATATAAATAAAATTATCGACCAATTTTTGAGACAATATATTAACAAACAATATAAATTAATACATTAACGTCTCGATCCGGATTTGGATCTTCTTCTGAAAAATTGGTCGATAATTTTATTTATTGAAGAGTTCTAATCAGACGTTAATCAAAGATTTGAAGATTTCTATTATATTATAGTACAAACAGACACTGCAATTTTTTTTATTTCTATAGATTTTCAACGCAAAGTTTCCACTGAAACAGTGAGACGAAATCGTGTCTCGAACATGTTTCTCGGAAACATGCTCAAGAAAGAAAACATTCCATGTTCGTTCCTTCTTTGGAACTGTTTTGAGCAAGCCTAACTTTTATCCCACTTTGCAATACTAGGTTCGTTCCAAGCAGCCAGTGAACGGTTCCGAAACCGTCACCCGCATGCGCAGAAGGTAAAACGTGTTCTAAAATCGCCACTAACAGCTTCGTTTTACCTAGTGCGCATGCGGCTGGCAGTTCCGAAACCGTTCACTGGCTGCTTGGAACGAACCTACTATAACTATATTAGTGTTGAAGTATCGGCTTTAAAATGTTTTAACAGATTTCCGATTGGAACACAAAATACACACATTTCGGAAAACCAACATTGACAGCATAATATATCTATGCTTAATACGACATAATTAAATTTTTTATGTATTTTCGAACCGCAATTGAAAAATCAACAACTCTATTTCCATATTTATTTGTCTAAAATACGTATTATGAAAAGGGATATTTTGTACAAAATACAAATAATATAATAATGCACGTATATGTTATACAAGGTGTGCTAAAATTTATTTTATTCTTTACGAAAAAACTTAATCTTTTTTTTGTTTTGGTTTCATACACTTATAACAAATGAAAATAAATCTGCAAAATGTAATTTTTATTCTGATTATTTCTTAAAACAAGAAAAAAATAAAACGGTTGTTTAGCTATAAGAAAAGTTCGAATTTGATCTTACTAACGAAATAATTACGTTTGTTTCGAATTTGAATGTTTGTACTATGGGGTTTTAATGATATTTTCACCCTTTTGACGGGATTTGTAGAACGTTTACACCAGCAAACCTAGCTTTAATTCTCATTTTACTTAAAAAACAGGTCAAGTGCCAGTCGTACTCACAGAGGAAGGGTTCTGTATTATCGTACAAGATATAAAACTATGTACTTTTTACACGCATGGCCAGTGCCAGCTTAATCGGATTTTTTTTCTAATTTGCATAGCGGCCATTTTAAAATTTGCCGGCTTGGTTTTATTTTTCATCATCGTGTAATTTTAATAGGACTGAACTCGAATGCCCTATATCCGCTTAATCGGAGAGTTTTTTTTACTTTGTAAGGCGACCATTTTGAAATTCGCCATCTTTATTTCTTTAATTTTTGTATATTGTCAATAGGACTGAGCACGCATGCTTAATATCAGCTTAATCGGATTTTTTTTTCTAATTTGCAGGGCGGCCATTTTGAAAATCGCCATCTTGGGTTTTCAGTATTTATTGTTATAGCGGCAATATAAATACACACTCTGTGAAAATTTCAACTTTCTATCTTTTACGGTTACAGCCCGCTGTCAGACAGACGGATAGCGGAGGCTTAGTAATAGGGTCTCGTTGGGCACCTTTCCGGGTACGGAACCCTAAAAATTACCAGTTTTTGCTGATTTAAGCACCGCACTGATCTATAAGTCGAGAGTTTAAATATATTTTAATTTTTTCTGTGACAATTGGCCGTAAATTTAAAATGAATATAAATATTTAGTCAAAATACGACACGCCCTTCCACCACAAAATCTTTGCTTCCACCATGCAACTTTAAAAATCTGAAACGAGGCCTATCCAAACCCAGTACCGATTAATATTTACATCGTTTATGTTCAAAACACAATTATACTTTCATCACCTCTGAGTACTGATATCTGTATATTTTATCTCTATATAGGTACCTATTTATAATGAAATAGCATTCACTAACTGACTGACTGACTCGTCACGAGATCTCCAAAACTATACGCCCGATTGACTTGAAAGAACCCCGCACAAACCTTATGGGATTTGGTTCTCGATTAAATTGATCGAAAATGGTTTTATTTTTTATTTTATAGTTTAAAGGTCACTAAGAAAAAGTGTCTGTGGGTGCATAGCCTAAAAATCAATGAATTTTTAGCTACAGATATGTTTAGCGAGATTTTAGATATATCCACTGAATTTACAAACATGTTCCCTGTTCAACTTTTGTGTTTTTTTTAGAAATAGAAAAACAGTTGAAAACTAGGTAATGTTGGAATGTGTCGCCCTGTATTAAATAATAATGACATATTCGGATTCAGCGCACTCGAAAACATATTTCTAGAGCTTAGGATTTTTTAAGATTGTGAATTCATTGGATAATCTCTATATCTAAAATCTCGCTAAGCATATCTGTAGCTAAAAATATATTGATTTTTAGGCTATGCGCCTATGGACACGTTTTCTTAGTGACCTTTAAACCATAAAATAAAACCATTTTCGATCAATTTAACCGAGAACCAAATCCCATAAGGTTTGTGTGGGGTCCTTTGCCATAGTTACTCTTTTCTCGACAGATTTTATGTTAAACCTATCCAAAACGGATTTTTCACTTACCATCTCATATATTATGGGTGTGAGTAGTTAGGTAGGTGAGGTTAGATGGTTGCGTATAATATTTCCAGAGAAAGGGAGAGAGAAGGAGAGGAAGAGAGAGAGATATGGTAGGTGAAAAATTCGTTTTGGATAGGATTTGCATAAAATATTGGCGATACATAAGTGACATAACTTCTGTATCGCCAATATCGCATAGGGAAATTTTACCAATTGTAATTGTGGAAACAGAATCAAAGGAAAACAGAAGAAGACGAAGAAGAAGAAACATCGGAGCATCGCTGGTGCCATTTATTGTATGTATGTATGTGTTGTTATTAGCGTCTGTGTACATACAATTTTCTGACAGTTTGAGTTTACGGAAATTTGATGTAATAAACTCGTATAGTAAAACCAGCCGGTGTCGCTGTTATAAAATGACTTTTCCCTGTCTTATCCATGCACAGATCTTGCTAAATACCAATGATAGTCGTACACATGTTCTCAATTAAATTAAAACAATTTTCGTACAACGTTGGATAATAAAACATTTAAATATTATTGTATTGTAAATTGTTTTGCTTAAAGTTTTATGTTGTACAAGAAAGCTTCTTTAAACTTAGGGTTGCACGGATGCTGGGTTGTCGAAAGTGTCGTCAGAAAATCTAATTTAAGAATGATCTAAGATTGTGAACATACATATTTCTCCATATGAAAAATAGAGATGCCGCGAATAGTCGTTATAGCGAATAAACGAATTACGATTAATCGCCATTCCGTATGGCAAATAGTCGAATAACTCGCCATTATTATTCGACATAAAAACGAATATAAAAAATAATTTATTTGTTATCAAATAATATCACGCTTGGAGTAGTCTTGAATTTACTAATCATTTATTTGTTACTTTAATCTAATTTTTTTCTTAGGTTATGAGAAAAGAAAACAATGAATTTAAAAAAATCACTCTCATATTATGATTTTACATTTTTAAATGCTGGCAACCCTTTTCTTGTACCTATTTTATAGGGAATATCTCGTTCTGTATAGCCCAACATATAATACTGTAATGATAATAATTAATACTAAGTGTGTTTTGTTTTTAAAGAAAAATTAAAGTTTGATTATTTTTAAGTGTATAGTTTTTTTTCAAATAAATAAAATAGTCGACCAATTTTTTTCAGACCATATATTGTCAATATATTATTATTTTAGTTCACTTAAGGACGTAGTCTGGTGTTCGGGTTTTGAAAAAACGAATTTATTTTTTATACGTTTTAGTAAGTATAATATGTTCAGAAAATACTGTAAAAATTTTAGACCGAAATATTACATATTTGCAAAGCTATAGCATATAGTCGAGAGCAGCAACGGTCTTACGGTAAGACTCTTACCTGCTCTTACCTCTCAATTGTTATCACTTTATCGCAGACTAAAGCAAAAAAATTAGCAGAAAACGATGCCTTTGAAAAAACGGAAGGTTTACTATACACCAGGCTTAGCTGATTAGTGTAAATATTCATTTTTATTTTTTTGTAAGAAATCTGAAATTAAAACTTTAAACGCGTTTTTCTCAAAACTACGTTTTTCTAAGCGGCGCGGGTGATTGAAACAATTGTATACAACCGATTGCTTTCAATTTTGCACAGGGTATTCTACACAACAAAAGCTCCGTCCGGTACTAGAATTACTTAATTATAAAAATTATTTCTATTTTTTTAACCGATTTTCAACGAAAAAATCACGATTTTCTCGTTGTTTTTTTTTCTAAAACCCGCCATTTTGTTATTTATCAATAAAAATGTTTATTTCTAGTACGGGATAGGGCCACAAGCCTACGAAACAATAACCAATTTAATTTTTATAATTCAGTTGACTCCAAGTGACGTTATCACCCGCGCTACCCACCTACCTCCATTTAAAGTTGTCTACTTTAGGTTAAAAAAACAATTATAAAATGGCGTAAAATTAAGCAAAAAAAAATTGTTTTCTTAGTTTACGATGTCAGTAAAAACATGTAACAAAATTGAAAACATTGTACATTATTTTGTTATTAAAAAAAAATTCTGAAATAACGGTTGAAAACGAGTCTGAACATAGGACTACGTCCTTAAATAATATTTGCATACAAATATAAAATTAGTTATTAATCACGCCAAAAAAGTATAACTTCTAACGCGGATACACAAGTAGACGCATTCATTTTTTTTATAGTATTGATAAAGGTAAATTCAATCGGAGACAATTGCACAAGTATGTGTGCATCTAAGAGACTTGCAGACAAGATAGGGGAATGTAGCTGGAGGACGGGGGAAGCCGAGGATGTGAATCCGAACAACGGTGTGCCGATATTAAATATTCACGTACAGCTGTTCCGTGGATTGCTAACAAACTTCAGAATGCATGACGTATATGCGATAGAAATGTGCATATCTACACATATTACACGTTATAATGTGAGATTTACGCAGACTGGTCCAAAATAGTTGAATAAACATGACAAGGTAACTCGTTTTAAGGGGAACAGATATTCAAAAAGTCAGCACGAGCTAACAAACAATCACGAGCAAACTAAACAATTTAGTTTTCGCTGATATTTCAATAACATTTTTAGCCAATGTCAAAAAACAAAAAAAAGCTTATCAATTCGTCATGTATTATATTTTTATTATATTTATTATATTATGTTTGTTTAAAAACTCTTCTAGGATTTGAGCGATTTAAAAAAATTTTGGCACTATTTTGTTCAGAATATTTATGAATTGTTTCCATATAATGGGTTTATTTGGATATTTGAAATTGTGAAAATGTTTTCTATTATTTTTTACAAGCATAAAAGTCATAGCTTTAGCTTAGAATATTATGAAACACTTTGATTAATTATTGTATGTATCTAGTTAGCAAATTCATACAAAGAGCCCGGTAAAAATGCATAATTACAATGAAAACTTGCGTAAAAGTGCATGAATAATTCCAGTGAAAGTATTTATTTTAGTCGCAGTATTTATTCTATTACTCAAATTCGGTTTGTTTCATAACGTAGTTTCATTTTCTTGTTTTGAATATAAAATTACTACTTTAATTTAGTAATACACCTGTTCTTTATTCTATTTAAGAAACGGCTTTGTTAACAATGTTAATAATTATATCTGAAAGCAAGAGATAGAAGTAAGGAAGTTTCGTAGCTCACAGAAAAGTGCAGAACTGGCATGAATATTGAGTTTTAATTTAGGGCTGAGAGACAACAAAGCCGTTCGTTTCAGAAAAATCATATTTTGAGGACCCGTACTAATATTATAAATGTGAAAGTAACTCACAAACAAACCGCTGAACCGATTTTGATGAAATTTAATATGGAGATAGTTTAAAACCTGGGAAAAATTCAACCCCTAAAGTGGTTCAATTTTTTTTAAGTTTTTTATTTTTAGTGACTGCAATACGCATATGATATTCTGAAAATGATGCCAAAATTTTTAAAATCGGCCAAATCGTCGAAAAGTTACGGCTGAACAAACATTAAACAATTTATATACACGCTGAACTTTTTGACAACTAATTCTTATTATGTACCCAAAATTATAAAAAGCTGATTTTACTTTGAATTTTTGAACATTTGACCCATTATCAAAGCACGGGGGGAGGGAATGTTTTAATAGCAAAACCACTTAAGTCGTTCAGTTTAGATTTAAAAAATTCCACTTCTAAATTTTGTTAAAATTATTCGACAAATTTGTTCATAATCGCGGACAAACAAACAAAATGCCAAATGATCTCGATCAAGTTTGAACTTTTAAGCTAGTTGTCAATACGACATTTCAAATTATTTAATTGGGTCCAGTACGATAACTCGATGTGCCCAGATTTTGACTTTTCTTTAAGTCGTAGAAAACGCTAAATTTTGACGTTCCAAAAAAAAACTTTGCGGATTATTCACTTTCCTCAAAAATACGTAAAAACTTGTCGTCTTTCACATTTTTTTTTTGAAATCACATATACACGTCATACCAACTGGTGTAGAATTACTGTAATACTATCTAATACACGACCCCGTAATTTTTTAAAGAACTCCCCCAAACGCCTCCCCTTTTCACTGTACAAAAAAATTCTAAAAATAAATTTTTCGCACTTAAAACGGCTAATAATACCGTTATATGTACTTAATTTAAATTATCAATATGTCATACAAACACTGGCATTACGTTTTGTTTATCGAAAATGAATATGCATATCTGCATTTTCCCCATCCCTACGACATCTGAATGAGTAAAGACGGTGTACGGCGCGGCGTACGGGCGTAGAACCTGTCTCTATTTCATTTGTAGGTAATTTTCTTTGTGTGAAACGGGGAAAAGAACCGCGGACTTGACAGAATCAGGCTCGTCTGCTTGCATATAGACAGATTGTGGTCGTATTTTCCTTTCTTGGCTGACATCAGTAATCAACTTCAGTTACTCAAAAATAATTCATTCTATCCTATTGCTATTTACTATCTCTCTCTGTTCTATGAAACGGTATATCGCTGCCAACTTATTGAAAGAGTTCAAAATTATTTTATTTTCCACAACTGTGATATTATATAAATAAAATTGTTGACCAATTTTTTTTCAGACTATATATTGACAAAAATTTAATATATTTTTTAATATATTTATATTAAAAATATATTAAAAAAATAACAATTACCAAGTTGAGTGACACCATGTTCTCAATCCATCAACAACAATATACTGATAACATGTGACAGCATTTGAACACTCTGAAGATGATACAAAACGTATCGAAACGTTAGTATTAAATGCAAGTTTAAAAAAATCTCAGTATTGCTTCATTTCCGATCTTTATGCCACGGAATTCTTTCCAAATACTCATCATAAAATAAAACCTTTTTCGATCAACTTAAGAGAACCAAATCCCATAAGGCTTGTGGGGGGTCCTTCGCAACGTAAGTCGACGAGAAAACGGTAGCCATCTACAAATTTGGGCGAAACCGGACCCGGGAACCAGTATTTAATAAGTCGCTAATACAATAATTATTAAAATACTTCGGATTTGTTTTTCCTATGTAAATAAACTTTTTTCAAAGAAATTACTAAAAGAAGGTTCTTAATTTTTATTATTATAAGAAATTATATTCATATTCTACATTGAGTCTAGTGTCTTTAAGATTTTAATTTCAAATTAACATTTTTAATTTTTTCGCGGCTTGTATTACCTATAGCGAAGGTATACGTAATGTTGGAGGTATTTCGTATAATCACTAATAAGACCTCGGAAAAGGTAACAAATCGTTGTGTCGGCATATTAAGTGACAATTCATGTCTTTAAGGTAGTTCACTTGCGACAGTCGTAGACCAAAATATAGGGCAATAGTAAGTACCAACAGTTAGAAAATTACCGTGCATTTTTGTAAAAGACTGTACCCAACACATCTAAGCTTTAATATGCAGATACACTCCTATACAGTACAATTTATTGCAAGTACAATAAAAACATTTTTAATTTAAAAATCTATATTTTTCAAATCGGTAATTTACAATGCATTAGTTTTTAAGAAATATACTAAAAACCGTTTTCGAGATATTCTGGAATGTACTCGTTTTTTTATACGTGGTATATCTCCAGCATGTTAATTATGCACATTTTGATTTTTAATAGTTCGTTTCATACAGTAGTAGTAGATATTTTAAGGCACTGACAATTATATTTTGTTCAATTTAAATGTTAAAGAAACAAGCAGAGTTACCTGACATTCAAAAATCTATATTAGCTGGAAATTCAGAGACGAATTTCAATCATAGAGCTCAACTGTTTTTTTTTTTAACAATTGATTAACGTTTTCACAAACGTTCTGCTAACGTGAACATTTGCTATTTTCCGAGATCCTAATGGCGACAACGTAAACGCGTTTCACCCTGTATAATCAGAAATGACGAAGCTTTAGTATAGAAGATGGAAGATATCTGAGAAGATGAAGGAATGTGGAATGTGACTTGCATTTTTTAAATTAATTTGTTTGAACACGAACTCATAATTCAGACTGTTAAATATTCTCTACTTTTATTAAAATCACCACTTGTTTGTCAACTTTACGCCATATACATATAAATTGTTGAATATTTAAAAAGAAAAGGGATTGCTTTATCATAAAAACATGCATATTTATATCATTTAGTATCTGTTTTACATAATCGCCGCAGAAACATTTAAAATTTTTACATTTTCGCCATGAAAAACCCTATTAATATATATCTGTCTATGTCCGGTCTATTTTAGTACATAATATTTTCACCTCAAATCTCTAGAATAATCTATAAACTACAAAGGGATATCACCCTTCTTTATAAGAAAGTTATTCCTCCAAAATTAGCGTACTTCAAAAAATCGATCAAAAACTAATTCCATTCACACAGGTTCCGTACTTGCATGAATTATATTTTGGGAGATTATAAGCCGCTTTTCAAAAAAATTATTGAACCAGTTTTAATGAAACTCAATGCTCGTTACTTGTAGCTGTGAAAAATAAATATCCACCATGTTTTATACTTTTATTGGCCATATTCACCGAACGTAAGTAGTTATTTATTCGGTTCATTTGTTCTTCAGGTAACTATTTCTCCGAATAAATAGCGACAATTCACCCAACATAATAATGTCTACTGCAAGTATAAAGCTAATCTGTCTTACTTCCAGGTTATAAATATTTATTCGCCTGATAAAATAATATTAGTCACCACATAGATCATAATACCTAACCTATAAACGTGGAGTATTATATCTACAGTTTGCTCTTGTGAATGTATTTATGTGTTGTTTATTAGCCTTTTGTAAAATGTATAGTTGTAAGACATTAAAGTTAGTGGACGTTTTGTGTGCAATTGGGTTAGGATAAAACATTATTATTTAGTGAAACTTGTTTTTGACGTTTACACTAACGCCATAGGTAGTATTTTTGGGCGAACGTCCAAATATCCAACAAAAAGAGCAAGGAGTATAGTGCAGTATATATTTATTCTTTAATTAACTTTTCTACCTGTTAATTTGCTTGGTGAATTGAAAGTAAATTTTATTCTAAAGAATAAATTTGTCCCAAGATTAACTTTTATTTTTAATAGTGTTCGGTGAATATGGGCATAGATTAAATAATTTCCGGTGGACAAAATATTACAGTAAAATTTTTCACTCCATCGCTACTAAAGAAATAAATTTTTTTTTTTTTTTTTATTATACAAAGAGAAAAAAAAAATACAAAAACAAAATTACAAAAAAATTAAGGCGTGCAAGAAATAAATTTGTTGTAGTTGAAAGGCACTATTTAGTTTCACGGTCTTAAAAATTGTGCGAAAAAATTAAAAACAAAAGCTGATTAAAATATATTACTGGTACGTAATTCTATTTCACATTCATTTTATAACGCATTGTATGCAAAATAAAATGTTTAAAACGAAATTAAATATCAGAAACAAAAAAGCCAATAAAAACAACGAAAAAAGCAATGTGCATGTTAAACACAACGTTTAAATTAAAGATGTTAGAGAAATAAAATGTCATAAATATTCTTAAATGTAAATCAGAATTCTTTTAATCGAATCGGAGTTGTCCTCTTTTGTCAGCAGTTCTCTTTAATCCTAGCTTGATTTGCATGCCTTCTATAAAGATCAGTCAAGTAGGGTAAATGCGTCAGTTGTCAATCGCCCACCTGTGAACGACCATTTTTTTATTAATATAATTTTCATACCCTCTGAATTTTACGGAATTAACCGAGGTACGTATTAAGTCAAGTATTAGGTATACGTTGTTGGTGTCAAATAGCAGGGGTGCCCAAACTTTTTGCAATAAGAGCCCTAATTGTCTACTAGAAAATATTGGAAATCGCACTAAAAGTCTTGGTAAAAAAATAAATGATATAAGTTTTCCAAATCTTCTTGGTTTGCGGGCTTGTATGCCGTGGTAAAATTGGTATTTCTTCCTGAAGTTCCGTCTACAACTGCGGTAGACATTATCAAAGGCGATGTGGTAGATGAAACGTCAGGTAGAAATACCAATGGACCACGGCAGACATCTTATTAATTGTGTCTGATATCAAAAACAAACAATAAACATATAATACGACGAAAATTCAAAATCACGGAGTTAAAATATTGATTTTTGTTGCATTATTATGAAAATCATAATCAATAATAATTAATATAAACGATGGTCGGTCCCAGGTGAACGGTCGGAAATTGGTACCTTTACCCTATACAAGTTGAATGATAGCAAGCGAGAAAAGTGCAATGTAAAACAGGAAGCGTACTACAGACAGGATACGTCATCTGCAATTACAGATGGTGAGGAAAACTAAAGGAAATACATTTGTAATTTCTCTTTACAGCGTTTCCTATCAAATAAAAACAACGAACAATCAATTTGTTGAAGATTAAAAGAAATAAAAAAGGAAAAATCTCTGAAACAAAAACATAACTCGAAGTATATATCACACCAAAAACATAAATGTGAGTTAAGGCCAAGTTTGATACAAGGAACAATTGTGTTTGCCAGCTTTGCCGAAAAAATGTGAGATCTTAGAAGATGCCAAGTTTTCACTTGGCAAGTTCCTTATAAATGACTCGTGTATCTAAACTTTCCAAGTAAAAAGTCGGCACCTTCTTAGATCTAACTTCTTTTTTTCGGCAAAGCCGGCAAACACAATATTACCTTCAATAAATAAAATTATCGACCAATTTTTCAGACAATATTACCTTGTATCGAAATTGGCTCTTTTTTCACATTTCTGTTTTTTTGAGATTTCAATACTTTTGTAAAGTTATATTCCTACTTATTCTACTTTAATATTATCTAGACACATACTATTATAGTATAATATACCACACTTCATTAAATCATTGTTATATATCAGACTTTGTTATATCCAAGACTAGACGCGAGTAGTCTTTGGATGAACGATTGAAGCATGATACTCCCAGCACCGGCTAGATGCTAGTGAATTATGATGATCTATCAGTCAGTCAGTGAATATCCAAAATCGTGATTTTTGAACACTCTCGTACCTTGGAACTATTCCACATAGACGTATAAAATTTGGAATACTGCCTGTTTATGGTATGCTTAATCACCCTGAAGAAAATCAGTTCTTTAACGTAACCAGTCTCGGAGAAAAATAAAGATCGAAAAGGCATGAAAGGGTTCGTGTAAATATCGTACCTAGCACAGTGCTTTGCGAGAACTTGGCCGATGCACTCCGTGCGCTATGATCTAGGAAGGAATGAAGTATATCTATAACGAGTCAGCGGCTTTATATTATAACGAGCGCCAGCGCGTTTTAACACTCACACGAGTCAAAATATCATGACGTCCCAGACATTCAATATATTTTTTGTACGTACACCCAATAGACAGAGCTGGCTTTCACCTAATTTGCAGTATATTTTGAACATTTTTGACATTTAATTTGTGTGACAAATAGTTCAAAATATTTTTTGTACGTACACCCAATAGACATAGCTGGCTTTCACTTAATTTGCAGTATATTTTGAACATTTTTGACATTTAATTTGTGTGACAAATAGTTCAAAATATTTTTTGTACGTACACCCAATAGACATAGCTGGCTTTCACTTAATTTGCAGTATATTTTGAACATTTTTGACATTTAATTTGTGTGACAAATTTTAGTTCAAAATATCTACTAAAGTTTTGCTCATATGGATTTATATGGTCACTGACAGAGATATTTACTATGGGATTGGTAAAATCGAAATATTTTTGATTAACTGTAATTTAAAATCGCTGTACAGACATACGAGTAAAAAGCAGGTATTTTAGAGGGAATCGTGCAAATCACTTGTTATAAGTTATATGAACAAAAATAAAAGAATAGAAAACACACTGAACTGTCTCTGTTCGGCCCAGCACGGTACGGAGCAATGGCAGCTTTTAGAAAACACAAGATTTAAAAAATACTGAAAATAATTGGGATTTAATAAAAAAATTTAAAAAAATCTCTTTAGCCATGAAGACAAAAAATAAAAAAATGTTCAATTTTTTATATCGAGTTGGAAGACTTCCTATTGCTGTTGAACAAAATACTTAGATTTGAAAATTATTTGTTACTTTTTGGTCCACATTGCTACAGAAGAGTGTTTCTTTTTAGTTCTTTTTAAACATGTCATTTAAATTATAACCTTAAAATCAACACTCAAATGACTTTGTTTATATAAATTATTTATATATTTATGTAAATTATTGTATTGTCATGGGTTCTTAATACGTGTGCAAAATTTCAAATTATTCAGACGTCTGGAAGTGGGGGAAAATTAAATTGAAAGATTCCAATTATATACATACATGCATACATTCAGGTGAAATTAATAAAAGAGTGCTAAAAATGTCAGAGAGACACCGACGTGATTCCGTGGTTCCATTTTTAACAATTTTGTTACGGAATAAAAAAGAAATACAATGAAACTACAAGCTAATCCAACGGCGATACAACAAACCTATATTTTCGAGCGTGCGATCAGCACATATAAAACTAAAATATCATATTTTGTATAGGCGCGCGTTAACACAATAATGTGGCGACCTTATTTCTATGATCTAACATTATAAACAGTAACGTCAGTGGATTATAGCATAGAGATTAAGGTATTCATATTTACATAATCTGGTGTGGAGTTTAGTGAAATCCACACCACTTATTTTGAATTTAAGCCTAGTATGAGGACACATGAAAAGCCTCGGCTATACAGTCAGGACATGGTATTCGATGTCCATTTCAGAGGCTTGTCCCGTATTTACCAGATTTTCAGTGACACCAAATTTATATTAGTTACTTTTCTATTGTTTTTAACATCATATAAATTAATACAAAATGGTATAGCTTTTTGGAACAGCATTAATGCTTCACATTGTCGTTACAACATAGTTTTGCTTTGGTTTTAAGACGATTCTGGTGTTCTCTTACTTGCGGTCGGAACAATATTCGTCCCACTTGCGGTCAATCAATATGACAAAATGCAAATAATGTCAGGGGTGATCTCACTTGCGGTCAAGAAAATAACTTTATAAATCGGCAATTCCAAATTTCCTACAGAAAGAATAAGTCATCTAAAGTCTAAACAAATCCAAATGCAATCTGACAGATTTTTCCAAACATCAAAATAATATGGCAAAACTAATCTTAATTAATATTACTAAAGCCAATATTTGTCTTCATTTAATTCAACATCGTTGATGCGATGGTGTTTTTCTTAAGTTCTGAAAAACGAAGAGGGTGTGGAGGAGTTCCTTAAAAAACGATTATGAGGTGCTGTTGATGCGAAAGTGTTTTAGAAATTATCAAATGTTCTTTGACCGCAAGTGGGACGCAAATGGCACGACTGCCAGTGGCACTATTTCCCACGGCCTAGCCTAATGATATCACAATACGATGTATTTTCAAGGTTACACATTTTAGAAAAACGTGTAACTTCTCCCATTTAATGAGATGCTAAAATCGTAATTGTATGTTTGCTAGCAAAGTATTAGCCGTAAAATATCACTCTCCAAAATTCAACTTCAAACGCCACATCCTGAAATTTTAATCGAGCTCTTTATCTCCCTCATTTTTTTCTTATTCAGGATTTACTAAAAATAAGTCTAGAATGAAAAATAATTAAATTCACGAGCCGTGTCTTATTTGTGAAGCATATATCGTGTAAATACTTTGATCCCAGCCGTAAGTAAAAGTTTACGATTAGTAAACTGGCACTAAAATATCATTTAGAATAGAAAATAACATAAATCTTATATTTTGACTACCTCTGAAGTCTGTAGTGTATGTATGAAAAACGTATACCCTTAGAAAATCCAGGTTTGGGGTAAAAGTGTATACCATAATATATTATATATATACACGTCCATTTATTAATGTAACTTAACGCTAGAGAAACACAGGTTACACCGAAAATGATATTTAAACAAGCATTAGTTTAAATTCGCAATTTTTTCAGCAAAAGGTTATTGTTACATAAGATCTAAATAATACCTAGAACATTCAATTTTCTTTGTCAGATAGATAAATCGACATTCATTTTTTAAATTTTTTTTTTATGTTAACGTGCGCAGCAGCTCAGGCTATGTACACGAGTCAATAAAATAAGGTAAGTATATACAATATAATACTAAATGTAAACTGCTTAGATCTAGGTAAATTAAGCGTAGGTAGGTATGCTACCATTTTTTTAATTAATTAGTTATTATCGAAATAAAATTTTATTAATATTTCGTAATCTATACGGTCTTCCAAATCGGAATCATCCTGAAATTCGGATATTTGATTCCCAATTCCCTGAACTCCGCAACTAGTTCATTTATCGAGAAAGTTCTAAAAAAATACCGCATATAGGCAAAACATGTCTTTAAAAATCGATTTGTTAATATAGAAACCTTTGAATGAAACTTTGAGTAATAAATTTGTAAATACACACTAAACTAACATTATCGCCCAGTCAATATTTATACAAATTTCGAATATTAAACTTAAAAATCTATTAACTATTAGTAACACTTATATCTAGTGTTTTTAATACTTAAAAGAACTGTAAACATACTCGCACAAAAATTTACAGATTAAAAATCTATATATAATTTACTGTACATAACTCTAGAAAGATCCTCAATTATTTATTAAAAAAACTTTCTGAATAGAAAATTTACCAAAAATTTGTTAATTTTTATTTTTTTTTTTTTTTTTTTTGTTAATTCCGGAATTCCGATATTAATTTCTTCAACTTCGGAATCGATGTTAAATATAAAAATGCTGTCTAAAATTCCGGAATTCCAGTGGAAACATTAGTAACTAGACCTATTCAACTTGGCAATACCGATATTTAAGATTTTTTATTAGTTATATGATTTATATCAAGTCCAAATTATGATCTGAATTCGCTTACTGCTCACAATAATGTATACACTGCACTAGATTATTAAATCAATTTTAGAAATTTTAAATTACATTTTTAGGTATTAAAATGATTTTTAGTTCCATTATTATTTTGATTATTTTATTTATTTTTATTTATCTTCATTTCTTTTGAATTTATATAAGAAAACACAACTTAATTATAAAATCAACTCATAGCGGTCAATTCATATTATTTTAATATATTATTACATGATCTATACTGTGCATTACTGGATATGGTAAGGCTATTTGAACTGCAATATGGTGGCAATGAACTTTTAAGAGTAGAGGTTCGAGTTTATAAAAGTACATTTTTTAAGTAAACTTTTTTACTAATCTTTTTCCAAAGTCATAAAAATTCTATATATTTTCGTCAATTTGCCAAATTGTTCCTGGTTTATTCTTAATCTTCAGACGTTTATATAGTACACTCTAAAATGATTCTACCACAAATGTTGATTTTCATAAAAAAGCTATCGTATTCTTCTAAATATTTCACTATTCAACATTTTTTAAGTTACCTTTTAATAATGTTTGTCAAAAACAGAGATTTTTTTCATAGATATATTGTTAAAGCCATAATAGCAATTTGAATTTTAATTGAAATGCATCGTCTATTATATTCTTCTATTGTATTCGAAAGAAACAAACCAATCAACATTACATAATATTTTATTTTAGAAAATAGGACATCAATGACATGTTTTTATCTTTCATATAAAGAACAATGCAATACAAATATCCAGTATATAATTGTATAAATGATGATGTTATGCAAGAAAAGCTAATTATTTTCATTTGTTTATAAAATGAAATACACATTATTTGCAAAAATATCGATTGAAAACATATGCTATTTTTAAATCAACTGTAAAATTGTATTATTAATAATAATTCAGATTATTTAATACAAATTCACAATTTATTGTTCCGTTATATTAGAACAATTAGAGGCTGTACATTTTTTTTTTGTTTTAAAAAGGAACGAGCAAAAAAATATTTAAATATTTCCGTTTAATTAAAATTTAAATTAGAACAACAATCAAGAACAGTTATCTTTAGGAATTTAAATAAAATTGATACCTACAAAACTTTTAGGTTAAACGGTTTTATTGTACAAACGATAATGTACTAAAAACTACAAAATAAATGTGAGTCACCATAGGGAGCTTTGATTAAAATAGAATAAAATCGTGGGGGGCATTTATAGTCACATTATGGTCGAAGAAGACAGCTGAAAGCTAAATATGATTTCCAATCTCAAACAAATGAAAGTTTACTACTAAATGCGCCCCACGATTTTGTTGCATTTATTACTCATATTTTTCTAGTTTTTACTACATTATTATCGATTGTACAATAAAACCGTTTAATTTAAAAGTTTTTTACCTATTTTATTTTTAAGTTTTTAGTGTGCTTTATCAAAAGTACGATTTGCATCCGGACGAAAGCCGGACCGGTCAGTTAGTTATTATAATATTATATTGTCATCGAAACTACATACGTATGCAAAATTTCAATTCAATCAGATAACGGGAAGCAGTTGAAAAAGATGTCGCAAGAATTGAAACACGTTATAAACTTATAAACAAATACCTATACGGAGTCAATATAAATAAAACCGTTTAAAAAAAATGTATTTACCTATAAATCAAACTCCACAACACCCATAATTCACAGTTAATTTGAAACGTTTAGAGGGCCATTTTAAGATCTTTTCGCCATTTTATTTTACTTAAATTATATTAAGTACAAATTGATTAGCTTTTCAATTTTAATTAATCCGCAAAGTTAAAAAAGGTTTATTTAATATTCAACATTCAGATATTTAAATCACTTTTCATTTTATCACGCCATTTTTTTAATTCAGCACTAGTTTTAAATTCAAAAGTAGAATCCACATATGTATAATTTTTTTTAATGTCAGTTCATATTTTAAAATTATATTACAATTTATCACAAACAAAATCTCAAATATGTTTCACTATTTAATAAATTATTTGGTTAAATCACTTTCCAATTATATACAATATGTTAACCCGGTTTGTTCTAAATACTGTCATACCTCGGAATTCATTAGGTCATAAAAATAGAAATATTTTAATACACAGCATACACACAAAAATTATTAACAGACAAATAATGAACATTCTGAGTTCGTAAGAAATAAATTTCAATGGAATATTTAATTATTTTTCGAAAATATTAAAGTGATAACAGGCTCAAGTAGCTCCGACAGTTAATGGCATTAAAAAATTAAAAAAATAAAATAAGCAACACTGAAAAACGTATTCGTAATTGCGTCTTATTTATTAGATAAATATTTCTCAAATTATAGTTCGCAGAACGTCAGTAACGTAGGTGAAGAAAAACGATTTTTTTTTTTTATATTTCTTGAAACATTAAATTAAAGATAAATGAATCGTCGAGTCTTCGAATTGTTTATTAGTGGGTCACAAAGTTTGGGAAACCCCACACTGAACCAAAGGTTTTATCAATGCCCCCATGTTTTCGGTTCTCACAATAAAATTTCTTTTCATTAAAATTTTCTTTGTTTCAATGAATATTTCACAAACACAATGTATTTCAATGGACGTTTCGCTAATATCATTTTAAGACAAATTCACTGCGGGTAAGAAAACTTGTAATAAAAAACATTTGTCAATGTGGCTTTGAAAGACGTATTTTTATTTTTTTATCGAATAAAGTATCACGAATGCACTGATTTTCACAAATAAGGTATCAATAAATTCAGATAATTTCGTGGGTGACACTGATTATATTGTGACATCATGACGCTAGACAGTATCAAATCTAAAAACTCAGCAAAACCGTTTCTATGTAGTAACAAATTGAAAAGGCTTAACGAAGGAATTCTAAAAATATATATACTTTAAGCAGTAAGCACTATTTAATGAATAAAAGTACGTTTAATTAGAAAACTAAAAAGCGTAGGCACAATTAAATATATGTATATTAAAGTCAAAAAACACAGAAGTACACTGCAAGAAAAGCTTCCAATCTGAAAAGCAATCGGGTAAAAAAATCATGTAATGTTTTTACCCGATAACCTTTCATATTAAAAGCTTGTTTGTACTTGTATGTTAGGGGTAGAAATTGAAGCAATAAAAAATGTATCCAGAAAACCCGACTAGGTACCACTAACAAAAAAGTAGAAAACAAGCTTCCAATATGAAAGGTTGTCGAGTAAAAAACATTACCAAAATTTGACTTTTTAACTCGATTGCTTTTCAGATTGTAAGCTTTTTTTGCAGTATACTTTTGTGTTAGTCACAGTCGGGTTTTCTGGATATAGTCCATTGAAAAGTGCAAGTGGTTTCCATGGTTTATCTCACGAACTATAGGTCTCACAAAAAAAAATTTTAAACATTTTTTGTAGAAAATATAATTTCCTACAACTTTGGTTCAGTAACTTTTTGTCGTAGTATTCCCAATAGGCTTAATCCACAGTCATTTTCGAAATGACATAATTACTCTGTCCTCGCTTTTTTTGATGGACCAGGCTGCGGCTCAGGATCTTGTATATGAAAGCCAACATTGTATACATTTATAGGATCTTGTTGATCTTGTATAGGATCTACGACAAAAAGTAACTGAACCAAAGTTGTAGGAAATTATATTTTCTACAAAAAATGTTTAAAAATTTTTTTTGTGAGATCTATAGCTCGTGAGATAAACCATGGAAACCACTTGCACCCCTTTTTCCAAGATGGCGGCCGTGGGACAAGGGTTGTAACCCCACAAACTTGAATTTAACTTTACACTAACCCCTTCTTGATATCTACAAAATAAAATTGCGTCCTCTGACAAATGTAATTTTATCCCAAAAAAAATGTAACATTTCAATGGACTTATACATTTTTTATTGGTTCAATTTAGTTTCACCATATTTTTGATTCCATTTGTCTTGTAAATCCATAGTAAACTTTTGAATTCATAAATATACCGTAATTTTATAGAAATATTATGTAAACGTGTAAACTTCGCAGCAAGTGTGTCGTTCCTTTGAGCAGTTTTAAGTAACATAAAACAACCCTTGTTTTGCATGCCATAAGAATGAATTTTAGATGACGACTAAAACATTACGATCTCAGAAACGCACGCTAAGGCATAGAAATCGACAAATAATCGAGTGATGTGCATGCACGTATTGCTTACACTAGTGGTGGGCAAAACAGTTGTTTTCAAATAACGTGTTACTGCTACTATTCTTAAAAAAACTGAAAATCGAGTACGTTAAATAAGAAAACAACAAACAAATAACACGAGATATCTAGTATTTTACCATTCCAACCCACAAGTAGGGAATGGTACTAGATTAGGTCAAAAATCACTTTTTAAAATTTTACAATATCTTTCCGTTTTGAGGTCCCCCGAATCCAAAAACATATTTTTTGGAAAAACTCTGTGCGTTTGTTTTTGTTTGTCTGTTAGTCTGTGAGCACGATACAGGTCAAACGTATGAACGGATTGAAACCAAATTTTGGGAAGATGTTTGGTATACAAATATGAAGAGCCCTATTGTTTTTAAGGAAAATCGGCACATGCATAGAAGAGATATATGCTATAACGGTGTTTTTTATATAATAATGGTATACTTTTCATAACGACTTATTATTCTATTTATTTTTTAAGAAAGTTTTGTTAAAACATTTTTTTACTAAACTTTATAGTTTCGGAAATATTTTGAAAATAAAAAAAACAGCGGTTTTTTATTAGATCTGTCAGAAATAAACTAGTTAAGCATGCTTTGATTAATTTTTACATGACGTTGAACATATCATGTAGATAACCTTGAATAGACGCTGATGACCTTAGCTGTTGAGCGTCTATAATTCACAATCTCTCTCTCTAGATAACCTTGGCAATGAGTAGCAAATATCATATTGAATACTAGTCATTACCCGCGTTACCTCACGCAATATCAGAAATTTTATTTTATTTATTATACTACTATGTCTTTGAAGTTGCAATGATCCCGTCGCTCGTGAATTGGAAATCAATTTTATTTTAACGAATAAAATTGATCCAAGATTAGTAACTTCTATTTTTAATAGTGTTCGGTGACTATGGGCATAAGGTCCTCCTACTCAAGAGCTTGTTCTTTAAAGCTTATGCTTTTTAAAATATGTTCTTTAAAAACTGCGTAATTCTTAACTGATATTTTTAGAATCGGTTCTATTCCACTAATAGTTCTGTTGTAACAGTGACTGTTATTTCTTCCCATCAGCCTTACACCATCACGTAAGCAATCCGCGTGAATGAGAAAGTGTGTGTAAGTTAGCAATGGGGTGTGCGTAATGTAACAAATACGTCTTTGACCATGTTACATAAATAATCCAACCCTCTCAGTGGCCAATTAAGATAGTGTCGGAAAGCGTAAGGTAAGGAAACTACTATTAAACGTAGAACGCATTCAATATATTCAATTACTAGAGATGAACGTAAAATATACACATCGTGTCCACACTGAACCGTTTTCGGTTAGCTGTATTGTTACCCTTCTATAACTTTCTATAACTGCCTTCCTATAGAACTGAAGAATTTACCTTTTCTTAAATTTAAAAAGGAGCTTAAATCATTTTTAATTAAAGCTTGTCTATATTCAGTACAAGAATTTTTTTAAATTAATTTTAATTAAGAAATTTATGACGAACTCCTGCTGTATAGCTATTATGGACAATAAATTTATCTATCTATCTATCTATCTAAATAAATACGCTATTCAAATTTGAAAGAGATAAAGGATCAAAATCCAAAATTTAACTATAAACCATATTTCGTCCGAATCGTCTGGGTGTTAAACACCGTTTGAGATTCTGTCCGGTTTTGAAAAATATCCGGGTTTACCAAATTGTATAAAACGCGTTACTCGAACTCTATTTGCAGATCTTTGTATGAAAAAAAGTATTTCGTATTACAAGGAGCACTAAAAACATAAATTATAGCAAATGTTCTGTCTGAGAGCAATTTCATCATGTCTATTTTGATGTTAAAAAAAAAAAATTCTGACAGCTATTGAAAACATAAAGCAATTGCCTCAAAAGTCATGTTAGTATTTCAATCGTATTTTATTTTATTTAACACGGCTACATATCTTTTAATTATTTTAATATTCACACAATTATCTTACTATTTTACTGCTTCAAGATTATTTTAATCAGAATGATTTTTTCTATCTAAATAAAATGTTTTTGACACAATTAGATTACCTATATACTTATTAAGGTAAGGTATCAGTAAGCAGTTTCATCAAAATCGATCCAGCCGGTCTCGATTGATGCTTGTACAAACAGACAAGTAGACAAAAATTCTAAGAACAGATTTTCCCGTCAGACTGAGGTTCCATTAGTATTGATACTGAAACAGCCCTCGTATAATGTTAAGTAATAGTGTGTAAGGAATAGTATTAAAATAAACCCTTTCAATTGATATATCTAAAAGTCCGCAACCCTAGTTGGAAAGTCTTACGACTTACACTTTAAGATGCATGAATCTGTACGCTAAGCCTTAGTTAATCCTAACCTAAAACAGTTCCTGTGTACCATTTACTGCTTTATTCAATGAATTCTAATATTCTATACAAAAAAAGTTAAAAATAAAACCACAGCATTCTAGATCGCTAAAACAAACAACGAACACATAATCAAAGTTGACAATGATTTCAGTTTCTAATAAAGTTTTTACAGGCGTCGGAACAGTCAAAGATCGTTTCCAAACTTACACAGGACATAAGATTGTGCTCATAGAAAACACATACTATATCTACATAAATTTTGTTCTTTTGACAAAAATGTTCTAAAAATATTGATTTCGAATGTGAAGTGATATAAAAAACGTGTATATTAAAATTCAAACAAAATAATAGTTCAAATCTTTGATTAACGTCTGAATAGAACTCTTCAAGTAAATAAAAATCGAAACGTCATTTTATGTTATATTGATTTGTATTTTTATCATTCTTGTCAATATATCGTATGGTCTGAGAAAAATTGGTCGACAATTTTATTTACTTAAAAAATAATAGTTCATTAAGTTTTTTTTTTAAGATTGAGTCCAAAAACAATATCTTAGAGTGGAATATATAATATCACGATCTAAAGGTATTACTGTTACCTATCCATTCAATTCAATTTTGTGTAACCCACTAAAAATGCAAAAAAAAACTGCTTGGAAATAGTTTTCTTCTCGCGGAGTTTTCGTTTAAATGGAAAAGTGTTATTTAAGATTTTTGTCAGTGATCTCTGCATTTCTTCAAAGTTCTCAGAAGAGTCGGCCAATAAAATGATCAGTCTGAGCAATGATCATCCTTAAAAATGAACTCCTACAATATCGTGCTTGTTGTGTATATAGGTAGCCGTAGCAACCGTAGCTTCGCCCGAATTTGCAGATTGCCAGATTCGTCGACTTACGTTGCAAAATTGGTGTTCACGAAAAATGCTTTTATTTTAACGCCTATTTTGTAGCCTATGTTCATCCTGAAGGTCTATTCTAAATATTGGTGAAAACATTTTGAAATCGGATGGGTAGTTTCGAAGATTACCTCTTACATCCAAGCTTACAAAAATATACCTCTTTATAATATTAATTAATTATTACAGATATAGTTTAGTAGATGTGTGTCTACCAAGGGAAAAAATAATATTGAATTAAACCGTTGAAAGATCTTGCAAGTAAACTTAGTGGGTCCGTTGCGTTCATCGTTGGAAGTGTTTTGGAATCGCTTTAGAGCAGGTTTCCAACCCTACAGTCTATCGTTTAGTTTAATTAATTCTAAGCGTCTAGGAAGTTAAATGTAAACTAACCCGTTCAAATTATATTGTAATTCATTAGAATCTGTACACATTCAATTCTGTTTGTAGCTGTAGGTGAGCATTTGAAAGCTGCAGTTTCGCTAAACGACATTACTGACAAATTGATCATGTTATTAATATCGATTAAATAAGTAAAGCACTACATTCAAAATGGGTGACAATATAATTTTAAGAAATGATTTTTTTTGTTTTCTATATCTATACTAACATTATTAAAGAGGTAAACTTGGTAAGTTTGGATGTAGGAGGTAATCTCCGAAACTTTTCATCCGATTTGAAAAATGTTTTCACCAATATTTAGAATGGACCTTCAGGATAGACATAAGCTATATATTATTCCGTTAAAATAAAAGCGCTTTTTGTGGAGACCAATTTTGCAACGGTGGCAATCTACAAATTTATTTGTATTTTAATAAACATATTTCTAAGCAATATTCAAGAAGTTTTTGTTTTAAGATAATACCCAAAAAATATACAATATCGCAATTTTATGAATATTACAGTGAAAAAAAGCAATATAGAGTTTACAAATTTTAAAACACTTTTTAAAAATCTTGATAATTATCCTAAATCCAAGAGTTCTATGCAATTAATAGTGTGTAATAACAATAATAATACGTTTAACGCCCGTTTCTCCACATTATGTCATAACAAACGCCACCCACACAACTACTATCTTCCATTCACCAGTTCGCGTTATTTTTATATTGTTTAAAGTCAACTTTGCTTAGTGGTAATAACGTACAACTATATTAGAAAAATAAATTTCGGTGCGTAAAAGTAATTATTTTATTATTAAATCGATTATTAACTATTTTTATAAATCACCAGATGTTTTACATATCAAAAATTGCATACTGGTTAGCAACATAAACAAAAATTAAAGGTGCCGCGAAAGTAAATGAGGGCTATCTTAAAAATGTTCCGACGAAATATTAAAATTTCAGAAAACGCTAAATTTCGAATTTTCACCAATTGAAATCTCACATTTTGAAAGATTAACATTTAAAATTTTGATAAGATTTCAGCACATGATAAAATTAAATTTTAGCAATAATTTATTCACATGTATAATCCCTATATTATATTAAATATCAAGGGCTAGCACGGTTGTATCAAGTTTTGTAAAATAATGATAGATTTTACGGAATCTCGTATTTTGCCGAAGAGTCCTTATTATTATCCTGTGTGTCCTTTAATCTTATTAATTGGAATTTATGAAAAGTTTCTAGACGATTATTACATGCTTTGTATTCCATATGCGCACCTAAGTTATATTTACAATAAGCGGGGATTACTTAACTGATCCCATTCATTAAAAGTTTGCGTCACTTTTCATAAAATATCAACTGTAGTCAAAATTACATTCGCTGTGTTTCAGATATAAACACAATAACATAACAATTTTATTTTTCCGCCAAATAATTATTTTATCATATTAAAAAAATATTTTATATTATATTTTAAACCAAACAATCACCGACGCTTGCATTTCTATTTATATTATCACTATTGTTACGTTATATTGTTATTTTTTTTTTAATAATAATAAAAAAACCTTCAGTATTTGCTTAGTTCATTGATCCTATGCCACCAGGATTCATCCTTTAATCTTCCAATTGATATTTTTTGTTCTTATTATATATAAAAGATCTTTATATTATAGGTATTATTTCTTTTTCATTTCCCGACAGTCCAAATTTTGTAAAAGAATATAATATTTTATACAATAAATATTTTCATCAAATCTTATTGTCTGAAAAATTGGTAGATAATTTTATTTATTGAATAAATATTTTATTTATTTAAAAAACTTTTTTTTAAGTCACGACATTTATGCACTTTTTATGTTGTTAAAGATACACTTGTTTATTTTAATTATCATAAGAAATTATCAAAATCTTATATTTCACCTGTATTTTTTCACATCTTTTTACTTTTTTAAAATTTATATTAAAATTGATTATAAGGACTAGTATTTGTTGTGAATTTGAACTAAAAAACATATTTAATTTATTAACAACAATATTAATATATTCTTAAATTATTTACACATTTTTATTTTCATATATTATTACAATGAAAATGAATTTATCAACATAAGTTGTAGACACATTCTAAAACTAAAAAAGTAGTGTGATTTTTAAATTGACGACGTCAATTTCCGTCGATATTTTTTCTACAGTTTACTTCCGATTTCGTTTTTATCTTAGAATTTTAATTTCTGAAAATTCATATTTTTTAAATGAAAGTAATAATTATTTACGATATATAAACTCCAAAACCATTATTTTAGTTTTGTCTATACTATTTTAATTTTTGATTATAAATAAAATAAATTAATCATTATTAACAAATATATATTAGATATCGTGTCCATCGAGATAATTATTAATAAATAACTTTTTGTCCACAATCCTGCGATTTTTACTAATAATTATTAACAAATCCAGTAAATAAATGTTCAAACATTTATACACATTATATTAAATATTTTTTTTTTATAATTATTATTATTATTGTACAGAAAATTATTTCCAAATTATTATTGTTATTTATTCATAAAGGCTCACACGAAACGTAGGTTGGCAATTACCGTGGATTATATTACTATGACAGTGTTATAGTTTTTTTAAAAGAAGTAGGAACAATCTGAGATCATTTGATCATTATATACAGAATCTTAGATATGACCAAGTCAGGCCTGCCTCTCAATTCTTTTTTAAGACAACCCAATCAACGCCTGCATAATAGTAAATGTAATGAAATTATCTACAAGAGTGCAAGTACAGTAAATTACCAACGATATATCTCTGTAGGTATAGCTCAGAAAGCCTACATTCGACTTCTTTTTCATAAATAGAGCTTCATAGCATTTTTTAAACAGTGTAACTGGAGTTACTTTACAAAATTGTCAAAATTGTCTCAAAAATTATATACAATCCAACGTACATAATATGAACGCTGGACTTTTTATCAAGTAGGTAGATATTATAAGTCGAGTTTAATTGTTGTAAATATAACACTGATATTTAATCAGACGGATATAAAGAAAACAAGTTTAAAGTTATTGCTCTGGCCTAAGCACAAATCTTGTAGATAATGCCATCTTTACGAATATACATGTTTTGGATAGGGTTATCTTTACAAAATAAACTCAATACTGACCTATAAACGACACCTTGTATAAAAATTGGACAGAACTTAGCATTAATCACATATCCAAAAAGATTGATAAAAGTGCATTAAAAATGTTATTTGGGAGGAGAAATCGTAAAATAAATATGTTAATTTAAAATATATATAATTTATAAAATAGATCAGTTGTTTGTTGAGCAGAGTCAATTAAAAACTTCTACAATGGTGTGATAAAAAGCTAATATGAATGCTTAGAAAAGTTACAATCAAGGAAAAGTTTCACAAAAAAGTAATTTAATTAATGAAAATATTACGTATATATATACCGATCAATTATCTTTTGAGCAAAATATATTTAAAATCCTGCAAGGCTTGTATATAAATATATACCGTCATTGTCGAGAAATATTTTCCGAGAACTTTTGTGTAAAATAATGTCAGTACAAGACAAAATAACTGTAAACAGCAAAGCACGTGTTGTGTGTAGGTATTTGTGTATATACGTATACTCTGTGTATGTGTTTGTACACAGAGTTGTATCGGATGCCTCGTGAGCTAGGAAAGGATACAAACAACATAGCATGTTTATCGCATAACACAACACGTATCGAGTTTCCACTCTACCGCGAATTCAGCTCTCCGTCGGAGATCATTCCAAAAGCTTTCGCGTTTCTAACTAACCGTTTAATGTCCACCAATCTTATTTTATTAATTACTATCTTTTATGCGCTCATTTTTAATCCAATATTAAAAATAGAAACTATTTTTTTAATGTATTTTTTATGGTCGTTACGAAATAATCAACGCATTTCCTCAAAAATTTGTTCAATATTTATGTATAAGATTTGGAACGTTATTTTTTAGTTTAGTCTTTAAAAAAACTATCTTTGGCATTTATATAGCGTTTTAAATACTTAATAAGAAAAAAATACTGAATATTTACAGAAAAATCGAATGATCCCAACAAAAATATTTGTTGTTTTTAATTTTTAGTGAGAAGTTAAATGTTGTTACATTAGTTTGATATTTATAACAACAAAATTACAACGTACCAAAAAAGTTATTGCTTTTAAAATATTTTAGTGAACACAATACGATAATTTAATTTGGATATGAACTTTAAAATCAAGCCAATGTAATTGTCTCTTGTTTTGCTAATTAAAAAAATAATAGTCTGTTTAAAATTATACATAAAATGACTCTTTTTAAAGAATAAACCGATTAATTTAAACGATTTCGTGACACAAAAAGTAACATTTTTGGTAAATAGATCACACGATGATTTCCTATTTTTTTAGCTATTTAATTTTGAAAGTAGGGCACCGTAATAAGTAGATAGTGTCATCAGAAGAAGCGACGGCTAAGGTAACACGATCAGGGCGACATTTCATAACAATAAAATAATCAATCAACGTTAAAAATAATCTCGGCATAATGGTTGCGGTCGATTTTGGAGACAGTATACTATTTATATACTTCTTAAAATATATATATGTATTATGTATATACCTTAGAGAATTGTTATGTACTATAATCTATAGGCATGTATATAAACATTACATAACAATACATGCAATAATAAAATACATATATATATATATATATACCCTATATTGTTGGCTATATGCATATATAGAGGTGAGCCCGATAGCAATGTGTTTTGCACATATGAACATACAATACTATATATATATATATATTGAGAGCGAATTGGGTGGAGTCTAACCGAGAGGAGGTCACAAGAGGTCGCCAAACACGCGAAACACAAGACGCTGTAGAGACGCCTTGGAGGTCGATCGCGTCCTGACGTCAGTAGGTCCCAGACTAATGGGAGTGTACCCCCTCCGTCATAACCCTTCCGTAACACCAGCTCCGCCCACTCTGGATCACGGGATCCATCTCACCCGGTCCCACCACTAACCACCCACTAACAACTAATCCCACCGCCAAAGCCCTGGACCACCAGCTCTTCGGCCGAGAACACACATTTTTCAACAGATAAAAATGTAGTAATTTTGCCGGAGCGAGTTATAACGCGTATGATAGGTACATATATATATACATATGGAACGGGGGAATCACCGAGATGACTATTATAAAGAACATAACTACTACCCTATCTACACAAATTAAAGTCTGACCCACACACACACATACACACACACTCGCACAGACATACCTGTACAGGTCTCCAACGTGGTTCGAGCATGGTGTGAAGCCGATAACCAGGAAGCCAGAATTGGTGTTGTAGATTCTACGCACGTGACTGACACTCGAAGAGTACGTATTTATAACCGTCAATTTCTTCTTCTTCAGCTACTGCCGCCGTTGATGATGGTACAGTTACCACACTACCGCTACGGTAGGAGCAATGAGACGATGAAGTGTATGCTGACCAGACCGACCGAACAGAACAGAACAGGGCAGCTACCGTGCCGCCAAGCTCTGACGACGACGACGACAACAACAAGCTCACGTCAAGTTCTAACGATGTACAGCTGTAGTAGAATTCTCCTGCTGTGTACTGTGTACTATGTTAGCGCTCCTACAGTATAGGATGGAATATAGCGTGCGCCACGGAGTGTGCTGTGTTCAGTGTTCTTGTGTATATGTTTCGTTCTCCCACCAGTTAGTGTTGTCTTCTCTTTATGTATGTGTGTGTGTGTGCTTTTGCTTGTGCTTGCTTGCTTGCTTGTGCTTTGCTTGTATATGTATGTGTGTGTTGTGCGATGTGATAGCTCAGCCAATCTGTCTGTCGTGTGTTGTTGTCTCACTCAACCCCGCACACGTTTTCAACCACCTCCTGCTCTACCTCACTTGGCGCGACTCGACGCGTCGCAAATCCTCACCCATCACCGTTTACCACCCTCTTTCTACGTATATTTTTGTATCTATATGATTATATATATAATACATAATATATATATACACCAATGTATATGTGGCTATAGGTCAAAATGACTCACGTCAATTTTTTTTCTCTACGTTACACTGAGGTCTGATAGACCCCAGCGTAAAACGGTAAATCAATTGGATATCCACCGCAAAAAACTTTTTGAAGTTACTTTGCAACCCTGGAACACATTGAGGTCTATTGGATCTCAACATAACATTTTCACAAGCTTCAGAAAAATCGACGTTTTATTTATTAATTTCCTCAGAAAATCTCCTCGATTAAACATCTTATGGGAAAACAATTTAAAGTTTAAAAAAATCTAGAGACACGCTTGTGTCAGCGCACTAAATAGTTGAATTTCTTTCTCTTAGCTGTAATGTTTAAAAGCATGAGACACTCACTGTAAACATAATACATTCAATTCATCAAGTGCCCTACACTTTAAACGTTATAAAAGAAAAAGAAATGTATTCTCTAATGGGTTGCTCTTGAGATTTTTTGGAAACTAAACTGCAAATTTTCACGTCAATTGGACATTTGGAAAAAGGTGAAAATTGACTTGTAAGATTTCTTTGCACACAGCATATGTATTATATACATTATACAGGAACAACCTACATACAAGTGAACTTAATAATCATGTTAAAAGTAGGTAGGAAGAAACAGAAAGCAATTCACAGGACCCCAGCGTGGTATTTAAGGTTGATATTTTAAATGATATATTTAAAAGTTAATATTAATTTTATTTAGGGTTTAAAAAGTCTCTACACAAATTCTTAGTAAAATTTAAACAACGTTTCGAACTGACTTTAGTAGTCCACGTTTCTTTGTCAATCATATACTCGAGTGGTTGCACCATTTCATGTTTATATGAATTCACTGCGCTATTTTATCAAAAAAGAGACATCAAGGCACGTAATCGTCAATACTGTCTCTTTCGAATGTAGCAAGCCGCACGATCAGCTGAATCACCATTGTAATACACCTATTCACTGGAATAAGTCATCGATCCTTGTAGAGATCTATAGATCATGTACAGAAGACCAATAGACCCTTGTATGTAGACACAATGATAGACACACAATTTTATTTCTTTTTAATGACAGCTGGCATGTTGGAATCAACCTAGAAATGGCGTGTAATAAATGATCTTAGTATCTATGTTTAATATATGTCGATAGATTGGCGGATCTTGTTATTTTGCTTCAAACTAATACCCAGAAGACCCAATTCTCTTACCAATAATTTACAAACTGGCAATAATCACAAATCTTGCATATTGTGGGGCGCTACGTTAACTATTTGTACGAAGATGTTTCAAAGATTTGGCTGCAAAGTCTTAAAATATTTCGTTGCAGTGTAAAATAAATACCTGAGAAAAATTGGTCGACAATTTTATTTATTTGAAGAGTTCTATTCAGACGTTAATCAAAGATTTTAAAATAAATACCATTTCACACTATTCATATGCAAAACTTACTTGTTACCGCTACTCGAAAAGAATCTCTTAAACGTTAAAAAATAACAGTTTATTACTAAGTGACAAGCTCGAAAATACCAGTTATGTAGTAACAGGTCTAATAATTAATTAATCGATTACATATTAAATTTTAAATACATAACAAATTATTTACTACGAGATCTTTAAGAAATATTTAGTAACAGATTTTAAACAGTGTTTAGTTACAAATCTAAAAGAATTAATTAATCAGCTTATGCTTATATTCACCGAACACTATTCAAGATAGAAGTTAATAATCTTGGAACAAATTTTTTCATTAGAATAAAATTTACTTTCAATTCATCAAGCAAAATATCAGGTAGAAAAGTTAGTTAAAAAATAACTACACTATACTCCTTGCAATTTTTGTTGAATATTTTGACGTTCGCCCAAAAATTCAACCGATGGCGTTAGTGTAAACGTCAAAAAGTTTCACAAAATAATTATGTTTTCTCCTAACCCAATTACACACAAAACTTCCACTAACTTCAATGTTTTACAACTCTACACTTCACAAAAGGTTAATAAACAACACATAAATGGATTCACAAGAGCAACTGCAGATATAATACTCCACGTTTATAGGTAAGATATTATGATCTATGTGGCGGCCATTGTTATTTTATGATTAAATATTTATACCCTCGAAGTAAGACAGAATAGATTTATACAGGCAGTAAACATAATTACGTTTGGTGAATTGAAATGTCGCTATTTATTCGGAGGAATAGCTACCTGCAGAACAAATGAACCGAATAAATCACTACTTACGTTCGGTGAATATAGGCATCAGTAAATTATTCTTAAATAGCCGGTTATTTAACTAACGTTTTTTTTATTAGCATAATGATTTCGGTAACAGATCTTTTTGAAACCGGTTATTTTCCGATAACAGTTGCTAAATAGCTGTTACAGTTATTCATTCCATCGCTATACCAGACCTTTCGCACGGTGGGCTACGACGCGGCACACCGTTTTATGAAAATAGGGCGCGCGCATTCTACACATCTCACTTTAACTGCTGCATTGCACTTCAGGATAACTCCACATTTTCACAGAGCTTTAAGCTCGCCACGCGGTCCTACACGTCAACACACAACACCATAACTTCCGTCTTCGTCTAAAGGCACACCGTTACCTTGTAATTGTATTCGCGACGACTACAAAACATTTTTTTAATTCCAAAAACCATATTTATAAAATTAAGAAGGACGAATCCTGGTGGCATAGGATCGATGAATAAAGCAAATACTGAAGGTTTTTATTGCATTTTTATTATCTGACGTTTCGGCACACTTTATGCCATCTTCGGAGAATCTAAAAGATTTAATATATAAAAGTTTCAAGTTATTGTTGTTACATTTGTTATTGTTAATGTTATTGATCTTAAAGTTGTTATTGTTAAATTATTGTTGTTAAAAATTAAAGTTAAAATTTGGAAGTAAAATAAATAAACTTACCAATGCTGTCAATTTTTTCAGTATTATTGTTATGTATAAAGTAAATTAAAATAAAAAATGTCATCAAAGGTATTAAATTACTATTTATCTTGAAAGAACGAATAAATTTTTTTACTGAAAACTGTATGAATGTGTCTGTTACTTGTATAAAATTATACTGATTGAAAAAATGTTTTTGAATTTTTTTTAAAACACGAAAAACAGAACATTGATAAGTTTATGCTTGTTATAAATAGTAAATAGTAAAAATTGTAAAAACTATTTATAACAAGCATAAACTTATCAATGTTCTGTTTTTCGTGTTTTAAAAAAAATTCAAAAACATTTTTTCAATCAGTATAATTTTATACAAGTAACAGACACATTCATACAGTTTTCAGTAAAAAAATGTATTCGTTCTTTCAAGATAAATAGTAATTTAATACCTTTGATGACATTTTTTATTTTAATTTACTTTATACATAACAATAATACTGAAAAAATTGACAGCATTGGTAAGTTTATTTATTTTACTTCCAAATTTTAACTTTAATTTTTAACAACAATAATTTAACAATAACAACTTTAAGATCAATAACATTAACAATAACAAATGTAACAACAATAACTTGAAACTTTTATATATTAAATCTTTTAGATTCTCCGAAGATGGCATAAAGTGTGCCGAAACGTCAGATAATAAAAATGCAATAAAAACCTTCAGTATTTGCTTTATTCATCGATCCTATGCCACCAGGATTCGTCCTTCTTAATCTTCTAACATTTGAACAGGATCATCATCTCTATAAATTATTAGAGTTTTTTTTCACAATCATATTTATAAACTATTAGACTATAGATATTTTCAAAAATAATTAGAGTAGCTTATAAGAAAAGCTCCTACTAGTACATATATTCTGGGGTCCAGTACGATAACTCGATGTGCCCAAATTTTGACTTTTCTTTAAGTCATAGAAAACGCTAAATTTTGACATTCCAAAAAAAAATTCTCTGGTCGGCATTTAAGAAAGTAATTTAAAATTTCTATTTAATGTATAAAAATTGTTCATTGCTATTGTACTTTGATTGTAGACAGATTTAATCTGAAGATGTATTTTACGAAAGCTGCTCACTAAATGAAAAGTATTTTTAACATATTTTTGATATTTTTGGAATTGGTCTTCTCCACACATTCAACATGTATTAATACATTCTCGTTGGAATTGATAATTAATTGATAGCTTAGTACAGTAACAACATATTTTATTATGTATATAAATTTTAGATTATTTTGACAGTTCAATGCAATAATTTGCTTTCCAATGAACACGAATACATTTAGCATTATCTCTTAATTACTTTATCAACGACTTAAATGGAAAAAAAAACGACATGCGACAGTGAGCTGTTTATTTGGCCTGTACAAGATGTCATGGGGTATATAAACTGTTTTTGATATTATTATTGTAAAAACGTGAGTATTAGAATTTTGCGAATATTTGTTATTATTCAATTAAGAGCATGGTACCTCTCGAAGAAATTACCTATTAGTATAAATTATCCATTTAAAAATTAGCGTTCAGTCGGACCAAATATAATAGCATACTATTCCTATACTGCGTTTAAAAATTAAATCGATATCTAATGAACTACATAAGCATTTACAAATAATAATTAGTCGGACAGAATACAATAATGCATATTTATTCACTGCTACAGTTACACTGTTAGCCCCGCCGCACATGCACACACTCGCATTGGTCGTCACGAGCCACGTGCGAGTGGCAAAATTTAAAACCTATGGCACAGTACCGAACTCCGCATTTGCTCTCACGTGTCGACGCAGGTACGTACATGAGCGTGTACGCGCATGTTGGCTAGGTGATCGAGACACTAATTTCGAGTGGCAGTGACGCGAGTGTTTGCAAGATGGATGAACTAATTGCAGCTGTTCGTAGCAAAAAATGTTTATAAGATGTAAAACACCCAGATTACATGAAAATTAAAAGATTCTATTTGGAAACGAAGCAATTATCGCATGTACTTCTTTGAAATCGTTCCTAGTCATTCTAAAATAGTTTTGAATTTTTCGTCTGAATGTCTCCATGTGTTTTCCTTTTGGACATGTAAGAGCTCTTCCAATTTTTTCCCCGAATGCCTTCCTTATTAACAATAATGTATTTAAAAATTCGTTATCACTGTCGGATTCTGAACTTAGGTAAATCAATCGCATCCATCCTGTTCCCATCTACGAATGCCACTTGAGGCACTGACTGATGTGCGATTCGTGTGAGCAACTGCGGACACACACGTTTTCACCAGTGACAATGCCACATTGGCGCAGTTTCGTGAACGAGTGCGGGTGTGTGCATGTGCGGCGGGGCTTAGTATGGTTTCATGTTTAAATAATGACCTTCGATTATAACCAGTATTAGTTGTTTTTATGGTTACGTAAGTAGGTTGGTATAATAGTATATTCCCTTGATATTATGATCCCATAAAATAAGCCTCAGTGTTTTTTTTTAATTTGATATTATTGCATTTTTACTACCTGTAAATGCAAATTGGTACAAACATATTTATTGATTTTTTAAATAAATAAAACATAAATAATGTTACACAGAATTATAATGATATCTAATTAACTATCATAAAAGTGAATGAATAAACAGTTGAATAATTAACTTCAAAATTTGAGCTAAGGTTATATAAGATTTATGGAGTCATTTGTGTCCATTATATAGGCACTAAAATAAGTTTCATGTTTTAGAAATATTGTAAGTAAAGAAATTGACATACTATAGGTGCTGGCAGGGCCGTAATACGCTTTTATGGCAAGATCCATATGCTTCAATAATATTCCCATAAATTCTGTTGATCTAGTTCAATTAAAACGGAATCATCTTTTTTATTGAAATTTAAAAAAAAAACTTTAAAATTTCAAGTGGTGGAGTTTATTTAAAGCGTCGCTTACACTATTTATACTTTTTTTTTAATTGAGAAAATTTGGTTAAGATTATAAAAACACATCGTATAAGCGTACAGCACTGACAATAGTAGGTATAAAAAGAGAAACGAGGAACTTACTGGATTTTAAAACATTCATATAGTCATTCGCGCTTATATTATCACACATGATAAAGACGGGTTCACATCTATAATATTATTTAAAATTCTTCGTATGTACAAAATGGATAGATAGATAGATACTTGTTTAAACATTCATTGCGTACAATATGTCCACAAATAATATGTAGGTATGTTTGAACGAATTTAACTTAAAAACTATTTAATGGATTGTTTTGATGACACTTTTTTTGAAATGTTTCATATGTTACCAGAAATGGTATAGACATTGTTTTATTTCATTATTTTATCGCAAAGCCAATTAACTAATTAAATTAAAGAAGTATTATACGTATAAAAGAAATTTGGATTCATATTCATTGTAAATTAGAAATTCTTAAAAACTATTCCAAATTATTTATTAATAGTTTTTCTTTAAGAATTTCCAATTTACTATATTTAATTAAATTTATTTTTTGTATATACTTTTTTAAAATAACTATATATTATATATATCGTATAAAAGTACACCCAGAGAGAAGTCATTCGACTTCTTACTTCACACAACGTGTGCTCTTCCAAGCCGGAAACTTTTTTTTACTTTCACAAATACCGAGATGGTCTCATTATGCTATCACAACAGGGGACTGTTATTCCGGGACAATGCCGGGTAATACGAATATTCTCCACAAATAAGTCGTGACAGTATAATGGGCAATCCACAAATCCGGGCGAACTCAAATCGGGCAGCTAGTATTTAATAAACGGACAAGTTTTATGGTGTAGGTGCCGGGTATGTATCCAACCTACACCATATAATATTGGACGCAGATTTAATACAAAAATGTACTTTCTTTAACAAGATTCAAACCGGATTTCTTCATGAAGCAGTTAGTCAATCGAAAAGAATTGTTTGAAACACGTGGCGATTTAAAAACGGTTTAAAACGCTCTACTGAAAAATTGATACCCACAACGACAAACACAATGATATTGTAAAAATAGCGTGACAGTATAATGGGCACTCCAAAAGTCCGGATGAAGTCGGATCTGGCTGCTGGTATTTAATAAATGGACAAGTATCATGGTGTAGGTGCCGGGTAGGTCTGCAACCTACACCATCGAAATTTAATATACTAATATTGGACGCATATTTAATACAAAAATGTACTTTCTTTAACAAGATTCAAACCGGATTTCTTCAGGAAGCAGTTAGTCAATCGAATATAATTGTTTGAAACATGTGATGATTTAAAAACGGTTTAAAACGCTCTACTGAAAAATTGATACCCACAACGACAAACACAATGATATTGTAAAAATAGCGTGACAGTATAATGGGCACTCCAAAAGTCCGGATGAAGTCGGATCTGGCTGCTAGTATTTAATAAATGGACAAGTATCGTGGTGTAGGTGCCGGGTAGGTCTGCAACCTACACCATCGAAATTTAATATACTAATATTGGACGCATATTTAATACAAAAATGTACTTTCTTTAACAAGATTCAAACCGGATTTCTTCAGGAAGCAGTTAGTCAATCGAAAAGAATTGTTTGAAATACGTGGCGATTTAAAAACGGTTTAAAACGCTCTACTGAAAAATTGATAGCCACAACGACAAACATATTGATATTGTAAAAATAGCGTGACAGTATAATGGGCACTCCACAAGTCCGGATGAAGTCGGATCTGGCTGCTAGTATTTAATAAATGAACAAGTATCATGGTGTAGGTGCCGGGTAGGTCTGCAACCTACACCATCGAAATTTAATATACTAATATTGGACGCATATTTAATACAAAAATGTACTTTCTTTAACAAGATTCAAACCGGATTTCTTCAGGAAGCAGTTAGTCAATCGAATATAATTGTTTGAAACACGTGAAGATTTAAAAACGGTTTAAAACGCTCTACTGAAAAATTGATAGCCACAACGACAAACATATTGATATTGTAAAAATAGCGTGACAGTATAATGGGCACTCCACAAGTCCGGATGAAGTCGGATCTGGCTGCTAGTATTTAATAAATGAACAAGTATCATGGTGTAGGTGCCGGGTAGGTCTGCAACCTACACCATCGAAATTTAATATACTAATATTGGACGCATATTTAATACAAAAATGTACTTTCTTTAACAAGATTCAAACCGGATTTCTTCAGGAAGCAGTTAGTCAATCGAATATAATTGTTTGAAACACGTGATGATTTAAAAACGGTTTAAAACGCTCTACTGAAAAATTGATAGCCACAACGACAAACATATTGATATTGTAAAAATAGCGTGACAGTATAATGGGCACTCCACAAGTCCGGATGAAGTCGGATCTGGCTGCTAGTATTTAATAAATGGACAGTATCATGGTGTAGGTGCCGGGTATGTCTGCAACCTACACCATATAATATTGGACGCAGATTTAATACAAAAATGTACTTTTTCTAACAAGATTCAAACCGGAATTCTTCAGGAAGTCGTTAGTCAATCGAAAAGAATTGTTTGAAACACGTGGCGATTTAAAAACGGTTTAAAAACTCTACTGAAAAATTGATACCCACAACGCCAGAACACTATGATATTGTAAAGGTAGACAGATAACGCAGATTTATTGACAGTAACTGAGCTCATAAGCTATACAAATTTCAAGTACACAATATTCAATATGAGATCTAGAAGGTACCAAGTTTTTTTTATGTTACAAATAGAGGACTCATGTTTGTAAACTTGGCACCTTCTTAAATCTCACTTCCTTTTCTAGGCTAGCCGGCAACCTCACTTGTTCTTTGTACCCACCTTGGTCCTTTTTTCACATTTATGTTCTTGATGGGATAATTTATACAATATTGATTTCAAGTCGACAATAAGCAACATAGTGTGAACATCATTTTACGACAATATTTCAAGCTTTCTGTAGAAGTTGCAAGCACAACGCGATGCCTTTCCGTTCGCGTGTCATTTATTTTGTTTTCATTATTTTTAAATTATTGTCTTGCCATCGCAGAAAACTTTGTTCATAATTTTGTTTTTGTGCGTCTCAAAGAGAAATACATACTCGTATGTATAACTTATACAGTATGTCCTGGACGCGAATGTCCAAACATGTATCTCGACATTTTTTTAAAGATAACCCCGTCAAATCTTTTATATTCGTTAATAAGATGAAATTATCTACAAGATTTGACTGATATTTTCACAACCTTACTAAACGTTATCCACTGATAATGAAACAGTATAATATATGCTGATATATTTTGAAAAATTCAAACTCAAATTATTTATTCTTATTTCAGTTAAATCTTTTGCGTAAATATAATTCCGATAAAAACTGTTAAATGTACAAATGTACACCTATACAAGATGTTTCACAAAGACGTTATTTTTAATGATATCTCCATCAAATCATATACAAGGTGTGTCATAAATACCGGGGCGGTCAATTATTTTGAATATTGCACGTACAAATATTTGTAGAAATTCATAAATATATGATCATGTATAAAAAACACCAGTACAATTTTTACCATATTTTAACTTGTCTTGAGGTATAATAATATTCATTTTTATCTAATAATAATGTATACATTTTATACTGGTAAATTTAACAATTACTCATAAAGAAATCTAAATAACATTTTTGCAATATATTATACATATGTTCCTAGACCCTGAGGATGAAAATATAATTTTTGAAACGTCGGCTGAAAGCGATACTCTGCTTATTTTGTCAATTGTTCCTCAACCAAATTAAATCACCTTCAATATATTATTCTGGAACAAAACTACCACTAACAACAACCTATTTCTGTTTTTCAATTATAATAATTAACTATTCTAGAATGATTAATACATTTTTCTTTTACAACATTCTTATTTGTCGATTATCATTTTTTTATGTCAGTAGAGCCGCGACTTTTATGTTTTAGGGGCCGCGAAGAAAAAAGATTGAGAAGCGCTGATCTAGACGCACGCCTGGGAAGACATGTCTTGGACAGTCTGTATGTCAGATGTACATTTAAGATTTTTTAACGGAAATAAAGTTGCTGAATAGCTTTTACTAAAATAAGAATTAAGTTTGAATTTCTCAAAATATATCAGCATATATTATACTCTTTCATTATCACGGATTATAGTGTGGTAGTGGTCTGCGAGTACTTATGAATCTGTGACGCTATAGTAGTGTATGTCACAGTGTTTTAACTTTTTTCAAAACAATTTTAACTTTTTTTGGTCTTTTTCTTCGATTCTCCAATCTGTAGCGCGTCCATTCCATCTTCCTTTATCACGACTTTAGAAAAATAGGTATTTTTTAAGTGAGCCTACTTGAAAACAATTAATTTGTTAAAGACACGTGCACTTTTGTATAGCTTTTTATGGTTTAGCTACTTTGTTATATAATATGTAGCTAATAAAATCTTCTAAGACATTATCATATTTACATTATTATTTATTGTTCGATCAGAGAGTAATGTTTGGTTATCCCCTTAGTTCTTGCAAATAACAATAGGGTGCTTTCAACGACGTAGAGATATGACTGAGCAAAAAGAATCGCTCACACTGGCCGAAAGTTTGATATTCTTGCACTATAAAAACACAGATTAATTCCAAGCAAGCAGCTTTGAGATTATACGTAAAAACACGAATGACAGCTTTTCACGACAATTAGCTAAAATGTAATAGGGTTGATATGGAAACGACATCTAAACAACAGTTGATTGGTTATTTTTCTTTACTGCCGCCCGAACGTACGTACTTCCCGCATCGATGCGTGTAATCCCACCAATGCGTAAATGTTAGACTTTCTGAATTGTTTTTTTTTCGACAAATTTTTGACAATAAATCGAACTAAAAAGTGGAAAATAAATATAGTTTAAAAAAACTAAAAAACACGCTTTATATCGAACTAAAAAGTAAAAAATGTTTTTTTAAATATGCTTAAAACAATAATGAATAAAAAATACAAGTATTATTGTGAAAAAAGCGTGGGGCGCTCGATGTACGAAAATGTGGAACAAAGCGCCCCACGCTTTTTTCACAATAATACTTGTATTTTTTATTCATTATTGTTTTAAGCTTATTTTAAAAAAAATATTTTTTACTTTTTAGTTTGATATAAAGCGTGTTTTTTAGTTTTTTTTTAAACTATATTTATTTGTACTGAGAAACATTACGTACTATTTGAACAGTCTCATATTTTGTTTTTTTTTCGAAACGAAAATGTTTGTCAGTTCGCAAATTTAAAGTACTGGTATTTTCTTTCATACTGTATACAAGTTTGTTAATCAATAACGAAAACACATTAGCCATTATTCAATCCCATCTCAAGATAGAGAGAGAGAGAGAGAAAGGGATCATAGACGCTCGACAACTGCAGTCCTCAGAGTAAATGGGCATATATTCAGCCTGAGAGCTAGGGAATGCGTAGTCCATTCTTTAAGTCGATGGATGCTCTAGTATTGCTCTTCAACTCCCTGACCCGTATAGCTCTCCCATATACATAGAGAGTTACGTATAATACGCCGTATGTATAATGCGTATATATAGAACAAGGGCTGCCATAAGGCATAAGGTAGCCAACTTATTCAACCGACTCCCATAATATCTGCCTGTAGCCCCCATTTGTTTTATATATGAGAAGGTAATATTTATATTGAGCTATAAAAGGTGTCACATCTATTTCAAAGTTTGGCAGGACAATGCCGGCCAGCTCTAGCCAAAAGCTTTCATATATATTTACTAAGCGGAATTTACACGATATCGCGCACGATCATTTCTCTGAAGTTTAGTTCGAAATATTCGAAAGCCATCAAAAATTTTAATGGAACTAGTACACAGTGATAATAATTTTTAGTTATCTACCTACTCATCTAACAAGCGTTTCAAGGTTCACAAGATCAACTTCCCAATTTGATGAACACTGATTATAAAAAAATATAGTTTAAAAAAAAATTGGTTGTCTGTAAAGTCGGTTTACGGACGATAGTTTTACGTGATAACGTATTCCGTAATACATAACCTAAACCTCCCAAAATTTGGTTTCAATCCGCTTATCTTTAGTGTCGGAATGATAAGAAATGTCAAAAGTGACGTTTGCAAATGTTCTAATAATAATTAGTTATTCCAATACTTAACTTAGAAGGCGTTGCATTTCACAAAATACTAATGTCAAAAAATTGAATTAAACATTAGAAATGCAGCCGTTTTCATGTTGCATTTATACAGCTATTTTTCTATATAAATTTGTATAAAAAAACTGTTTAGGCAAATTCTGTTATACGAAATCTATGTAAAATGTTCTCCTCTTTCGTTTAAGACTGGTTTCAAAAAAAGCACGCACTGGGTCAGGCGGAACGTTACGCGTTACGAACGTTAGGAACGTTAGGATTTAGGAACGTTACACTTTTTCGTGCATGCAGCCGGTGTTTTATCAATTTATAAGATTGGTGATTCATCAATTTATAAGACGTTATCACGTCAAAAACTAAAAAACACGCTTTATATCGAACTAAAAAGTAAAAAAATACTAGTATTATTGTGAAAAAAGCGTGGGGCGCTTTGTTCCACATTTCCGTACATCGAGCGCCCCACGGTTTTTTCACAATAATACTAGTATTTTTTATTCATTATTGTTTTAAGCTTATTTAAAAAAAACTATTTTTTACTTTTTAGTTCGATATAAAGCGTGTTTTTTAGTTTTTTTTAAACTGTATTTATTTTATAATCAGTGTTCATCAAATTGGGAAGTTGATCTTGTGAACCTTGAACCGCTTGTTAGACGAGTAGGTAGATAACTAAAAATTATTATCAGTGTGTACTAGTTCCATTAAAAATTTTGATGGCATTCGAATATTTCGAACTAAACTTCAGAGAAATGATCGTGCGCGTACAATTTTATAAATATTTTTAAATTTTAAAATACCACACAAATTTCCGATTTTGTCAAACTTCACAACTTCTCGTGTAAATTCGGTTTCACACATTCCACAGTTTCAACGTCGGATGTAAACGTAGTGAAAGATACACGTAGCACATGTTTCGCGCACACCATACGGCAAAAAAAAACTGCTAAAGACTGGACAGCGAACGCGGCAAGTTAGCGAATTGTGTTCCTTTTGTATTGGTACAAAAATGTTGTACCCACTGCAAAATAATTGTACAGTAAGCTAGGAACAAGTCGTATTTCACATTACAAAAATACAATATATACCAGGCCTGGGCCCGCAGTGCAATTTTATCCGGCCCGCGAAACATTTTAGAAAAATAGTAGCGGAAATAGAATGCGGGGACTTTTTTTTTGCTCTCCACATGCGGAAATAGAATGTGAGGACCTTTTTTTTTCTTTCTATGCTCTCCGAATGGGGAAATAGAATGTGAGGATCTTTTTTTTTTTGCTCTCCGAATGCGGATAGAATGTGAGGATCTTTTTTTCTGCAAATTTTTGGCCCGCGGTGAAATTTTCGTCAGTCATCCGGCCCACGGTCAAATTTTCATCAGCTATGTAAATAAATATAAATATATAATATAAATATATAATATAAATAAATAATAACTAGATATTTTATGTTGCATATTTTTGATTTGTAATATCTAAGTTTTTCTGAATAAAAAAACATTAAAAATGTGTTTTTTCATTGAGAACCTGCTAATTGACGTAAATAAACCGATGTCCCGTTTTGAGTAAAAAAATAAATGGTCACGTTATGTATATAGGCTACTTTGTCTGGTTATAATCCAGTTAAAGTAAGGGAACAAACTTGCTATGCGCGTACTTTACTATGAGTAAACTGTTACAATACTATAAAAAGGAGAAAAAAACACATATTTTATGCATGTTGGTATATTTAACAATAAAACATAAAAAACTGCTTTCTTTGTATTGATATGAAAGTTTAATAGTTTACTATATCAAATTAATTTCTTTTGGTGTATTTTTCTATTCATATAGGTACACTGGTTGCAGTGCCAAGTCCTGCAGAAATATTCAGTACATCACTATGTGAGTTACGGCCGCTGCACACGAGGCTAGAAACGCTACTATAGAAATACTGGTTGGAGTTCTAATAGCCGGTATGCTAGGTACGAAGCGGGAAATGACGTAACTGCGGGCTCGCCTGCTAGCTCACAAGATAGGTTTTAAAATTAGAACAGGGACTGTTTCCCTTGCTAAGTCCGCTACTAGGTATGAGCAAGAACCAAGCAGGAAGCAGTATCTTATCACGTGTGCGACTTGAACAAACGCCTACAAACCAACATGGCGTTATTCTGCTCAGAGTCAGCCAACAGACACGGTTTGCTCTGGGTTTATATTTGAACTGTCACTGCATGCGCACCAGATTTATTTACAAAACTAATTTGAAAAGACGTCTCGTGTGAAGCGAGCACATAACAGCAATACAGAAAACCAGCGCTAGAAAACTAATAGGCAAATCCAACAAGGAATCTAGCAGCGTTTCTAGCCTCTTGTATTGCGGTCTTTAAATTTGTTTTTGATTAAAATAAAAAAAAATAGCTCATACCAAAAATATTATTAAGTTTTTCTTAATTTTAAATTACACACGTACTCTTCAGTAAGTAATTCACTTTGACTAAGAAATTAACAAAAAGTTGTAGGTAAGTACCTCCCTTTCCTATAGTAGCGTGTAAAACTTTAAAATTTTTTGATACGTCAGGCGTAGCGCAACATTTCAAACAAACAGAAAATTCAAATAACTTATAGCAGTGAAAAAGTAGTATACCCCCCCCCCCCCCAAAGAACGAAAAAATTCACGTAAATTTAAAAATTATTCGTTAAAATCAGTGGAAACATACCTAGCTAAAAAAATGTTGCTCCTTCCAAAATTTGTTTCTCTGGTTGTACTACTGGTTAAAACAATTATTTTGGGGGAATAAGCAGGGCCCTAAAAAGCTAATTACGTCCCTGAATCCAACAAATTTTCTGGCGAGGCTCTTAACACGTTTTAGATTTTTTTATGTGATTTTCTGAAACACCGTGTATGAACAAAGAGATATATTTTAATTGTTGCAGTATGTTGTAAGCATTGGTAGCGCTGTTAAGGTTTGTGACTACAATATGAAGCTTGATTCTGACAATATAAACGATATCACGTGACGAGATGAAGGCTGTGTGCATTACTGATAAGTTGAACTGAAACTATCAGTTGATAAACAGACAAACTCGCGCATACAGTGCGTCCACGGCATCTAAAGTTGCGCTCCAGAATCTTAAGAGGCGTTTTTAGTGTTGAAGTCTGTTTTTAAACGCTTTTATTCAGCTTGTCTCCGTATACCTATTTCCTTGTTTCTGTGTTTCTTTGTGTCAAATCTTGAGATAGCTTTTTCAAATACTTCTCGTTATCCGATTGAGTTGAAATTTTGCATAGGTATGTAGTTCCGATGACAATACAATATTATAATAACTAACTGGCCGTTCCGGCTTCAGCCGGTTGAAAATCGCACTTTTAATAAAGCACACACAAAAAATTAAAAAAATATCCAATTGAGTTGAAATTTTGCGCATGTATGTAGTTCCGATAACAATACAATATTACAATAACTAACTGACTGTTCCCGTTTCGTTCGGTTGCACATCGCATTTTTAATAAAGCATGTGACAGCTTTCTTAACTACTTCCCGTTATCTGATTGAGTTAAAATTTTGCGCACGTATGTAGTTCCGATAACAATACAATATTATAGTAGCTAACTGACCGTTCCGGCTTTCGTCCGGATGCAAATCAAACTAAAAACTTGAAAATAAATATAGGCAATGGTCCCCAAAGGAGGCTTTGATTAAACTAAAATAAAACCGTGTACCATTTTAATGCCTTTGGACCTGAATTTTATATTTTTGAAACACAAAATATGTTTTAGGTATAGTCAGTGAAAAACTAAATTTAACATTTACAGAATTTTGGAAAATCCTATTTCCATTAAATTTGACAAAAGATAAAAAAATATTTTTTACGGTAGATAATTACTAGCATAGGATATTTAATCACTTTTTAAGTATAATTAGTACAGTTAACATTATAAAATTAAAATAAATATCCGCACAAAAAAATAGATTACATCATGAAAATGCGTAAGTTATACTAAATAATAATAATCAGAATGTACACTTTTATCAGCTTTTCGTGAATTCATGCCTGCGGTCAACACTTGACTCGATATTTCGATCTACACACATAGTGTTTCTTTGTTTTGTTTGGCATGCCTACATCTCAGATATGCCCCAAGCACAATGGAATGTTTATATTTGATATTTAATTACGCTGACTTAAATTACACGCGTTATTATTATTATATTATTATTATTAGAAAAGTATGTCGATTGAAATGACCGCCAGGACTGAAGGGGTTTTTCTGTTGTTATAGATCAGGCCCGCAGCGCAATTTTGTCCGGCCCGATTTTAGAAAAATAGTAAAATGCGGAAATAGAATATGAGGACATTTTTTTTTTGCTCTCCAAATGCGGAAATAGAATGTGAGGACCTTTTTTTTTCTTTTGCTCTGCGGGGAAATTTTCATCAGCTACGTGGCCCGCCGATAAAAGATTTGCTCGCCCCTGTTATAGACGATCTACAAGTGAGATGCGTATATTTATAGTCAGCCTGTATATTTGTATGCACAAGTGACTAATTCGACATAATATAAATTGTATTATACTCGCAATAAGCATGTAAGTATATTATTCACCCGTATCCTTGTTTAATCTCGGTTGTAAGCAATCTGCGAGCGTCTGTTTAACAATAATTAATTCACTGACACATCACAACACTATACCTACTTCTGTGGTCACAAATCAAAACCGCCTATGTCGATTTTTCTACATTTTTTAATTGTAACGTATCATGCAAATTCGGGCCGTTTAACGTTCAATGTTTAACGCCAACAGAAAACGATGTAACTATGGTAACGGAGAGCAATCATATATCAGGCTAATCTCGAGAACTACTGAACGGATTTGAATGCAGTTTTTTACCAATCGATACCTTATTTCTTGGAAAAGTTTTAGATCTATCTTCTTTGAAAATCGGATTGAAGCCGTAATATTTAATAGATTTAAATACGGTTTTTACCTTTTGATACATTCTTTCTTAAAGGCTATACCTTTTAGAACGGATACCATTCAAGCTTTAAATATTACAATTGTTAATTAATAGTAGGTACTATTTAATAAAGTTTTTAAAGTAATAAGATATGCATTACATCAAACGTAAATAATTTCTATTAATAAAGCAACAATATTTAAATCGTCATCTAAAAAATCAAGGAAGAATTATATCATTGAGTCCACAGTTTCCTACTTTATATTATTTATGATATTTTATAATTCATATTGTAATTGGTTATAAGTTATAGATATAAAAAAATCACACAGAGAATTAATATTAAATATAGTTGAAATATTAAAAAAGTAGTTTTTAGACAGTCGTGGGTACGAATCCCAACTCTACTCATAAATATTTTGTGATGTCGTTTAGACCCAGCTTTAATATTGATTTATCTCATATGATGGAGACAAACCTTTTTCACACAATTAACAAATAATATTGTGTTTCATCACAATATAGTTCATGTATTTTGATAATTATTACTGATAGAGTACTTGGAAAGAATTCCGTGTCATAAGGATCGAAAATGAAGCAATACTGAAAATTTTTTTAAACTTGCATTTAATACTGACGTTTCGATACGTTTTGTATCATCTTCAGAGTTTTCAGTATTAAATGCAAGTTTAAAAAATTTTTCAGTATTGCTTCATTTTCGATCCTTATGCCACGGAATTCTTTCCAAATACTCTATCATTAACTTCAATGGATCACAGTTACTCTATTTATTGAATAGAGTCAAATTCAGATAATTATTACCTTGATTAGTTGTACAATGACGATACGATCCCAATCCTCGTCGTAGTCGACAGTTTTAGTGAAAGAAACTACTAAGGAATATTTCGGCACGCCACAATTGTTTTTAAAAGTTAGAATTTTAATAATTATTCTTTCGGATTACGTGCAAAACAAAATTCACTGTAAATACTTTAATATCACAAAATCACTTATTGGTAATAGGCTATTTGAATTTTATTTTTAAATTGTCTTAATCGTAGTACCAGTCCACAGAAACTTTCATTTCGCTTAAATGTAATCGTTATATAGAAATAAAATAGCACTCAAAATTTTGAACATGTAAATTGACGCGAAAACACGAACCGCCATGTTTACCTACTGTGACGTCATTCTTGTAGTATGCAAACAAGTGTATTCATTTACACGAGGCTTGTTTAGTGTCTACTCACGTATGTATGTCGTTTATTAGGTATCTATGAGTGTAGGTACAAGTCTATATCACACTTGATTGAAAAACTTTTTTGAATTGTCAGTGTGGATATTCTTGTAAAAAGAACTCGTTTTATTATAATATGTATATAATTCTTTATTCGATGAACGCCAAGTTACAACTGAAATAATACATTACGTAATTAAATCACACCAATACTTAAAGGTGCTTCCTCACTATGCCGATCAGCAATAACGAGCGAAAAAGCCGAATGGCCACTTCGAAATCGGGAAATATAAACTAGGCCTTAATCGAGAAAGGCTATAGGCTCTATAATATCACGCTACGACCAATAAGAGCGGAGTATCAATGAAAAATGCAAAATAGATCTCAAAAGTCCGTCCGACAAAAACTTTTGAACGGTAACTCCGATCATCATGAAATTTGGACATAACATTCGAAGATGAACGTGCGTACTCATGTACCTCCCACCCATTCGTTCTTTTGCATCCGGGTGAAACCGGGCGGGACAGCTAGTTATTTATAAAGCTTTTACGTCCCTCTATTGAACTATTAACAATTTAAAAAATAACGCGGCTTAAACACTAATTTCCTACGTTAAGTTCTTCCTTGAATAAAATATTATAAAATGCATTTTTATGCTTATAATTTGACGTAAAATCGATGATCGTCTCAATTGTCCATAAATATATACAATAGCGGGCCAGTCCGACTTCGCCCAGATTTAATATAGATTGACACCGTTTTTTCGTCGACTTACGTTTCCACGAAAAGCGCTTTTATTTTAAAGCGATAACACATCCTGAACGTCCATTATAAATAGTAAATAAAATATTTTGAAATCGGATGAGTAGTTTCGGAGATTACCGCCTACATCCAAACTTGCAAACATTACGCCTTTATAATAGTATAGATGACGTTTATTAGCTGTCTTTTTTTCAGAACGGTGGTCTTTAAAACAATTGCTCGATATAATAACATTGTTTATTAAACAAAATAAAGTTTGCTTCGTTTCAATGATTTTTTAAGAACACAATAAATTCTTTCAATAAAATTCTGAATGTACTTGAAGGATGGAAACTAGTTAAAGTAATTACTCTGTATAACGAAATTGGTTAAAGTTTTCTTCCTCCGAATGAATTATTCACGGACACAATGTATTTCTTTCAATGAGCGTTCATTGGCAAATATTTTTCTTGAGGTAATACGATTTTGGACTATACAAGCAAAATACAGTGAGATGCTCGTATGCAATGTATAATGTGCCTAGCCTACGTAGGAACTACACAAGGAAATCAAACAATACAGTTTCCTGGACATCAATAGACAAAAGGAAATCACATCGCGAACACACTTGTATGAGTTAAACATTATCAGGCAACATAATCTCCGAATAATACATATGCTTCTGACAGTTTGTACAAGTTAATACTCATATGCGAAAGTGTGTATAGTCTACAAGGTGTCCCCTCTGCGATATGCACACAATTCTAGTCGTCTCAATCTAGTCACACACTAACCTGAAACATTATTTTAGATGAAAAAACCGAAACTCAGGAAAGGTTCTGCCAGACTTGTAAAGTATTTGAGTAAAAGTATTTCATAATGCAAATACAAATACTATTCACAGACCATGCCATTTACTTATTAAATTCGTAACAGAATCTCTGCTAAATTATAATTTCACGATTTTACGCATTTTGTATATCTAGACTAGAAATGCCATTCTAGAGTTTTTGTATAAGCAACTCGTGAGAACAGCTGAAACGATTTTAATAAAGGATTTCCGTCATGTTGGAAAATAAAACTCACGGAACATAATACGTTGCTATTTTTGAGGGCAAAATGTATAAATAATATAATTACTAATATATATTCACTCATATATAATTATTGTACCTACATAATTTGTAATATAGGAGACCATAAAAATGTTTGTACAAAATTACTTACATTACGATCGCTTCTGCAAAAATCAGACAGCTAAGCATCAAGGTACGGTATATTGCGAAATTATTTTGACACAAAAACACACATTTTTACGAAAATCACAGCAAAACTTATATCACACACGTGAAAAAATGACTGTTCAAAAACAACATTTTAACAATTTTTACATTGTTTAAATTAACAATTTTTAACGTTAAAACAATTATTATCAGCACAACTAAATTAGAAATAACTTATTCTGACAGACGATGGCAAATTTTTTATCAGCGATGCCAACTATCAAAAGACACTCATTTTTAATGCAATTATAACCTCTATTGGGATTTTACCAACGAAATGTACATATTAATGGAGAGCTAGTGTACTACTGCGCATCCAAATTTGATTGTAAGAGAAGGATTGAATTGGCTGATGTCTGTCTTCCTCTCTTTGACTTTAAAAATTATTTTCTTTTTTACTTTTAATATCACTGGTTCAACTGTAATCAGCTATTCACTTATTTATGCGAAACGAGATTTTCTGCCTTGGCTGCAATGAAATCCAAATATCGAGCTCGTTTAGTTGTAGAAAAAAAATTGGTTGTCTGTAAAGTCGGTTTACGGACGATAGTTTTACGTGATAACGTCATAAAGAAACATTGATGAACTCTCTGACGTCACGCGAGAAGAGAGAGAAATGCGTACAAGCCGACGCTTGGGCCGATCGTGCCTCTCTATCGCTTATACCGCGCTCTCGCTTGCACGCTCAGGCTCAGGCGGAACGTGACACTTTTTCGTGCGTGCAGCCGGTGTTTCATCAATTTATAAGACGTATCACGTCAAAAGAGCTACGAGTAGCTATATCGTCACAAACACCAAGATTTGATAAACTTTGTGCTAATAGACAAGCACATCCATCTCATTAAAAACAATAATAAAATATCGTTTTCCATTAGTTTGTATGAATAAATTTTATAAGAGTAAAAATGTTTGTGTTTTTATTTTATGAAATCTTCAGGAGGGGCGCCAAATGATTAAATATTTTTAAGGGAGGCGTGGTAACATCAAGTTTGGAAACCACTGCTCTAATTTATTCATTCATTCATGATTTTATTCTTACGTTTTCAAGAAAAATTACAGCGCCGACCCGAACTACACCTTAAGCTTTTTACGTTATGGAGTTTTTCACTGCAGTATTTCAATTTAACTTGAGTTAACGTTTAATCATTAATATCTCAGAAAAATGCACGTTCTATGATATTAAGTAGCAGTAATTGACGCCGGGAGAATTCGTTTTGTGGGACAAACATAGTATAGAAGCAGTGTAGACATACTCAGGTAAAGATACGTACAATAAGAGTTAAACGGTTGTCTACATATTACGCGCAAAGATCATATAGTTAAAGCTCTCGTTCTGGGATGAGAATGATTGAATGAAGTAAGGCAGTATGAGCCGCATGGGAGCAATAGCATCGCATTCAGCCTTCAACCAGACAGCACTGTTTTGCCTTACCAGTCACCTCCCGCCGTATGGGAGGGAAGAGTCGGGTCGAGAAGAGGCAATCCAAGGTGTACACACGGTACAAGAACAAAACGACACCATCATAGAAGGCGGGGGGGAAGGAGATAGGTAGGTAAAGTGGATCATTGACTTGAAGAATTGACTGCGTCACAGGATAGAAAAAATAGGTTACTATATTGGATACTCGAGTATCCAGTTGGATGTTGGATAAAAATAAATATAGTTTAAAAAAAACTAAAAAACACGCTTTATATAGAACTAAAAAGTAAAAATAATTTTTTTAAATAAGCTTAAAACAATAATGAATAAAAAATACAAGTATTATTGTGCAAAAAGCGTGGGGCGCTCGATGCACAAAAATGTGGAACAAAGCGCCCCACGCTTTTTTCACAATAATACTTGTATTTTTTATTCATTATTGTTTTAAACTTATTTAAAAAAAAAATATTTTTTACTTTTTAGTGTTTTTTTAGTGTTTTTTAGTTTTTTAAACTATATTTATTTTTCACTTTTTAGTTCGATTTATTGTCAAAACTTTGCCGAAAAAAAAAATTTTTTTTTTCGGCGTGGACGGGATTAGAACCCACGACCCGTGATTCCGAGAGTTGACGTCAGCGAAGACCCGTGCCTTAGACCGCACGGCTAGCCAGTATACTTACAGTGCTTGCATATTATACCACTACATAAACCACTTGCTGTAGTCCAAACGAGTTTACAAACATACATACTTATGTACATATTACATACATACATACAAACTTACAAGTGAAACTAATATAAAGCGTGTAAGAAAGGTTAGTTTCGCTTACACAACAGTGGACAATATTTTCAGTCATACTGAGATACGGATGCGTCGTCCATTCTCTATGTCAATCTATGTATAGAGAATACCTCTTGACATAGTCTGTATTGAAACAATATAATGTTACGTAATCAATAATTATTACATAATTGCATAGCTAATAATGATTCGCGTGTTTTTTTATTGTTTATATTTATTCAAAAATATTTGAAAAAGTGAGCAAATGGGGCCATAAATTGCTGTTTTAATTGGTTAGTGGTCATAATTGATTGAAACAGAAATCTGCTTGCAAAAGCAATTGAGTGTTGCTGGAGTGTCAAGAATAAAAATCGTGCAAGTTCTTTCAATAGCAACTAGGGAAATTGTATAACAAAACACATACCAAAATAAGGATTTTAAAATAAAGAGATATATATTTTCTAACCAAAAAATAAAACATTAATATAATGACCATAACATCGGTTAATTCAATATCGGATAAAGTCCGGCAACGGCCCGAAATTTCCTGAAGGGTAGGTTTTCGCGATAAAAGTTTCGAACAAAAGTTGCTTTAAGTTTTTTGATATTATCGAAATATTTCAATATTATAAAAAAAACTTAAAGCGAATTTCATTCCAAGTTGAGAAACAAGTTTTGTTTATAATATTGAAATATTCCGAACCGAAACGTTAATGTATTGAAATCTTTGATTAACGTCTGATTAGAACTCTTCAATAAATAAAATTATCGACCAATTTTTCAGACAATATATTAACAAAAAATATAATTAATACATTAACGTTTCAATCCGGATTTGGTAATATTAATTATTTTTTATATTTTTTAGATCAGTTCTTGGATCCGGATTGAAACGTTGATGTATTAATTATATTTTTTGTTAATATATTGTCTGAAAAATTGGTCGATAATTTTATTTATTGTTAATGTATTGAATTATAATTATACATTTTTGTTAATATAATTGTCTGAAAAATTGATTGATAGTTTCTTTTTTATAATATTAGTATAGATATAGACGAAATGAAACTTACGGTACTTCTACAACATCAAAAAATACTAAGTTATTACGTGTTTGACACGCACTTGGCCGTTTTCTTATATTATTTTTGATTACTTCATCGTAATTATCAGAATCAGTTCTTCTCTGATTCTGATATCGGTGACGTCGCCTCAAAGACATCTAAAACGAAATAGTTTGTAGAGAATTGCGTTGTCTACTTTCGAATGTGGTGGGTAGTCTTTATTCTCGTACAACAGTTTACATCTTTGTAACATTACAAACCCTTACCACCTTCTTATCGTCTCCAGCTTCAATCCGTAACACCTTCAGTCCGTACGATTAAAGAACTTTAGGTACCTACACAACCTGTCTCCCTTGTCTCATGGAATCAGGGCCAAAGGCAAGTAGTGTAAGCAGTAGAGGCTACGCCATATAACGTGATAGTTATACATACAAGAATATAGGGTTTGACTGGGCAGGCCGTGTGGTTTTAATGTCATATTGTACAGGGTCGGAATTTTCATGGATCTCTTTGAATCGTTAAGGTACAGAGGAACTCAATACAGTAGACTCTCGTTTGTTCATGAGCTATTGAAGAAGAATACGCTAATTCCGGCAGAGTGTTTAACAATTTTTAAAAAATGTGAGTCATCGTAAGCTGGCAGATGTGAAACATTTTAAGCGGTATTCTAATATCTAAATTTTGCCCTGTCATCTAACGAAATTCTAGTATCTAAATTTCGATCTGTAACTGAATTTTGCCCTGTCATCGGACTAAATCAAACATATCAACAAACGCCATGTTCGCAACTCCAACACACAACAAGCACTAACACACAGCTGTCGAACGCATACACACAACAAACGCAAATGAAGCGTAACACGTTTTATAAACAGCGTCGCGCCAATAGGCTATTACACCGTTTTTTTGAATGAATCCAAAAATGATACAGAAGCACTACAATTTTTATAATAATATTTTATAACCGAATAGTGCCACAAAAACGCTTTTTAATTTAACGTTTTGAATTGTCGCGCGAAAACGACTCGTGACGTCACTATGATTGTAAATAATAAGGATAGTGCACAGTAGCCATAGCAATACTCTACAATTAAAAATATTTAAAATAGCTGTGATTATTACATTATACGTAAGTAAGTATACAAGTTAGTACAATTTTATTTATTTTTTAAACGTATTTATCCTTGGCAGATTAGTACTTTCTGCTTTTACGAAACCGTCTTCCAAGATGCGAAATCAGTAAAATACGGAATAAAAGTCTATAAACGTGTTAATAACTTCAAAATAACACACATCGCAACATAAACGTACGTAGTTTACAGACGAAGTGATGTCACGCCAGAATTCAACATGGCGAACAGCATTTTAGACTTTTGAAGAACAGATTAGAAAATACAATTCTTAAAATTGAATTATAAAATTTATTGTGCAATATTATGAATAAAAATCAACATTTCTCGCTTGCTTTTTTCAAAATCTATCATAGATGTATGATTAGATTTTTTCTTACATGGTGCAAAATACCCTATTGCACGGTTTTACTCTTAACCAAACGCGCCATTAGACGTTTTACATCACACAAATTAAATTTCATTTGGTGATGCTAACAAAATTTTGCACCCTGTATACAACAACTCTATCTCCAAATAAACGTGGTTAGTCCTATATATATATATGTAACATACCTCGCGTTCATAACATACAGATTACATACGAGGATGAGGTCGGGGGCAAAGAGGGCCAAAACGTCAGCAGGTGGTATGAGTACGGGTGTATTCATACATACATACATCCATACAGTTATAGTAGCATTCTAACGTTGCGACTTCATGACTTGAGAAGTTTTCACATAAACAGAAGTCTCTCCAAGGGTATGTCCTTCCTCTGTACCCATCTTTACCTTACATATATAAACTAACTTGTACAATCACGTAGTTGAAAATAACGACCAAATAATATGCTACTTTGTTTATTGGAACAGATTGCTTCAAACATTCAAGTTAGAAATTGCATACCCATTCTCCCTCGCATACCTAGCATGACATATTTTAACTTCTTCTATACGATAATTAAACGTTACGTGTCCAATTTAAGTTAAGGAACTATCGATTCATGCGTTCTATCGATAGAATTATATTATCAAAAGAAACAATTCTCCAAATAACGTTATTGACAAAATGATATTATCGACAAAACATTAACAACGGAAATACGTTATCAACCGAACTTTGATGTTCAACAGAATATCGTTATCTATAGACTTTACAACTGTTAACAGAATTAAATTATAGAATGAATTACAATAGCGTCAGAATTAAATTGCCGATAGAATTACGCATATTATTCTACACCTTACGTTACATCTACAATGGGTCCATATTTCTCCCGATCCGATGTCTGACAACATCGGAAGAAAAACAAGCATAAGTGATGTAAAGGGAAGTTCGGTTTCCTTTCAATGTAGGCACTTGCATTATAAACTTGGTATTTGTTTTTTCTTCCGATTTTGGTCGACGTCGGCCGATAACGGATCGGATGAAATACGAACCCAATCGTAGATGATGCTAAGATATATGGTGGTGGAAGCAAAGGGTCTGTTGAAATGGTGCTATTATGTATGCCCAATGTTAAAATTAACGGCACTGTTAAATTTCTGTCTCATTTTAACACAATGTAAAATTTGTTAGAGAATAACAAAAAATTAACAGCACTGTAAATGCTTACATTGACCATACAGAATATTATCTACCAATAATGAAAAAAATATGGTGGAAGAAAAAGGTCTAATAAAGTACAAATAATTTGAAAGTTTTTAAGTTGAATTGTAAAGTGTTTGAATTAAAACTAAGGATACTGAAAATTAAATTGATAGTACGACACTGCATCAATAAAGTTATGCTTATGTCTGTGGCCAAAAGGCAAAACTGGTTATGTCTAATTTATGGCAAAATAAAATTGATGAAGTTTACAATGATTCAAAATTCCATTTTTCACTTGCCTCAAAATACCTTCCAACCAAACGCCGATTCGAAGTGAATTCACTCGTCGAAATAATTTAAATCTAAGTGATTTTGTGCCACATTTCTGTCATCACGAACGTTATATGGAATATGTTTGAAGTAAAACTTCTTTACGCACGCTTGACTTGGGTAGTGAATGCGTGACGAGAGTTTTACGGAAGTGTGATCGGGCGAGGCGAACGGAAGTTGAGAGGGAGATATAAGCTAGTGAAGATAAAAAGAGGATGACAAATACTTTACTGGCTAGTGGCGCCATCAGGTGGCCGAAAATATAAGCAGTACTAACATGGCAAACGAAGACGCATAAATGGAAATTAAAATTAATGCATGGTATGTCAAAATAACAGTATCCAGTTCCAGATATGTGTGGATCAAATTAGATATTAAGTAATACGATTTACATAGTTTATTTGCTGGATTAGTAACGCTAGTTTTAGGTAACATTGCTATTATCTATAACTAGTTGTTACCGGCGGATTCGTACACAACTGAGACGAAACACAGATCATTCCCATTATTTTGCGCAGTTACTCCTTTCTCGACATTGACCCCCCTTAATAAATTTCAAAATTGATAACATTCACGTGATCTAGATTGGAAAATAACACCCATGTTGGTTTTTAGACTATTTACCTCTTTTCACCGTCTAAAGGGGTTGTTTTTGAAAAAGCATGAAACACGTGTTTATTTATTTGTTGACAGGAGTAATCCTGTGCATTTTCGAATTGATACATCTATCTTACACGATTTCTCCATGCAATTTTTGAACCCTCGTTACACTTTTTAGGGGTTGAATTTTACAAGATCTGTTCTTAGCGGATGCCTACGTCATAATAACTATCTGTGTGCCAAATTTCAGCCCCATCCGTCCAATGGTTTGAGCTGTGCGTTGATAGATCAGTCAGTCAGTCACGGTTTCCTTTTATATATTTAGATGATACGACATGAGAGGTTTTGCCGTTTGGTCTTAGATGTATAAACATAATACAGCACATATGAATATATGCAAAGAGTCATACCATATCGACTGAAGGTGAGGCATGAGACATGGTGGTGGGTTGGGTTTATACTGTTTCGGTGTGAGGTTATAGGTGCTTCGATGGAGTGGAGTGGGTTTATAGTATAGAGGTATTGTATGAGTATGTGTATAACAAGACTCATAAGACGGGGGAGGCCTCAGAGTGGTAAATTTTGATACGGTTAACTTCGGCAAGAACAATATGTTTGCTTACTTACTTGCTATGTAAGTTATGCATCTCTTATTGCGTGAAGTGTAACGAACCATTGTAATTCAGTACTACCACATATACCATACAAATTGTGTCGCGTTCACAAGACTAAATGCGTTGTCAAATACGAATTGTCTTTTTGAAAACAAAAAAAAAAATTGGTTGTCTGTAAAGTCGGTTTACGGACGATAGTTTTACGTGATAACGTATTCCGCTCGAAGGTCAGGCGGAACGTGACACATTTCGGAACGTGACACTTTTTCGTGCATGCAGCCGGTGTTTCATCAATTTATAAGACGTTATCACGTCAAAAATATAAATAGTGACTATTGTACGATCTCTGATAGCTCCGACTAATGATTGGCGTTGCATAAATATTTCGATACGATTTTAATTATCTCCCATTTTGGTTATACGTAAATCTGACAGTTCTTATTTGACAGCTTTAAAGATTCATTAACAATTTATTTTGGAACATATTATGTCTCAACTCTGTTAAGGGTGTCTTCCCAATTACGTAATCTTTTGGGTATTCATATGCCAAAGTTAAAAATTTTGAAATAGCCAGTATTGGGGAACTGATCCATTAACGACCTCTACATCATCGAAACGTGATGCTGCGCCATTTAGGCCGATGGTATCAAAATATGTCAAAATATGTTTTTTTTCAAAACAATCTTCCAAAAAGTGTTCAAGGTGAGACTTACTAAAAGTTTATAATATTTTAAATGAGAACGAGAAAGAGCTGAAACATACTCCTTCCATTTTACTCTTCAGCAGAAACTTCAAGCTGAAATATATCGATTACTATTTTTTTCATTTTTGAAACTTCAAGCGCCTAGAAAAAATATTGTTTGATAAATTTTTAAACCGCCAAAGAGATTTTTTGACGTGATAACGTCTTATAAATTGATGAAACACCGGCTGCATGCACGAAAAAGTGTCACGTTCCGAAATGTGTCACGTTCCGCCTGACCCTGTGCGTGCAAGCGAGAGCGCAGTACGTTATCACGTAAAACTATCGTCCGTAAACCGACTTTACAGACAACCATTCTTTTCAAAAGAACAAAACCACAGGATAATTTTAGCTAGTACAAGAAAACGTGTAAGCGTGGCTTAACGAAATATCTAAGATATGTAAGATATCCAACCCTTGCCAGCTTGGTTTTGCTCCGTTTATTCTGAACGTTCATTGTCATCTTTTTAGTTGTTCCCGTAAGACACAAACTCTTTAAACCGTACTGAATAGCTCCCAATCCCATTCCATTCGTTTATGTGTATGTTTAGTCACAGAAGAAAATTACAGAAGTAACACTCTCTTTCAGTGACGTTATACGCGTGTCGCCGATCACGCACGTCCGCACGTGGCCATGCGTGATGTATGGCCGGCGAACCGGCCGGAACACGTCCGATCGAACGAAATCTCCATCGGCTTATACACCGAATGTTTCAATCAACACACAAGACGGAGTAAACTTCGTTTGTCGTTAACAACAATATCTGATAAATAAAATTGTCGACCAATTTTATTCAGACTATAATATTGACAAAAAATATAAATACAGGGTGAGTTTTAAGTTGATGCTTTTTTTTTACAGCGTGTAAAAATCAAATAGACGAGCAAATATTTTAAATAGTTTTTTTATCAAAACTCAAAAATAAGAGAGAAACAGCCCTTCGAAATTTAAATAAATTTTCTTTAATTTTGAGGTCGGTCCTGGGGTTATATTATGTCACTATGGAAATATGTTATTATTATCAAGTATTCACAGAAATAATTGAGGCACACACAATTCTCTCAAAAACAGAACAATACACATACTTGATAATAACAACTTATTTTCATAGTGACATAATATAACACTTCAATAAATAAAATTATCGACCAATTTATTTATTGAAGAGTTCTAATCAGACGTTAATCAAAGTTTTGAATAATAAATATTAATAAATAATATTTTTCAAACGAAATGCGTAAAGCTAAAATTATTATTTTTTTAAATTTATCCGTAGTGGGCGAATTAAGGAATTGTACTACATTAGGATAAGGTACGCAAATTTTGAGCATAGGAGTTTGCCATGGTCTTGAATAAGGAACCATGTGGATATTTATCTGGAATCATCGAGGGAAACCATGGAAAATCTCAACAATCTCGGCGAGAGACAGCAGGAAAAAGTTCCAGCCACATCTGTCCCCGCCGGGATACGAACCCGGTACCTTTCGAATGCGAGTCTAGTGTTCTCACCACTACGCCACACCGCTCGGTTAATGCCAGTTATATTACCTATGGAGAGTTAGCGAACTAACATAAGAATATAGTCCAGTGGCTGACGTCTCTGCAAATTATCTTTCACGGCTGTGGAGAAATACTGTTCAATTAACGTGCATGTAGTATTTTTAATATGAAAGAATGACCTTTCCTTGTAGGAAGTTGTATAACAAATGAAGGGATTTAATAACTTTATAAATTAAAACGGAACGTACATAATAAATAACGTAGGTGTATTGGCAGATATCTATTTTACCTACTGAGGGTTAACGAACTGGCATAAAAATATAGTCCAGCTTCTGCAAGGTACTGTCTGCCGTTGCTGACAGTGGTGTAACCATAGATATATATATTAATAGGTAGCGGATGCCTATCCTTGAGCATTGTGCGGAATGGTTCCAATTAGAAGCCATATGGAAGCCATTTTGTACGTAGAAAACGCCGTGAAAAACGCGCGGGATTCAAAAAGATTAAATATTCTATAATATGATATTAATAGAAAAACAATAAAACTCGCAGTAAACAGTGATATTTCGCTCCAAAACCTATTTTTATATTGAAACGTTTCAAAAATTACAAAACTGAGCATAAATATAATATAAAAGCTTAATACATTTTACATTGTCAGATTGGCATCAATGCTTGTCAACCTTGATGCCAAATTGACAATGTAAAATGTTCTAAGCTTTTACATTATATTTATGCTCAATTTTGTAATTTTTGAAACGGTTTAGTATAATAATAGGTTTTGGAGCGAAATATCACTGTTTATTGTGAGTTTTGTCGTTTTTCTCAATAAAATCATATTATAAAATAATTAATATTTTTGAATCTCGCGCGCTTTTTACGGCGTTTTCTACGTACAAAATAGCTTCTAAAAAGTACAGGAGGCACTAGTGTATCCGCAATATATTAAATATATATATCTATGGGTGTAACCAGCATTCAGTTACCTACATACGTCATTTAAACAATTTAAACAGTGAACGAGATTCATTTGCATTATTATTACAACTTACTGCAAGCTAGCGACTATTGTACGATCTCAGATAGCTGTGACCAGTGATGGGCGTTTATAACTTTCTATTGTCTACATTTTCACATACGTAGAGAATGTAGTCTTTTTGTTGATAGTACCGACAGAAAAATATCGACGACTTCATTATGTCGTAGAATATTCTGTATTTTGTACAAACGTACCCTAGTTTTTTTTTTTAATTTTAAAGAATATTAAAATGCCATTATTTTCATGTCAATTAACAAGAAGACTTTTTTATTTTTTACTTTAAGAAAATGTTCAAATCTTTGATAAACGTCTGATTAGAATTCTTCAATAAATAAAATTATCGACCAATTTTTCAGACAAATATATTAACAAAAAATAATAATTAATACATTGACGTTTCGGTCCGCATTTGGAGTTTCTTCAAAACTGATTTAAAAAATATAAAAATAATAAATAATTAATTTCTAATTCGTATTTAAAATTATTCGCTTTAATTATTTTTATATTTTTTAAGTTCTGAAGTTCTGAAGAAGCTCCAAATTCGGACCGGAACGTCAATGATTTAATTATTATTTTTTATTAATATATTTGTCTGAAAAATTGGTCGATAATTTTATTTATTTAAGAAAATATTGTTTTTTTAAAATATTCCAATTAAAGACAAATCAGGAAACTGTGTCAAAAATTATTCAGTAATTCGCAATAGAATAAAAAAATTATTTCCATTACATAATAATCTCAAAAAAATATATATTGGAATCGAGTCGATAAACAACAAAGTCGCCTCTAAAAACTGTAACAAACAATCTTTAATTACGTTAAACTTTAATATGTGTATCAAAAATTCAATTATAATATAATTTCATTTATTTATAAAGTCAAAATTATTTTTAACATATGAACGCCGAACAAATGACAATAATAAATACATCCAAGCACACTATATGCCAGGTTTTCAACATACTAAAATAAATTTTGTAAAGTTGTAAAAAATATTGCAGTTCAACAAAATTAAAACCATTTCCGAGAAGACGCTCCATTTAAATATACCATGTGTTTAATAATTAAGCTAAACTTGTACCATTACACGATTTGGGCGCATCAAGATTTCGCATTAAAAATTTATGAGAAGGCATTTAAGCCTTTTAGGAGTAAATTTTTGGAAAAAAGTAGCTTATGTCCTTCTCCAGAGTTTAAGCTATATCCCCATATTGCATTCCTGCACAATCGACCCAGCGTAACTTACAATACAATATTACAATCTCCGCGTCATCCCCATAGGAGTTAAAATTCAGAAAACAGTAGCCTATGTTCTTTCCCAGACTTCAGACTATCTTCATATAATAATGATAATAATGTCTATTGATAAAAAAACAGAAATTTTATCAAAAAGCGTGAATTCAGCTTAAAGCTGGTTTTCAATCCAAACCATAACAAAAAAAAATACAAAAATGTGAGAAATAATAATAATAGTAATATTAATAACAATTACTTATTGTAATAATTCAAAAATATATTCTAGCACATAAAATTGAATATATAATTTTATTTATAGAGGTTTTTTACGTTTACTTTAAATGAATGAATACTCAAGTTTTTAACTACATTGGGTAGACTATTATACAATGATAGTGCTAAATAAGAGAAACTACACCGAAACTTAGACGTCTTAGGCCTAGTTTATATGAGAGGCGTTCAACGCGCGTTAGCCCAACGCGCGTTTACAGTTTCTATACAATTGTATATAACTGTTTACATGATAACGCGCGTTGGTGGCGCGTTAAACGCGCGTTATCATGTAAACAGTTATATACAATTGTATAGAATATACACATTAAGAGTGTTCAACGCGCGTTGGCCCAACGCGCGTTGAACGCTCTTAATGTGTGCTAGGCCTTATGGTCAGGAATAACCAAATAGTTCATAGATCGCAAGTTCATATCTTTAATTGCATCGCACTGTTTAACAATTTTCTTAGACAAGTAACTGGGCTTCCCAGTCAATATATCAAATTTCATCACAATCGGCCCAGCACTTTGGCCGTGAAAGCGTAACAGACAAAGTTACTTCCGCATTTATAATATTGATTAGGATTCTTGGTACTAAAACGATATATTTTCAAAAACCTTTCAGATCTGCACGTTTTTGGTAGTTAAATACTAACATCTAATTTTAGGTTTTATGCAAGTTCCCTAATAGTATGAAAACAGTAAGTTATAAATTACCTAAAATCAAGACTAACATAATTATATTAGGTGAAATTGTTTAGTGCTTACTTGATGTTTACACATATTGCAAAATATGTTTACCCTTAAATTTCACTTCAGATACGTCTAATTTACACACAGCCAGTATTTTCCCTAAAAGTTTATAGACTGGTAAATATGCACTGATTGAATTTTTAGTAATGTTGATAAATCATAAAGTACAAGCTACTGTAATGAAGATTTAATGCAAATTTCAGATGAATAATATAAACAATCGCTAGAACATTCGGTATATAAGTTTTACAGATTGCTGTAGAAAATTAATAAACATGTAGGTAGCTAATACAAAGGGTCGGTTTAAAAATAAATGTCTGTTATCGACGAGGTATGCAACGTGCGATAATATTTAATAAGTTATTAAAATAATAATTTAAAAATATGTTACGAGAACGTATTACAGAAGTGAAACTTCTAGTTGCAAATCATATACGATTGCATTTTTTTCGCTTGTCCGAATGCTAAGACTGGGAACATATGGAACAACAACGAACAAATTAAAAATAAACAATAATACTTTTCAAATCGAAAAATCTATCAAGTTTTTAGGAGTTACAATAGACAACAAACTCTCCTGGAAACCACATATTGAAGATTTAAACTAAAATTTAAACAAAACTACGTATCTTTTACGACAATTAAGAAAAATTGCATCAGAGGAAATAATCATAAATGCGTATTATGCTTTTGCAATAATCTTCTGGGGAGTTTCATCACACATCGATCTTATACTACGAAAACAAAAACTTATTAGAACAATAAAAAACATAAAGCAAAAAGACAACTGCAAACCACATTTCCGAAATCTAAAAATTTTAACTGTAACAGGTATCTTCATTCTAGAATGTGTCATGTTTTACAGAAAAAATACAGATCTGTTTACTAACCGAAGTCATATACATAATTACCCTACACGGAACAAAAATAATATTGAAAAAATTCAGACTAATTTGGAGGCAGTAAATAGCAGTTTAAATAATACAATAGCTAACATATATAACAAACTGCCTAATACTTTAGTAAAATTAAATAATAGTAAACTGAAAAATAAATTAAAACAGGAATTGATAAAACTAGCACCATACACTTTGGACGATTTTTATACATTTAAATTCAACATTTTTTTAAGTTTTCTAACATGTTTTATACTCACAAGTTGAGTAAATTTGACTATAATGTAAAATTAAATAAAATAAAGAGTATTATTATTATTATTATTATTATTATTATTATTATTATTATCTTGAAGTGGCATTTATTTTTAAAGGATTTTTGGACACAGCCCTGATCAATGTTCTGCATAATATAGGCAATGTAGTGAGTAATCTAATAGATAAAATACATAGATGTGGATATATAAGATGGAAATACAACACCAGTCCAACAATGGAGGATATTAATCTACAAGACTATGGCTATGAACATTTAATTACTAATATACAATACGCGTTATGCATGAAGCAGAAAATAGAATAACGGAATTAGTGGTCGCGGGTGAACACTAGTACAGAAATGGTTCAGGAACAGGTGGTTCCCGTAATGAATCTAAACAAGTGAATATTATCAACTACACCATATCCTGTTAAGGTTTAGCATTTTCACATTTTGGTCATTGAAGATACCTGATCAGTGACGTTTACAATCTGGAGTAGTATCGTTTAGAGAAGATAGTAGCAAAGTGGGGAAAGGTTGTACAAAAAAAACTACGTTAAATTTTTTAACAAACGCTTGAATCGATCAATTATTTTTATAGAAGGATCGATTCTACTATGTTTTTCTCATAGAGAAATATGTACGGTCACAATCTAAAAGCCGCTGCACACGAGGCTAGAACCAGCAAGCTGGGTACGAGGCTTGAAATGACGTCACTGCGGGCTCGCCTGCTAGCTCACAAGATTAAAATTAGAACAGGGGCTATTTTCTTACTAGGTCCTCTGCTAGGTATGAGCAAAAACCATTTAGGAAGCAATATCTTGTCACGTGGGCAAATGAACAAACGTTCACAAACAAACATTGTACCATAGTGTGTGTTCTGTTCAGAGACAATAAACGTCCACTTTTGTTACCGCTCTATCACTGCGCGCGCACTGAACCTACCTACAAAACAAGCTTGAAAAGACATCTCGTGTGAAGCGAGCACATAAGAACAATCAAGAGAACTAGTAATCAATTCTAGCAAGGAATCTAGCGGCAAATCCAACCTCGTGTTCAGCGGCCTTTAGGTCATGATCAAATCAGAAATACTTTCCGTAATCGAGTATAAGTCTGCAGCGTCATAAAAAATAAATCACTGTGCACCATAGGGATGTAATCGATACACCACAGATTCTATATTTTTAACCAAATTGCCAAGTTAGAACACATAATATATTACACAAAAATGTCTCTAAAATGTCTTATTTTGAGAAAAATAATTAAAAACTCCACTAAAAACATGATTTTGGTTAACTAACGTCGGAATCATGATTAATATTTGAAAAACATTCTAATAAAACAGATATGAAATTTCATGGTGGAGGCTCTGGGTATACCCGTGACCTACTCCATTAAATTGATTTCAGGCAAACGGAACATTTTGATCACGATTGTCGCGGCAACAACCTTGTGCCGTTGCGAGTGAGTTTATTTGAAACGATGCGACCGCGTCGCGACGAAAATGGGCAGATGAAACCATTATCAGCCAATTAGTATTGTGATTTTTATTGCTAAATCCAATATTACTGATTTTTCTAACAAAAATCATAAAATTATAAAACTGTTTAGTGTTTATGTGTATTCTGGTAAGAAGGCAAATTAAACGATCAATTTTTTAAACAAAACGTGAAATGATTAACAACATCAAAATTATATTGTAGCATTCAATACGTTTTCTCAGCAGTTGTATGACCAAAATTATCGAGCAAATTTTTTTGTGTTTTTACAATAGTTAATATCGTAGGTAGAACCTCTTGTCGAACTTCAATAAGTCAAAAACCTCCAAAACTCGAAAAAATGTTTTGTTCCCTTCTTTTCAAGTCCCAAAACCTTCATTACTCGAAATCTCAACCCTCTATAAGTCAAAATACATATTTTCTTTCCATAACTCGAAAAAAAAAATTATACCTCTGTGTCTCGAACGTAGCAACTCAAAATTAGTTAGAATGAATCTTAACCTCTACAAGTCGAATATTTCCTTACAAAATCCGCCTAAGACGAAATCCTTCTTAAGTCGAAAACTCTATAACTCGAATTCAAAATGAAAAAAAAAGTTCTAATGTAACTAGAATCAGCTTAACTTTTATACATTTATTAAAATAGGTATATTCAATAAATAAAATTATTATTTACTGAAGAGTTTTAATCAGACGTTAAACAAAGATTTGTATTAAAATATCTGTTCTCTAAAATTATTAAATGTTCATTATATGTTTTTTTAATAAGTGCATTTTTGACAACTTGGTCATTCATGCGAAATAATAAAATAAAATAACAAAAATTATACATTATACATTAGCTTACAATTTGTATCACTGGTTCACATTAGAAACTTTAATATTTTTTTATATATGTCGGTAAAGTTGATCACTTTGCTTATCTCGCTTTCCTCATCGTCTAAGGAATCATTACTTTTAATAATGTGCAAAGCAATAAATTTATCGCTCGCTTTAACATAATGCATGCATAATTATCTACCTTAAAATAAATAGAACCGTCTATTGAGAGTCACTGGCATGGAGAGTACAGCGAGTTTCATATTCTAACGCGGGTTGGTTTTGAACCTAGGGACAGACTATAGCATTGATGTATACACTGTCAACCCATGCTACTAGCCCATTTAACCGTGCGATATTTGTATATTAGAGACTTTAGTAAACTAACCACATCATACTTCAAGCGCTTTTTATTCCGAATTGTCAAGAAGCGGCTATATGCTATAGTATATATTTTTTTATATATACAGGGTGTTTGGAAGCTGGGTGCAAAGCCTTAAGGGGGTGTTAGTATAGACCATATAGAACATTTTGAGCCATATTTGTCCTAACCAAAGTCTGATAATTTTTTTTTTTAGGGAACTTTTACGATTTTAGTACCAAAATCTCAAAATTTTCCAATAACGCAAAGTTTAAGTGGAAATGTTTATTTTTTTTAATGTACTTTATTAGCCTAATGTGTGTTTAATGGTATCAAATAATTTTTAAGCACCGTTTTTACTAAAAAAATAACTTTCAGACTATTTAAACTTAACAGAAAAAAATTAAAAGATGAAAATGGATTTTTATAGACATTTTAAAAAATAAATATAAAAAAATTATCAGACTTTGGTTAGGACAAATATGGCTCAAAATGTTCTATATGGTCTATAGTCTATACTAACACCCTGAAGGTATGTCATATCAAATAGAAAAAAGAATCATAAAAATTGATTCACAAATGCTGAAGATATTAGATAACATACAAAAAGCATTTTTTGCAGTCTGTTAAAAACGACAGAACCGATTTATGGGACCAAGCTGTATACATTCTGGACAAAATGACGTCGGAATTTTTTAAATCGATTAACTACTCTAAAAAATTTGTGACTGAACAAATATCAAAATACATAATATACAGTGTGTCCTCGGATAGGTGAAGTATCTTTTATGTTGCAAATATGACAAAAAGTTCGTGAGAAATGTTGTTTAGAATCAACATCTAGACCTCTATACCAAATTTCAAAAATCCTAGGCCAACTATGATTGTTCACTTATTTCTAAAATAGTAGCTTTTTGATCAAAAATGTATTTAGAAAGACTTTTCTAAATAATTGCTAATAAAATTGCAAGTAATCGCTTAGCAAAGCATTCCATTTTGCAAACCATATACAGATCTAGACTATACAAGCCGTTGTCTTCTAAAGTCGAAAGCAATCTTACAATACAAGCATCTGTCTGCATAGAACATACAGTCGTTTATCCCAATGTATCTACAGCATGTTCAGATAAAACTGCTACATACCTGAATAGTGTGACATTTTATTTGGTACCAGCAGTACCCGGCCACGCGTTGCAGTGGCTCAGTCTGGTTTGCATGTATTGCTGTTACGTTCAACAGATGGCGCTCCCGTTATCGTAAAATATTTAGTATAGCGTGTGTTTCCTTAACGTCCAACACATGGCGCTGCATTTAATAGACGCTCCCGTTGTCGTAAAATATTTAGTAAAGCATCCGAGAGATGGCGCTGTATTCAACAAATGGCACTCCCGTTGCCGTAAAATATTTAGCATTAAAAAACAAAAATTCAAAATATCATACATAATATTCCAAATCCATTCATTCATTCATTCATTTTATTTCCCGCAACAAAACAAAAATTACAGACAGACTGGTACAAGAACGTCAGAAAAAGATACAAAAATATAGATGATTTTACAAAACAGAAGTAGTTATTTAAGAAAATACTAATTATTTTATAATATGATGTTACAACAAAAAAAGAAATCTGTAAAATTGTGCAAGCAAATGATATTAGGGAATAACAAATTCTTGATTCTATTCAAACTGTTTTATACTTATAGAATTTGGGAGTTCAAAAATTGTGACCATTATTAATTTAATATAAGTTCTTATTAAAAGATACTCTAATTTTCCCTTGACATCTTGTTAGGAGTTCTATTGAGAAATTTGAAGTAAATAACTAAAATAAGAAAATGAATAGAAAATATCAATTGATTATATAGCGTTTTCACTTGAACACACTGTATATAAATATTCAAACAAATATGCTTAAACCTTGCCGTTAAGTCATATTATTATAACGCACTAAGGACGTTTGTGCCAAACAATTGGCGTACAAAGGATGTCTCATTTCTTCTTAAAAAATAAAAGAAACTGACTAATTTGGAATGATTTAACCTCTATCATTAAATGATACAGGTTAAATCATTCAAAATTATTCAAAGTCTCTTCTCCCGAGAGGAATACAAGCAATTACCGGTCACCTGTATAAAATCGTTTGTCCTGACTGATTCATTAACGTCCAGGCCAAACCGCTTGAGCTACAAACTTGAAATTTGGACAGTAGGTTCCTTTTATGACGTAAGCACCCGCTAAGAAGAGATTTTTTTAAATTCGCATCATAAGGAGGTGAAAAGGGGTTGTAAAGTTTCTGATAAAATGACCATATTTAAAAAATCGTTAAAGTGAGAAACACTGAATTCAACATACGCACTCTTCATTAAAAATAAATAAACGCTTGTTTCAGCGTTTTTTTAAATTCAACCCCTAATGGGATCAAAAGGTGTGTAAATATTATATTACCCAACAAAATTTTGAGGGCGTGAAATCGGAATCTTGCATTAGCGCCAGGCCGTAAACGAAATACATTTTGCACCCCCGGGTGAAACCGGAACGGGCTGCTAGTTAATTATATAAGGTAACGGCACAAGTTCCCAAACGCTCACTTATTTTTATTTTTAAAGATGACAAAACACGGCTATTCATATCAATCACACCTCCACTTACATTATGCAGAACAACTCATCCTCAACTGCAAATTAAAATAAAAAGAAAAAGAGAGTTTTGAAATAAATAAAATAAACTGTCGAATGGTAAGACGCGCATTGCAATCCGTTCAGTAGTTTTCGTGTTTTAGCGGACATACGCGAACTGAAACTTTCTTCTATATAACAGTATTGATATTGATATTTATTTATACTAGCGTGACCTGTGGGAATTATTCGCACTAAATAAGTATAATAATTATCACTTTACAAAATTACTTTTTAAATATAATTGCAGGTATTCAATTCGTTTCTAATTTTGCACACTGCTTATAACGTTCTTCTTTTTGTTGTAAAAGAAATATTTTACTAATATTGTCATATAGAAGCGCAAGTAGCAAAAGCGTTGTTCAGAGTTGCCCGTCAGATGGCAGTATGCAGTATTTACAATATAAGAGTCAGATGACACTTCGAAGTGTTAACGTTACGCCGTCAGATGGCAGACGTTGTTCAGAGTTTAATTAATTTACAAAAACAATAGCAATAATAAATTTTTTAGTTGTCGATGTCAGTAGAGCAAGCAATTATCTGCAAAATGATATATAATTTATGTGGAGAAATTGTGTGGTTTTTTCTAAAAAGGGAGGCAAACATCTTAAACCTTAGCGTATTAATATATATGATGAACCGGTAGATCACAAATGGGTGGCCGGAAGCCTAAGTCTGTACACAAAAAAACATATGTAAACTATAAATATATTTTGAAGTGAGAATTTTTCTTCTTTTTTCCAATGTTATCATTTTCCAGAAATGTTGTAATTTTAGAGAAACGGGAATTAATCGCCTGTAAGTAACTAAAGATGTGGATATCGTCCTCGAAGTGTATGTGTGTTTGTGTAATAGTGGTAGGTAATAGCCATGCCGCGAAACCAACAAGACGGTCCTCGTTGATAACCGACCCAAGAAGCGTCATTTGCATTTCATGGCAATTTAACGATCTTAATTAGCGGGGCTAGAGGGTGAAGAAGCTTGGCAGACAACTGTAGGCATACGTACAATTTCCTATACCAATTCTCTTACCACCTATGGCCTCTACCTTTCTCCGTTCTACCAGCTCCGTTTGTTAACCCTTTTATCAGCTTGTTGGTTTTACCACATGCATAACATATGCCAATATTAAATTCCGTTGAATAAGATTCCCCGGCTGCTTCAACTCAAATCTGTCAATTTTTTACAATCAATCGGAAGACTTCCAAGACACAATCCGTAATAACGTTTAAAAAATATAAATAAAAAAATTAGGAGCCGTCGTGGGATACCTGATTGATGTGATACATAAATTTAAAGTCCTGTGGACACTATACAGACACTGTCTAAATCCCTATGGACACTGAAACTTAATTCAAATCTTTGATTAACGTCTGATTAGAACTCTTCAATAAATAAATAAAAATTGGTTGATAATTTTATTTATTGAACTGAAACTTAAAGTTACTAGCAGCGCCACCTAAGTGACTATTCTAGTAATGAATAAGCCTCAGTCATGTTATAATTCAACACAGCAAGCGCTATGCGCTGTCATCATATATATTAATACGCTAAGATTTAAGATGTTTGCCTCCCTTTTTAGAAAAAACCACACAATTTCTCCACATAAATTATATATCATTTTACAGATAATTGCTTGCTCTACTGACATCACAACTAAAAAATTTATTATTGCTATTGTTTTTGTAAATTAATTAAACTCTGAACAACGTCTGCCATCTGACGGCGTAACGTTAACACTTCGATCTGTCATCTTACCCTTATATTGTAAATACTGCATACTGCCATCTGACGGGCAACGCTGAACAACGCTTTTGCTTCTTGCGCCTCTATATGACAATATTAGTAATATATTTCTTTTACAACAAAAAGAAGAACGTTATAAGCAGTGTGCAAAATTAGAAACGAAGAAACGAATTGAATACCTGCAATCATATTTAAAAAATAATTTTGTAAAGTGATAATTTATTATTATACTTATTTAGTGCGAATAATTCGCACAGGTCACGCTAGTTTAACTATATTATACTAGTAACAGAATGAAGTAACGTCCCCAAAAACGGCCTCTCATATAACGTCGTTCCATAAAAGTATCGCCCAAATTGCATGGTTTTGCCAACCAAACGCGCTATTAAATGTTTCACATCAAAAATTAACTTTTTAAAGACAAGTTTTTATTGAAATCGGTTTACTAGAATCACTTCTGTGAGTACTTTCGTACAGATGTATACTGTCCTGCTAGCAGGATAGATGTGAATTCATAAGCGTGCCCCTCAAGCAGGATATTTATCCTGCTGACAGTAGAGTTTCATAAAAACACACAATCTCCTACACGTACCGTTACAAAATCCACACACAAGATTGTTATACAAGTATAAATTCTTGTATCAGCTCAACAAACCATAGTTTTGCCTAAAATTTACGCAGTTATGAAAATATCTAACTATAAAATTGTTCTGATAGCAGTTCTGAAAGCACAGCACAACCTCGTTCATCTGGATTACCCGAGTAATATTGGCAATAAACAAAACAAAATCCTTAACTAAGCACACTTACCGTTTATTACGATAAAAAGCTATGTTTTGTAACAAAATTATAGTGTTGTTTACAAGACATTATTGCATACTTGGGCCTCTGCTTTTTCTCATTTATGTCAATGACTTCCCAAGTTTCTTAACCAAACATTTTAATCAAATTTTAACTGTTTCTTATGCGGACGACACAAGCATACTAATTAAAGGAAAATCGATTGATACAATTTCGAAATGTGCCGATGAGGTGCTTAATCTGGCAAATAATTGGTTTGCCGTAAATGGGTTGCTTTTGAATGTGGCCAAAACAGACTGTATTCTGTTTAAAACCAGCCAAAGTAGTGTATTTAAACCTAAATTCATTGTTTTACATAATACTCAAGTGAAAATTTCTGCTAATTGCAAATTTCTGGGAGTTTTTGTCGACGAACACTTTAAATGGTTAACACATATTGAACATCTCTGTTCTAAACTTAGTAAGCAATGTTATGCTTTTAGACTGCTCAAACCAGTAGTTAGTATGGAAGTTTTAAGAACAGCTTATTTTGGCTGCATTCAATCGCATCTTAGATACGGTATCCTATTTTGGGGATTTGTAGACAGTACCCAACTGTTCAGAATACAAAAACGTGTCATTCGCATAATTGCTGGTATTCCGCAGTCTACTTCTTGTAGAGGTCTTTTTAAAAAATTTAAAATTTTAACCCTACCATGCTTGTACATATATGTCTGCCTCTGCTTTTTTCGTAAAAATATAGGTTTCATTAATATTTCTGCATTGGGCAGCACCAGAAATCTTCAATATGAATACCAAAAACATTCACTAACTATGTTCGAAGGCAGTTGCAGATATATGTGTACAAGGTTTTTTAATAAACTTCCAAGGGAAATTAGATCAATTAAATCTTTTTCTTCTTTTAAAACGGCTGTTTTCAATTTTTTGATTGATGCGGAATTTTATTTTCTGGCAGATTATTTTTTTTAACCTCTAACTATGTTAAAGCTGTATTTTTGTTAAACCTTTTAAATGGTGCATTGTAATTTTTAATGACTATGTCCTTTATGATAGTGTTCAAATTTTAAACTTATTGCATTTGTTCTTAACGCTATTATACCTACTCTGGTTCTTAATAAAGATGCTATTATTATTATTATTATTATTATTATTATTTAGCTATTATTGCGGTAGTGTACTACGCGAATTTTTACTGTAAATTATTTTATCAGCTGTATATTTTTTGGTAAAATTTTATAGACAAGTTTTTCGAGCTCTATGTACAGTTGTTTATAGGAAGCCAAGTTTAATTCTTTCTGGCTAACATAGTAAAAAAATGTAACAGAATGGACAATGGAGAACAAGACAAAGGAAACAACGCAATGAGCTGACGTTAGCAACTATAGCAGAACAAAAATCGTAAAGGTTTATGGGTTTTAGTTACTTTCTTGTCAATAATCAATACAAATACAGTTCAACACAATATATGTAAAGAGTGTAAAACATCAATATAATTTATAACAAAACGTTACTTCATTTTTATCTAAACAAGTATAACTTCGATTTTCTTCCCAAAAATAATAATAATAATAATAATAATAATAATAATAATAATAATAATAATAATAATAATAATAATAATAATAATAATAATAATAATAATAATAATAATAATAATAATAATAATAATAATAATAATAATAATAATAATAATAATAATAATAATAATAATAATAATAATAATAATAATAATAATAATAATAATAATAATAATAATAATAATAATAATAATAATAATAATAATAATAATAATAATAATAATAATAATAATAATAATAATAATAATAATAATAATAATAATAATAATAATAATAATAATAATAATAATAATAATAATAATAATAATAATAATAATAATAATAATAATAATAATAATAATAATAATAATAATAATAATAATAATAATAATAATAATAATAATAATAATAATAATAATAATAATAATAATAATAATAATAATAATAATAATAATAATAATAATAATAATAATAATAATAATAATAATAATAATAATAATAATAATAATAATAATAATAATAATAATAATAATAATAATAATAATAATAATAATAATAATAATAATAATAATAATAATAATAATAATAATAATAATAATAATAATAATAATAATAATAATAATAATAATAATAATAATAATAATAATAATAATAATAATAATAATAATAATAATAATAATAATAATAATAATAATAATAATAATAATAATAATAATAATAATAATAATAATAATAATAATAATAATAATAATAATAATAATAATAATAATAATAATAATAATAATGATAATAATGATAATAATAATAATGTCTTTATTGATTCAAAAGAGTTTTGATCAAATGGTGAAGTTCAACGTAAATGCTGTTTTACAAATGAGTTTAAAAAAAATCAAGGATTTTCATTCATCAAATTTCATTGTCCAACTGGTAGGCTTTAAAGTAAATTAATTAGAATATAATATATATTAATCAATTAATTTTTTTCCCCTTACAAATTTTGAAATACAAGCTCAAACATTTTTAATTTTACAAACTAATATATAAAATAGTTTTTTATATTTTTAGGGGGCATTCATTAATTACGTAACGGTCCCGAGAGGGAGGCGGGATTTAAAAAATCTTTACATGACCTTATCTCGGGGGAAGGGGGATAAAAGTCTTTCTTACGTAATATTTTACATGCGTTTTGTAATATAGAGTGATGGATATTTGAGAGCAAAAGCGTTGAGTAAAGAAACTATAAGATTAGTTTTTCAAATTATAAGTTTTTGTGTAAATTGATCCTTTTCTAACAACATTTAACTATTTAGGAAAACTAGGTAAAATCTTACGTAATAAGGGGGAGGGGGAGTTTGAGGAACCTTACATGTCCTTACATGGGGAAGGAGGGTCAAAAATGGCCAAAATCGTCCTCAAGTAATTAATCAATGACCCCTTATGGCTCAAATATTATTCTGAGGTAGATCCAAATCCGGATTGCAACGTCATTTGTTTAATTTTTTTTTAATAGACTGTCTGAGAAATTAATCGATAATGTTATTCTTTGTATGATATACATAATCCGACGTTAAACAAAGATCTAAATAAAATACATTAGATTTGAATGAATCAAATTCCAACAATAGAATTTAACTGGCTTATACACTATTTTTCGGATTCATAGAAAAATGGACTCAAATTTTGGATACGTCTTATGGTCCGAAGATAACATTAAAATATTTTTTTCAATAAATCGTATCTAAATTTATGTTAGCAATAAATAAAAATTATGAACCGAAAGTAACATTAAAATATATTCTTCTAAAAATCATCTTATAAATTTGAGGTGTCTTATCGTCTGCACTGCGTCTTATAGTCCGAAAAATACGGTAAATGTTTGAATCAGCCATCAATATTTTCATGATGAATTTATAAAATTATTAATAAAAATTGCATTTCTGGTAACTAAGTGAAATCTGTTTCACGATAATATGCTAGCCACTAACACTTTCAGTGGTTTTAAAGTGTAGTAGACAGCTGCCCGAAGCGGCGATATGTCAGGTTAGTTGGCTGCGATTCTAACCTCAAACCTGTCTCTCATAGCTTTCTTCTATTCAATGTATATACACTGCAAATCTGGTTATGGAACAACTCGTAACTGATTGATTGGTCAACCCTTTGATTCAACATTTTTTTATCAGAAAACTGACAACTTTTTATAAAAACTTCGTTCAATATTTGCAGTTTCTATAGTGGATTTTATATTTCCGTTACCCCCAGAATCGCAAGCGACACACTTTTAAATAATTAATTTATTGCTATCAGCCTTACAGCTAATATAACTCCACTGACCTCAGAACGCAAATGTGGACTAGTGGGTCATACCTTACACATTTTAGTGATTTTCATTTAGTTATTTAATTATTTATTTTTTATTTATTACTCTCTCGAGTCACAACGTAATGATTAACCCTATACCACTTCTGAGATTTCAAAGAACAAAGCAAGTTTTACATACACCACTCGTAAGAATTTTATATATGCAGCCTTTCTTTTAAGAAAAAGTATGAATTTATTTATTGGTTATGATAAAATACTAATATTTTTAAGAGGAACACCTATCGTTGGACAGGTATTGCAAACTTTTAAGTTCAAGTTCTTGTATAGCAATTTATTTTTTTAAATAAATGGATTCTATTTCAAAAAAAATCCTTGTTTGATTACTGGAGCTTTCAGGGAAAATATCTATCCAGATTGGAGCGACTTAGCTTGTATAGCTCAAGTTATCGCATCAAATTTTTTCAAAACCGAGAACCAAATCCCATAAGCTTTGTGGGGAGTCCTTTCATCTCTACACAAACCTCTAAGAAAACAAAAATGCTTTAATGATATTCTTCTAGTGTTTGTACATTTCCCATGTAGACTTTCGTTATAGGCAATGTGGTTTTGCTTGGACAGGCAGTTCGATCGTTTATTAGCTTTCGGAATTCACAAACCCAATTACCAAAAAACTTTTTCTTGTGTATTCGGTCTGAAAGCCATGTTTTCTATTTCCATTCCTTCATTCCCCCAACTCCTTCTTTATCTCCAAATCGGTTCATTCCATCGCCAATACAATCTATAAAAACATTTTATATGTTTTGTCATATATTTTTGTCAATACTTACGAATAAATTAATTATACGTCATGTTTCAAAATAGACTAAAAAATCGTTTAATGTTTTACATCTCATCTATAAATGGTCATCTTTAACTACTCGCGCACTTGACTAGTAAAGGTACTCGATTGTCAAGGGTAGAAAAATTATTCAAAACAAAAGAGTGTTCTCGTTAGGTATGGCTTAGTACTTGAGTCAATTAGTGCAGGAAAAAAATACATTTTCAAAAAAGATAAGGCGCAGTTCATTTTTTTAACTTTCTGAGTAATGAAATATTCTTTTTGTGCCGAGTTTAATATTTGCTTGAGTAAAAAACCTTTGAAAAATAAGCTTTCATGAAAATATACTAAAACGAAGAAAATAACAATCAAACAAATAAAATCATTTTATCATTGTTGACCTGACCTAAAAGCTTTTCACTAGAAATTTAAATTATGCATTTTTTATGAGCATATCTTGCGACACCAATTTAGATTAGGTCTACTTTGATAAGATGATTTCATTTGTTTGATTGTTTGTCACTTTCTTGGTTTTAGTACATTTTAAAGAAAACGAGTTTTTAAAGGGGTTTTTACTTATATTTTTTTATTAGATAATTCTCAAAACGTTTCTAAGCAAACATAGAAATGAAACTGAATCCAGTTCTGCATAAATTGAATTTAATATATTATAATATAGAACATTAAATAACTAAATGCAATGTGCACCTGAATAAGTAGATACGGAATAAGAAGAAGAAATTGCAACACAAAGTAATCGCTTTCTAAAGCGTTCATGATCGTAACTGATTTACTACTTTCCATTTCACATTTTCTCCCTGACGCGGCTATACGCATCCACATAGCGACGCCGATACAGAACTATTCTGGGTCAAATCTGAAGACCAACTTAACATATCTATGTATATTTTTCGCTCAACGTTCGCATTCAGCGTCAAAAATATGTTCCTCGCCTTGAAGGAGTTATTTATCAAAAAATTTCAAGATACTGACTGAACTAGCCTATCAGAGCAAAAAAGAGTCAAATATATTTGGTAATCGAAAAAAAAAAACAGGCAATAATAGTTAATGCATTTTAATCTATAAAAAGTTCCTCCGCCGCCTCTGTCTGTCTGTCTGAACACGATAAACTCAAAAACTACCAAACGGATTTTCATACGGTTTTCACTAATAGAAAGAGCGATAAACGAAGAAGGTTTTTGTATATAATGGCTATAGGAGCTGGCTTGTTTATGTGTTTCAATTGAATGTAAAACAGTTTAGAATCGGTTTATGTATCTCCCTTTTCATAGACACACCTCAATAGGAGTCGTCTGCAGTGTTAAATTTACGCTATATTTAAAGATTCAAAAGAGATGTGATCTTTAACTGCATATCTTATTTGAATTGGCACTTAGTTAAAGGCAAATGCACACCATTAAAAGACAAAAATATAATATATTTTAAATAGACTATTTTTTTAAATATCTCCCTTTCTAATAAATAGTGTGTTTTTATAATATTAAATAGTTAATTATCCGCGAATTATAAAATGATGAATAATATTTTTGTAATTTTAGATCTCGATACAAAAATATTTATCTTTCAAAATAATACATGTGTTTTGCAGAAAGATCCATACAAAAAGTGTCACCGAATGTATTTTAATTTTCGTTCTATATATAAATCAGAAAAGTTAATGACTAATACACATTTAACTTTCTAGATTGTCCATATTGAATGCAACCCCTTATTGAGCGTCGCGTAGGCAGGCACCGCAAGAAAGAAAGGTGTTTGTTCACAGTTCACTGATCACGAATACAGCTTCTTCTTTAACTGCCTCGCTTACACTCGGCCAGTGCCCTTAAACCGGTCTAGTTTTAAAGTAAACTGTTCAAAATACTTACTAGCTTCGTTTAAAGTAAACTGTTCAAAATACTTACTAGCTTCGTTCCAAGCTGTCTGAGAGCGGTAACAGAATCGTCGCCGTCTTGCGTAGTAGCTAAAACGAAACTGTTTGAGCTACTGCGTAAGACTGTGACGGTTCTGTTACTGTTCACAGACAGCTTGGAACAGAGCTAGTAAATATTTTGAAGATTTTGCAGAGCTACTAACGTTTTCAACTGAAATTCTAATATCTACGTTTTAAAATAATAATAGAGATGAAAAAGTGTTTATAAATCAAATGAACTTAAATGATCACTATCTTAAAATATGAAAGAAATCGAGGGTCCGTTTTCGAGAAAAAAATCGGCCAAGTGCAGGCTATACTCGCACAATTAGTGTTCCGGGCTATCAGCCCCCCACTGTGTGGTCTATGGAAAAATTTTAGTTCTGCAGTTTTAAAGATTAAAAAAAAATAAATTGCTTATAACAATCGATCGCCCTAGAATCTTTCATTCATGAAATTTTTTTTTGTTCTTTTTAAGTTTTCTTTAGTACTAAAAAACATTTAATACAAAAAGAAATAAATTAATACACGTACAAAGAAAAAAACAAAAATATAGTTTTGCACAATGATTGATAAAATAGTGTCATACTATTTCAATTCTTAATTTCTCGAGTTTAAAAGCGCTGGATTTGCACATTTCGTAAGTATAGGTCGATAACTTTAGGAAAATTTGCTTTGTTTCAGTTATTTATTCAATATATATGTTACCGGCCAAACCCGATTTCAGGACAAACTAGTTTGGCCTAGGCCAATCTAGTTCTACAAACCAGTTTGGCCTAGGCCAAACTAGTTTGTCCTAGTATGAATAGTAGGCCAAAAACGAATTCGTCCTTCAGTAAGCTTTCTTTGACACCCTACATTATGCCCTTGAAATGTTTTTTTTCCGTTTTAAATTTCAATGCTTTCACGCTTGTATTTGGACCACCACACTTTATCTCTGTGCCAAATTTTAAATTTTAACGTCAAATAGTGTCAGAAAAAAAACACAAATGTGACAGACGGACTACCAATTGATTCTATAAGTGATCCGTTTTGCACGGAATAGGTACTAAAAAAGAGTCCAACGTGCTTTTTTTATTTTTTGTCCATCCCTGTGAAGTGTACTGAACCTTGATGAGATTGAATGATGAAAATCATCACGGCATAATGACATTAAACTCATTAAATCAGAAATGCGAAGCTGAGAAGCTTTTTACCGGCTTTATAAGCCTGACTGCATTTCTGAGTAGTTTACTGTTAGATAGAAGCCGAATGAAGGAAAACGCCTCAAGGCAATGCCACAACATTGCCGCTATATCATTACCTTTTACCCTCACTTCCTTACTTTAACGGCATTTTTTTTAAATTAATTGATCATACGAGTGAACCGAGTTTATTCCATTTTAACTCGACCGATCGGCATTTGGTTATGTTTGTTTATTTCTTTTGTTATTTCGCATTTACCGCCAAACGAGTAGACCAATTTTAACTAAAGGACTCCGCATCCATTGAATTCCCAAACATGTTCCATGTTCAACTTTTGTGCTTTTTTTTAGAAATAGAAAAATAGTCGAAAACAGGGTACATAATTATGGAAGGTCACTCTGTATGTCATATTCGGATACAGCGCACTCGAAAACATACTTCTAGAGCTTTTTTTAAGATTGTGAATTCAATGGATATCCTTATATCCAAAATCTCGCTAAACATATCTGTAGCCAAAAATCTATTGGTTTTTTTTTTGGCTATGCGCCCATGAACATTTTTTTAGTGGCCTTTAAACTATAAAATAAAACTATTTTCGATCAATTTAACCGAGAACCAAATCCCATAAGGTTTGTGCGGGATTTTTTGACGAAGAAATCATATTTAAGATGAAACTTTTATAAGTTCAGAAATGTTAAGTAAACAACCAACCACATATCTAGTACAGTTAATTAAGCAAAAGTATACTAGAAATGTAACCAAAAAATTGATGCAAAATATCTGAAAAAATTTCACAATCTAATTAGTACATACTACCTTTCAACAGATTAAGTTCGATGTTAGTGGAAATGACTACAGAGCATCATGTGCGTGCCCGCGCGCTGCTCTTGGCTGTTTTTTTATTATTATGCAATATAAATACACATAAATATTATTTAACGTCCATTACCGAATCTATAAAAAGACGAAAGAAAAGAGACAAAACACAATCAGTGAGAAGGTATATTCCAATTTTTAAATTGGTTCTACTGAAGAGTAAATGCTAACTGTCGAGGTGGCATCTATATCAACGACACTTTAAATCGAAGTAGACTGACAACAAAATTTTGCTCGTATATGTTTATCATCAAACAAAAAATACTATTAATTATTATTTATTGATCTATTTCGTTTCTCCTCTTCTCCGCGCTAGTGTAGTCACTCATATTTCAATTATTGAATAGATTTTGTCGCCGACTTAAAAAAATAAGGATCAGACGCCTTGAAGAAGTGTTTAATCTGGGGTTTTCGACGTATCAAGGTTCGACTTAAAAAGGTTCTACTGTTCATATTAGATATCGTGTCCATCGAGATAATAATTAATAAGAAAAATCGCGATTTTTCTTATTAATTAATTCTACTGTACTATTGATTATTGATCTATTTCCGTTCTCCTCTTCTCCGCTCTAGTGTAATCACTCATATTTCAATTATCGAATAGATTTTTTTCATCGACTTAATAAGAAGAATGTAAATCTTTTCAGTAGAAGAATAACTGTACATAACCATAACACACGATTTAAAGAAGACATTAATTATAAATCTAGTAACTTAAACATCACACTTAATAGTCCTTACAATACAATAGCTAAAATTTGTAACAAATTACCGGTAAATATCTTAAATTTAAAAGCACCCAAATTAAAAAATACTATAAAAAACATTCTTCTTAATAAAACAATATACAACTTAAATGATTACTATAACATAAATTTTAAGATTATTTTGTAATATATATTATGTACCTACTATCTTCTGACGCATTCTATGCTCTTTTTAGTTGCAAAAGTGAATAAAGCATTATTATTATTATTATTATTATTATTATGTATTATTATTATTATTATAAGGATGTTATCAACTTGATCAGACGCCTAATGTCTAATTTGGGGTATCAATTATTTCCACAGTTCCTTAACAATACCTCTATTCTGTTGGTAGCCTTTTTTGCGAACACTTCCTGTTAATGTTGATATTATATATGTGTTACAGTGTACGCGCGCATCGTAAAAATTCACTCTCATAATTTTTCCTCAACGTTCCAAAAAAAAAAATTTAATTCGATTAAATAGAGACAGCTGGCGAACTGACGAAAAATTTTGTTTCCATTCGGTTTACAAAAATCTGAATTTACAGAACTTGTAATACATAATCGAATTTTTTATCTTTATTAAAATTAATTTCGAGCCAGTCTGTTCAATGATACAGTTGATGATTTTATTCGACCGCAAAACGATCGCGATGGGGTGGTTTAGTAAAGGTGGCAAAGCTAATGCAGGTAATATGAAATTGAGACATTATTTTATTTTGGTAGTTCAAAGCGGTTGGTAAGGGTAGAAATTATGTTGAATTTACACCGTTCTGACACTTCACGTCGCTTACCTAACTGTGTCAAATGCAAAATACTTATTTTCTATACGAAGGGAGAATTTCGATATAAGTAATATTTATTGTTCTATTAAACGTTTATTGTAACAGAAAATAACAATATAAATACAGAGTGTTGTATGAAATGTACACAATTTGATAAAATGATTAACAAAATTCTCAAATCAATCAATCATATTTATTCAAATCTTTGATTAACGTCTGATTAGAACTCTTCAATCAATAAAATTATCTACCAATTTTTCAGACAATATATTAACAAAAAATATAATTAATACATTTACGTTTCGATCCGGATTTGGATCTTCTTTAGAACGGATCTAAAAAATATATAAAATAATTAATATTTAATTCGCTTTATATAAAATTCTTTCAAAATAATTAATTAGTATCAAAATATTGGTTAATATATTGTCTGAAAAATTGGTCGATAATTTTATTCATTGAACAATCATATTTATATTACAACTAGTGATCGCCCGGTGGTCGAAATTCGACCGTGATTGTTTACAGTGTATAAACGCAAACAATGAATGTTTTATTGTATTAAATGTAATGTATTTCTAATACATATCTGTACTAATATAAAAAGCTGAAGAGTTTGTTTGTTTGTTTGGTTTGTTTCGGATAGTTTAGCTGGGAGCACGTTACCGAGAGATCCGGGTTCGATTCCCCCGGTCCGGGTTGTTTGAACTATTTTTCGGTTACCGAAAAGTTCCCTCTGAGTGAGTCTCTCCTTTTCCTTTATTTCTTTCTGCTAATTTCTCCTAAAATTGCTATTGCCCCATCCTGTATATAAGTTAGTTAAATAAATACAAAGAAAATGAAATGTTAATTTATTTTGTAATTATACAATTTTAAAGATTCCTAGAGCGAATTTTCAGTTTTCGTCATTTTTCGCTTTAGTAAAAGAAATCTAGTACATGGGCACAATACTAGAGGTAGGGAAATGCTAGATCTCAGAAAGAGTTATCTTTCAGTAGTAAAAGAGTGTCCATACAACAATATTGTAAAAATATGTAATGTAATTCCCGCAGAAATAATAAAACTAGACGTATTGAAAATAAAACAAAAAATGAAAAAAATTTTAATGAGTTATGCAGTCTATAACTTAGATAAATTTTATAATATAGATTTTAAGAATTTTAGTATTTAGATTTTAAAATTTATTTAATATTTTAATATTTAATGTTTTATTGATATTTTAAATCCTATTGACGCTATCTACCCTGTAACTAGCAATATGGAATAAAGGAAATTATTATTATTATTATTTAACTGTATCTATACAGTATACATATAAACAAAAATTGTAACCCTAACAATATATAATATGTATTGTTTATATGTTTTATTTCAACAGCGCGTAAATGTTACACTTTTTTATTGCCAGTGTAGTATACCTTGACGAGACACCACTGGTTATAATATGTGTATGACATTCACGCAACCACAATATGAATAAAATTGTGAGCGTATTTGTATAAGATGCGGTGAATTATGGAAGGATGAAAAATAAACGACCGAAATGCCGCGAAAATAATAAACGCTTCTTAAAAAGTGCCTTCTCTACCATTGTAGCTATACAGTGATACAGATAATATGACTCTAAGGACCATAACTACACTGAAACATATTAGAACCAGTCAAAACTAAACAAGCAAATTTTATAAAAAAGCCAGGATTTAGGTATATGTTCCCAGGCAATATGATCATTAGCGGCAGAAGGAGGGCTGAGATCCGACAAAAAGGAAGAATCGTGGCAACAATAAGTGCCTAAGCACACATGCTAATTTTTGTCACACGATTTGCGTTTAAGTTGCTTGTGGCTACTAATAGCGCGAGACCACACACTCTACCCTAAAATACACAGCAAATGTATAGCGACAAATTCCGAGTAGAGTTGGGGATTAAATAACTTCACGATGAAAAAAATCACTGTGACCAGCCGTCTGAAATGATCACTATGATCTGACAAGAGGTAACTACGTTCCAAAACAATGCATGTTGTTCCATGTCACCGCAATCACGACGGTCGCTCCAACCGAGTAGCCGACGTAACGTTCGACCGAGTGGAATCGACGTGACAAAGTCGCAATGATTTTTCACTGTGATTTTTGTGTAACTGGAATAACACTCACTATGGTCACATAGTAACGACTTTTCCCATGTCTAATTCCGAGTAGCTGTGTAAACGTCAAATCGCGATTTACTGTACTAAATCGCAGGTTTACGAAACAAAAGGCTGTGCGCGCTAACACCAAATGAAAGATTGAAAAGTGCAACTGCTCCTAACGTTGTGACACTGTAATACACGATACATTATGCGCTTATTCGTATATCACTATATTTTCTTATTCTCGTAAAAAACTTTATAATAATAAAACATAACCAGGATGCCCGTATTTCAGATACGTATGCAACCTAGTATATATGAGTAACTTTGTTTTGTAAGACTACGTAATGTTGAATTTCATAAAATATAGCAAATATATGCAGGAATTATTCTGTTAAAGGAATAAATTTTTTAGACTAGGTGATAAAAATGACTTTAACTCTGTGAAAATAACATTTCATCGCTCTAAATTACACCTCATCAAAAATACGAAATAATAAATTCATAAAGAGATACGTATTTTCTGTTAGTTCGCTGAATTACACTACAGATGATATTATGATTAGTGTTTAAACAAACCATAAATTATAGCAAACTGTTACTATTTCTACAATTTTACAATTATTAATGGATAATATTGTATTAAGAAATTTTATAGTGATTGTCATTCACAATTTTTTAGATAGGCGTGGTAATGTCATAGCGCACGATGTGCGCCGGCCAAGTTCACGCGAACCACTGTGCAACAGACCTGAATTACCGTAAAAAAGCAGTAGGTACTGCAAATTTCATACGTCTAGATGGAATAGTTTCCAAGATACGATTGTCCAAATATCACGATTTTGGACATTCATTGACTGACTGATCATCACAACTGTCTAGTCCAGGGGTGGCGAACCTATGGCACGCGTGCCACAGGTGACACGCTACAGATTACTGTTGGCACAGCCTTCATTGAGGTGCTGAATCTAAATAATTAAAAATATGCTAGATGTCGAAAAAAAACAAATAACAAATATGAAAAAGTTTCATGCCGCTCAATGTATTATCGAAATCTTTTTTTTTTTCATCTGTTTGATTCATTTTTTGGCAACTAAAATTTTTTTCCTGCTTGTTGGCACGTCATGACTACATTAAACATTTTTGAAAAAAAAAATGGCACGTGGATGTAGAAAGGTTTGCGATCCCTGATCTAGTCGATACTGGGAGCATCAACTCGAATGCATTAACCGCTCGCCCGAAAACTACTCGCGTCTAGTCTAGGTTTGAAACAATGAAATATGGTATATAACTATGACACAATAAATATTAGTATGAAAATATAATATTACGTGTCTATACAGATAATATTTAAAAAGGCCAAGTTCGATACAAAAAACAAATGGGTTTGCTGGTTTTGCTGAAAAAAGGAAGAGATATCTTGGCAAGGGTTTGTTTTTTATTATAAATAAATCACTAGTGTTTTATGTAAACTTGCCAAATGAAAACTTGACACTTTCTTATATCTTACATATTTTTTTCGGCAAAGTCGGCAAATCCACTTGTTCTTTGTACCTATCATGCTTGACCTTTTTTCACATTTATGATGAAGGAAGGATTTGGTTGAGGATCATAAAATAAGCTTTACCAATGTTTCGCTAGTGGCCAACGTTTCGAAAAATTTATTTTCATCTTCAGAGCCTCAAGAACAATTTACCACCACTTAACCAGCTTGAGGCCCTAAAGATGAAAATAAATTTTTCGAAACGTTGACCACTAGCGAAACATTGGTAAAGCTTATTTTATGATCCTCAACCAGAACCTTCCTTCATCTTAACATTTATTGGATCAACACTACTTTATACTTTCACATTTATGTTTTTGGTGGGATATATACATATATATTATTATTTTATATTGTTAATTTAAAATTTTTGAACCGTGACACTTGATAAATCTGAGGTCATTGTATAAATAACCTTTTCATATCTAAATTAATTCCATCTTTGAAAACGGTGTGTCCTTTAAGAAAATGAAGATATACCTCCTATTTCCGTTAGCTTTAAGGACCAATAGACGTAAGTTGTAGGGATGACAGTAATTGCTACATAAGGTATAACAGGGTCCCCAACAACATAACTAATATATTAAAATTCATAACCGCTTTTCTTTCAGAGACCCTAGCCTATAAAAATTACTATAACTAGCGTGACCTGTGCGAATTATTCGCACTAAATAAGTATAATAATAAATTATTACTTTACAAAATTATTTTTTAAATATGATTGCAGGTATTCAATTCGTTTCTAATTTTGCACACTGCTTATAACGTTCTTCTTTTTGTTGTAAAAGAAGCGTTGCCCGTCAGATGGCAGTATGCAGTATTTACAATATGAAGGTCAGATGGCAGATCTAAGTGTTAACGTTACGCCGTCAGATGGCAGACGTTGTTCAGAGTTTATTTAATTTAATTAATTTACAAAAACAATAGCAATAATAAATTTTTTAGTTGTCGATGTCAGTAGAGCAAGGAATTATCTGTAAAATGATATATAATTTATGTGGAGAAATTGTGAGGTTTTTTCTAAAAAGGGAGGCAAACTTCTTTAACCTTAGCGTATTAATATATATATATATATATATATATATATATATATATATATATATATATATATATATATATATATATATATATATATATAAGTCTGGAAAGTGGAATAATTGTAGTAGACAAACCATGGAAGCATCAATAACTAACGACGTCGCTACAAGTACGGCTGATAAATGCTCGACAATTGACTTATTAGGATTTTCGCGAGATCGACTGTAGACAGCTTTGTCGAAAATGGTAAAATCGTAAGATTGAAAACCCTTGTTGGTTAATATGTTGGTAGATAACATGTACGTAGAATATGAAGAAGAGAAGTCTTATGCTTTGGCCCTTGCTCTGTTGAGTAGGATTTCACTATTATGACAATTCCTGCATTGCCATTCCGTAAAGAGAACACAATAATATAAATCATACGGCGGTAGTAGATGCAGTACGTGACACTACGGGAACATTACCTCTACACACATATATACCTGCATATGCTTCGGTCTCTACGAGCAACACCTCCACCATCCTCCACAGATGATTTCATTTCAAATTCAAAACCAAAATAAACATGGTGTCATTACCGAAATATAATCAAAATTCTAACGAACCTCTCTATAAAATAAACATTAGTTGAGCTTGGTTGGTTTTCAAAAAAAAAACGATATTTTAATCCCTTTTCTGTAGCGAAGTGAAAACTATACTTACACTTTCGTTGAAAAAAAATTGGTTGTCTGTAAAGTCGGTTTACGGACGATAGTTTTACGTGATAACGTATTCCGCTCGAATATCATATTTAATAATACATAACCTAAATTTTAGTAGCTGTCAAACTATATTTTTACCGACTAATAATTTGATCAACCAAAGCAAAATACATATTTTTAAGCAATTATAAAAGACATTTAAAAGAATGTATATATATAATATATTATATATTTGTTAACAAACCGTATAATTTATCTGGCCATCTGTCAGATGTAGCTTTCGCTGGAACAGCCGAAAAAAATGTTGAACGCACACTACTCTCTGACGTCACGCGAGAAGAGAGAGACTATCGCTTATATCGCACTCTCGCTTGCGAAACGTTACTCTTTTCCGTGCGTGCAGCCGGTGTTTCATCAATTTATAAGACGTTATCACGTCAAAATACGCCACAAATTAAAAAATCGGTCAAATGCAAGCTGTACTTACTTACACAATTAGTGTTCCGTGCCATCAGCCCCCCACTTATATGTTCTATTGCCGAATTTCGGTTCTGCATTTATGAAGAAAAAAGCAGTTAAACAATGAAAATAATATTTAATACAATAGCGTATAAATTAAAAATAAATATTCGCCCATTGTAGAGCTCGAACCTACGGCCCGGCCATTATGAGTCTCGAGCTCTACCGCAGAGCTATGGCCTAGTTTGTACATACTGCTCGATAATACTGTATACCAGTTTTACGTTTATTCAGTAATTTATAGCATTTATACCATTCACTAAATTACCATCAGTCGGTGGTAACCGAGCGTTCATTAATAAAATTGATATTATCGATGGCACTTTATGCATTTTTTAGAAAGATTTTTTTTAGCTGAAAATATCACATTCAAGTTTTATAGCAAAACTACTTTTATTATTTTTTTTACTTCATAATTTAGTTACATTTAATTTAAAAATTAAGTTTCGATACTCGCCATAAACGTGTATGACTTAATTTTCATGGTCCCTGTATCCATGGTTACTTTGATAGTATGTATAATAAACACACACTTACACAATTTTTAATAATATGACCTCACAAACATTCCTTTTAATCACGTGACATTTTATGCATTTTTATAAATTTTAATTAATTTATATTATCATCTATGACTTTAAAATGTTATTTCTTTTCGGTATTCCATATTATTTATGATAAATTATTTATTTTTTTTATTTTTAAAAAATGTATATGTTACGGTAAATGTAAACTCTCGGGAAATGTACACATTTACCGTAAAATGTGCCGGGAAATGTGTACATTTGCCGCAATATCCACATTTAATGTACACATTTCCCGGCACATTTTACGGTAAAAGTGTACATTTCCCAAGAGTTTACATTTACCGTAACATATACATATTTTAAAATACATTATTTTTATTTATATAAATATTTTATGTGATCACTCCAAGAATTTTGTGTATGCAGAAATGTGTTATGTTTAAAGAAAGTAATACTTATGCCCGGCATCATTTCAGAGTACCATAGTTTTATGTCATTGATAACGTCCCCTAAAATATCCATTGTCTTACGGAAACCGATCATATTTCATTTTCAAGCATTGCTTCTTACGTCGTCTCCTTTATCACGTTTCCACTCTATCCAAGGCTGGACTTTGCATAGAGGTAAGAATAATAGGTATACAGTATACACCGTGGAAACCCCTTAAATCCAATGTAAATCAAAAGGAAACATTTAACATATCATGTCAATATGTTGATTGAAATCATACTCACTGTATACCAAACGCATATAAAAACATATACAAAATGATTTTTAAGTGGATTCTTTTTTTTTTAACAGCGTATAGAATTCAAGTCTGTACTACACTAAATAAATATTATTATTATTATTATTATTATTGTAAATAGACGAACAAATATTTTAAGTAACTTTTTTATCAAAACTCAAACATAAAAAAGGAACAAGCTTTCAAAGTTTTATTCAATTTTATCAAATTTTGAAATTGGTTCTGGCGTTATGTTATGTCACTATGAAAATATGTTATGCCATTATCAAGTATTCACAAAATTTTCGAAGTTTTCCCCTTTTTGTTGAGCACAAAGATGCTTGTAGTAGAGATAAGAGCGTTCCACGAATTATTTGGGATGCATTCCCGATTTGTGCTATCATTTTTTCACGTGTGTTAACCGGGCTTTTGAATTAATTAAATAAAATTTGAAAAATTTTAATGAACTTTGAAAGGCTGTTTCTCTCTTATTTTTGAGTTTTAATAAAAGAGTTACCTACTTAAAATATTTGTTCGTCTATTTGATTTTTACACACTGTTAAAAAAGAAGAATCAACTTACAAATCATTCTGTATATATGTATCGATATATACAATAGCAGTAGCTATTGTGTAACCGCGACTAGCCATAACTAGAGGCGAACAAGCCGCGTTCACTAACCTAACCTCATATAACCTCCGCTACCTTCAATTATTTTATCATGTCACAAATATCCACTGCGAATATTGAAGTTTCCATGGTTTGCCAATCGTATGTCTGTCCTATGTCGACACATTCCACCGTATTTCACATTTTACGTATGAATACAGTGACATGTTGAAATCGATTAAAAAGAGAGATTTTTGGTTTTATTATTTTTACATTTTTACAACTCTTTTCAGACAGAAAACAATGAAATACAATTTGCAAACATCTTTAAACAAAAAAAGGCATATGTCGCGGGATACAATAATAATAAAAAACGGCCAAGTGCGAGTCAGACTCGCGCACCGAGAGTTCCGTTCAAACTTGTATGTATGTAATTAGATCATTCATCACGGAAATCGAGTCTCGAAGATTTTTCCCTCTTAGCCGTTGTAAAACTGTTGTCTCCGTACATCGACAAACAAAAATTTAAATATGAAAAAATTGAGCAGCCCTCGAAAGAGCATCAGCTTCAATAAAATACGCTGTGAAAATGTTATTATTTTAATTAAATAGTTCCGCTAAAATAGTTTAAAACCGCGCATGTGTTTGCAAAAAAATTCCTGTTTTAGAGAATGTACTGTCGTATGCATTTGGGTTCTTTTGGTTGATTTTTTTCGTTAAAATAATACGAAATATGCATTAATCCCACCTCTAAGCCCTGTCATCCGACCCACGCCAATATAGTGTATGTGCCTTATTTACTACTAGCAGCCAGGTCCGGTTTCGCCTGGATTTATAGATTTGTAGACAGATATATAAATATTACGCTGTCGTGGATTTTTTTATAGAATACTAGCGGCCTGGCCCGGTTTGAACCGTGTGCGATAAATATATTTTTACTTCTGAACTAATAGCTTTGCGCAAATTCTATCAGATGTCACTACATAGTACTAAAACAGTTATTTTTGTTTACTTCTGAACAAACAACTTTTAGTAAATTCTATCAAATGTCGCTACATGTTACTAAAACAGGTTTTTTTTGACAAAACACCGCAGTTTTGCACAAAATATTTAATAAAAACTATCCTCAGAGATTAGCGCGGACGAACGTCGTGACACGACATATTATAGAATATAGATAACCACATTTGTCCGGCGTTGCCCGGAAGTAACAGCCCCCTGGCATGATTGCATAATATAAATGAAATATAGCCTAAAACCATATGAACTTGTACACTGCACGTCATGCGAAATCAGAAGCCGAATGTGGGAATGACGCCACTCTGGCTATTTCACGGTTTTAAATATATATGTAACACAGTCGCGGGAGAAGATGGAATACCGGTCGACGTTGACTGCAGTGGTATTGGGAGAAGTCTACTGTTAACATACCAGCTACACCACGTTACGATTTTATATAGATTTTGGACAAAAGTATACCAAAAAAGATATTAAATTAAATAACTTTGCGATAAAATTGTGAAATGAAACATATCCTAAAGTTTAAAATTTAAAAAATCATCAAAATTTGTCAATCAGTTTTAAGTTATGCACGTTCAAACATACACACATACATACGTACATACATACACAATACACATGCAGTTATAATTTATAAACAAATAAATAAATAAATAAACATACTTTAATAATAATTACATGTAACACTAACAAATAGCGTCAGGTTTTTCATATTATTATCCGAAATATTTTTTTAAGTCATAATTTGTTTCTTTTAGTAAAAATTGTTTTAATTTTTCCTTCGGGTTAACGCCTGCTTTAATAATTTCTGGTACTTTATTATGTATACGAATCATCTTTAAGTACAAGAACCAGCACCTGCAAAGTGATTAAAAATTTTGAATCAACCTTTAATACTACCAGCGCCTTACAGGCTGATCGAACTGAATTGATGGGAGGTATATTGACCCAATCGAAATGCCAATACCTGTTTAAATTTTTCATCAGATTAAAATCCTTTTGATTGAAGTAACACTCGTAGAATCTACAATCCAGCATGCCCCACGATTAACTCTTAATACTGTTATAAAGTGGCATTTACACGATTCCAATGACAGTATAACGCAACATCAATATACTGGGCATTTATTGTGACTACGCGAAAAAATAAATATCTATCTATCTATGTATTAGTAAACATATCATATTAAAATATCACAGAGACCCGTGCAAATATCCGCTGTCCAATTTTCCTGTAACCAAAAAAAATATTTGTTTGGTATCATTCGATTCAGTTAGTATATTTGTGAGTACTTTTGAAGCCGCCTAATTTGTTAATTAGCAAACAAATGTTGAATTTTCGAGGATGGCGTTTTTTGATCTTTAACCACTCGTGCAGCTAGAACGGTATTAGATATACGATAAAAAGTTTCCCAGAAAAAAATTGCAATAGCATATGTTTATGAATTACAGTTTACGCGCTACGATTACCACTCACTCACGCGCAAATGTACAAATGGTCGTTTTTTGTATTGTGTTCCAATGCGCCGACTTCATTAGCAATCAAGTAAAAAAATAAAAGAAATTAATACAAGTAATTTAAACAATTACACTGATCTAATATACTCAAAATGATAGCAATACATTGAACAGCGTATTTTTAAATAATCTTGTACATAAGCTCACGAACGATACCCGATATATGACATCGAACAAAATGTATTATGGCGGACGAGAGACATCATCAAGCAAGAAAAATCCGACTGCGTAAAAACGAGACAAAAAAACAAGTTGGTAAATCTTTCAGCCCCATCTTCATATGAGATATAAGATGACTTCCAAATGACCTAAGGATGTTGTCATTTGATTTTTGACATGAAAAATTTTATTGAAACATTTTTTTTTCTTTTTGCACGATTGGGAAAAATCGATTGGCAAGTGTTCAAGTACGCTGCAAATAAAAATGGTTCAAGGATCAAACCAGAGGAACCATGGGGAACTCCGACATTGATTCTATAGAGTATGTTTTTGCGTTTTCGTGTGTTTGCGTGTGTGTGCGACTGTGTGGTTACACTTCTGTAGTGTATAGTGCAAAATACGCAGTTTCTTTTTTAACAGGGCATTTTCTGAGATAACAGCGAAAAATTTTCTTCAGACCGCCATTTTCCAAGATAACGGTCGTTGCACAACTGTTTTTTGTAAATTTTTAGTATATTGATCAGGTGACTAATATGGTTGTACAGTTTTTCCTTTACGAAATTTTCCTAAAATAAATTTTATTTGATGTATTTTCGTGAGAACGCAGCCTTACTGTCATGCCCAATATAATATTCTACTAACTGTCTATTTGTTTTCCGAAATTGCGATTTGTGATTTGTTTTTTTGTATCAAGTTTTTAGGCTACGACAGTTTCTCTTCGGCATACGTGATTTTCTACACGAACAACGAACGATGCATCAGTGGTTTGTTTGATTACTAAATTAGAAAAAAGAAAATAATTGCAAGGGTTGCTTTCAATCGATAATATTTAATTAAAATCGATCTGACAAATAAAACTCTTAAATATTTCACCTTTCGCAGGTCACATAGCAAACTGAATAAATAAAAAATTTGAGTTTAAAAAAACTCAAAAAAACACTATTTTACAACAGTATAGATTAAAAAGTGAAAAATCTTTATATTTAAAAATTAGTTTTTACTTTTTAGTCTACATTGCTCTAACATGCTTGTTTTTTTTTGAGTTTTTTAAAAACTTTAATTTTAATTATAATATGTAACCCTAAAAACCAACACTCAAATGACTATGTTTATATAAATGATTAATATATTTTTATAAATCATTGCAGATTAAATACAGTTTATTACGTTACTACGTAATAGCTGAGACACTAATAAGACAAAATAAAAAAACTTACTCTTCTTTTTCGTTGTCTTCTAAAATGGCTGCTAAAAGTAACAATTCTTCTAGTTCACAAGTCATATTTATTAAACTCATTAAACTTATACAGATACGTTTTATTTTAATTTGTTTTGCGTATTTCTATGTGCGCGATCAGGCGATAAATTCGCTTTGGTGTGTCTGAACCCGATCGCAACCACGATCGCCACCACGGCCGCCTTGGTCTGTGAGAGCCTTAACACAGCGTCCAGCGGCCAAATACGACACGAAGCGTTTGGCCGCCTCCGCATAGTGGCCGCAGCCCGCAAGACTGAACGCTGCAAATTCCTGTCAAAATGACCGCGAACGCACTTCTGTCTGAACACACACATTTTTTTTTTAATACCTATATTGATTTTTGACTTCTACGATATTGTAATTAGCCACGTCTTAATTATCTAAATTACTAACACATATATTAAAACAACATGTTTTATGTTATCGCTACCGCGGCCGCCTTGGTCGATGAGAGCCTTTATTACTTATTGAATTTCGCTTAACCAAACTAGCTATTTTATTGAGCACTAATAACTGCGCGGTTTTTTATACAATACATAATATAATATTCACCAAAATATATATAATTGGGCTTTTGAATGAAATTTTTTTTTGTCATAAATGTAAAGATCGTATATAAGTTTTATAACAAAACTATTTTTCTTTTTTTTATTGTCGTTCAAAAGTTATTGATAGTATACTGCGTATATACATTTTACCATTATGACGTCACAACTGTCAAAAACAATTTTAGTGCGTTTGCAGTCACGTGATTTTTTTAAATATTTTATCAATTTTAAATTGCTTATAATTAATTTAAAAAAAGTTTTTTGAAAGTTTTTCGCATCGATTATCAATATTATTTATAATAAAGTTTTAAAATACAATAAAAAAATCGATAATTATTTTTTTTTCAAAAGCCTAATTTCCTCACCAGCTAACTGGTAATACGAAGAAAACTTTGAGTGCTAAAACCACTAAAATATGTTTATTAAAAATACACAAAAATACTTTACTGTTTCACAGTTTAACGCAAAAAATGTACTGACGATTCTAACCAACAACGCGTTCATACCCAAAGTTTCATAATCTTTCCTAATATATAGAGCCGGAATTGTTACATCACTAATATAAGAACATATTTTGTATTATTTGCCCTTGCTACTTGTTTTGCTTTTAAACGGATTTTTTTTATTTATTTTTTATCAATGAGACTGTAACGTTACCTAGGGCACCTTATTTTTTCTGTTTTTGTTCTTTTCTTATATAAATTCAAAATTAAAATTTTTAATTCGGTCCTGTCAATTAGTTTGGTCCAAGCGATGCTGGACACTCTGAACAAAAGTGTTCAAGTACATCTTGTCGACGGATTTCTGCTGCGGCCGGGAGAAGGTTTGAAGAAATTGTCATATGAAAATAATGCTTGTAATTAATATCAAAGAATCATCGAATTCGGTTCACAGATGCTGGAGATATAAAGTAACATATATGTCAAAAAAAGCTTCTTTTTTGAAGTCAGTTAAAGAGACTTTTTAAAAAAATTATATGGGATCAATCCGTAACCATTATGCGATTAAAAATGCATGCATCTCCCCTACTGAAGATCATCTTTTCAAATACCACATGATTACCTAGATAGTTTTAAATCTTGAAATAGCATTGGTGTTTGGACGGCTTTTAATAAACAACACCTGCTTTGAGATTTATTACATGCTATGTCTATTCATATATTGAAGTCCCATTTGTATTTGTGGTATCCAACATGTTGTCAGGACACGGAAGAAAGGAATGTGCGATGTGCGACACAAAATGCGCCATGCTCAAATTTAACTTTGCACCATTGATGTCAATTATATTATCAATACGATGCAGTACAGTGGCGTTAAATTTTACACACTCGAGTTTAAGCTTATGCGCAAGAAAGATTCTAACAACACGTTCATTTTGTTGACGTCACTATGTAATCGAGGTCAGGAGTCGGAAAGGGTACCTTTTTTTTGCCAAAGCGCCAAACTAGAAATCCCCCTTCTTTTTACGAGATCGCTGAACACGATGGTGAGAGTCTCACAATATTTTTCCTCGGCAACTCCTTTAAATTGCCCTTTCCCCCCCGGTTAAAAAATTATAAAAAAATACAATTTTGTAGGAAAATTAATTATCCACAAAAAATCTTTCGTGTTTTCATTCTGTAAATGTGATATTTTAAGAAGGAAAAGATGATCATTTATGGAAATTTTACGTAAAATGTCCTTAAAAGATTATCTTTGAAGGCCAGTAATTCTTAAAATATCACATTTACGGGAAAAAAACAAGAAAGATTTTTGTAGAAAAATAATTTTCCTACAAAACTGTTGTGTTCAAAAACTGTCACTAGAGTGTCACAAACTCAAGCAATTATTGTTTAATAAATAAAATTATCGATCAATTTTTCAGACAATATATTAACAAAAAATATAAAATTAATACGTTAACGTTTCAATCCGGATTTGGACCTTCTTCAGAATTGATCTAAAAAATATAAAAATAATTAATATTTAAAATCTAATTCGCTTTTTATAGAATCTTTCAAAATTATTTATGATTATCAAAATAATGAAAAAATAATAACAAACAATTTTTTTATTAAGTAGTCATGGAAATAATTGTGAGTACCTAAAAAGAAAGAAAAATTATCAAAAACAAAAATTATTTCAAAATAATATTATATACTTATATTACTTAATTTTTCTGTATCTAATTGAGCATTGAGAGAATTTTTATTTGATTTTATATGTAACATTTCCGAAATATTTCTTTTAAAAAAAATAGTTTCATTATCTAAAATTTTAATATTATCACAATTAATTTTGTATATATTGTATATATAATATATTGTCTGAAAAATTGGTCGATAATTTTATTTATTGAAGAGTTCTAATCAGACGTTAATCAAAGATTTGAATTATCTATTGTTTAAGGTCAATCATAATTTTGTGTTGCCTATGAAAAAGAGAGTTTGCCAGTAGATGTTTAGCATTGAAGTCAATGGAACTGCGATAACCCTATCCGTTTGTTAGGTAACAAACACCTCGCGTCGTGGTGTGAAACGAGAATGAAGTAGGACTCGGAGGGTTGAGGGACTTGGGTGGATGTTGATGCCGTCGCCGGGGTTCTTGAACAACGTCTTAACGCAGATAATATATCTCTCGTAAGCTCCCGTCGTCGGGCCAAACTGATGCCAACGTAGTGTTAGTAGTGTAGTGAGACAACCAAAGCGCGGCTGTAAGTCGCAATTGCGAATTGATGAATGTCTCTTTAGCCACCGTGCTGACAACACGAACACAATCGAAGGGAGAAAACGACTCCGTAACTATCATTCTATGTACCTCCTTGATTATACACAAATATAGGATATAACAACAATAATCCTCTTTAAATTTGTGATGTGCTAAAACAGTTGACAGATTTTTGTTGTTCCTTTAGACAAAAACGACAAAATATTTTGATTTGATACTTGGCATAGTAATTACTGACGACGCCTAAATGTGAAAACTGTTTTTACATGCTTTATATTAGTTTCACTTGTAAGTTTGTATGTATGTAAGTATGTATGTTTGTTTGTAACCTCGTTTGAACTACAGCAATTGGTTTATTACTGTTAGTATGTTATGCCACTATTGTAATAGCAATCGTTGACCGAGCGGTCTAAGGCGCTAGTCTTCGCTGACGTCAACTCTCGGATTCACCGGTCGTGGGTTCTAATCCCGTCCACGCCGAAATAAAAAAATTGTTTTTTTCGGCAAATTTGTGACAATAAATCGAACTAAAAAGTGGAAAATAAATATAGTTAAAAAAAACTAAAAAACACGCTTTATATCAAACTAAAAAGTGAAAAATAAATATAGTTTAAAAAAACTAAAAAACACGGTATATATCGAACTAAAAAGTAAAAAATATTTTTTTTAAAATAAGCTTAAAACAATAATGAATAAAAAATACTAGTATTATTGTGAAAAAAGCGTGGGGCGCTCGATGTACGAAAATGTGGAACAAAGCGCCCCACGCTTTTTCACAATAATACTAGTATTTTTTATTTTGACGAACTACAGGTTTTGATAGCCTAAGTTACTCCTTATAACATTAGCTATCTGCAATGAAAGTCCCGTCAAAATCGGTCCAGTCCTTTAGGAGATTAGCCGGAACAAACAAACAGACAGACAAACAAAAACTTTAAAAATTGTTTTTGCTATAAGTACCGTATATACTTTCATATGCATTTCGTAAAAAGCTGTTATTTTGACATTACAAACAGGCCCTTCCATTTTATTTATCTGTATAGATAGATGTTAAAATAAAGGCAGATAAAGATATAATCGCAAGGTTACCTTAGCGAAAAACTTAAGTTGTTTTTTGAAAAAAGGGTAAGAAAAAACCTTTGTCTTAAAAATGCTAAGAAATTAATATTTGTTAATATTATTTTCACATAAAAAATAGGATTTTTTTCTGATATTAAAAAATATTTGCATGAATTTTGCAACTAGCAAAAAATATGCGAATATTCATTACAGCACGAATCTAAACATTAACCACTATTCCAAATATAACGTAAAAGCGTAACAACAATGTATCATAACAATTGTTTTGTAGTAGAACTTGTTTCGCCCGTCCTTGTACTTATGTCCGCTTTTTACTGATCATGAAATATACTAATCTTGTTATTCATACATATTACAACATAGTAGTACTCGAAAAGCGAGAAAGCCTAACGGAACCATTAACAAAGATTTCAGGAAGGAAATACATTAGTTCCGATTCCGATAAAACTTAATTTTAATGATCGTTGGATTTGTTTTTGTTGTTTGAGGCACTTGAAAGAAGTTTAGTTGATACGTTTCTTGAAAAGTTTCACTTCGCCACACCGGTATAAGTATTATATGCTGAAGAAGTACAGAATACAAGTCGTGTTCAACCTATCGGTTGCAGATCAAAAAATAATTGATGAAAATAGTTAACAATATATCTTGGCTGCAAAGAAGTAAATTTTCGACGAATTGTGTAGTTCGCAAACGAACTAGTTCGGAAAAACGCAATTATGAGTGAACTTGTTCGCAGTCAATCAAAAAATCAGTTCGTTAGTTCAATTACCGATCACGCAATAAAAATGGCGGACAACAAAAAATTAAAATTGTAGAATATTTACGATACACTTTCATCTACAATGTGTTCGACTTCGTCATCTAAAGCCAGCCCCGGATCTGGGGGGAACCGGAACACCCGCTCGTTTCAGGGGGCGCCAAAATCATAATATAATATGGTTGAACACCACACTCAATCTGTCTTTTTTCCGATTTATTCAATCTGCTTGTTTTCTGACGGTTTTACGTTCCATGTGATGGCACCCTTACAAAATGTCAATGTACGGCAACATTATAAATAAAAATTGAAATAATTTATCTCAAACGCTGGAGAGAGGGAACGTCATTATCAAGTTTCTGCCCTGGTTAAAAAAATCGTAGATCCAGGACTGTTTAAAGCGCATTCATCTTTGTCCCTAAAGCACGTTCGTCTTCGTCATCCAAAATGCGTTCTTCTTCATCATCTAAAGCGTGTTATTCTTAGTCTTCTAAAGCGCATTCTTCTTCGTGTCTCTCAAGATGCTATAATCTGGTTCTCGTAGATGTTCATGTGAGCCACCTTGTAGGAAATGGGGAGGAGTTAGTGCTGTGAAAACATTTGGATCGTTTGATAATGGAATTAATGGACGGGAATTTAAAACTGCTTCTACTTGTACTAGCAGTGTGTAATATTCTTCAAATGTTAATATTTGATTGCCAATGACACGTTTAATGTGAAATTTAGCTGATGTCTTCGTCATCTTAAATGCGTAAAGAAATTTTAGATCAAAAAATGTTTGCCATCCCCGGTGGCATGTATTCAAAGATGCTCAATAACACTGAACAACTGTGCAGTAACCACTGATGTGAGCATTGCCAGAGGTTGTCGAGGTGGATTAATCCCTTGAGAATTCGAAGAAGGAGGAGATGACTCTAGTTTATTAGTTCCCCGCTATTCTTGTTGTTACTATTGCCGCTAATTGCATGTACATTTGAAGGGTCCAAAAAAAAAACGATCAGTCACATTTTGGAAAAAAAATTGGTTGTCTGTAAAGTCGGTTTACGGACGATAGTTTTACGTGATAACGTATTCCGCTCGAATATCATATTTAATAATACATAACCTAAATTTTAGTAGCTGTCAAACTTGGGCCGATCGTGCTTCTCTATCGCTTATACTGCGCTCTCGCTTGCACGCGCAGGGTCAGGCGGAACGTTACAGCGTTACACTTTTTCGTGCATGCAGCTGGTGTTTCATAATTTATAAGACGTTATCACGTCAAAAAGAGAATATTACCCGTTCGTCTCAAAGTTTCTCAAGAATTTGACGAAACGATAACTACTTTGACTAGTTTTGCCTTGATTATAATTTTCAAGTTAAAAAATAGTTGGTGGTATTTAATTTTTCAGTGTATTGCAAATAATATCAGTACCTATATACTGATAATTGATCGTACTAATTAATTGTACTACGCAGTTTATTAATAATAATTACTGTAACTTTAACAAACAGTTTCAAATAATTCACTATTTACTAAATTATAACTTCATTTAAGGATTGTTTTTCATTAAATTGCAGACAATTCTACATATAAATTAAAAAAGTTTTAAATTCGTTTAAATTTTTCGTTTTTCATAATTTATTCTTGAAAACGGAAAATGGAACGGAATAGAAATATGAAAGCAGTGACGCATTTTAATCGCGGTCAAAATAATTTATTCCTCGCATCTAGACAAATAACATTTGAAACAAGGAAAAGGGGTGGATCTTATAATTTATCCTGTAAGGAATAGACAGACCTCACATGAGTATTTCTCAAGTTGTTACAGTAGCCTTTTGTTAAGTTGTCGATAGTTGGTCAGCGTTTCTAGCATTACCTTACTGTGTTCAATTATTAAAAATCTTCTTCTGCACGTCCTTATTCGTTGTTGCTACACACGCGTATGACCTAATATATCTGTAAAATAATTTATTTCTAGGATGGTTATTTTTTAAGACTAAATGACTACATACAGAATGATTTTAAAGTTGATTCTTTTTTTTTAACAGCGTGTAGAAATCAAATAGACGAACAAATATTTGAAGTAACTTTTTATCAAAACTCAAAAATGAAAAAGAAACGGGCTTTTAAAGTTTTATTAAATTTTAACAAATTCTGAGATCGGTCCTGGCGCTATGTTATGTCACTATGGAAATATGTTATGTCATTATCAAGTGTTCACAGAAAACGTTTCGTTAGCCATGCTTTTCTGTACATGCTTGTAGTAGCGATGAGGGCCTTCGGCGAATTATTTGGGATGCATTTCCGATTCGTGCTATCATTTCTTCGCGTGTGTTAACCGGGCTTTTGAATAATAAAATATAATTTTAAAAAATTAATTAAACTTTGAAACGCTGTTTCTCTCTAATTTTTGAGTTTTGATAAAAAAGTTACTTAAAATATTTGTTCGTCTATATGATTTCTACACGCTGTTGTGAAAGAAGAATCAACTTAAAAATCATTTTGTACCTTAAGAGATACTATAACAGTACATTAGTTAAATGTACATGTTGACGCCGAAAAAATAAATATATCTATTCATTTGGTCAACGCTAAAAAAACGTATTCAGTAAAATATTTCTTATACAAAAGGAATTCAACAACGGCAATGAAAGTTAGCGAAATTAAGTCTCACAGTATGTTTATATTATGGTTTAATTAGATTCATAATCTAAAATAGAGAAAAAGGAAAACGCAGGAGTGTAGTTACCATTTCTCCACATGTAGGCAGCCATTTATAATATACTCAAGAATATCTTGAACAATTCAATCAATATTCTGACAGTATATTTTTTAAGGATATGTCGAGAGTATACTAATTGATAAAAAGAAGGAACCTCCCAGTAAACCGATGTTTGTTTCCATAACAAACCCTTGGACGCCGACTTAAAGGAAGGCTACTGTATCCTCGTACAAGAAAACACAATTTTCAATTTCGTCTAATGTAAGTATCTACTGCCCCTCCCCCATAAAATACGCCCCTGTCATGGATCAAATCCTAAATGTTGTCGGAGTATTGACAGCATCTGCATGAAGCATTTCGTACATGTACAATAAACCCATCCTCAAAACTCCCGAGCTGTGGCTTTAATTGATTTAATTACATTGTGTTAATTAGGGTAGCTGTTTGCGAAACAGACAAAACCCAGTGCAACTTTATACCTACTCGCTATATATTTGTCTCTTTTCATCTTTTGTCTTTATTTCGCTGTCTTCACCTTTATTATTGTCACTAGTATTTCTTAAAAAAAACTTTTTCTAACAATCAGACTATTTTATTCTCTTGAGTTTTTCAAGAATAATTATTATTTTCACTACAATTTCTCTATATGAACTGACTAAAATAAATAATAAAAAGCCACGTGTAACTTTTACGCGCGGTTGAAGTAATGCATGTAAACAATCCATACATTGTTAAGTTTACAGGTTATTGTGTATGTGCGTATAGAAACTAGTGATGTGCCGGATCGTTAAAAATGTATATCCGCGGATACGGATCTGAATACGGATATTGGGTTTCAAGATCCGCGGATACGGATACGGATCTTAACTTTCTTAGAGTACGGGGCGGTAAATATTGCACATCGACCTTTGGAAAGAGACTATCTGTTTTGAGAAAAAGTTATTGACCTCTTTAAGAGTGAACTCTCATAACAGATTGTCTCTTTCCAAAGATCGATGTGCAATATCTCATTATAAAGATAGTTTTTTAGTATCTTTGAGTTATGTACTATTGGTATGGTACTCACTACGATAAATGTTTGCAATATAAAGGTGCCAAATACGATTTTAAAAAATAAAAAATAATCTGAATGGAATTTAACAGTTTTTCATTATTACCTAATCACCTATATATATATAAAATTTCATCTATGAATTGAAAACTAATAAGGTAAAAGATCCGTAAAAGATCCGCCCGAAAACTAACGGATACGGATACGGATCTTTCTTCTCCCTCGGATATCCACGGATACGGATACGGATACGGATACGGATATCCGGCACATCACTAATAGAAACAAATAAATAAACAGACAAAAAATGGCCAAAACTGAAAATTCGCTCTAGTATTCCTTAAAACTATACAATTAGAAACTAACTTAAAATTCTATTAATTTGTATTCATTTAATTAACTTCTGTATAATTTATTAAATAAACAACTCTCGCAGTGTGTCAACTTTGTAATCCATTGCTATATATATAAAAAGAATAAATAATATTATCGACCAATTTTATTTAATTGAAGAGTTCTCTTCAGACGTTAATATAAGATTTGTATATAAAAAGAAGTTTATATTTTATTTATATAGATGCGCTATACTTAACAATCAAACTCAGTATACCGCGCAAAACCGTCACATTTGATCGTAACGCCAAATCGCTGTGTTTTCCCTTTGCAAATTTCACAAAACGTGCTTAAAGAAGTTTTATTTCAGAAAAGATTGCTCGTGGATCAAAATTTACGTTCCCCTATTGTATTTCACTAAAATTTCCGAAGTACATATTAAAGTTTTACAAAAAAAAAGCTAGATTTAGGTTTTGAAACAATTTCGTTAATTTTTTGTTGTTTACGTGCGTAATTCAAAATGTGTATCAATTTTCGTTTAAATCGATTAAGTCTATCGAACGTTATCGTGCGAGCACAATATAATAAATTTCCTTTGGTTAAGTTTAACACAAATCTATTTATTTGCAGAAGGATGACAACAACCAAACACAGTTGGTTCTATTTGAATAGGTGAAGGTCCAATGTATGTGGAATTAACTGAAGGATATGTATGTCCTATGTAAATGCTATTAGCACCTCAAGCTTAAGAAATATTTTATAGACATGAATTCTATCTCGTTGATAACACCACAGAACTCGAAAATGACACAAAGCACAAAACACCAGTTTAGACCTCGTACCTTTTAGGGTACGAGGTCTAAACTGGCTTTTCGGAATACTAAAACAATCAAGGACGTATTATTCAGCAAACTAAAAGACAAAACAGAAAAAGAAAAAAGGTCTAATGTGATATATAAAATACCTTGTTCCTGCAACAAATGTTATGTGGGGCAAACGAGTCAACATCTAGGAAAAAGAATTAAACAACATAAAAATGACTGCAACCATACTAACAAATATAACGACGGAAAAACGGCCCTTGCCACACACCATTTCGAAACGAAACATGATTTTCAGTTCGAAAATACCATCATCTTAGACACGGAAGATGTACAATACAAAAGAAACGTGAAATGATATTCATATCTATGTTGGATAATGTAAATTTTCGAACAGACACAAATAATTTGAGCAACGCTTATCTAAATTTAATTAACGAGTATAAAAAAACACAAAATTTATAAGAAATAAGTCAGAAATAATTCAAACAATAAACTTTATTAGAATCATGGTCATACCGACACTTATCGATCAAGAATGGAATTACACAAATACAAAGTATTAACTTCAGATAGAGGGACATTTGTAATTAGGTTTAACTTCATAAACAATAAATCAACGAACGAACGAACAAAAAACGAACGTTCGAACGAAAAAATAATTTTTAAGTAACATGTGCTAAAAATTAATAAAATAAAATAGAAATATCTTTGTTAATGACATTAATTAATGAGTTTGTATGTTCCATATACCTATTTTATGATTTTAAAATTTGACTTCAGTGTTTAAATGTATTTTAGGTGGGAAAAAATTTACTACTTAATATTATGTTAACTTTGTACATGTTTTTGAACAAAAAATTTTTTAATTACAGAGCCTTGAGAAAGACTAAATTTATGTAGTCGAAACGTTGGCAAATAAAATGTTTTTGAACTAATCACACTGCATTTTACAAGTCTATTGTGCCCAAGAAAAAATTTCTTCTTTCTTAATATTTCAATACTAAATTAGAGGACAAGAATGCTGAATCCATTTAAGAAAATTTATGTCAGGTCACCTTCAGAAGAAATATAACATAGGCTTCCTTTTACTATACAGACACAAATTTCAAATAAATCCGACATGATTGAGAAACTAACGTACAATTTTCATTTTTACGAGTTGAGATTATTTTTTCTTTTGTACAGTTATCTAACTCAGTTGAGACGTTGACAATAACACACTGTGTATTTCTGTGAACACCTGTTACAGTACGGAATGTATAGTTGATGAGAAATACTAAAATGTACCTACCTTCTCTTTTAGTGTAATTAACGTTTGGGCAACACATTTATACATTTGTAATTTGAAGTAGCCGTTTGTCAAATTAGTGCCAATTAAAGTATATAATAACAATGGCAAAGACAACTTCGGTTCTGGGGGAACGCGTGCCCGTTTTGACTTACTTAGTTATTAACCCGTTTTGATAGTTAATAAATAAAAAAAAACTCGGGTCGCAGTGTCTCAAACCCTGCCGACAATATAGTGTATTTGCTATTACAGACAGTGTGGCTACGTGAACTAGACTTTGTTTTTGACCAATATAAAAAAAATAACCCCTTAATATACACATTAAAATAATACGTTTTTTTTCATAATTGCAATATTATTGTCAATCCAACATCTGCACCAAATTATATGCACGTCTTTATATAATTCTTAGTGAATGTAAATCTTTTAAATATTCTGTTATTTTAATATTGTTGACAAATCTTATCTCTAAACATAGGTACAGCTTAAAAGAGGAAAACTATACTATGCGCCCTTCAGTCAGAAAAATTATTATTTTATATTCGCTAGCTAGTGTTTTCTTAAAAGTCCGGTCCTGTCAAACCGATTTTGTTTAAATTGTAACAGCAGATTTTCATCTATACTAAAGGGTTAAATTTCAAATTTGAAACGATTCTGAGAATTTTTTTGGTATTTTTTTGCGATAGAAGATTTAGTTTATATATTACTAGCGGTCCCGTCCGGTTTCCCCCGGGTGCAAGAGGACGAATGGGGAAGGAAGGGACATGAGTACGCACATTAATCTTAGTTTACCGAGATGAATATTGTGTCCAAACTTCATGATCGGAGTTACCGTTCAAAAGTTTTTGTCGTTAAAAAGCAGTATTTATACTTTTTTTAAGTAATAAATTTCTTTTAATATTATAATAAATATTTAATTGAAAACACTGTACGAAAATTTTTTTTATATAGGTACCTACCTATAGTTGTAACAGTTTTCAAATGAGCTATTAATTAGATTTATTTATTTTAATTAGTCGTAATAAAATTTTAAAAAATTGAAACGTAAGCCTTAGAAGAAAGCAATGTAGAAAATAAAAAAAAAATAAAAACATAGTCGCCGACGTCGGGCTTGAATCCAACACCCCGGCATTGAGTCTTACGCTCTACCGAATGAGCTATCCGGGCTTGTGATCGTCATGCGCTAATATTGCAATGTTTATTTAAGGCATTTCACCTGATAATAATATATGTCGAACGGACTAATTTTGAGATACATCTTGCAACATTTTTCATTGATATTTCGCTCCAATTGATCGTAGCGTGATATTATATAGCCTATAGCCTTCCTCGATAAATGGGCTATCCAACAAAAAAATTCTTTTTCAATTCGAACCAGTAGTTTCTGAGATTAGCGCGTTCAAACAAACAAACTCTTCAGCTTTATATATTAGTATAGATATAAACTAAATCTTTTATCGCAAAAAACTTATACCATAATATGGCAATCGACATATTTAATACCATACGTATTAACGCGCAAAAATTGCAACTGTGTAAATTAAAAAAAAAATGAAAAAATTATTAATTACTAAATGTTATTATAACAATCACGATTTGCATTATAAAATTTTAACCTTTTTAACATTTTGTACTTTATTAACTTTATTATTGACTTTTTGTACACCAACGCGAACTAATAAAGAGTTACGTTACTATACTTGATTTATTTGCATTAAATAAGTAGAAATTATTGCACCTACCTTTATGTCTGCCATTACCTAAAAAATGTGAAAAGTTATATTTAGAAGTGGCCAGTTTCCAAACTAACTTCAAAATCCAATGTTCGATAAATAAATAAATAAATAAAACAATAATTTTTCTTATTTAATAGTTGATTTCTGTTAAACATAACTCATAATATAGAAAAACAAAAAAAATATACATTATAACATATACGTTACTTAGGTCACAAGAAGCATAAAATGCAAAATGTTCGTTTTCCTAAAACATACGAAAAAGTATGCAAAACACCTAAAACCTAAAAAAAAACATACAAGAAGGCGAACTCGATAAGAGTTCCGTTAGGTACTATTTTATATATTATTGTGAAATAATTGTTGTATACTTACGTTTACCTAAAAAATGCAAAAAGTCATATTTGGAAATGGCCAGTTTCCAAATCAACTTCAAAAACTAACTAGAAGAAACGAAATAGATTCTATTCGTATTTTACAAGAATATTCAATAATCTACATAATGTTGCGTAACATTACTTTATTAGATTTGATATTATAAACAGTTCAAACATGTAGATACAGCGGTTCTAAATAGGTGGATTTCCTACAGTAACAATCTCAATCTATACTGCAGTCTTCAGATTTAAAACCTTCTAATTTTTCTAAAGTAAGAACTTATTTTAGCACTTACTCAGAGGTTGTTATTAAAAAAAATAATCTCAACCTTGAATTATGTTATACAGCTTTTTACTAAATGCATATGAAAGAATGTACGGTACTTATAACAAAAAAAAAAAAAAAACAATTTTGAAGTTTTTGTCTGTCTGTCGGTTTGTTACAGCTAATCTCCGAAACAAGTGGACCGATTTTGACGGGATTTTCACTGGCAGATAGCTGATGTTATAAGGAATTAGGTTACTTTTATTTTGTACTAGCTGCTCCCCGCGGCTCCGCGCACGATTTTGATGAAACACGGTAACGACAACAGTTAGCGGAGCCTTCGGCTATTTATTAAATATAAAATAAAAATAGCCTAAGTTATTCCTTATAACATCAGCTACCTGCCAGTGATAGTCTCGTCAAAATAGGTCCAGTCGTTCCGGAGATATTATATATAGTCGAAGGCTCCACGACTGTTATCGCTATACCGTGTTTCATCACAATCGTGTGCGGAGCCGCGGGGAGCAGCTAGTTCTTTTATATAAGGGAATATGTTTGCATATGAATATTGAATAGAGTATGACGTCAGAAAGTAAAACAACCCACCCCTTTCCGTTTGCTGGTTAAAAAAATCATCGATTATATCATCAATTTTTCTAAGATTATTTTTTCCGAATTTCACGTGTTTAGTTGCAATTTTAGAGATACAGCGTATTCTTCGTGAAGATTTTCCATTTTCACAGCTTGGGAGACGAATTTCGATAATTTACAATCGAACACCGATCTGTTTGATTTTTTTTAACTTTTAAGCTTATTCAAAAAATTTAATTGTAATTACTACGCTATTTTTTCTAGTAACAGATTTGTGTATTAACCTATTAAAGATAGACGCTCAACAACTCATTAACGGTCTCTTTTCAAATAGATGCCAACTTAATCACTTCAGTGTCTGTCCGTCACAGGCGATTTTCTCTGAAACTATTTGACTTAAAAATTTGAAGTTTAGTACAGAGATCGAATGTGATGGTCGAATCACAGACACGCCATATGAAAAGTTGAATTATGATTCCGAGGGTTAATTTCAGGGGCTGAAATGGGAAATGAAAAAACAACTTTTTTCAGGAGCATCGTGTAGGGTGTCAAATGAAAACATGGAAGCTCGAATTCAACAGTATAGGTATTTGTTGTACATATTTTCATTTTTACATTTTTTAATAAACGGGGAAAAACGCTTAATAAGCGCAGCCCCCTAGCCTTATCGTCAAAACTATCGCTCACAAAAATCTGAACGAAAATTATCAAGATTGAAAAATTCTAGCGCAATTAACTGTTATATACAATTTAATTAACATTAATTTCAAAATGAATGAATTCAAATTCCTGTACCATAATATCAAGCCAACTACATTGCCGGTGCGTAGCTCCATAGTATAGCTCTAGACTCGTAGTCTCGACTCTCGGAGTGCTAGATTCGAGCTCCATGTTGAGTGAAGGTTTTTTTTTATTTACTCTTTATTGTATTTAATATCTTTTTGAGCTTGAAAGCTTAAAGATACATAAAAAAATATGCTCATTCAATTGTTGTAAAAAAATATTTTTTTAATTTTTTCATAAAAGCTTATTGAAACACAAATTCAATAATATATATGATGTACCTATTTTAATATTTTTTTAAATGTATTCTTTATTAAACGAAATATCGTTTTAGTAAAAAAATTGAAAGCCTAAAAAGAACAAAAAAAAATTGTCAAGATTGAAAAATTCTAGCACAATCAGTTGTTATAAATAATTTAATTGTTTATTTCTTTATAACTGCAGAGCCAAAATTTAGCTGTGGAACACGCAAGTGGTGTGGTGATGGCACGGAACACTAATTGTGCAAGAATAGCTTAGACTTGACCGATTTTTTAAGATGATTTAATAACTCTAATCTCTAGTGAATTAAAGTATTGGTGCCTAAGAACATCGCGAGCATTGATTCGTTTTTCTGGATTATAGATTAACATTTTTCTTAGCAAATCAACTCCTTCAATAGGCATGTTTTGAACTTGATTTTTTAAAATATCTTCAGTCCAATTTGGAAACGTTGTTGTATAATCTGGCAGAGCAGTGACACCAGGCCAAATCTCTTCAGTAGGCGTCCTTAATACCCTAAAATAAATAAAACCAATGCTTTACAAAATTGTAACTGTAACATTCCCAGTTCGTTAGATATCCTGGTTTTATGTATTTTGAAGTGAAAACTTCTTTAGCGGCGTTGTACACTTTTTTTTGTAATGGGTAAAAAATGTTAAACTCGCGTCAGGCGTCAGTTTTTTGTAATGGGTAAAAAATGTTAAACTCGCCTCAGATCGTCATATATGCGTAAGACGAAAACTTTTATTTATACAACGTTAGACATCTAGCGTTGAAATTCGTACATAAAAATGCAATCTATGATATAAACCATTTTGACCGAAAATTCGTAAGACGTTAATATTCAAGTTTTCACTTCCGCCAGCACTCCCTGAGTGCAACCCGTCTTTTTTTTCTTAAAACAGTTCAGTATTTTTTTACTCTTTTCTATACTCGTTCACATTCAAAATATTACATTTGATTAGTAAGAAAAAAAACATTAAACCGATTTAAGTAAAAATTATATGAAATCATCCGGCAACTTCTCGAAAAGTTAAGACTGAGCATACATTCAAACAAAAATTAAATATAAGCGTCGAATAGATAACCTTTTTTTGAGGTCGGTTAAAAAGTTACAAATCGAAGAAGTCATCAGTACCTATTCTAAGTATAAAAAATCATTGACGTTAAAGAGACGTATAACTTACCTAAATATTTTAAGCAATTGACCGATTTCAGTATCGTCATAGAATAAAACTTTACTTGTTGACATTTGAGCGAAAATACATCCTATTGACCAGATATCAATAGGACAGCCATAATGCCGTACACCGAGCAATATTTCAGGTGCACGATACCATAAACTTCCTACTTCATGTGAGAACACCTTCATAGGCACACCAAAAGCCCGGCCTAAACCAAAATCAGCCACCTACAAAAATCACAATTATGTACATATTATTTAAGTACATGATGAAGTCTTCTGTATATACAATCATTGTAGCCGAGGAGCCAGCAATCCTGAAAGCTCCGTGATTAAGGATAATACAATTTTTAATGAAAATTGAAAGTTTACACTTAGCCGAATAAGATGCGCTTGGTCGGCGTGAATTTTATTAGCCGAAAATATTTTAAAATAATTTATATATTGTTAAATGTCTTTAATGTTTCCCTGTCATCGCGGATTTTGATCTTTCCTAGGTAATTTTGTGCAAAATTTCGTACTTATTCAGAAAAAATACGGCCGACCAATGTTTTTTAGCCGGAAAGGTCCCGCAGACCCAATTAAATGACGACGTGATAGGGGGTACAATTTCTCCATTATCACGGAATCCTTTTTTTTTATTTTACGTGTTTTGATGTCAATTTCAAAAATATCTTGGTATGCGTGCTTAGAAACAGCCGGAAGTATCGCACATAGATAGATATAGAGAGAGAAAAAGTGTTCTTAAAACACTAAAATTTTGGAAAATTATTCGAAAGGAAAATAATGTCAATATCACAGCCGTACGAAAAAAATGTGACAATTTTATATAAATTAACTGAGTCAATGCAATGTAATTAATTAATTAATAATTAATTTTGTCAATATTATCTATACAGTATGTAAACACGTAAGGTGCACATAGGGAAATTAACATTGGGAAAAAATGACTGGATCAGAGTGAGCCTTGAAATCTTGTTTTTCAATTTCACAGATAATATTCTTTTGCAAAATGAATGTGTATACTACCGAAATGATTACAACATAATCGGACTTTTTTATTAATGGGACATTAAATTCCCAAAAATACTTAAATATGGTGCGAGATCAAATATCTCCGCCTATTCGTGTTGAACCTAAAGACATTGGGTCACTGATTTACTGACGCGCATACGTCATACCAGTCAGATAATTTTTGAATGAAATGTTTCCAAACAGATGGAGTTGTTTTTTTGTTTTATTTTTGTACAAATAAATTAAAATAATGATTTATAAGAGCTTTTTATTATTAAAAAAGCCAAGTAAAATCAAAATAAATCAAAATAAAATAGAAATCCTCAAGATCACTACGATAATTCAATAGAAGTAACAATTAATGCAGTCATGGCTAACTCTGATCCAAGTATTTTTTCCCAATGCTAATTTCCCTATGTGCACCTTACGCGTTTACATCCTGTATGTATGTCACAATCAAACATACAAGTAAGTACTTACAGCCTTTCTCTTACCTTAATAATTTTTTTATTGTGGGAAATGAGTAAATTTTGAGGCTTCAAATCCCTATGTAAAACTCTTTTCTCATGGCAATATAAAATAGCACTAGTTATTTGACACAAATAGCTTTTAACATCTTCTTGATCCATACATTGCCCAGAATCGAACATCATCAGATACGTATGCAAATCCATAGACAAATACTCAAATATTAAATATACACTGTCTTCTATAATAACATTTTTAAGTTCGACTATGTTTGGATGTTTCAGCTCGGTTAAAATTGAAATTTCTCGAATTGATTGTAATGTGATACCTTCATCCTCTGAATCTGTACGAACTTTTTTCAGTGCAACAAAGCGTCCAGTCTTTTTATTTTGCGCTTTAAATACCACACCGTAAGTTCCCTCACCAATTTTCTTAATCTTTTTAAAATCGTCTAGTTCCATGTTTTTTCAAGTTTTTATAACTGTAAATAAATAATGTTAAATTTCTACTGTTCACTATAGTGAATGGTAAATATAATAAGATGAAGGAAGGTTTTGGTTGAGGATCATAAAATAAGCTTTACCAGTGTTTCGCTAGTGCGTAAATATAATATAAAGGGGTGCTCACATAAACGAGCATCTACTGTATACGGAACGTGAAAATATAATCGTTTAATAACCATAGGGATCTAGCGACGACGACGGTTTTTTTACTAATCTCAGAACAGGTACCTAAACAATTACCTAATCATTGTTTTGGTAAAAGTAATTAATAGATCTCTATTAATTACACTTACCGGTATTTATTAATATTCACAATATAAATATTCAGACGTTAATCAAAGATTTGAATTCACAATATAGTTTGCTTGATGAAATAAAAATCGGTTTGGTGTTTGGGTAAGCATTTACTTAGAAATATTTTTTTTTCATTTTGAGAAATACATAATTAAACAATAAGAAATACAATTAATTTAAAACAGTAGTTGTCTTTTTCGAATCAAATTTGAGTGATTTTTTTAAATACATTAAAAAAGAATTTTCCTTACGTGGTACCACTCCTCTCATTCTATTAAAATTAATTACATTTGCCAATAGACAATGTAAATAATTAATAGCAACCGGTAAGTTTGGTGAATATACCTAAATTTATTATTTTAACCGAATGATTTGGTTGTTATTCATAATGAGAGGTATTTGGAAAGAATTTCGTGGCATAAGGATCGAAACTAAAGCAATACTGAACTTTTTAAACTTGAATTTAATACTGACGTTTCGATACATTTTGTATCATCTTCAAATACAAAACGTATCGAAACGTCAGTATTAAATACAAGTTTAAAAAGTTCAGTATTGCTTTAGTTTCGATCCTTATGCCACGGAATTATTTCCAAATACTCTCATTAACTTCAATGGATCACAATTACTCTATTTATTGAATAGAGTCAAATTAATGTTATTCATAATAACGGGCAATTATTATTTTATATTAATAATAATAATAATTGTTATTCCTTCATAATAAATACAATACGTATACAATAAGTAATAAATTATTGAGGATTTCCTGCCCAACTTGGATGACCAGTGCTAGGGCAGGATCTCAAAACATCTCATTATTAATTATTATGTCATTATTAACAGTTACCAACTAGTCATACTGACCCGTAACACACACAAAGTTATGATATTTAAGAGGGTGATTAAGACGACGCACATAACACCAATTGTGTAATGACTAATAAAGTATATTTTATGGAGTTTTAATGCAACCGACAAGGACAAAAAATGGTACTGAGTGTCGCTGGTAACGCAAAAATGTGATCGTTCACTATTTACATTCTTTCGATCTTATTTTTGAACTCGGAGGTTTCGTTTCATTCTCGCGCTACTATAAAATAACTTTCTTATATACATGCATATTAGGGTGTCCCTTATTTACCAAGTTGGTAAATAATGGGCACCCTAATGCATATAGACATGTTAAGTTAGCCATTACGCACTAGTGCGGTAAAGTAAAACAAAATTGGTCGCGCCATATACCAATCCCATACTAAATCGTCGTTAGTCAGTTGTTTTTTTTTATAATTACTATTAGAAGTAACGTTTATTTGAAAATGAACTGCGGCAAAGATTTTGAAAATGAAATGAGAACCAGCTACTTTATAGGAATTAAGTGCAAAAACTATATACATTTCGTGCATAAAATGAATACTATAACCCGTGTGACTGCTAAACTGATCGTTTTAAAAATAATATCACAACTCGTAGTTTTTCTACTTTATTATGAATGAACTAAATCGCATTAAAATTTTAAGCTTACACTGACAAGTTTTTTTTTTATTTTCTTTACACTTTAAAAAATATAAGGACTGGTGCCTGCCAGGCGATGGTTACCGTACTTGCTATCACTAAAATAATTCCTAGCCTTACAGAAATACCGTTACCCAGAGCAGGAGCGGACCGTGAATTTGTGGGGCTCGTGAATGCATTATTTTCAAAGACATATTCGTGCAACCCTATAAAAATCGGATCTCATTTAATTAATTTAAACGAGCATATCTTTGAAAATAACGAATTCGCGGATTTAGTACTAAGGACCTTTTTGTGGGAAATTCAATTCTCTCCGATTGCTGTTATCAAAAATAAACTTTAAAAGAATTCATGTTTGAGTAAAAACGTCGTTTTTCCCATGTTAATTAAATGGGAAACAAGCTTGGTTTTCCCCTTTCACAGATTTGATCTAGGAAGCTGAAATTTTAGGAAAATTATTTTTAGTTCCAATACTAAAACATGAGCCAATTGGGCCGAAAACAAACAAATAAAAGAACACCCTAATGTATACGGTATAGGAAAAAATTAGGACACTGAAATATTTTATTTATAATTTAATATGACTTGGACACACAAACAGCAACTGTAAGACATTGTTGCAAAAGAAATTATCAGGTTATGTCTAATTAATTTTTTTTTAATTCACAATAGTGTCCATTGTCTTCAATGGGGTTGGGGGCTCTTTATATTCACGGGGCCCTGGGTTGCAGCCCAAAAATCCATTATATAAATCCGCCCCTGACCCAGAGGGTTCACCTCTTGGACTATATGTGTGTAAAAGCATGTTTCATAATGCATTTATGCATCACGTACAAACCAGGGACAGATTCGAATATGGCAGCTACTGTTAGCCAATTTTTTTTAAAGAAATGTGCAATAAAAAGTTGAATAGAGGACCGAAACGTATGAAGATTTTATATAACGCGTTTGTTTTCACGTTTTTTCGAAACGAGTCCACAAATTTAACATGCAACTTAATTGTTAAACTATAGTTTACAGTATGATTCGTATAAATTTTGAGTTAGCATATTTCCTTTGCACTTACTTTTGTGAGAAGAATCCTTTTTACAAAATAAATATTGACACAATATTCATTATTTTATCCGTTTGAAATTAACTGCTTTTTCGTATGTCGTATGCTGTACCAATCAACACTCAAATTAGTATACTGTAAACCGAGACCTGAAGACTCATATGACGATTATGGCTACCTGCAACTTGCTGCAACTACAACTACCTGCTATTTAACATCCCTCACATCCCTTTAGTGGATGACTTCTTTTGTAATGGCCTTAGAAGATGCCAGGGGAACCACTACAGAGTTATTCCAATATTTAAAAGTTCCTAAACCGAAACTGTTTTCTAGTTTGACCAGTTTTTCGGGATTTCAGGTCACTACTTATTTTATTTTTATCCTTAAAATTAATGATAAGTATTGAAAATTCCATGAAAACAAAAGATTTATTCTCTTTTAGTTCTTAGTTTAAAAACAATTCCAAAAACTATAATGCAAATTATTGCTAATGCAGTGGTTTTACGTAACTCTAGACTTGGGTTGCGGCTAGTGATAGGTTTTTTGAACATGGATTGTAAATAAAGTAAGACTTTTTTCTTTCTGTTCAACTGTTGCAGAGATTTAATAAAGTTTTCATATTGTGGAATACTATTGGGTAGGGACTAGGGTTGCCATCCGTCCGGATTTCCCCGGATTTGACCTCTTTTTAAGGGTGTCCGGGGAGCGTCCGGGCGGGACTATATACAGTTCGGGTTTTAATTTGACTAGATAAATCTTTTCTTATCAAGAGACGAAAGTAGAATTTAATTTCTTCAATTCGAAAAGATTTATTTCTGTTTATTGGAATAAAGAATGTAGAGTTATTGTTCGCTTTTTCTAATTTTTATACGGCTCCTTTATTTTAATTACCAAAAATAATAGAGATATAATTAAATGAAAGCTTGTAAAATTCCATATATTTCTTTAATTTTGTTCGTTAAGTTGCACAAAATATGGTAAAAAATGCATCTATACTATTTCTGTATTATTAAGGTATTATTAAATTTCATCAGTAACATATGATTTTCCTTGGAAATTATATCCGAGTTTTGAACTCAAAAATCCGGGTTTTTTGAACTTCTTGTCCTAGTTTATTGACAGATTGATGGCAGCCCTAGTAGGGGCAGATAGGGTATACAAAATAGCAACGGAGTAGATGAAATCAACGGCCCACATGACGGGTTGCAAAGCCGCCTATAAAATGGGATTGTTTAAATATTGTTTCTGAGAGACGCAATTTTAATACATTCTTAGAACTTTCAGAACTACTATCATTCTGCTTTATTTGAAAAAAATCCATAAGATCGGTCAATAGACAGACAAAATTAAAAACAGCAACTGCGTATTTTCAAACAGGAACGTATATTGATAAACTAGTTGTATTAAACACAACTGTAATGATAAAACGAAGAGGACCGAAAGGACCGTGAGCACAGGATGATCCTAACATTTATTATTACAACATTTAGTAAAATTTATTATAGTCCAGAGGCAGTGAATTTTTTTTGTACTTATTTTCCCAGTCGGTGAATATGAAATAGTTTTGATATGTGTTTCAGATCTATTAATTTTATAATATTATTTTTCAGAGGATTATAGATCAATAAAGATAATGCTATTAAGCTATATTTTTAATCGCAACGTTTCGTTTTACTTATTAAAACTTTCTCAGGCTCTACAAAAAATACATAATATAAAATAAAATACAATAAATACATATATAATAAATTACATTAATAAAAATGATAAATACCTTAAAGAATAACTTAGCATTGGTAATATTATGTATTTCATTTATAATATGTTATTTTTTATAATTTATTATGGAGACATTCAGTTAGTTTAAATTTAAAATAAAATACTAATAACGCCGTCTCTTGTTTATATGAAAATTTACTAAAAAAGCACAAAGCTCCTAGGTAGTTTATATACTAATAACAAGAGATGGCGTTATTAGTATGCTATGAAATTAATGCCAATAAATAACTACCATTTGTCATTTTATTTTAAATAAATAAGCACATGATACACTGCATGAGGACATTTGATTTTAAAAAACACACAAGCAGCGGTTACGTTAAGATATGAAAAACTTGTTTCGGTAAGTATAACAGTTAGCGACATCTATTAAAATAAATTCCGAATTCTCAATAGATAGGAAATTGTTTGTTAACTTTAATTAATATATTCATAAAAACGCTTGTGACTATGTAGTATATGTAGTTTTCAAAATAAAAAAGAAAAAAATTTACTCAAATTTATTGCATAATGTTGCTTATTCTTGCGGCCGCTGGATTTAATTTAGCGCTCATGCTTGCGCTTAATGCCATCTAGTTTAATTATTAGTAGTTATGTAGTTTTACAATTTTTAGCCAATTTTATATTTTTTCTGGACAACTACGTAATAGTTACAAACGTTTTTATGAATATATTTTGAAATCACAAACTATTTTGGATCGTTTGAGTATCCGAAAGCCTATGTTACAATCAGTTCTTAAAACATGTTGGAATTAAAAGTGTCACAAACAATCGGGGTCATTGGGGTAGAGAAAATTAAAAACTCATTTTTTTTATTCAAGTTGGCTAATCCGAGGAGGGTCATGACATTGAAATACATAACGTGTTTATAGAGCAGAATAAAATATACTAACATTTATACAAGAATGTATTCATAATACATATTACATATAAACATTTTATCGAAGAATCTCGTTAGAGATTCTTTTCTGTGCTAAATGCCGACGAATCTCTTAACGTATTTTACATCAAAGAAAGTATACAAATATTTAGACCAGTGATTCTCAACCACTGTGCCGCGGCACTTTTGTGTGCCACGAAACTCAGTGTGCCGCCAAATTTTAGAAATGTATATAGTAAAAATTTAATGCTTTTTTAATTAGGAGTAGAGTTTAAATTAAAGAAAAGTGCTTATATATATAAATATGTTAAAATTATTAAATAATATAATTTAAAAAGAAAATGTAGGTACAAATTATTTTAACAGGAATAGGTATTTAAATCCAAAATTTTAATTACTTGTTTTGTAACGCGTTCTTTCTTAGATTCATAAACTGATTTTTATGCCTCAAGTCGGCTCACACGTGTCAGGCTGCCCGTCCTTTGGAAGCGTTTTCATACGAATTTTCTTCGTCCGAATAATCCCATTGCATTGAAACATGGAGATCTGCGAAAAAACCGAATTGAATGGGATCTGTTTGGACCATGGACATAGGATTCCTATGTCCATGATATACTCATATTAGTGATGCAAGAACACAACATCTGGTAGGTCAATCGGTAATTTTTTTCCCGCTGACATGGACCCCTTGCAAGTTATCGACCCCTGGGGGTCAATATAGACCACTTTGGGAATCACTGAGTTAGATTATGAACCATAACTATCTTTTGATTTATCGAGTGATTAGAATAAAAATTTAAAACTCTTTCAGAATTAGTTGGTTTTTTGAGACTGTAAGGATGATTTGGCAGTACAATCAGAAACAAAGGTACGAGAAATCTTCACAAAATCAATATATTTTAAAATAGAGTACCTATTTAAATTAAATAAATTTTTTCACGTGTTTGTTTTTGTAACATTTATGTAATTGAATTGAAATTATATCATCAGATTTAAAAAAATGTATTTGGATTATACGTAATTCATTTTTAACAACAAAATATTTTTTTATTCCATAAACCCTAGTAAATTGCAGTTGGGTCAGCACGAGTGATGGCGCTACTGCGGTACTCGACTACTATCAGGCCTAATCCAGACCTTTAATCATTTTCCCGCAAACTTTTGTTTAAAAACATTTAAACAAATATCACGAATCTTTGTCAATCGTGATATTGTAATTTCACTAGTGAAATTACAAAATCACGGATTTGACAATATTCCGGCGACATATATACTGTATATGATATATCTATGTGATGTAGATATGTCTATAATAGAATATCACAAGGAGACGGGTGCATTTGCTCATTTTCCCTATTTTGATTGCAATAAAAGTATACTTTTATTGGAATCAAAATAATAATAACTCCCCGGGATCGCATTTCCGGACTTCGTGCCCATGGAGACTTTTGATCAGCGTCGATTTTTGGATAATATCCCCGAGTATGGAAGATTTTAACCGAGGGCCGATTCCCATATGTTCCGTGCGGGGTCCTTTCTACAAACATTCGTTTGCGAACAAGTGTATCATGTGTATACAATATAGGTTTGGACGGGGCTTTAGTAGAAGTGAAGTTTGCTAAAAAGTCTAATGTGAAGTTTTTTCAAAATATACTAAAAGTGAATTGAAAACCAGTTATTTTAAAAGTAGTAAGTACAAAAACATACTATTTATATACACCTATTTCGTGTGTATATTATGTCTCGTATCTTTTTAAATTAACGCGTTTTTTCTATAAATTAAAAAAAAATCTAAATAAGTTCGCTTTTTGTTATTTTTTAGTTTTCTTGTTAAATAACTTACACTGGGATCTCCGTTTCAACGCAAGGCTTATCAATAATACTGTTTAATTCTTCAAATAATCTATTTAACAAAATTATATAAGTACTGCATCAAGTTTAGAAGCATATTGGTAACATATATTGTTTAAAAAATAACATTAGAATTAGCCTAATAAACCTTGATAATTTACAACAAATACATTATTTATTTGTTCTTTAGATGGTGCAAATATGTATGGTTGTTTAGCTAAAGTAAATGGAACAATTTCTTGAAAACTATTAAGTTCTCCTCTAGATTCTAATGTCCATCCTTGAATATATTGATAAGAATAAATATAGAAGAATCCGCCATCAGTAGAAACACACAAAAATATGTCGCCATTGTTGTCTTCTACAAACATAAAGCAATCCGAAAATATAATATTACGTAAAAAATAAAAAGTAGAATTTTTGTAGACAACTATTACTTACTTTCGCTATGAAAAACATTAATGCTATAAACAGGTGAATCAAATTGGATACTTTGATAAAAAACATAGTTATCATATTCTGGATGATATTTTAAAACAATCATAGGCGATTGTCTTTGACCAAGAATTATAAGACTATCGGTTTTATCCAAAACAACACTAGCTATTGCCGTTACGCCAATTGTTGCAACGGCTCTCAGAAGTTCAAACTGAAATTATTAATAATCCAATTGAAAGTAAGTTTGGTAACATAAATATTCATTTATTTATAGTAAAAACTGATATAACTTTACCTGTTCTGTGATAACATTAAACCTATAAATTTCAGCATTCACACTAGACGCGTGCTCATTTGAATCATTAATATTTCCGATTACTAATACAATTCCTTGAGCTGTTTGCATTACTTCAAGTGTCCACGCTCCCCACGACGGCAGTCTTTGAATTAATTTAGTTTTATTCTGAAATTAAGAACCACTTAAATAAAAAGTACCTAAAGGTTTCATTACATCCATTGTAGAAAATCTCCTTTTTTCCGAAGATACTCGCTATTAAAAAAATGCTACTAATTACAACAACGAAAATTTCATTATAAATGAACTCATGATTATTAAAAATCGCTAAAAAGTGATTTTTAATCGAGGAGAAACGTTCGAAAATGACAATGAATATTCGGAAACAAGGTTCTTTTTTTGTACATACTTGATCCAATCTTAAAACCGAGCAGTATGTGTTATGTGAGTCTATAACGGAATCATAATACACAGCTAATATTATGTATAAATTGTTCCCCACACGAAAATATTTAGCTGAGCTTAAATATCCTTCCATAATAATATCGTCAATATGAATTCCACTTGTATTTAACTTCTTATTTCGCGTAACCCAAGTGACACGGGTTGTTTCCTCATCATTCGGTCCATTGGCTATTAAACTGAAATATTAACAACATAAATATGCAAACATATTTATAATATTTTATTATAACAAACAATTACCTGCAGTTGCGACTGCTACTTAAGGTGGTAGTGATTACATTAATGATAGTATCGATATCATTGTACTGATCATAGAAGTTGTATAAACGTTCTGAACTATTCGAGTTCAGTAATTGTACGGATCCGTACTCTGATATTTGAACTGAATGCTGAACAAAACAAGAACATTCAGACTCTAAGCTGCACATGTCACCAGACATTTTCTCTAAGATATTCATCGTAACACCGCCCTTAATTTCAGTTACATGCACTGCAGAAGCTCGATTTATTGGAATTCTCATTTCGTTGTAAGGCTCGATAAATAAAAACACATTTGCCATGTTTTTTGATAATTCCAAACTCGTGTGTTGTATTTCTTTAACGTTTTCAATTAGTTTTGTGACTTCCAATGATAAGAAATTATTTATTTTTGCTTTTTGGTGTAACTCACTAATAGCAAAGTTATTTATATAATTTGTTAATAAACTCGAATTTAAATTTACTACTTGAATAAACTTGACATTTCCTTCAATTATCATATTTTTATCAGTTAGCCAAGATTTTTCATATGCTCGAGTCAAATTTAATCCGTTCAACCGGTTAACTTTTACGGTACCTTCTACGGATATTGTGTCGACAAACTCTTTCGAAGCAAAAATATATTGTGTTCCAGAATCTGTGATTACTTTGCTTATCTGGAGATTATTTATTGACTCCGTGCTCGCAAAATCTTTAATATGTATGTGTTGAAATATACTAGTCGACATTATATGTTGCAATTCATTAGATTTTAAATATATTATTGATTTCAAAAACGAAGAAAAATTGTTTTTGTTGATGCTTTCAAATTCAAGATTGTTCGCTATCGTTAAATTGCCGATGAATAATGTTGCAGGAATTAATCTCGGATTTTCATAGCTTACTAATAAGTTTGGATCTATGTTTATACCTCCGATATTTTGAAATACCTTGAAAAGATAATTTCCAATTATACATAAAAATACATTAAAAAAACATTTTATTTAAAAAATTATACAATACCTTTAATTGTGGAACAGTAACTCCACCTTGAAATATTTTCTTCCCCGTTACTTTATCGGAATAGGAACGCACTAAAGACTGATTAAAATCGATAATATTTATTGTATTGATGACATCAATTTTTGTATTTGCATAACTGTCCATCGATAATACGTGCAAGTCTTGCGCAAAATTATTATTTCCAATTATATGCTACGATTATATTCAAAAATCAATAAAACTGAAATTTTAGATAAAATAAAAAAATCCAGCGTCTCACATACCTGACCGTTTCCATTTTTAAATAAAGTATCGTTCAGAATATTAAATAAACTTATATTATTTACGTCCTTCAAAGAATTCATACTTTGACAAGTTGCTCCAGAGTAAAAAGTCACCTGCGAAAACAATTAGCTTGTTGATCGAGATAAAAAGTATTAAAAAAAAAATATTTAATCAATTATTACTACCTTTCCTGTAATTATAGAATTCTTTTGCAACTGAACGGCTTTATCAATTAAATGTAGTAACGTATTTTGCCTTAACGCTGAATTATTTGATATTATTACATTTCCGATAACAACGACGGTATTCCATAAGCGAGGAGAAAGGTTATTTAATGAATTATTAATGTGAAGTAGGACATCGCCATGAAACAAATTAGTCGTTATAGATCCCTGTACGTTAATTGATTTAAAACTTAACGACGGTGTATTGATAATTAGTAAATCATCCGATGAAATGTCGATGATTTTGGATGTATTGATATTATCAATTAATTGCGTATCGAGCCATTCTGCAGATAAATTAAATATTAACGATGATTGATGATTATATTATTTAAATTTACTTAATGACTTACGCACCTGTACGTATAATATTAAAATAATATTTTTCCGATATATTTTGTGCCTTCGTTCGAGACAAACTGTTCCTTAAAAAATCCTCTACATCTACTCCGGCCAGATTTTTTACAGTCAAACTGTTTATAAAAACTGTTCCGGAAAACTGTTTAGAACTATTTATCTTGATATTTGGTTCACTTTTTATTATTAACTAAAATCAAGTTTTATATTATATGAATTAAAATTTAAAATAGAATAAAAAAAATCGCCAATGGCCATTGGTTCAGTAGATACGTTCTTTTGTTTACACTCTTCTCAATGTCTAAACTAGATTTCGCTGAGCATAAGCAAAACATATACAGTATGTAAACACGTAAGGTGCACATAGGGAAATAACATTGGGAAAAAATAACTGGATCAGAGTGAGCCTTAAAATCTTGTTTTTCAATTTGACAGATAATATTCTTTTGCAAAATGAATGTGTATACTACCGAAGAAAATATTCAAATGATTACAACATAATCGGAATTTTTTTATTAATGGGACATTAAATTCCCAAAAATACTTAAATATGGTGTGAGATCAAATATCTCCGCCCTTTCGTGTTGAACCTAAAGACATTGGGTCACTGATTTACCAACGCGCACACGTCATACCAGTCAGACAATTTTTGAATGAAATGTTTCCAAACAGATGGAGTTGTTTGTTTGTTTTATTTTTGTACAAACAAATTAAAATAATGATTTATAAGAGTTTTTTATTATTAAAAAAGCCAAGTAAAATAAAAAAAAATCAAAATAAAATAGAAATCCTTAAGATTACCACGATAATTCAATAGAAATAACAATTAATGCAGTCATGGCTAACTCTGATCCAAGTATTTTTTCCCAATGCTAATTTCCCTATGTGCACCTTACGCGTTTACATACTGTATAATATTATAAATGTGCAAAAATCTCAATGTTGCAAAATACCTTATTCATGTACTTCGAAAATTGTATAGTGTTCACTCGCGTAACTGATATGTTTTGAAACATAACATTACCATCTATAGTTACTTTGTTTAATGGCCCCTGCACGTTAAATAATAATTCACTAACATTGAATCCATTTATTTTTTCAGTGTTGATATTATTAGCTGAAATATTAAACCGTTTAAAATAGAATACTATAAAAAACAAATCTTACTTAAAGAGCAGTTATTTTGTTTACCAATGATCTTATTTGCATTAATGAGCTTCACCCTTTCTGGTTTATTAGCAAATATAGTATAAGGGAAGAACTTTCGAGGATTTTTTCCATTAAGTGAGTCTATCTCAAGATTAGCATCATGATGAAGTAAAACTGATCCATTTATAATTAAATTCGTGAATTTTTTTTTGCCTATAATAGAAAAAAATAATTATTGCATAACAGTTGAGACATACGTGAGCTCGTAAGCAATTACATAACTATCGATATTCGAGTAGATGGGGGCAGACCGAGCAATTGCCCGGGGCGGCACAATTAAGGGCGGCGCGGCGTCGGCGGCGAAAATTTGAAAGATGGTTAAACAAAAAAAAATTACACCATCTATGGAACAATGCATGGATAAAAGGCGGCAAATATTATTTTGCCCGGAGCGGCGAAATAGCTGGATATAAAAACAACGTTGTAATAAGTTAGTAAGTAAGAATACCTTCAATAGATTCACAAAAATTATTTCGAGTTATTAAATCCGTTACGTTTAAACCATCTGAATATTCTGTAAGAATACTATCGACTATCAATTTTTGACCAAAATTTTTTGATCCGTATATATCAAACCTAAAATTCAAATAAGCGATTATGAAAAAATATGTAGAACAATTTTGTTTTATGCTTTTTATTTAAACATAAATGTGATTTCAGATCTTATGCATCCAAATTAGAGGATTCTACATAATGTAGGGATGCACTCAATGCATTGATCCTTTCGTTTTTCAATGTTTACATCAATGTTATTTTTAGAAAAATGTGGATGTTTTCGTTTTGATTTTTTTTGCATCGATTTTGTTAATTGAGTGTATCCAATTCCCTAACAGAATAAAACCATATAGTTCATATACCTTCCACTTAGAAAAACTGCAGTTTCGTTTATAGATCGCGGATTTGGAATAATAGTCTGCGTTGTTTCAGTTAAGATTAAATTGCTGTTAATTTCTATATTTTGAAACCAAAATAAAGTTTGAAGTGGCGGCCAAATATCAAATGCATTTATGCTGTCATACACATATAAGTTCGAAGAAACGTTATTCAAATAACTCGTTGTTAAAGTTAATGATGTTAATCCATTTGAAAAAAGTACAGGGGTCATCACAATCTAAAAATGGAAATCGATTCAAAACACGTAATATTTTTAAAAATCCATAATAATTTCAATACACGTACCTGGTGTGAATTTTTCAACCAATAGTCTTTAATTACATCAGATGAAATTAAATTATTTTCAACCAGAATGTTAGCTGATGGTGCGAAGTTAATATTTTTTATTTGAACATGTCCTTTAACTCTTACAGGACCATTGTAAATTTGTAACAAGTTTGGATCTCCTAGTTCTAAACGGTTTAATATACTATTTAACGATTCGTTCAGTTTCAAATCACCATCAATTTGTAAATTTAATAAGCTTACGGGGCCTATGAAAATTCAACAGAAATTAAAACAATCGTTGTTAACAGCATTTAATTAACTACAAAAATTATCTCGTACCTGTTATTAAATTAGGTCGGTCAAGTATCACTAGTTGATTTTTGAGAGAAATGTTATTGACTAAGACGCTTTCCAAATTTTTCATTTTCATATTGTGAAAATGTATAGTGGAATTTATTACTTGATCTGTATTTGTTGTAATTAAGTTATTAACGGCGTAATTGGATATATAATTTGCTTTCAAATTTTCAATAGACGGATGACTTTTAAATGTTAATGTACCTAAAAATATTTATTAGTTTTCTGGAAAATATTTTAAATTTAATTGGAAGATATTTAAGAAAAAATGTTACCGTTTATATATGGACTAACTTGTTTCAGAAACAAAGATTCCACGAAATTATCCCATGGAATATCATTAACTGTTTTAACATTTAGAACTGTTACATTTATATCGGGTAGAATTTTTATCGTATGCGCATTGGGTATCCAATTTAAAATGTTGTTCTAAAAATTAAAGCATGCGTGTAAATTGTATTGTTAAAGGCTCAATTTATTTTTTGAGAAATTATTGACCTTATTCCAGTTACTCAGATTAAGATTTGAGACATTCATTTTTTTAAACGATTTCGTGCCTTCTATGTGCTGTTCAAAATTTGTTTGTTTAACTATAATATTAGAAAAACTAATATTATTTATGGTTGAAGAGACAATATTACGCGCTGTTAAAGATTTTAAAGCATATTTTCCAGTTATTTTTTGAGTTCCTTCAGACAACAAAAGACCTTAAAATAAATAGTTTTTTTTTTATATATATAGTTCAATATTAAGTACTTAGTTCCAATTTAAAAAAAGAAAATCAATGAAAACCTTTGAAAAATGTGTTGTTAACATTTATTTGCTGAAGATGAGTTATGTGCAATTTCTTGCAAGACACAGGACCAAAAACTGTTTGCGAACTTGAACGTGTGAGCCAATTTTGATAAATCCAAGGTTTCTTATTTATAGTTTTAACATTTAATAACTTAATCGACAAATGTTTACATTTCAAATCTCTTTGAATATTTAGGTCACCGTTTATCTGTAGTAAAAAGATGCACGTTTAATTTTTAAATTGTAAATTTAGTGTTTTTTATTTAGTATATATACTACCTGATTAGTTGTTGAAGAATGAATAAGGCGAGATGCCTTTTCTTCGAGTTCTATAGCCTTTGATGTTGCAAGACTCGTGTTGAAATTGAGTTCTTTAAAATCGCTCTAAAACAGAAATATTATTATAAATGGAAAATAATAATTATAAATAACATTTAAATTAACGATTTTCATAAGTTATACCCTCTATGGCTTCTTTTTTTAACCAAAGCAATTTATGAAATTTCAATTCCAATTTTGTTAAACCTATAAGTATTTATAATATTTAATTTACACTACCATTTTTTCATCTGAAGTTATATTAACATTTGAGATGTTGAATTCTTTTACAAGATGAGCACCAGATGTAATTGGAAGTAGTTGCTTCTTTTTTATATTTTCTGTGTTTCTTTTGATATCATTAATCAAGGAAGCTTCCAGTGTTAGACGTTTATAAAGATTATCCAAACAATTTATAGGAAAAGCTGGTGAAATAATGTGATTATCTGCAAATCAGAATCCAGTAAATTATCAAGATACACAATATATTGTGAAATATGTAGGAATGCATAATATATTGTGATTATTGTTTTTTTTTGTTACATCGTAATTATTATATCGTTGCAACGATATTTTCTGAGCGATGTATCGATATATATATAGGTATATTTTTTTATTAAATTAAGCCAGTTTGTCACCGGGAACACTGCAGCCTTTAGGGCTTATTGTGCTATTCCCCAATCTCTTATATCACCCGATCCAATATCCTCGTTCCTTGTACTAGCTTGTACAGTCCATGGACTGGGTGATTGATATAATCTTCTGGATTCATTCTTTTTTGTTTTAAAATACATACATTGCGCACTCCTAGACATATGCAGCTTTAAGTCGATATTATAAATGAATTTCTACACATAATTAAATACTCTTACATGTCAAAAGCTTATGATCGTTTATGTGGAATATTTTTCCTTCAATACTATCGGAATTATTGATCACTGTAAATACACCCAATGAATTTTTCACTGAAATTACAGTTATATCCAATATTTCTGAATTTCCCATTAACATGATTTTGCCTACTTTTGAAAACCCATTTGTATTAATAGAATATGCCACGATTCCATCCTACAAAAATTAAAAATTTGAAATAAGTTGCTAGTATAGTACGATAGGTACTACCCTATTATATAAGAATTGATAAAACTTACTTTTAAAGCAAAAAAACATAACAAAGTATTATTCATTTCATGAAAGTGTACTTTCAATGGTAGAACTGGTTCATTGAAATCAATCCATTTAATCAATTCCATATCTGAGAAAAAAACATAATATTAAATAACTGAACAAAGTGAAAAAACACCCAATATTATAAAAGTAAATGCAAAAAAATGGTACCTCTTAAAAAATATATGGAACTTTCTCCATCTTTATTCAACAAAAATAAGTAATTCTGTTCATTAAATGTGTAAGAAGTTAAAGTATAGAATCCCTTAGAATCTAGAAACTGTATTCTTCGTGGTTTATTATTTTGTAAGTACATTAAAAGTGTGCCGATCTGTCGGTAAAAAAATAATTTAAATACAAATAAATGTTATTAATAACAATTAAACAAGTTTTTTTTACCTCTGGTACATGTTGAACATACTGAGCCAAAACAAGTAAATGAGTATTGAGAAATATTACAGAAGTTGGTTCTGTAGTCAAAATTTTTTCAGTTTCATCAAAATGTGTTCCAGTCCATTTATAAAGTCTGCATATGTACAAAAATTTTATATTTGTATGAAATCAAATTTATTAGAACTGATTATGTAATTACGCATTGAGAAAAGAGCAAGTATGTAAACAAAAAAGCAGTTGTGTGGTTTTAAGAAACCACGACGCAAGTGAAACTTTTATTGGATTGTAGGCGTTGGATTGTAGACACTTATCCATCACGATTAATTATAAACAACAATATTCACATGAATACACGAATAAAAACATGTAAACACTGTACAGCACTTGCCCGCATGACAGACTGACTATGTGTTATACATACTACACGGTCAGCTGATGCTAACCATGGGCGCCGCCATATTGGCCTTGGCTGCTCTACCGAGCGCCTACTCCGAACGCCTTTCACTTTACCCCTACTCCGCGGCCGCCTGTAATGCGACATGCAACAGACGGCCAGAAAAATTCGGGGCGATAGAATAAAAGTTTCACTTTAATAATTGATTTACTTATTACAATAATAGCCATAAGCTGATACATGCAAGATTTCTTCTCAATGTCGAAACTAAAGTTGACAGAAATATTTTATTTTTAATGGCTGTCGATTATAGCAAATTGAAATAAAATATGAAAGACATACCCCGATGGAACAAGCGATCTTTTTTTACTATTGAGTAGAACGAGATACAATTCATTATTGGTTGAAGAAAAAGCAGCATCGACTGCAAGTCCAGAATTCATTATCGTTTGATGTAATGTCCATGAATTATAATTGCTTGTACTGATGTATATTTGACTAATCCCATCCGAGTAAGACATCAACAAAAATATGTTATCTTTATAGGTGATCGTCTAAAACACATTATTATGTATAAAATTGCAATTTGGGCAGACGAATAAAAAATTAATTTACTTAAAAATTTTAATTACCTTTACAAAACGAACATATCCGCTATTGAATGTATATTTAAGAGTAAAATCTATTTTTTCTGAGTGTATATCAACATGATACATTCTATTGTTTAAAAAAAAGAATAATTCATTCTGCACGATGACCAAGAATCCATTTCTATGCAAGTCATTGGAAATATTGAATACAGATTCGATTTGAAAATCTAGTTCGGAAATATCTTGAAAGCAATTAGAAAAGTTAAATATTTGAACCTGCGAATTAAATATTATAAATAAAGTTTTATGTGCTTACCTCTTTTATTAAGAATACGATTTGTATTGAAACTGTCTATCAATAAATGTTTTGCTTGATCAATTTGACTCTGCAAATACTCCTCAACTAGTGGTTTATTAAAATTATTTCCATAAGTAACAATAAAAAAAGTAAATAACAGTAGCTAAAACAAAATAAACAATATAAACAGTCCTTATTGTTCGATTTTAAAAGTACTGAAATTTAAAATAGAAAATTTACCACACATGAGGAATTCATTTTGATTCTACAAACAAATTACCTCTACTATTTTGTACGGCAAAAAGACAATTTTCAGCAGAATACAACAAGTCGTTTAAGACGCCATTTTGACCTTCGCAAGGGCAAAGTTACGCGAAATGGCAAAAATGTTTATAGTTTCTATCTTAAAAAAATTAAAAACCAATATTTTTAATATCTTCAAAGCGACCCCTTTTGATTTCTGGAATATCTACTGAACACGTCTTTTACTGTTCCAAAGTTATGGGTTCATATAGGGATGGGGAAACAAATTTTTAATAAATAATACTTTAAAATATTCGTGTTTAAATCATTTAATAAAATAAAATATAGAAGCAAAACGAATCTTCTGATCAAAAATCTATACATTTTCTTATTTCCAATCTTTTTTAAGACATACCTATAAGGATCTCAGACTTATTTATAAGTACACTACACAAATCATGCATTTGTAACATAAATATCTTTATAATACAACATAAAATTTTTTTGTACGTTTATTAAAAGCAAAATTTCAACACTGCACGAACAAATTCAATTTTATCTATAATTACTACATTATCATCAATGTAGATAAATCGTCTTGGTTTCCGGGCTTGTATGCCGTGGTCCATTGGTAGTTCTACCTGACGTTTCGTCTACAACTGCGGTAGACATTATCAAAGGCGATGTGGTAGCAGGTGAAGTGTCCTAGGCTGCTCACAGGTTAAGCCCAGAAGTACACTTCGCCTGCTACCACATCGCCTTTGATAATGTCTACGGCAGTTGTAGACGAAACGTCAGGTAGAACTACCAATGGACCACGGCATACAAGCCCGGAAACCAAGAAGATTTGGATCAACACCGGCCAGGAAAGCCTACACACTTGGATAATGTAGATGAACATTTATAATTTGAAAATTGCTTTATTCTTCAGCACTCTCTACATCAGTACCGTCTGAAGACATATCACTCAAATTTAAATCGAATTCAGATTCTTCTTCGTGGCACATACTCAATTTTTCAAGTTGGTTTACTAACTCGTCTCGGGTCCAATAACTGCAATTATCTGGAATATAGCAACCGGGATCGTTTTCTGGCACTACGTCTGGTGTGTTCCCTAAAAAAATTATTTATTAATTTTCTAAAATATTAAAAGTGCCGTTATCATTGCGTTTAGTATTTAAATATAAAATACCAGTGTGAGGCTTCCCGCGTTTAACCATCCGAACAAATGTTCTTCTCTTTCTTTCTGGCAACTTATTAACCATTTTAAGTAAATCTGGTTCAAGTTCGTTTACATCTTTGACAGTATCCAATGTATTTTGTTGAAGTGATCCTGATTCCATTGCTTTTCCACATTTGGGACACACATGTAATTTGGTTGAACAATCGTCACATACTGTTCGATATGCATGTCGTATAACTTTTTTGTTGCACCTACAAAAACGAATATTACAAGTTAAGTTTAGGAATGTGGACGATAAGTGTTATTTAAGGTTAAAAAAGGGAAACGATATTGTAAATAATGGTTTCAAATAAAATCAATACTGAACTTTGAGCAATGTTATTGAAATACTAAAATAATAAGTATTAAGTTGAGAAATTATGAGTTTAAAAAGTGAATTACATACCTGTTACATTTCTTCAAAGTTGTTAATGGTTTGTATTTTTTATACTTAATTTTCCATTCAACAATACCTTTACAGCGATCGCAAAGATCATTTAATTTCACTTGATTATGAAGTATTTTCATTGCAACACAACCGTGCAGATCATTTCGAAAAACTGTACGGTTTTGATATTTAGGAGGCCTAGTTCTTGAGGTATTACCTTTTTGACAACTCATGTTAAAATTGACGTATACTTGGGAACTGAAGTAATACTTAGCAATTAAGCACGTTAGCTGTTTATTTCAAAATTATACACTTTAAAAGAAAATTTATCAATAAATACACAGCAGTGTCAAATAGCACATTTTATTATTTCTTTCGCATTTGATATTTCAGAATATATGTATATGTTATTTATATATATTCGAAAAACAGGGAATTCAATAAACACAAACCTATACTTTTTTTAGTACACCGTTTTCGAAATGATTCAACAAATTCATCATATTTCGATTGCTGATCTTCTTGATTAAATATCGTCAATATCATTAAAACACGTTCTCTTAAAAAACAAATACATAGACAACAAAAGGGTATTTAGTATTTGGCAAACATTGTAAAAACAAAGTTACTAAAAATCTTTTGAAATGCTTTTTCAATTGCTTTGAAACCATAGATAATATAGGTATCTTATCTATGTTTGAAACGTATTTTTAAATATTTAGAGTAAACTAGTTTTGGTTTAACGTACTTGATTAATTCGTATCTTTTATTAAAATTGTATATTAAATAGATATATTAAATATTATATTAAAATTTAATATACACAATTTATTAATATACTTACTAGCGTGACCTGTGCGAATTATTCGCACTAAATAAGTATAATAATTATCACTGTACAAAATTATTTTTTAAATATATTTGCAGGTATTCAATTCGTTTCTAATTTTGCACACTGCTTATAACGTTCTTCTTTTTGTTGTAAAAGAAATATTGTACTCAAATTGTCATATAGAGGCGCAAGTAGCAAAAGCGTTGTTCAGCGTTGCCCGTCAGATAGCAGTATTTACAATTATGAAGATCAGAATCAGATGACAGATCGAAGCAATACATTTTTTAGTTGTCCATGTCAGTAGAGCAAGCAATTATCTGTAAAATGATATATAATTTATGTGGAGAAATTGTGTGGTTTTTTCTAAAAAGGGAGGCAAACATCTTACACCTTAGCGTATTAATATATATGATGATTGGGAGTATACGAACTTTTAAATAAAACAAAAAACGAACAGGCATTGATTTTATTGAAGCCATGAATTAAACAAACAAAACACTTGTAAATACAATCGAGTTAATATATTTCACACAACTTAAAATTAAACCTTTCTTTGTTTTAAAATATAAAACATTTATATTTCTAACAATATCAGGGCAGACTACAAAATTTAAAATCAATACTAAATAATACAAAAAAAAAAATAAAAATAAATATCTTTAATCTGATTGTTTAGGTGAATCTGCTGCTACTGTTTTAGATCCAAAAAATTCAGTCTCGATATTCTGAAGTGACCATTTATGTTCGATGATTTCTAAAGCCTCCCATTCTGCTTTGAAAGCAACTTTTGGATCGGTTGGCATCGATAATGCTGCACCTGCCATTTGATCTTGAATGTGTCTTGCCTGATCAGCAGCTGTATTAATCAATATTGTTACATATTTTTTTGTACATGTAGGCTTTTATAATACCAAAGAAATGAAAATATAGTTACGCGTTCCCTTACCGTTGTTTTCTCCGAGAACTAAAGCATAAATACTTCGAAGTCCAAAAACATTTAGAAAATACCACGAGGCAGACGAAACCCATGATGCATCTAATGAAACCAATTCAATTCCACGCTGAAGCATAGGTTTAAATCGCAATGTTAAAGGAAACGGTACCTTTGCTGTAAAATACAATTTGCGCTATAATAAGTCTGGTTTAATATGAATTAAAGAATATAAGAACTAAAACAATAAACATACTTGTTACAAATCCCGAAAACATCCAATTAATCCATCCACCAATAACAATCATTGGCAAAACATTAGTAATGTTCCCTTTGAGCATGTCAGTCATCATTGTTGGATCTGTCATCGGATTTTGGGATACAGGAGGACGTTTTTGCATCAAATATCCAGTTTCTTCATTGTTGAAAAAATGACGCCTCATAAGAAATGAGTGTCGTGGAAGAAAGCTTGCGTTGTCGCGAAGCAATCGGGCTCGAAGCATAACCTGACTAATTAAATACATTAACAATTATTAGTCTTATTTATATGTTCTGAATATCAAATGAGAATCTACAATTTCAATTAATTATTGACTGTACTTGTATAAAAAATAAACAAAGTAAAATATAAGAGAAAAAACACGAAACATACCTATCTTGAACTTGCTGTAACTCTACTTTTTTCTGACTAGATAATAATATAGAAATATAATGACGTACAATTCCGACCAAAAATGTTATAACTACAATCGGCAGAAATACCCATCCTCGTATATTAGAATCTAGCAATAATTCAGCCATAATAAGTTTTTTAACTCGATTACATTTAATACTAGACAGCCATACAGGTATTTCAACTTGTCACTTTAATGGCTTGAAGTTTGCTACATATAAGACAACGCAATCTTTGGAGGATTGATTAAATAATAACTAAATTAATTGACCTCCTTACTACCGCTTGGTAAGTTGGTACACAAAATGGCGATTGGCAGTTTCCCGCGGTTAATGCTGAGTGAAGCGTCGGTTTCAGAAATATATGTAAATTCGATTAAAATTTGCATACGATTACTGTTAATGCATTCAAAGTAAATAATATGTGCTCGTGCGTGTGTGATCTATTAGTTTATTGACTAAAATTGTTTGCATTTTTGTAAGTATTTGTCTTCATGCTTTTAATATCATTTGCCTTTTCAGGAATAATTTACAAATATCATATTTTCTGTCTGCATATCTATTAGTGCTTTTATTCAACTTGTTAATTAATTCGCAATATCTATAGGCTGTTCTGTTCACGCAACTCTATGTGTCTTTATATGTCTTGGAGCTATGTGTATTTGTTACTTATTATTTGGATATATGTTCTATGTTACCTTTGTCCGTTTTGCCAGAACATTGTATCAAAACGGGCAACCTGCGAAGTGTTTTATGTGGAGTAGGAATTTGGCATTATTGATGTAATAATGCCAATTTCCTGATCTATTCCAACACTGAAAACGCAAGCTATACTGGTTTCCTTGTAATTTGTGTCTAAATTTTCCTGTTTCAGTATACGTACGAATTGTGTTCATTTATTGTCTTACGATAGCATCGTACGACTGGTCTACGGTCATAGAAATAGATAAGTCTTATTTATTTCTATGGTTACAATTTTTAAGAACAGTAATGGTGTCAGTTGATTGAATATCAGTTTCTGATTATTTGTTCGGTACCAGGTGCTACGACGGCTTATAAAACTGAGGGAAGAGCTTTTAAAGGAGTTATCGAAGGGCTCGATTAATGTCGAACCTAAATGTATATTTGGGAGAGAGATATATATAGATGCTGAACAATTGCGTCTGTTTAATTGGAATATTGAGATTCGTTATAAAGAGGTTACACTGTATATGATATTAACGATACCACTAAATACTATGAATCAGTTACAGATACCAATCGACTGTCAAGATTACTGATGGGACACACTATGTAATATAAATTTGTTGTGGGTAATATCGTATCTGCTGTAAGATATACTTAGTATTTGAATTATCGTTGAGATTTCAGTATAATAAACAGAAAAATGTCGCTAGTTTTTTTTAGAACTATTGTTAGGTCAGCAGTCGCATTTATGTAGTCAAGGTTCTTAAAATCTATCAATGAAAACAAACGAGAATTAAACAAAAAATAAAGTAAAAAACAGAGTAGAAACACTAATACTGGGTTGTAGAATGCATTGCCAGAAAATTTGATTTGATAGTGACCTCAGATTGCAGTTTTTATATGTGCAGAAACAATCTAATGTCGTTGTCAAAAAATGTTCTGACAATGCTTTCTGCATTAGATAAGATCTTAATCGCAAGACAACGTCATACATTACTTCCTTCAATCAATTAGTTTGCATGTATAACTAGCGTATACAATAAAACTTACTCGTAATATATTTATAAAGCTTAATTATAATAATAATAAATTCCTCGAACTCCTAAGTGGAGCTTAGGGCCTCTACGAAAATTTTGACTTTTGCCATATTTTTGACTTGAAGCCAGGTAGTTCTTTGTTATACGAACAGTTCTTCTCCAGGATGTTTTTGATCTTCCATTCCAGGCTCTCTTCGCTATGTCGTCATCTGTCTTTCATAACGTGTGTCCTATCCAAATCCATTTCCTGCGTTTTATTGTTATACAGATTTCTTCAAGACATGCTCGTTTCCAAAGTTCGTTGTTCGAGACGTGTCCGTACCATTTCACATTGAGGATTGTTCTGAGACATTTGTCTATGAAGATTTGCAGTTAAGTCGTTATGGCTTTTGCCACTTTCCAGGTTTCAGATTCGGACAGAAGGACCAATCGAGTTAAAAATACGTAATTTCAAAAATCATGCTCGAATGCCAAATACGACTTAATCTTCTGAATGCTTTTTTCATTCTGCTGTCTTATTTCTGCTTCTGCCTCTCCATCATTGCTGATCATACTGCCTAGATAGTAGAGACGTGCGTTTTAAAACGTAAATAGTTTCAATAACTATGTATTGGCTCAATAACCGAAATACAGTATTGAAATACAGTATTCGGTTCTACGATAACTATGTATTGGGCGATTAAATAGGTATACATTGTAGAACGTTTAGTTACACTGTGTTGTTTTCTGAGAAGTTTAATATCTATTTTAAACAAACTTATTTTGATTTTGATACAATCATAACATAACAAATCACCATAACGATTTTTTCTTACGCAACAATAGATAATATATTATATGCATAATAACTAACAATGTTGACTAGTTAATTGGTACAATGAACGTTATTGTTGGCCCATGGCACGTGTATTATTTGTGTTCGGCCCACTTGATTCTTAATAAAATATGAAAATATTTTGATTTCTTTTTAAATCTACAAAATGCACCTCTTGTACTGGTATTAAGTAGTTGACAAATACATTTTTTTTTGTATTTGCATTGTATTCGCAACAATGAGTGTCTCAAAAATATAACACCAATCAGTAACTATTTGTTATTACATACACTCGTCCCCGATGATATCACTACCAAAACGGCAAAACCACTTCTAGACTCGTGTATCGCCAATACATAGTTATTAAAATAAATAGTTTCAAAAACCGTTATCGAATACTGATAACTAGTTACGTTTTGTTATTGGAAAAACACATACCGACCCATCTTTACTAGATAGCAAAATTCTTCTATTTCTTTAACAGGTATATCGTTTTCGACTCACCTCTTGTATTATGTAAAGCTTTCTTAGCATATTTAATTAAATTTACTCATTGCATGTCTAATAAACCTTACTCATAAATTAAAGTGCGTAAATTATTGTTCTTATTAAATGTCAAGTGATCGTGCATGAATAATCACTTTAATTGTATTTTTTTTTTGCTTATAACAACACATTTTTTTTCCACAAATCCAAATAAGAACTGAACAGAAGTTGTTACAGGTAAGAAAATAAAACAACCATTTATATTATATTTTTAATGCATGTAACTATACTAGTTTTTTCCCCACCACCAATATATACAATAGAAAAAATACATTTTTTAAAATTATTATTGCACAGCAATAAGTTGTGGGCAGTTTGGTATATCACACATTCTTTTTAGTTCCGTAGCAGATGCTCTTACTCGTGACTCGAAATGTTCAAATAGTAGTGGCTTTCGACAAAACTCGCATTCCTAAAAATCCGGTAGACAGTAATTATAATTGATTTATGCATTTGGATCAGTCGGTGTGTTTGTTGACCAAGTCATAGAACAGTTCTAGAACTTTTCGAACAATCTGCATTGGTAGAACCTGATTATGAAGTGCATCAACAAACACATTTTATGAATTTACATAACTTACATCATTACATTGTTGACCTTTTAAAGGTAAACCAATTTCTTTCCATACTTTAAGCATGTCATTTATGAGTGTGTCCATCATCTCTTTTGTATGGTGCGGTGTCGGAGCTAGTCTCAATTTTTCTTGTCCGCGTTTAACTGTCGGGTAGTTAATCGCTTGCACGTAATGACCATACTGTTGAATTAATAAATCCGATATTAATGTACATTGTGCCGGATTACCAATCTAAAAAAAATTAAAATAGTTAAAATATTTGCCTGTGATCACAAAAAGTTACTTTTTTCAAATGATCATATTACTTACTTTTACAGGAATTATATGACTCGGCGTATGTTCTACTGGGAAACCGTTCATTTGAAGTGAATTGCGTAGGTATTTAACATTTTTTTGATGTAGAGAACGAAGTCTTCGGCCTTCTTCAGATGCGAGTATTTTAATGGCGGCAGATGCACCCGCTAACACTGTCGGTGGAAGTGACGTCGTAAAAATGAAACCAGGTGCATACGAACGAATTACATCGACTAACTTTTCACTTCCAGCTAATTGTATAAAATAAAACCACAATAATAAATAATAATTCTTCGTATAGGCTTTATTTTTATTTAATCTTACCTATGTAGCCACCGATGTTTCCAAAAGCTTTTCCCAGTGTTCCTGACACAATGTCCATCATTGGAAGTTGTCCGTCTCTCTCACCGATTCCTGCTCCATTTTCTCCATATAAACCGACAGCGTGGACTTCATCAACAAATGTTAAAGCGCCATAACGGTGCGAAACTTCACAAAGTTCCTGAGAAATTATAGTATTTTACAAGAGGAGTATTTAATTTTGTCAGTGTAGATCAGTGCTTCTCAAGTGTTGGATTAGAAAACAAATAAAACAAGTTGACTACCTCCAAAGGACAAACTGCCCCAGACATTGAATGAACAGTTTCAAATGCAACAATTTTAGGAACATTTTTTGGAACCCTACAAAGCAATTCTTCTAAATGTGACACGTCATTGTGCCGGAAAATGTGTTTCGGAACTCGACTATTTCGAATTCCTTGAATCATTGAAGCATGGTTTCCTTCATCAGAAAATATATGGCAATCTACAAAAATAAAACAAATGTAGAGTTACATAATAAGTTCAGAATAGTTATTGGCGTAACTAGTAGTCTAAGTCATTCATCGCGCTGACAGGTCATGACAGCCTACAAGTTACGCCCATAATTTTATTCAACAATTGCGCGTTATTCATGTTTTATTTATTGTTATTAATGAGATGTTGTAAATATCTATTTATTTCTTTATAAAAAAAAACTGTCAATACTAACAGCACCAAACAGCACGATTCAATGTTTTGGTTTGAGGTTAGCTGGTTATGAATAAACTCCATGTCGAAAACATTCGGCCTCTCAATTTTAGCCTCAATGGGTAACAACGGAGTTGTTGTTACCTACTATTTCGTTACGACTCAGAAAATAGTTACGTTTATTTTCATTACTCCACAATGGCCGAGCTAGTAGGAATCTTCATTGAGTTATGACAAGTAATTGTCACCAGTCGGTAAATGGCTATTTAGGGTTCGGTTTTTAGGCATGATAAAACATGAATAACGCGCATGAGTTGAATAAAATGTATTTATTCAACACGCGTGAGTAATATATTATTTCGGGGCCCTGCTAAATTCGGGAGAAATAATAAATTACTTCATGTTGACGCGTAGAGTGCTAATAATGAGCCGAAACTACGATAATGTATTACTGCATAGTTTCTGGACCAATAGGAACGCGGTAGCGTGCCGAAACTGTACGGTAATGAATTATTACTGCATAGTTTCTGGACCAATAGGAACGCGGTAGCGATTTGTATATATGAAAACAGCATCGCAATTCAGCGAAAGTCAGGGCCATCTTGTGTGCATCGAGGGCGGTGAGTACGTCAATCAATGAAGTGATTTATTATTTTTCCCTCTATTATCAGGGCCCCGATTACATATTACTCGTGCTAGTTGAATAAAGTATTATGTGCGCTACGCTCGTGCGGCAAATTTCACGCTCATGGAATCTTCTCCTTCTCTCACTAGTCGCGCAATATACTATTTACAGTATTTACCTGGTATAGCTCTGGCTAAGGTACATAAAGTGGAATCATTAGCTACAAAACAAGAAGTAAATAACAGAGCTGCTTCTTTTTTGTGTAATTCTGCAATCTGATTTTCCAATTTTTCATGAAATAGTGAATTTCCGGAAATATTTCTTGTACCGCCAGCTCCTGCTCCGTATTTTTCAAGAGCATCCCTAAAAACACAATATTTAAAAAAATAAACAAATTATTTATAATTATTATTCGTTCTTTTTTCAGTTAGGCTGGCCTCACACCAGTAGTATGTAACCGCGACGCAAGACTCAGTAATTAAGTTGTGAGCAACTTGCTTTAATTTGAGTAGCGTTGAAGTTAGTGATAGAACGAATTAAAAAAAATATTTACATACCAAACTGCTGCCTTTACTTCCGGATGGCAAGACATGCCTAAATAATCGTTGGAACACCATACTGTAATTGGACGTTCACCCCATGAATACTCAAAAGCTTTGGGAAATTGCCCTTGTTTTGCAAGCCTGTTTACTTTTTTGAAAATACGATAAGAGTGGTCCATTTTTTTGTTCATTATTTGCTCGTGAAATAATTCTTCATAAGGAAAAGCTTGAAAAAAAACCGCATTATGAAATAATTATAGATAAAAATCAATTTAAAAAACCCAAAAATTGAACATAGGACAAAAAAGCATGTACATAAAATAGCTATTTGACCTCGTAGTAATTTAAAACTTACTATCAAGATCTTGGCCAGTGGACAGCGCATTATTAGCTGCTTTAGAGTCCACTTCTATAATATCAGCATTGTCTGCTTCCTTCACCACGGATTTCACCTCAGATAAAAATGGACATCTTTTGTTTAAGTTTTCCAAACCTTAAAACCCATTAATTAATTAATACTCAGGCACTTAAATGATGGTGAACTTAAAAATTGTACTTTTAGGAACGGAATTTCGAAACTTCATTTTTTTTCGTGCAACCCTTTCAGAAGAAACTCTAAGGCGTAAAAATTTTGTTCAAAATACACTAACAGTATAACAGCTGATTTAATTTGGGTGTATTTCATTAAACCATAAGTTTTTTTTTTTGTTAACGAAGTCTTTTTTAAAATACTACAATTGTCGGCGCCCATAGGAAAAAATTATGGTTTGCGGTATAGTAATTGATTAAAATTTTAACCGCTACAGTCAGTCTCAAACACTCACTATTTTAACCTTGACATGAATTGAAACACTTATAATAAAAATTATAAAATGTTGGTTTGTTTCTGGTCGGAATAAATTATAAAAAACACAGTAATAAACATTTAGGACATAAATTTAGCATTTTTAATGTACCCAGGAACTATAAAATATTTAAAAATACACAAAAAAGATATTTAATAAAAACAAGCAGCGATGTTTCTCAACCAAAAAAAAAGCGTGGAGTGCGCTACTGATGTCCATAGTATTATTAACATTCCAATACCCTTTCCAAATTGACATGAATTATTTTTTTATTGTTTGATCCAAATTGGCGAATATTTGAAGTGTTCAAAGCTTATTGAAATAATTTCAATTTTTTTTTATTTGTTTATTCAATCCCATTTCATAATAATTTTATCTTTAACCGACTTCAAAAAGAAGAAGGTTAATGTTATCTAAAAATTATTAAGAAGGGCCGTATATAAAATATATTATGAATGTTTTTAATTTTATTCCATCCAATTTTAGGTGTGGTTCCAGTTTGGGGTAGAAAGGTGGTCCCAGATAATCAGAAAATTCAAAATATGTAAGTAGACATTATTGTTTTTAAGAGTGTTCAAAATTCAACATATTACGTAAATAACATTTAATAAAAATACCAAACAAGTTCTGCGTCAATAGAAACATTTTTAATTAATTCTACAACGCAAGCAATTAAAATGTATTAAAATATTTTTCTACTTAATTTTAAAATAATCGTCCGTCTGTGATAAAGTTATATGAATATTAATTTTCAGTATAGGTAGGTCACCTCTACTTTTAATAAATGTCACGCTGTTAATTTTTTTTTTATAGACGCCGCCTTTTGTAATTGCATTCCATTGAAAATTAAGTTAATTTAAACTTTAATATAATTTTTTGAAAAATATATTTTGCATTATTATTCCATAAAAGTGTTTTTCTACTTGTTATTTGGGAAAGTTTCGAGACACCGTACACTTGACATACTTGCATGTCTTGAACAAAAAAAAAAAAAAGAAAAAAACAACTTTCACTAATGCAAAACCAATAATAATTAATTATTCACCATTGCCACTGACGAAAGTGTCAAAGTTCGGATAATATAATATATCTTATTTAAATACAGCATTCTTGTGGTTACATAACTTTATCTAAACTATTTCCCGTATTATATCTGAGCGAAAAGAGTTATTCATTACGAATACTATAATATATTCTAGTGTTAAGATAGACATTGTACAGATGATTATACTGTTCTTGACCTAATAGCTATAAAGTTAATTGAAATTGAATAATGAGGATGATGCAGCACAAAAAAAGCTTATTCTTTCCCAACTTTGAAATTATCAAAAATATTGAGTTCTTACCTTCAATTTTGGCGGGATTGGGTGATGCTTCGGTACACATTGTTGCAGAAACGACAGGGCAGTATTGCCCATATGTCTTCAACAATGTCTGGCCATAATTGCGAACATACGATGAACTTAACCGGGTCAAAAACGGGCAAGGCATTGCTATGACCTCGATGAAGAAATATTAAAAAAATAGTGTTTTGTTTAAAACAATTAATAACAGATGTTATATAATGTTAATACGAAATTATGCTACAGGTGCAATAACTTAATTTTACGCGTACGGAATTGCAACACTAGGAACTACCAATCGTGTTGGCTCTCAGTCTTACAATGAATTGAATTCATCAATGATACCAACTATTTATAATGAGAGTCGCGCCTTTTCGTTAAAATTAATTGCCATTTAAAAGTACTCAAAGCAATGATTATTCAAAGATCAATTATTGGAAAATGAACGAAATTTTGAGATATAAAAATTAATATGAAACATTTAAATAACTTCACTGTTTTCTATTTATAAAATAACATTTTTTTTTTATTTATTATACAAAAGTCCGTGGCCTTCAAATTTTATCGAATTCTGATTTCTCACTGAACAACTTATCAAAATGTAAATTTATCAGTATTTTGTTTCGCTTTAGTACGATAAATAGATAGTTGAGTTCGTTTTGAATTCACTAATATAGTTGTTTTTTTACATTATATGCGTTTAGAAATTGCAAGTCATTTGTTCACGTGAATGTTTTCATTTTTTAATAATAATATTATGCTATTTGTTGGTATGTCTCTACAATCCAGCGGTTCTTAACGTACGGCCTATGGGGTATGTCTTCCCAGTGGAGGTGGATAGCCTCCCAGATAATTAAAATTCCAAACCGGCTTCGCTCGAATTGATAGATTGCCTCTTAAAATAGACTTTCTTATAGAATTAAGTATAGTTTTTTAATTACAATGATTTTATTATTAGAGTTTTTAACGAAACGACATCACACACATCCATGAGCGGAGGTGAGATTCGAACACACGACCAGTTGAATTAAAGACCCAACACGTCGGTTCGGTATATTTAACCAGAAACCAATAGGCAGACAAAAGCAAAAATTTCGTTGAAAACGTGTTACGATTTTATTTATTTACATCGAAATAGAATATGGTAGTAGCACTACTAACCTAATATAATTTTTTTATATTTTAAAACAGATTCAGAAACAAAACATGAACAGAAATTTTTTATAATTCTGTTTTACCTTTAAAAAAGTTTTTTAAAATATAAACACTTAACGACAAAAATAATGAATTATTAATGGTTACTCAAATATGTGCATTTATTGACCGACACCTTTAATATGGGAAAATTCCCAGTTACTAGTTCCGCAAAGATCACAAAAAAACTTTTGGCAAAACCAACTGCAAAAAATCGGCATAGCGTATACCTACGTACTTCAAATTGTTTGTTCTTTTTTTAATAGGTATTAAAATGGTAAAATTAATTGAGTTGAAAAACTGGTTTGTAGTTACTTTATATATTATATTATTATGGGAATAAATGAAGAAATAGTTAGTTTTTATAAGCGTCTGGTAATAAATTTGTGTACTTTTTTTTCTCAAACAATTTAATTCGTAACTTCCCTCTTATCTGAAGAATGGAAAACCAATGAAATTTTATGGGGAAAAAATATCAATACGTCTAAGTAATAAATATTTTTCAATAAATTAACGACCAATTAAACACGCACGTGTGCCTAATTAAATGGCTTATTAATGAATTATAAATATTCGTGTTTTAATTTAACGATTTTTTGATCACAGCCGATGTTTTTGAATACATTAAAACTTGATTTTAATTAATTGTTAGAACTTGATAACGATTTAAGGAACTGTTAATAAGAAATAATATTCCGTTTAAATGATTTATTTTTATTTAAATGTTCCAAGTATTGAATATTTTATCTGATCATCTAGGTAAACGAAATATAAATATTCTAAGAATGATAACAGCTCTAAAGCGTTTCGAAAAATTAAGACTCAGCGTAAAATAAACTTCAAGTTTTGTTATTTATCTTTTTTATATAATAATAATGCGTTTAACGTCCGTTTCTCGAATTTATGTCATAACAGGCGCCATTCGCACCGTTACTATTCTTTTTTCTACCACACTTCCCGTTATTTTCTATAATTTTTAAACTTCAACTTATTTAATAGCAATGAGCGAATGAAGGAATTTTTAGGAAATTAATAATAAGGTAGGCAAATTTTGAGCATAGGAGTTTGACAGGCAATCGGCCATGGCCTTGAATAAGGAACCAATTCGATATTTATCTGGAATTATTGAGGGAAACCATGGAAAACCTCAACAAGATGGCCGGTACAGGAATTACCGTTTATCGGCGAGAGGCAGTAGGAAAAAATCGCTGTTTCCGCTCTCTGCTCATCCCCATTTTGTCAGAGCATAAAAGTTTGGCGACAAGAAGTAAACTTTAAAATTGTGTAAGAATTTTTCAGAAACCCTGCTTTAATGAGAAAACAAATTGTGCTTCGATTTTCGAATCCAATTATTCCCTTAAAGTGGTCGGTTTTGACCAGGGTATTGAAATCTATATATTAAAAATTTACGAACTACTTACTATATTTGATTACTACGTTGATGCCTTCATTTTGGAACCGCGAAAACCACTTTACGTATTAAAAAGATCAGCTTATAATGTCTGAAATTAAAGATAGTAAAGACATTGTTACTTACCATCGACTTGAAACACTTACCAATCACAAATATTGAAACATGCGTTGGTTTGAGGAAGTAAATGAAAATTTAAAGGTGTTTATATATCAAAGGGAAAACACTTCTCAAATACAAAAGCGTTAAAAACAGATTACAGATCGGGCACTTGTATTTTTGATGAAGGAAATATCCATTGTGTCTTTTTTGTTCCTGAAAAATGTGGGAGAATTTAAAATTTTTTTTAAAGATTATATTTCATAAAAGTATAGAAACATCTTTACCAATTAATCAATTGTAAGGTTATATGCGTATTTATTTTTAAATAAAGTAATAGGTCCTTTTTTAAATTTAATAAGGATTTACAAAATTTACAAATCAATAATTAAGATATAAAAAGAAAACAGTACTTAATTCATATTTTTAATAGAATTATGGATTATTAAATTTGAGAAATTAAAATTTTAGATATGTATTATTTTAATATTTTCGGTTTTTTTAAGTAAAAAAGCATTTCGAAGAAATAAATCTTAAAATTAGAAAGAATTTGAAAATGTATTGGTTTTAAGACACCGAGCCAGTTCCAAATCAAAATCAACAATTCAAAATTTCAATGTGTATTTAGCTTCAACTTTTACAATACACATCTGCTGAATCAATTTTAATAAAATATCTATTGTCTATTATTATTGATGCGTGTCTACTTTGTAAGTTGTTTTTTTAAGAACATTTTGTCTATTAAAATATTTGAAGACTTTCGGAAAATAAATGAAATATCTTAATTATTGAAAAGTAGTCATAGACTTACGCAATTTAAAATTGTTCTGGCATAGATTTGTTTTTCTCTTTACGATCACCATATTAATATTATTGTGATCGAAATTAATTATAAATGCAGTCAATTACTTTTAAATATACAATAAATTTTTTGTAAGTGATTACTGATTAGATTAAGAAGCACCATTCAAATTGTACATACTCTCTTACAAGTTCAGCTTCAGAAACTTTTACATATTATCTACAAATTAAAATTAAAATCAATAATAATTAATTATTATAATTATATTATGCAGTTCTAAGTAATAATCAATTTTTCCGCCTTAAAATTATGGCACATCGTAACAATTCAAGGGCAATATATTTATACAGGTTTGCTAAAACAGGAAATACAGGTAATATGACTGATCCTGAAAACCGACTACAGGAAGAAAAATAAATCTATACTTCCTTGATAGAATTAATGTCAAACTGATGGAGCTATCAAAGAAAAAAGATATATTCATTATGAGGTGAAATTTCTTGCTTGACTAGAAACCTGTCTTAATTTTATAATTATCACTTTTGAAACCACCAAGTCGACTAAATACTATTAAGTATCTTAGTACTTAAATAATCTAAAAAAAAATGTGGATATAACGGCTCTTGACTATTTTGCACTAATGAGTACATTGATAAAAACTTCATAAGCTATAAATCAAAACAGCAAACAAGCATATTTATTCATTACCCTAGATTTGTTTGTTTTTTTCACATATTAAAAATCATATTTCCAATCATAACATTTTTTTTTTCGTTCAAAGCATACACTCTATGTTTTATCGTTCTGGATATATTTTTTGTCTGTATAAAAATATTTTAGATAATAGACGCCAGAGCTTTTTTTAAATTAATTCCTACGTAATTATCACTAGGTACATGTATTTTCATCAATTTAACACTTTAACTACCAAACAATATACATATTATATAAAGTTTCCAAATTATAAACTAAAACTGCTTAGTCAATCAACAACTTCCATTTTGTGCGCTCTCGTGTCCATAAATACTTCAAACGTTTTCCATACAAATTAAGTCAGTCTCGTTAATATACTTAGTTGTTATTTATTCAGCTTGTCTCGGTTTGAGAAACTCAGTTACAAAAAAAAGTATAAAACTTGGTAGTCAACATGTTAAATATATATATATATATATTTTTTTTTAATATGAACCCCTAACAACGATACAAAAATGAAGTATATAGAAGCACTTTTACGTTTATACAAATGGTCCACATAAAGTGCATATTACATGGTAAAATATTGTTTTTTTTATCATGAGAAAGTCATCACAGTGGAATTGATAGAATATCTGAAATTTATCAACAATATAGAAGAGAAAATTAATTTTAGCAAGTAAAACCGTGCATTAAGCAAAAGGAATATTACACTAAATGATTAAATATTTTGAGAAAACAGATTATACTCGATTTGTAAGACATGTTTTATATAAAAAAGTATGGCATTTAAAATTGGCGGCAGAGATATTTTTTTATTGGGGGAGCTATAGACCCATGATCACATGACAAACATGCTAGTTTAGGTTAGCCCTCTGTTCTGTAGCCAATGAGTGTAGAACTAATGTGATATCCAACAAATAAGAACGAGTTTAAAAAATATTCTCGAAAGGAATTAACAGTATTTTTTTAATATCACATTTTATCAGTCCATACTGTGATTTTCAAAATAAATTAAAAACAATATGTTATGACTGTTCCAATTTTCTCGCGCGTCTTACAAATGTGTATAAATAAATAACAGTTTGATGTGTATGTACTATTTTTTTGCGTAACACTTGTTTACTATTTTAAATAAGTTTTAAAAGATACATTCTTGGAGTAATAAATTAGTTTAACTATTAAAAAATCGCAACAAAACTAGCAAAATTAAGCAACAACGATCGTTTAAAAATCAGTAATATGTAATTTTTAAACAGTTTAAATTTAATTTTCGAAGATTAGCCACTAATGAAGTTAATAGATACGAAAAAATGCTTTTCATATAAAAAGTTGAAACAAAATCTTACTTAAAAATGTTTCCATTTGGCTGTTTTTTACGTATTATTTACATCTGAAAAATAAAATCATTTATCAGTTGTGAAAACGTGAAACGAATTGTCACTTAAAATGTTTTTAAAACCATTACATTTCTCAATTTTTGCGTGATAAAATCTGAAAGGCAAAAACATCTTTCAGTTGCAAAAAGTATGTGTATTTTTATGCTTTAAAATTCGTCACCGTTATGTAGAACTATAGTAACTCCAAAAAATATTGTTGCACGCAGCAGTGAATAGCATAAATCAGATATAAATAGAGTAAAAAGAAAATCGCATGTACATTTATTAATAAACCGCGCTTTTTAATCGTGAGACCTACGTTTAATCTATCTAAAATTATCTTAATTTTAATTTTTAATTGACTTTATATTATTTTAGATTATCGTTTGCAATAAATAACTTGTACAAGGACTAACGATCAATATATACAGATATTTTGAAGCAATAAAAAACATCAAACAAAAAATTGGACAATATGTACCACCAAATAGAGGTCCTCCCTAAAAAAATCGATACTTGGTCTTTTTCTAAACTGCTTTCTAATGTAACACGATTACTGATTAGCGTAGTAACAATATATGTTGAAGCAAGGTTAGTAGAGCAGAGGACTCCTCGTTCCGTCAGATGAGGTCATCCGGCGGACCTGTCAAATGTTTGCGAATCAACGGCTGTTTATACTTTTTAATGGCAGTATTTAACAAATGTCAAAGAAATAAAAACAGAACATTGACACTGCCATTAGAGTGTATATTGCCTCGCAATAATTTGACGTCATTCCTTCACTGCTAATCGACGGAACGAGGCAACCTTTGCTCTATTAACCTTGATGTTGATGCTTGTTTAGCAGACGAGCCGTGCATGCACAAACTGTGACTGATATCATACACACAGCATCAGTACTTCGATTATTCATATATGTACAGTTCGTCAAAAGGTAACAATGGCACTGGAGTGAAAAATAAAATTTTAAATTGGCAAAGTAGAGAAATCAGTGGCATTACACGATCCAGCGGCACAGCGATGTTACACAAGTTGCGCCTGAATTAAGGGACACTTTGAAGGAGACTACTGTATAAGTATTGAATGAAAAACGAAACACTTTGTGAGTAAAAATACCTAAGGACATGTTTAACAGTGCTTAGACGTAAACACAATTGTTTTCGTTTTTGAATTTTCGTGTAACCCTGTAAACAATCCAAGAATGATCCTTATCAAACTTTTTAGAATGAGTTCACATATAATTTAACAAAATTTAGAAAAGTAGTTTAAACAATTTAGAATATTGCACATTTTTTTTATAAAATAATCGGAAAATATGGCTAATATTTTTTTTCCATAAAGTGAAATTATCAGTCAATCGAAAACAATGCAAGTTAGAAACTTTTAATTATTTTACATCTTTTATTTTATAATATATGTCTATATAGCAGGGTGGCGGCCGGCGTTTTATAAACGTTATCAGATTTCTATTAGCGAGATGAATTTTTTGCGCGTCAAGAGACAAATGTGTATTATTTATTTTAAATAATTATTGAATCACAAAATAAGTTAGCTACTCCTAGTGTACAGTTTAAATATTTGATAACAAAAAAAAAATGGCGTATAATATTAAAATAATAACTGGATAACAGTGTGTTAAACTTTGGATCATATAGACCGCCGTGGGTTCGTATCCCATCTCTGCTCATGGATATTTTTATATGTCGTTTTTTGGACCCAGCATTATTGATATTTGATGATGACCACTGAGCCACCTCCAAAGTGAGATTCTCTTATTCTATATATTATGTGGACAACATACAGTTGGATGTACCTTTTAAGGTGGCACTTCACATGGCTATTTGTGTTCGCTATTGGGTTTTTGTTGTATTTGGCAAAATACATGACGTTCAAGACAAACATGCAAATAGAGGCAAATACGACCATCCACACATGGCAGTCAAATAGCAAACACACAAACATTGCGCAGCAGAACGCAAGGCTCAAATTCCAGGAATTTTAGCACTGTTTCATTGTCCCAATTCATTTTCAATAGTAATTGTTCCAGTTCTCGCTCACAGCACAGACACAAAAATACTGCACGTCCGTACAGGTTCACGGCGCGTGCGCTTCTGAATATGGCCATTGTATGGACGGTTTATCTGCGTATTTGTCTATTTGAATCCTTTGATGTGCCTCGAAAAACCGACAAACGCACGGTAACGCGTATTTGGTATTGGCCTTATTTGTCAAATAGGCAAATCAGGCCAATACTTTGTCAAATAGACTGTCGACACTTGGTAATTGTTTGCCAAATATGCCAAATACAAATAGCCATGTGAAGTGCCGGCATTAAAGGTAAAAACAAACTTTGATCTGACCAGAAGCTTGCGTCATTTTTAATTGACTGATATTAACTTGACTTTAAAGTTGTACAACTATGTAACATTTTTTGACGAAATTAACATCATTTTAATTTTTAGATCATATCTAATTTAATTATTCGTAATTTATTTCCTATTTGATAATATAACAATCGTAAAATTTTCTCTTTGTTATAACTATTAAATATGAAAACTTCCTTTTATTTTTTAGAGAAGTGGATTAGTACGTAACCCTTCTGAATATACTGTGATTTTTATAAATACATGTTCCACCAATAAATATTTAAATTTTTTATATTTATTCAATTATTTATATATATTATATATAAAGGACTATTTTAAGAGGACACTTAGTGTAAGAAGTGCACATGATTTTTGTAGATGAAAAATACTAAAAAATACAATATTATTTTTTGTTTGTTTTTGTGATGCATTGGTAACAACGGATATTAAAGCAGTTATATATTTATTATATTGTATCCATCTCTATCAAATTTCATGTCAATAAATAACCATTCACTTTGTCGAAAATGTTACATTTCAAGTTATCTATGCTCTTTAAAGACGCTATCTATTAATTATTAAAGTGACCAGAAAGTGTCGTACAATTCAAAACTAATATAATAATAATTTCTTTACTAGTTTTCCACATTGTGATGTGTGTAAAAAAAGTGTAAACAGTCACAAAAAAAAAAACTAAACATATATTTCTCACATATTTCTAATATTTACATATTATTAGAGTTCTCGATTGTGTTTTTCTAACATGAAATTTCAATAGGAGATGGTTATATTTTCTCTTCAGAAATCTCTTAACCCTTTGCCTTTACTTGTTCATGTAGATATCGCAGTTAGAAAATCGCAAACAAAATGTGCAGTGAAAAAATGATTTCAGTCTGACAAAGGGTTAACTTCTTTGTTTTAAAAGTTGAATATTTTTATCCATTTTGTAAATAATTAACGGTTTTTTAAAGTAGGTATGCAAAGAAATTTTGTAATAGACGATTCAAATATGAATATTTCTGCGGCATTATTTTATAAATATTGTCAATATCAATAGTATGATTCTAATTGAAATATTCTTGTATTACAAATTAAACAACCGACCCATTTGTAAAACCCTTTGGGAAAAACTGTAGGGTTAATTTCCTGTAGATATTTTATTAATAGACGTATACTGACAGCAAGTAAAGGCTTTTTTTAAAAATAGTTTTTTTGAATTCAACCTTCATAACAAAGTTATAAAATGTGGGAAAAAGTTAAACGGCTATTTCAAACCCTGCTTTTTCCTTCCATAGGCTAGAAATATAATGATGAAATGTGTAAAAAAATGGTGTTCAAAAATATTTTGACCACCGAATTGATTTTCAGGTACCACATTTTAAAGACTTTTAAAATTTTATATTAAAATTTGTGAATGACGAAAAATAACAAAAATTTGCACACAAATGAAAGTAAAAATTGTGAAAGATGGTTCTTTTTTTTAACACTGGGCGGAGAACGATTTACGGCACTATTTTTTAATCAAGCGCATAAATACACTATTTTGAAATTTAAATCCTTCTCATTCCAACAAATTTGTTTAAAAAAAAAACTTACAAAACTGTAGTGCCACCAAGTATTATATATAAAGGGACAGCTCAAGTATTTATTCTTGTCTTAAGTAAAATGTATAATGCGTTAGTAATTTTGTAAAATTTCCAGTCAGTGTTACAAAAACGTCCGAACATCTAATTATAAATTAAATATTTTCAAAGGACTTAAGACAATTTTACTTTGATTAAAATATCTTTGTAACAGCTAGTAAATATTTGAGAAAAAATTTATCATAGAACATATATTTTCACATTACAAGTAAATACCAATTATTTGGAACTGACATAAATGGGGTAGGTAGAATTTTATCAGCGGATTTACACATCAACACAAATAAGTGTTATTATTTATATATTACATACTTTCAAAAATTAAAAATAAAAGTGCAGGATTAGTAGTCCACAGACGTCATTCAAATTTGAAAATAATTAGTGGCCACAATCCAATTTACACTATTGTTTTCTTTTTTTTTTTTTGCAAATGAACTGAAGGAAAAAGATTACATTTTAATTCAAAATTTTAACCCTTAGTACGAAACATCCACTTGTATTACATAATTGGAAACATCCGGTCTGAGAGACCGACACGTTTACAATAATCGATACATAACAATTGAGTAGGTAATTCAAAATTTCAACCCTTAGTACAAAACATTCACTTGTATTACATAATTGGAAACATCCGGTCTGAGAGACCGACACGTTTACAAAAATCGATACATGACAATTGAGTAATTCAAAATTTCAACCCTTAGTACAAAACATTCACTTGTATTACATAATTGGAAACATCCGGTCTGAGAGACCGACACGTTTACAAAAAACGATACATGACAATTGAGTAATTCAAAATTTCAACCCTTAGTACAAAACATTCACTTGTATTACATAATTGGAAACATCCGGTCTGAGAGACCGACACATTTACAAAAATCGATACATAACAATTGAGTAGTAACACATACGGTGTGTAGATTAATTGCAAATAGGAAGGTATGATGAAGGGGAAAGGCGTATCTTGAACAGAACAAGCGCATATAAAGAACCATTAAAGGTATCACAGACCGATATCTCGTACTGAGGGGTAAACTGCTTAATTTACAGTAAAAACCGTGCGTAAGATTTATTGTTAATGAAAATCACAATAAGTAATAACATTCATAAAAACATTCTTGAGCCGTCCTCTAAATAGATTTTTTTAAATTAATATTTCCATAAAGGGTACCATTGTATTTTTTTTTTTCATTATAACAAGCAATATTTCTAACGTAAAAGTATTTAATAAACATATTATTTTTTGCTGGATTTTTATCACATCATGACAATTGACAAAATAACTCAAACTTTGGTTAAAACCGTACAACTTTTTTGGTAAATATATTGTGAAATAAAAAAAAATCAATACCCCATCGATTTTATCAGTTTTAAAACAGACTTAGGCTAATTGATTAATTTACAATTAGAATACACGACCTTTAAATTAAAATTGATTTTACTACAAAAAAAAACAGTTGTGTGGTTTTAAGAAACCACGACGCAAGTGAAACTTTTATTGGATTGTAGGCTTTGGATTGTAGACACTTATCTATCACGATTAATTATAAACAACAATATTCACATGAATACACGAATAAAAACATGTAAACACTGTACAGCACTTGCCCGCATGACAGACTGACTATGTGTTATACATACTACACAGTCAGCTGATGCTAACCATGGGCGCCGCCATATTGGCCTCTACCGAGCGCCTACTCCGAACGCCTTTCACTTTACCCCTACTCCGCGGCCGCCTGTAATGCGACATGCAACAGACGGCCAGAAAAATTCGGGGCGATAGAATAAAAGTTTCACTTTAAAATTTATCAGATTTTTTTTCACGGCACAAGTCTGATGTCGTGTTTCTGATACAACGTGCAGCTTTAAAGCTGAAAGTTGTACTAGGACTCCAACATGAATGATGGAAATAACTAGACGCTGGATATTATTTTATCTCAGAATTTAGTCTTGCTACCGAACAAATTTGAAGCAAAAATCAATCAATATTAAATTTTGGTGTAGAAACTGTTTTTTTTTTCTTCAGTGGGCTAATTATTTTTACAAATCAACAATTTTTTATGTAAATATAACAAAGAAAAAGTACTTATACTTTTCTTTTAAATACGATGAGATCAACTCTAAATATGAACAAAAAATGAAAAAGAGTATTAACAAATTACAATGAAATCAACAAATGCTTGGTATTTACAATAAATTGACCAAAAAAGGATCAATATAACATAGAACAGCGACCATTAATAAAATATATTAGGGCATCAAGATTTTGTTTTGTGAGACACAATCATTGTCCTTACAAGACAATCTACACGAAGTGGGAAATTAGTGGTTCACTTTGCACTCAGATGAGAACATTTTTTTTTAAATGTGTTAGAAATTGTTCGGATCACGTGTGCAGAAATCACTATAATATATACTGACTTTTCAACTGCAACTAGAAAAGCGCATTCAAATATTAAATAGTAGAAAACTTCGTGGGAACGAAAACATACGGTTTATTCATTTAAAAAATGTACTATTGCGGTCATGAGCAAAATAAAATCGAGTGCAATTAAAAAGTGTTATGTTTGCTTAATTTCTTCCGATCACAAATACGCTACTTGAATGCCCGTGTTTTTGTAATGAACTGTTTTTATTCATCTACTCCTACAGCACTTGAAATAGAAATGTTTGTGAAACAGCTCAGTGCTTTTGGAGTATAACAAGAAAAGGTACAGATATTTTTTATATGTTAACTATAATAAAAACATTAGCACGAAACTGTCTTGCATTTATTCAAGACGAGATATTATCTGTAACATAATTATTATTTAATGAACTATTTCCCCAAAAAGAAGTCTATAATTAATAAAACCACGTGTGAATATCATCGCTTCAATTTGTTGTAAATTGTAAATATAATAAAATTTTTTATATATTTTCCTTACTAAAAAATTATATTTGCGGCACACACTAAAAACCTATTGCACTATTTTTTTATATTTTCTAAGACAAAGAAAAAACATTAGAATAAGATAACATACATCATATACATATCACTTAATAAAAATGGCACATATCTAGAGTTCAGTTTTATATGTATCTGCCCCTGATCCGTCTTCCTCAGTCGGGAATGAACGGTATGGCGGTATACACACATACATAACAATATATGTACATGTATATACACATACATACATAATGTACACACAATTGAAAGGTTTGTCTCATTAGAGTCTGACAATTAACAGCTAGTACATACACTGTGATGAGGGCGAACATTGGTTGCGCCACTACGTTGTCCAGCCGTCGCCTATACGCGAACGTTTCAGCAACGGCCCCGACTCGTAGTCAGAACTTCCGCTGTGTCGGGCATCCGCTACTGGAGACGGTAGATTGGTCGGCGTTATAGTCCCTAGCAAAACGCGATCATAGTTTACTAAACGACCAACACAAAATACAAACATGTTTTATATAAATATATATTATAAGGCCGCTTTGACACGAAAAACAATCGATTCCTAGTGAAAATTACCTGACGTAGGTGTTAGATGTCCAGTAGAACTAGGTCTGGGCACAGTATGATGCGTGTGTGCGAGGTTGAGCGTGTGAGAAGACGCCACGTGTTGATGCGCAACATTTAGCGGTGCCATGTGCAGAGTACCTCCGCCGCCTCCAGCTTGATTTCCCCCGCTGCTAGCGCCGCTCGTTGACGAAGTTCCTCCACCGCTGCCGCCTCCACTATTTCCGCCGTGGTCGCGTGGAGGCGATATTGGCTCACTTTTTATTTTCATAGGAAGGGGTGATGATGACGGCGGAGGAGTACTACTGGAGACTGCTAAATGAGGAAGGGCACTGCAAACAAAAAGGAAACGTGTCAACATTTAGCGAAAGGCAGCGCGCGAAAGTACAAAAGTAACACATACCTTGTATGAGCGAGTGATGTTTGGATTTGATGCGGATTCCAAGAAATTGAACCAAGATTTATGTCGGGACCCATACTAAAATCCTGTGCACCAAATGATGATAACGATCCAGGATATCCTGTTAATCCGGGAATAGATGGTGTCTGCAACGCTACAACTGGCGTATTCAAAGTCGATTGGCTTCGATTATGCTGAAAAAAAGATTATGTCATCTAGAAATAAAACTTTAAAAGTATATGAAAAACAGTTTGAAACGAACGATCAGGAGTCATCAATTGAGAAAATAGAATATTAATTACTTCTGAGTATGAAACATCTTCTGGAGAAATGGACTGCCCAACACCTGGTGGTATAACAACGCGTAGATTGGATCTTGGTGTAGGTGATGAATGTCGCTGATGAGACATACTTTTTGCTGGCCCAGGGCTAGGACCTGGCGAAGGTGACCCACATCCACCAAGTGGAGAAGATGAATTTTGATAACCGTTACTTATTTCTAACATTCCGCCACTAGGATAAACTACGAGAAAAAACATTTATTATTTAAAATTCAGTTACTTATTTTCAAACACAAAATGATAATCTGCTCACCAGAATCAGTTTCTGAAGATGATGGTCTTGGACTGATACTTGTATGAGCCATTTGTGGACTGGACTGAAGAAGTACAGAGTCATTATAATTGCTGTTTACAGGAACAGTTACGGGCAGTGAGTAATTTGTAGCGTTAATTCCAACCTGAAAAACAGAACATTTATTCCTGCACCTGGGAGAGATTTATCATTGTGACGTCTACTGACTATGCAGTTCGTGCTGTTCCTAAAATTGTATTTCTTCTTCGAATTGCGCCATTTTGCCTATTAGACTCGCGTCTATAAGTTTTCAAATGCACCACTTAATCTCGGTTATCTAAATCTAGTACCGATTCATGTTTTGAAATTTTTTAATCAATTAAAAATCCAATTGATATTTTCATCAGTTCTCGAGTCAAAAACTGCACGTCTATAATAATTTATAGAAACATAGGAATGTTCTTCAAGATTCCATGACCTAATATAAGATATTAATGTGCATATTTTCGTAAATATTAATAATAATAATGCGTTTAATGTCCGTTTCTCGACTTTATGTCATAACAGACGCCATTCACACCATTACTATTTTTTTTCGAGCACACTTCCCGTTATTTTCTCCTATTTTTAAACTTCAACTGAATTAATAGCAATAGGCGAATGAAGGAATTTTTAGGAAATTGGGATAAGGTAGGCAAATTTTGAGAATAGGAGTTTGACAGGTAATCGGCCAATGGCCTTGAATAAGGAACCATCTCGATATTTATCTGGAATTGTTGAGGGAAACCATGGAAAACCTCAACAAGATGGCCGGTACAGGAATTACCGTTTCTGGGCGAGAGGCAGTGGAAAAAAACCTCAGTCACATCTGTCCCCGTCGGGATTCGAACCCGGTACCTCCCGAATGCGAGTCTAGTGCTCTCACCGCTACGCCGCCCCACTCGGTATATTTTCGTAAATATTACTCACTCTTTGTCCGTTAATTTGATTCCGTTGCATCATCATTTGGAACTCTTCGTCTATTTTGCTGTACTTGGCTTCCGTGCGCGGCGTCAATTGGTAGTCAGTGTCAGGCTCTGGACTGTCAGGGCTCATCACTCCGTTCTTATGCTCCTTCTTGTTAAGTGCCTGCAAGTGTCAGTGGACACAGCTCATGGAAACAGATGATACCCACACATACCCACACTAAGCCAAACAGACTAACTAGGACAAACTTGACACAATCTAGGTTCCCTAATCTGGGGTTTAAAAGAACCGGTCATGAAATAACGTGTTTCGGTCTGATTACGTAATTTCCAGGGCTTTGGTCCGGAGACTTCCAATTTATTATTAATCGTATACAATACAGTGTGTCCCCGGATTGAGTTCACAATAGGTGAGATTTACCAAAAATTTTCGAATTGGAATTTCATATTTTGGGATTCCGCCCTGCTTGGTCTGAAACTTATTTTTAGTTTACTTTCGATTTTTTTTTTAAATCAAGTAGGCCTTTACAGTTGAGCAAAACCTCTTTTCATTTCAGGTAAAGTACCTTTTTTTGTTCATAGTACGCAAAAGTGTCACCAAGAAAAGTTGTTTACAATGAAAAATTATGGCGTTATGCAAATTTTCCGAATGATCGGCTTACTGTGATAATAAAAGTAGAAAATAGGAGAAAAATATTTATTATTAACGATTAAATGATAAATCTTAGATGAGAAAACAGAGTGATTAGAAATGTTCAAATTAAAATTCAAATTTTTACAATTTATCAAAAAAATAAATTAAACTCCAATTACTCTATTTGGCTTCCTCCACGCGATTGTTTTTCAAACAAAACAAAACTAATGCGGATTTTATTAAAGTAGGCCGATCATTCTGAAAATTTGCATAACGCCATAATTTTTCAACGCGAACAACTTTTTTTAGTGACATTTTTGCGTACTATGAACGGAAAAGGTATACTTCACCTGAAACGAAAAGAGGTTTTGCGCAACTGTAAAGGCCTACTTGATTTAATAAAAATCGAAAGTAAACTAAAAATAAGTTTCAGACCAAGCAGGGCGGAATCCCACAACATGAAATTCCAATTCGAAAATTTTTGGTAAATCTCACCTATTGTGAACTCAATCCGGGAACTGTATATGTATATACAATGTGGAAAAAAATCAGGAACATTTATGTAAATTTAAACTGATTTCGAAATTTCGATTATTAAGCGATAGACGCTTTTTAGGAATTGTATAGCGCTTAAAAAAACGTTCCAGACCGGTTCCATTGTTAAGAATAAGGACAAATTTACGCACTCTCATTTACAACCATATCTAATATTCTGTGAGTTTCAAATTTTGTAATTATAGCTCGAAAATGCGAAAATGTAAAAAAACTTTAAATACGATCTTGGCAAAAAAATGTGATTTTGTTGTTGTTTTTATTCATTAACGTTTCGAACTATTCTCGTGCCAGAACTTCTGAACTATATAGAGAACAAACCGATGATTTTTGTACACAAATCGAGACATAATTATAAAACTTGAACTCATAGAACGAAACTACTAACAACGAATTAAAAATAAAATTATAAGAAAAAACACTAAAAAAGCAACAAATCTGTGATAGTTTGGCAATGCAGAGAACTGGTTAACTGCGATCTGATTTCCATTTTTATTTTGGTAATGAATTCAAAGTATGTGGATATTCATTTTAAAAACAATTGTACAATTATTCAACTTTGCTTTGACAACTGATTTATAATCATGCATATAAATCGCTTATTTTCAGAGAGCAATAATGTTGAAATGGCAATGGAATCAGACAAATTGCAGTAAATGAAATCTGCAAAATCAAAGAAAACATCAAACTCTTGTTAATACCACACACAATATTGAAATGTTATTAATAATTGTACATTATCGTAATGCGTACAATAAGTATAATAACGAAACAGGCATTTTAATGTTACTAATTATAATATGTTGTTATTATCAAACAGTAGTTAACGTGTTATGAGCATAGGCCTTTGTTTGATACCACAGATGCTGCTCGGCTATTTGTACCTCGATAATATTCTTGTTGGTGAGCGATTCGTGAGGTTCATTGTATTCGGTGTATTTAAGCAACACCTTGTCCATGTCCGTACTAGCGTATTGGTACAATTTGTTGCTACTGCTAAATATGATCAACGCTATTTCGCAGTCACAGAGCACTGAAAGCTCGTACGCTTTCTTCATTACACCAAATTTCCTTTTGTTGAATGTCACCTGAAAAATTATTACAATTGCAATGAAATTTTATTCAGTACCAGACTGCAATGTATTTCTTCAGGGAAGGTCTAAAGTCGAACTTTA